>JARHVA010002811.1:542500-1742500 GCA_037957365.1 Torreya grandis
CATATATTAATTATGGAAATATGAGTTATTTTCTTTCATTACTTATATTGATTGTTCTAGTGAAATCATCATATGTCTAATTTGTAAGGCATAATATAGCTATGGATATATTAATTAGTTGTTATATTAGTTACTCTCAAAGTTTTAAATATTTTGAGTTTATTTCTATTATAAGTAAGGTTCAAATAATTTATTAGGATTGACTTAGTTTATAAAATATAAAGTTGAGTCTTAGCATGGATGCATTATTAAATCTAAAGGATACTTCAATAACTATATAATTAATTTATGACTATGCTAAGACTCATTGCCAGGCATTATATTAAAGAGAGAATTTTTTTTACTAAAATATTCATTGAAATTGTGTTCTTAAAAGTTTGACTAATGTTGCATATAATGGTGATAGTTGGAATATGATTTTAATTATAGTATTGGTTTCTTAGTTTCCTATCTAGGATAAGGAATGTAAGGAAGCTTGAAATATAAACTCCTAAAACCAATGTGTAATTATCTCAATTTTGTCTATATACCTCGATGAAGTGGTTTATTCTCAAAGCAAGTTATTTGTTAATACTTTCATTTTTGTGTATTTTAAGAGTGAATATGTTCATTGAACAATATAAAATGATTCTATTTTAGTCGTAATTATCTTGAGAAATAATTAGTTAGGGTTGGTAGTTATATTCATGTTTTAAATAAGGAGTAATAATAATACAATATGCAATGTCAATGACATTTGTTCTTAAGTATGTTTTTATTTTATGACCATGAAAATTTGGTAGAGTTATTATTCTCTTTATATGGATAAATAAGAAATTTTATTCATTTAGTTGTCATATGAATTGGTTATAATTTAAGTTATAATGAATGGTTGAGACTATTAAGTAAGTTGGGATTTTGAACCACTCATTTTTTATAAGTTCACTCTTATTACTTGTTCTCTTTGATTATTTATGTAATATCACTTTACAATATATTTATAAAAATATAATTTATAATATGATTCTAAACTAAATAAAATTCAAATATGAGAACCATTAATGCACAACACAGTGTAAATATTGATTATACATAAATTGTAGAAGACAATCATAAACTTTACATCAAATGTTGAATTACATATGTTTATTTACATAATAAAACACTTAAAATATTGAAACACCACAAATATCCACACAACATCAATGGATACCATTCAAATAATACACACACTAGATCTACAACTCTAAACCACAATCATAATCTCTGAGTGAGATTGTCCTAATGAACTAAAGGGGTTTCATCCTCTAATCTTATCAATCAATGGGGTTTAATCCAATTCTATCAATCTCCAATGGGTTTTCATCCAAGTAAGATACTTGAATTAATAGAATTTTAAACAATGTCATGAAAGACATGAAAGAGTTATAATTTGGCAAAAGATCCATTTACAAGGGGAGAGCCATGAATAAATAGAATTACAAAGGAGAAGAGGTGAGAGGAGAGGCAAACTCATGGATAATGTATAAATAAACCACCCTTATTTGAATCAATATTGATCCATAGTGGCAAGGTGATATCAAAATCACATCTCCCATTTTAGACAAAAGCATATCCACTTTCACATGCCTCCAAAACTATTTCCCACTTACACATGTGACCCAACTTAAGAATAATACATATTATCTCCCACTTCCCAATTTCACATAAGATTCCAATAAAAATTTCAATTATCTTTTGACCTTTAAAGATAATTAAAATCACTAGGCCACCCTAGGAATGTGCCACCTTCTCACTTTCTAACTTTTTCACCAAGGAACAAAGACATGTGAAGAACTAAAGTCCATAAATTTGTCCTCTAGTGGAATGTTATGCCAAAATCTTCCAAATTATCTTTTCCCATGAATATTATCTCTATGGGCCATTCCACATCATCTAAAATCTACCTTAGCACTATGCCACATCATCAATTTCATCAACACCTACATAACCTACCACATCACCATGAATAGTGATAGTGAATAGTAACCTATGAATAGTAACTTGGAAATATTGTTTGTGAATAGTGTTGTAGAAATATTGGAATGGCTAATTTTCCCACAACGTCAAATTTATTTAAAATGGGACATGAAAAATCATCCCTTCCTAAAATTGCTTTTCCTCAAGCAATTACAAACCATGATGCTCAAGAATCATTATTCCAAGGTGTTGTATCCAAATGTAGAGCCCATATAATCTAGAACCTATACCTATCAAGTGAGCCAGATTTTTCCAAAGATTAATATGAAAACCCCAATACTCAAATGTCTTTGTTATATAAATCAAAATTTAAAGCCCATGTAAACTACATCTTGTACCAGGATATTGAATAAGTCTCAATAGTTTCCCACCATGTATCATTGCACCACTCTAATATTCATCTAAACTTCCACAACCAAGTCAATATTCATAACATATTCAAAGATAATGATAGTGAACTTATCATAATATTTTCCTTTCCTATGTATATACATATCTCTTGGATCCCATACTATGATGTGTAAGAAAATTTGGACAAAAAGATCTATGTTCTTAATAGTATCATAAATTTTCCCAAGATGGCTACAGGCATGTAAAATATCACATGTTAATCCATTCAATGAATTACCTTCTATCCTAGTATTTTCAATTTTCCCATTTGTACTTGCCTTAAGAACACTATCTTATGGGAGGTGACATGCATTGGTTACCTACATCTGATCCATGTGTTGCACCCATTGAATCCTATTATTCACAATATGTTCTTTAAGATCATCTAAGATCAATTCATATTTATTCCTTATCCATTTTCATGACATAATGAAATCATTAATAGAAATGATTTTGAACTTGGAAATTCTATCTTGTATATATTTCAACATACCTTTTATATACCACATCATTATGCATTGATAATTTTGTGCCAAAGGATCTAAATGCACTCTTTTACCTTCCTTATAATGATGACAAAGCTAAGATATGTTGGTGTTATCATTACCATATCTTGAGATGAAATTTTAAGAGTGCTTACCAAACACCTTATTCATGCCAAATTGGATTATAGCTAGTTCATTGTTGAGACCCAATGGTATAACCAAAAACACAAAGTGTCCCCAGTGACCCCAAAAAGTAGTATCCTAAACATCTACTCTTCTCATCTGTGTTTGATGATATCTAGACCTAGAATATATCTTTGAACAGTACACATCATCATGTATCTCACCATTAAATTCCTCTTTATACATGTTGGGATGGAGGTATAGAGTGATCATAATAGACTTGGATATCATGTGTTTGATTCTTCTATATGGTGGTAACCCTGAAGGTAAGTCACTAAACACCACACTATGTTTGTTAATAAAAATATCAATATGATAAGTGCATTCCTTAAAAGGCATCAACAAACCAATTATTTCCCAAATAAATTATCCATTGAGATAATAACTCTCCATTATTTTAACCATTTGTGGTGATCCATGAGAAACCCTTCTAAGTATCACATAGTTTCCTTCAAATTTAAAATTAAGATCAATGGAATTATGTGAGAAATAACCATTATATACAATAAAATATGTTAGTTTCTCCTAATCCCACAATAAATTAATCATCACATACTTCATGATCACCCTTGGCTATCTTGAGTTATGGGGTTATTTTTGTGTATGTAATGGTGAGTCTCTCTGCAATAATGACCTTAGGGCTTTCAAACTCATCTACTTCAAGTCTTATCTTTTTAATTTTTCCCCTCTATGAAATGTGGTGAGTGTATTCTCAACCACATTATCTATTTTAAACTTTATAAACAAGTGTATCAAAAAATAACTCAAATCCCATACCTTTAAACATACTTGAATATTTTCCTTCTTAATGCCAAGAAAAATGTAGCCATATTGTGGTATCACATCATTATTTAATACTCCTTCATAAATACAAGTATTTTTAGAGATGAAAATATCATCAATATGAGTTAAATCACAATTTATCACCTCCTCTTCTTTGGGTTGAAAACTCCAACAAGTGACTAAAAATTCTCCTTTCTTGGATTCCAACTTCATAGTGAAATCTCCCACAAAATGCACACCATTCAATCTCCACGGTTTTTTTATTCCTTCAAGACTCATAATATATAATTATTTGTATATATCTTGTTCACCCAAAAGTATAACTAATTATCTTGCCTTCATGATGCTAAGAATTTATAGTATCTCTTATTTCATGAGTCCTTCAAATTTATTGTATTTTGATACCCAAAGAACTATAAAAAACATAATCACAACATCTTCAACATAAAAAAAGATACCTAATTTACTTACCCAGATCTAGCATCAATATTCTTATACATATTACCTCCATTTTTCCATCACTCATGATCTTGTCTTCAGTTATGGTGCTTAGATCCCACAAGTGATCTATAAAACCTAAGCATTGATCCTTCACCATGTGGTTAGAAAACACAACAAAATTTAAGTGATTCCTTATGGACTTCCCTTTATTCCAAATGTAATATATGGAGAATTATTATAAATGCCTTTATCTTCTTTTACCCTCAAGAGACTGTATACACATAATATTTTCAAACTTTTATCACTTATTAATGCTCTTTATCTTACAAGAACCCATTGAGTCTCAATCCATATGAGTGCACACCTTAAGGGGTACATCGAGAAATGGGTTGGCATACCATTGGTGCTTCACAATATTTTTGTCCCTTTTACCACTTATTATCTACACACTTATCTCTTAAAAACCATTCCCTTAATCTTATTCTTCTCTATTTCACACTCCTCAGTCATTTCCTACCTTTTATCCCCCTTTTCCTAACCTTAATCTCCTTTCAATTTTTCACTATACTAGGTTGACCCTATACTATTTTGGGCAAAATTCATTTAGGTCTAGGTTGGCTCTTGGTCAACCTATCTCATAACCTAGTGAATTTTTGTCCATAACTATACTACGTCAACTGGGTCAACCTTGTTAGCCAAAGATTTTATAAAGGCTTCACGTTAAACCCACCTATATATACACATTAATTTTATCATTATTTAGAGAAGATAAGAGGAAGTAAGAGCTATTGTGCATCTACTTATCCACCATTATACTTGGGGAACAAGCTTAGGGTTTCATACTTTCTTTGGAGATACGAATCTTGTCTTGTAGAGAAGTCTTTTGTATGTATTGATAGGTTGTGTAGACTAGAGATGATTTATCCTTGTCGTCCTTACATACCACAAAAATCTCTTAAAAATCACCTTGGCCAAGGGAGAGATTGAGGCTTAGCAAGTTCATCTTTAAAGGTAAGTATTCCTAACTTTGTTCCTCCTTTGTAAGATTAAATAGATATGCATTTGTACTTATCTTTTATGCATTAGGATTCTATAGATATTGGCATGAGTATATGTCTTTTATGCATGCTTATTTTTATTTTTTATTACCCCCACTTTATTCCACAAGCTTTTGTGAGCACTAGATTATAATTTACTTTACTTTACTTTACTTTACTTTACTTTACTCGTTATTAGTTTAGTGAAATATGAAAACATAGGACCTAGCTAGGATTATTACATCATTATTATTGACTAGAGGCTTTGGAACCCTCTATAGAATTATTTATTATGGTAAGAGATCCCCTAATTAGGTCTAGTGGATACCCATATTGGTCATGTACTCAATTATCTAATGTATCCCTAATCAAAAGTGTAAGCGTGATCTATCTTCTTTGAGTTAGGATTGATTTATAAATATCATGCATTTATGATTGCATACATTCTGGTGAACCTAAGGTGAATCTAACTCTTGTAGGTTTTCTTTCACATTTTTCATTATTTAATCATTTTATTTATTATTTTTCTATATTTTAAATACTAGGTTGATAGTGTTGGTATAGTTTCTAGCTTATATGTGCAGGTTTAACACACAATCACATCAATACAACTCTATTCTGTTTGTGTAGGTCTTCATCAAATACAGTTTACTAGGTTAACCTAGTTGACATAGTACACTTTTAGATTTACAAACAAGCTATTAGGTCATCTCTATCAACACATTACACTACCATACTTCTATAAAATATACTAAGTTGATACTTGCCAGCATAATATTATTTACAGGCTTCAGTAAATAAGGAACTATAGAATGATGTCAACCTAGTCGACATAGTTGGAAGAATTTGTAATTAAAAATCAAGGAACTTTAATAAAAATATTACTTTAATCTACATATTCCAACCCACTAAGGTTCCTTTCTCTCTTTGTCTTTCATTTATGTAATTCATTAAATTTTTATTTTTCACAGTTTGTAATCTATAAAACTACCCTTATACAACAAACTAGGTCCACTCTATCAACCTAGTTTTGTATTATATCTTTTGTCTAAAAGAATAGGTTAAAATTATTGACTTATTTATAAATAGACCCTTGATTTAGTATTATATTAAAGACACTGTCAACTTTGTTCTTTAATCTCTGCATACACTATCATTTGAACTAACATTGTATTATGTTTCAAAGTTAGAATTAACACTTACATGTAAGTAATTAGCTCACACTTTCACTTTTTGTTGCTTTAATTCTTAGAATAGATCACATATTATAATTGGTTGGTTTTTAAATATACCATTTAGTTTCACTATTTTGTATTTTATTGCACACACCACCAAAGCACATAATCTTAAAACACATTTAAACAATTGTCTACACAAGGCCTACTTACTTGGATTTAATCATGAAGGGGGAATACAACTTGGTTTTCTAACCAAGTATAAACACATGATTAATGGTATATATTGGTACATAACCTATCACCCTTATCATTTGGTGTGTGAAGTGAGGGGGTAGGCCCTAATACCAAGCTAATACCATTGCTAACATAGATCCCTTTCATCCTAAATGTCCTGAAACCATCTATAGAATGTTTTTTATTTCCTTTATTATATCTAAATTCATGTCACACTTAAAATCATACTCTAATAATCTAAAAACATTCATGATGACCACTTAGTTAGCATTTACTTTCCAAGTTAATTTCTTGCTCTTTGCTCAATTGTATGTTGTATTTCATAAATTTGCATTAGCCAGTATTGGTACAAGGTTTTGTGATGTGTGCCTTAATTGGATCATCCTCATTGACCAAATTTATTATGTGTTTCTCTTCATTCCCTAATTTCAAAATTACTTGAAATTTTTTCTTATTTCAATACATACTCATTCTATTTGACACAATCTCTTATATATTGTATATTTTCCCTACCTACAATACTGAGTCAACCCTATTAACATGGTATTATTTTCTATTTCCCAAGATACAATATTAGGTCAACCTTGTCAACTTTGTTTTTTTTTTTTCCTATTTTATACTAAGGTTATAGAAATAGGTTGACCCAATAAAATATGCACTCTCATATATCCCCTTATATTTCTTTGCTTTTGTATCACTTTTTGTCCTATTTAACCCTTTTGTATCATCATGAAATTGCTATTTGAAGACAACACTAAGTTGAATTCAATGGGTATGATGAATCTTACCAACCCTCATAGGGTCTCCCATAAATAGATTATATATCCTCTCCTAGATGAGATTAATATTAATATATCCACTTATACAATGAATTATGGTACCCCTCCTCATTCCTCTTTACTTTGTAATACTTTCTTCTCGCTTTAATATCAACCTAAATTAGAGTATATACCTAAAATGATCTTCTTTATCTTTGATTTTCCTTAACATCAAGGAAAGGATCCTTCCACAATTTACCATTTCATGATTAGTGATTAATTTGAAGAGCCTCATTCACCTTCTCCCATGTTATCACATGGATTTAGGGATGTTAACTTATTTTCTTCTCAGCCTCTTCCCTCTATTTTGATCCCTTCTCATACCATGACTTTTTATTATTTGACATCTTATACCTCCATGCCTAACATCTCTAATAATATGGTAGGTTCTACATTTAGTAGGCCTTTCCCAAGGCCCACTCTCCTCAATTCTTTCACTAGTACATAATTTACTACTCATGGCAATCATGTTTCTAGTGCTTCCTCTTCTCATCTCTTCACTAGTCCATCTTTTGATACCCAAACAATTTTTTCCACTAGTGCCTCACATCATTAAAATATCTTATAAAGCTCCTACTAACACCCATAGTTGTAACCAAGCCACTACTTCCAATTCCAATGCTTCAAATAATGCCAACAATGCAACTCAAACCCATTAAATCTTATTATAAAATCTTAATCAAATGAATTATTTTAGAACTAATAATACAAATGAAATGATGGAAATTCAAAACCACCTTATCCATCTTCAAATCCACCCTTGACAGATGTCATGGGGCATGCATAATCAAAATATTCCCCCACCTCCGCTTCAAGTTTCCCATGGTAATCTTATCCTTCAACCTCCTCTTGTCAACAAGATAATAAATCATATTAAAAATTAGCCTCTTACATATCAAATTGATATTATATATACATATATATATATATATATATATATATATAGGAGGTATCACCCCTACCATTTCTTACAATGGGTCCACTAACCCCACTCTTCATCTAAAAACATTTATAAATCTATATAAAGACTAGGTCAAATTAAACACATTTGCCACTACCAAACTATTTTCACTTGGATTTTTACCTTTTGAGGAGATGTAAAATCTCTCCTCATCCAAGTGGCACAATGGAAACATTTCTAGGCTTGTGGGTAGCCTAAAGAATGAGGTGAATCTCTAGATAGAGCTATCTCCCTTGATGTACCACTTTGGATCACAATAAAACTAACTTTAGGAGTGAAAAGAGAGAGAGAGATAAATAAAATAAAACTATTATAAGGGAGATGATACACAAAATAACATGATGAATTCTAGCCAATAGCATGTTACACATGAGAATAAAAGGACAAACTAAACATACACTTCTTCAATCTATGTCTTCTCACATCAATATTGTATTATGAGGTTATGGATGAATGCCTTAGGCTAGGAAGACTATACAAGAGGCATATGAGGGAAATAATGAATATACTAACTCAATCAAACCTAAACATCTCCTAGAATACTTTATATGCCCCGTAAGAAGAGGCTACAAATAGGTGAAATAATGAAACAACATGGTAAAGAATCCATAGTTTTCACTAAGAAAAATTCATCATATAATTGAACACACTATTAATATTCATGAAAGAGGTCAAAAATAAGTATTATTATTGATAAAATGGTATGAATTTGATCTGGGCTTCTCCATACTTAGGTGGAACATGAAATATAATGGGTTAAATGGCTAGTTCTTATAGAGATTGATTGATAGAGAAGAAAAGAGATGTATAATGGGAATAAGGACACTTATAAATATGATAAAATTATTTAATTTTGAATGATTTTAGGATATGGGATGAACCATGCAAGTTTAGGAAGCACAAGTGTCAAATCAAGACATAAACTTCATGAAAAATGGCATAAAACTCCTTGTCTTGGCTCAGAAAACTACCTTCATAATTTGGACCTATTTGAACATCCCATAGCTTATTAGGACCAAGTATGATTATTTTTATTAATTTTAAGTGTCTTAGGCATGCATCTCCATGCATTGGTTGTAGTCTTGGTCATCTAGAATCATCTTAAAATAAGCTATAATCATTTATTATCAAGAAAAATTCTCTTCCATACATCTTGTACATTTGTATTCCAAAAAGAGATAAATTTATCATTAAAATACATTATATGGATTATATGAGACCTTTAAAGACCCTCCATTCACTTAGAGGCATCAGTCATGCTTTAAAAACCAATCCACTTGAAGTTTTCCACCCTTCTCACTAGCTTGTCCACTAGGCCAGTTTTGATTAGCTAAAATAAGAGCTATTTTTAGAACCCTTAGGAGTTATTATAAATAATTAAATGATTATAAGGATTTATCATAAGTCTATATATTCCTCCCAATTTTTTTCATCTTTAGATTCCTTATATAACTTGAAAAATATTTAAAAATGGTCAAAAATAGCTTATTTCTCACCCCATTTATACAAGTTTGTATAGCTAAAAAGTATGCGAAGGAGCTTGAATTAATAGTATACAAGTTTCAATAGTTTTAATGAGAAACCTATCCAATTTTATCAACTATCTGACTCTGTTTTCTTAATCGGGTCACTAGGAAAGGTTTTGGAGGGTTTTAGGTCTATTTGGGCTCTTAAGGTTGTTTCATAAAAATATGACATTGGAGTTTTAGAAAAATTTCACAAATATGGCCTTCAAGACCCCTACTAACATCCTTAAACTCAATTTTCACTCATGAAAATCCTCCAATAATATATGAGTATCACAAGTTGACCTATCGAGTTCCTTTTCTCCTTTCCTACATTCCTGAGTTGTCTTAAGGTACAAAAAGGGATTTCTCAAGGGTTTATTTTAATTTTACTAGATTTTTAACCTCTATTATGACCCTATAAACCACTCTCCAATATATTATAAATACTGGTTAAGGGTAAAAGATAAAATGACCTATCAATTAAAGACTAGGCCTAACCATGTCAAATAGGCTTGACTTGTCCTTAAGGCCTAAAATGAGTTATTTATGGTTAATATAGGATAAAATAGCTAATAAACCTCTAAATTAACTCTATAAAAATTTTATATAGCCTATTTCATGATATAAGTGAAAGTGGTTCCCCAATTGGGTTCTAGGCCTCAAACAATCTTGCCTACATACCTAAGACCCTAGGCCATTCTATTTGGTTTCATCTCTCTATGGTTAGTTTACATGATTTTTATTGGTGTTACTCATCTTCAAAAATCTCCTTTAAGGATCTCTTTAACCTTTGGTTCACTCTTTTTCCCCAATCCTCCAAATCTACTAGTTTCATGCATGAAGGGAAATACCCCCTAACTGAGATAAAATAAGGGTAATTACTCTATTTTCTTAGGATATTTGAGTATTTAAAATTCCTAAATTTAAAATTATGTCCCACACAAAAAATTATACTTTGGTTCCATGGTTAGATCATTTAAAACATGAAAATCCAAAACAAACTTTGTGAAGGAGACTGTGTGTAGGGGTTTCTAAGAGTGGACTGTGCAATATTTTTTTAGAAGGCCTTCCCTTTTCTTGTTTTCACATGATAGGGTCTATTAAAAATTATCAAAGAATTATGGATATATCTAAAATACATTCATCTTACTAGGCTTTTAGCTACCACTCATACACCTTGAGTTCTCAAGCTACTCTCTATCATTCTAATTGTGTCTGCTATGACAGTAACCCCTGCTAGATGTTTTGCATGATAATTAGGAATTAGAGAGAAATTATAATCCTCACTGAATATTTATAATAAAAATTCCAAAAATTTCAATACTTCACTTCACATTATGGGGTTTGAAATCCTTCAACACCAGTAAAGATTAGTTGACTAAGTACCCTACTATGTGTACTCCTTTATGTGCATCTTAGCTTCAATTAAGCTTTATCATAGTGTTTCAAGACCTCCCATGAATATTTATAGTCACCTAATATCTAATCATACTGAATTTTACCTTGAAATGGATATAACATCACTAAGTTACCTAGATTAGTTGATTGTTTGCCTGCCTAGTCAACACAGTCAACTATGTTGAGGAAAATGAAGCCCTGTAGGCATTGATTTGCATTGGGATACATGTCATATTCCTTTAGATAACCCTTGATATCACAAGTTGAATATGTGAGATTTTAATTCACATATATGATATTTGGGCCACAAATTAAACCCTCCAGCTATGACTGAGACACCACTGCCCTTAAGACCTTACTATAGGTGCATTTTGCCTTAACTACACTTGTTCATGATGATGCTCAAAGATTCTCCTTAAACCTCCTTAGAATCATGTTAGGTTATAAAATACATACATGAGATAAAACTAACTTATTTTTTAAATCACTAATGGAACTAAATTAAGGTCATTACTTTGACCTTACTGTAGGTGTGTGTTTTTTCATACAAGGGACACCTATGCACTCATGAAGCTTAAAAATCATGCATCAACCTTAAGTGATGGTATCTATTCCATTTTAAAATCAATTTAAACATTTTAAATTTTCTATACATTAAATATATGTTTATTTTTGTTCCTAGTTTGTCAAATATAACTCAAACTACCAAACTTTTAACTAAGACAACATGCTTTCAATGTTTTTTAAGAACACCTTGAGGCCTTTAACATCCCCCTTGTACTGACCTTCTAGCCTCCATTATTAGCATAGATATTTTATATACTATATTTCATAACATTCACCTCTTTATATGCTATGAGACCCTATATAACATCATTAAATGAGGTCTACAAGAACCCTTTGGACCCCTATTTTGATATTTTAATGAAAATTTCATAAAATTCAACCTCTTGTCTCTTCAAGATAACTACACACCTTTTGGTCTCTTTGACAATTCAAAAAAGTTTGTAATGGTCAAATTGAATATTATAAACTAATATTAGGCTTCCTTAATACTGTAATCCTTCACACAAGAATCCCCAAAGATCTGTAAGTACACCTATAAGGGAGTATTCTTACATACATATAGTAAAGCTTCTCTACTTATCATGGAATGAGATGAATGCATTATAATTTTATTTAAATGGTCCAAATACTCTCCCCATACCATAAGATTAACCTATAACCTCTTCACAAGGATTGAAACCAATACTAAGTCTTTGATGATGTCATCATGAAATTCTTGTAGGTTAAAATGAGCTAGATATGGATAATGAGTGTGAAAAAGAGGATAAAGATGGACAAAAAGGCCTCATGAGAATCTCAAACCTATTTTAAACCTTATACACACATTATTGACAATAATTACCTCCTAAAATAAGCTTAAAACCTTCCTTTTAATGTGGAAGTCATCTGTAAACACCTAAAACAAGGCAAATAACATTTTTCATGACTATTTTAGCATAGTGAATAATCATGTGAACACACTTGCACCATTTCCAAGAATATAGATAAAATATTTTAAAATATTTATGGCTTTTAAAACTAATATACCTTGTTTTTCATTCCATGAACAATTTGAACAAGCTTATATAGGTGACTACAACTGAAGTTGGGTAAAGAGTTGATAATGGCAAAAGACAAAGGTGTGAAATTACTCCAAAGTATAATGTGATGAAACTAAACATGGGAAGGGGTGATCATATGGATCTAAGGCATGTGAAACATCATCTTATATTCACATAAAAATTTCTAAAAAATACCAACATTCTAGAATAAGTAAGAAATGATTGTAACTTCACTCCTTCACTCCTCCTTGCAAATTGAGTTTTTGTCTCATCAAATCAAATACAAATGTGAAACAAATAATGGATAATATGAAAGAAGATATCAAACCTCATTTGGAAACAATTTTAGCAAGTGTATTATATGGAGATTCTCAAACCAAGGTAAAACATGTAGGGCACATAGATTAGCAAGCAGATTTGAAAGGTCAACTTCATGAGGATGGTTCATGAAGCACATGCCACCATTTTTCAAACTAATTATATTTAAATTAAGGTCTCTGTGTGTAAAAAACTTCCTAAAATAATTTTCTTTGAAACTTCCTAAGCTGACCATACCAAGAAAAAACTTGAAGGTCACTTCTGCTTGCCAAGAAGGGTGAAAAGGGAGTAGAATGATTTTGAACAAAAAATGGCACTTTCATATAAAAAAATGTGTAACTAATCTTTGGGAAGCTGAGAAGGCATTATTTGACCCTTTCCCAAATGGCACACTTCACAAAGAGTCATACAAGTGATAAAATCTCATTTTTTCCCAAGAAAACTACCCTTTTAACTGAAGAAACTACCACTTTTTAGTTATGTCAATAAATTAAGACCTCTAAGAACACATGAGATGTGACATAAAATTTAATAACCTATACACTTCCTACAAATTTTGTACAAATCATTAAATACACTTTTTTGACCCCTAAAATGACCCAAAAGGACATGTTGGCTAATGAAATAAATGACCAAGGATAATATATCATTTAATAACATTAAATTACCTATGATATAATTTATTACAAAATATTAAACACACTAAAATACTTAAAAGTCAAGTTTTTTACTAAGGGTGCCCCAATTTGACCTAAAAGTCAAATTTGGTCAACAAATTAGTGAGTCATAGGGGTAGTATACCTACTATACTAACTAGAATAGTAGATTTATTAGTCCATTGGGCTTAGGAGTCATCTAAAGTCTAGGAAAGATAAGGAAAACTTTGACCATTGACCACCAAGACAATACTACTAATTATCTCAACCACTCAAAGTAAGGACACACACAAAATAAGATAACAAGCATATGTTTCATGAGCACTTATAGAACAAACACACTAAATTGAATAAATTGACTCAAACATTAGCTAGCCTAAGAGAGAACTCCCTCTTAGATTAAAGGGGAAGTTTGAAACTCTTATTACTTCATGACATGAAGGATTTAGTGAGACATGTAGCCTTTTGATCCTTAGTATTGATGCCTCTAACTTTCCTATGATATTTGTCAACTCCATTAACATGATGTTAATTTAAAAATAGGAATATTCAAACATGTTGGATATAGAAATTAACTTTTTTTTCATCCAAATAGCTTCAACTTTTTCATGTGGATCTTCAATTGCAACCTCATCCTTGATTTCCATAGGGGTCTTAATAAGATTGGGTTTCTTCTTAGCTACAAGTTCTTCTAGCTCATCAAGGATCTTTACATACTCTATCCAATCTTGATCATTATACTTCATAGAAGATTATTTATTTACCTTCTCATGTACTTGGCCCTCAACTTTGAAAAGCTCTTCATGCTCTTGAAAGAGCTTCATTTGCATATGCCAATCATCTTTTTCCTCTTAATCCTCTAGAATCACTACCTATTCAATCTTCTCTTCTTGATATGTGATATCATCAAGCTGATGTTATTCAATATCCAATGCATATAATGGTGATTCAAGATCATGTTTATATATTTGGTCATTTCCAAGAACCACCACTTTCAAATTGGTCTCAAGAGAATTTTCTAGAGCTGCAACATCTTTGGGAAAGACTTGAAATTGTTCCCCATTTATGATAAAACATTCATCTTCATGTTAGAGGTGATCATCCACAAAATTTTGATTAGATTTAGAGTATTCTTCAAGGGTTTTAAGATCTTCCATCTCTTTCTCCATCATGGTGATGCCAAGACTAGGCATCTTGAAGTCATGTGACTTAGCCTAATGAGGTTGCCAGGAGTTATGTCTTCTTCAAGAAAGAGTTTTCTTTCTTTATCAACTAGATATTCATATTTAGGTTCCCATGTCATAGGTACATCAAGGAAAAGGGTGATTGGGTGAGAACAAGATAAAGTAGTTGGTAGAGGTAGAACATAGAACTCAAAATCAGATTGAGAGTGAAATGTAAGGGGCTCCTTTGAAAGCTCTTGAGGAAGGGGAGGCAAACCTAGGGATAAAACCACTTTATTTTCTTATGTACACTCTAAAAACACTTAATTCACATCTGATTTAGCTTGAGGACTCTCTTGAGAAAGGGTGTATGGGGTGTGTTTAGGCATAGGATCTTCTTTTGGTTATAAACCTTCCATCACATCTTGACTTAGTAGCTTCATCATTGACTCTAACTCTTCAATTTTTTTGGCTAGGTTATTTTGGAAAAGTATCTTTTGAATTTTATATGTATGATCATGAGGATTATTAATACAATGGGATTCATATGGAGGATAAGATGTTTTTGAAGAATGGGGGAAGTAATTTGTAAAGGATCAACTTCATTCACAACTTTACACTCACCAACAAAACTTTTATCCTCTTTCTTTCCCCATGACTATATTATCTTACTCTAGCTTCGGATGTTAGGATTAGAATACTTTTATTGAGGCAGAGTGGGAGGGGTTTTTATAGGGTCAAGCTCCTTCTCAACTTCACACTCTTTGTCAAGACTTTTCTCCTCTTTCTTTCCCTATTACTCCACTATCTTGTTATAGATTAGGGTATTGGGATTATGAGTCTCTTTTTGAGGTGGTGGGGATGCAATGTGAGAGGTAAATGAAGGATTGAATTACATTTATTTTAATACTAAGATGGATTTATATATTTTATTTTTAGCAAACTTAATTTATCTGTCAAGGTTTACTTCAAACACAAGGCTAGTCTTTTCAACTCTCTCTTCCACTTGATTTGGAAAAGGATGAATTTGGTAATTTTGATTAGGCTCATGAGTAGGAATAAAATATGGATGATAAAAAACATGGAGAATTGGATATGAAGGTTGATATACTTGGTAAGTATGCTTCTCATAAATTCTTAGCTTATCTTCTAAGGATGCAATCAAACCACTCACATCTAGCATCTCATTCATAAGCCTTTACCAATTGGCTCTTTCAATAGGTGCCCACTCTCTTTTGACCAAATATAAGGCATCTCTCACCTTGTGAGTGGAATGTCTAGGGACCTCCTGAACACATTATCTTAAAATATCAATCTCCAATATGTACTCTCATAGTCCAAAAGTGTTTTGTTGAAGGTGAAAATGGATGGAGTTGAAGAGTGGCTAGTTTGACTAGGAGAAGCAAGATATTGAGGAGGCTAGATATAAAACTGATACAACTCATGACAAGGCTGAATATGATCATATTATGACAAGGTTGAATATGATCATATTGGGGCTGAAAATAACCATATCGGGGCTGATAAACTTCATGAAAGGGTTGGTTAAAGACTTTATCTTGTTGATTAGGAATGGCACAAGCTTTCAATATCTCACCAACTTATAAAGAACAAAACTCAATACCAAAGTCAGCCATGAAACTTCATGAAAGTAAGAACACAAAGAAATATATCACCAATAATATTCAAAAGGAAACTTGGGTTACTTGACTAGATGATGTATTTATTATAATTTTCCAAGATCTCTACATAGTAAGCGTGCAATAATGTTAAATTCCTATTGAGGGAGAATAATAGCTCCAAAAATAAGAAAATTCTATAAATTAGATGTTTGCATTAACTAAATTAAAAGAAAAAGAAAGTACATATAGGGTGAAATTAGGTCACCAAAAAGGTAAAACCCTAATTCAAAATTAGAACCCACTTAAAGGTAAATGACCCCTAATGACTTAATTAACTAACCTAAGTAAACTAAAAAGAGATGTAGGTAAAACCACTAAGTAAGAAATTCCTATACTAATACCCCCCTAAAGCATAGCTTGGTGGGTAGAAGAATTGGGTCCTGACAATGAGGTCTGATGAGGTACCCAAACATAACGCAACTCCTATAAACTAAGGTAAAGGAGAAAACCCATAGGAACAAAGCTCCTCCCTAGAAGAGAGAAAAGATGAGAAGAGAGCTAAAAATCCCCACTAAGGTCTATAATTGACTATAACCACCCGATGTCCCTAGAGGAATGATTGGGAGTGACTATGAATCAAAATTAGATACAGTGAAGAGTGGTTTATCCTAAAACAGTGAGTTTATTTTCCAAGTGCCTAATGGATATCCAACCAAGGTGTAATTCATATGAAAGGATTGATTCTCATACTATGAGGTAGATGGGTCAACTACTCTATGCCAATATGGTGTACTTGAAGTAGAGGTAAAGAAGGTCTGTAGAATCCTCTATAATTATGGAATAGACTACCTAATGTGTGTATCCTAGATTAGTAGATCATTTCCATATAATTTTAGAAGTAGACCAGAGGTAGGTGGATCAAGAACTAACTCTTTAATATCTAAAAGGTGATAAGGAGATGGTGGAGGTGTGTCCACTTCACTTCTATAGTCATCTATAGAAGAAGAGTTGTCAATATAAAAAAAAAGCTCAGGCTTATAAATGTCAATAGTTATAGGTGAGTCTGAAGAGTAATTTGAAGAATCTGAAGGAGAGTTATGAACAAAGTGTGAGAATTTATATATCTGATTTTGATGATCAACCATTCTCATATCCAAAATAGTATCACTATGTAATTCCTTGATGTGCATTGAAGCTAGAGTGAGTTCAACTCACATACCCAGACCAAGGTGAGTAATCTAGTAGACTAATAAGAGATTATTTGAGAGTGAGGGCATACTAGGAACATTATTGAATGTTCCACCACTCACTTAAATAGACCCTCTCTTGAGAACCTTTTTATAAGTGTTGTCACCCAATTTTATAGAGGACATGTCACATGGTTCTAAGAAACTAAACTAAATCTGTGAAGAGGCAATGTGATGTGAATCACCAGAGTTAATGACCCATGTAGGAGGAGTTGGAGGCACAATTGTAACTAAGTATTTTCCCTTTTTTCCCCATTATTATTATTATTTGCCATTTCTTTGCCAGAGTCATTCACCTTAGTGGATTTATGGGTTGATGAAGATGGTTTGATAGAATTTGAAGCACCTATGTTGTTTTGAATAAGAAGGATAGTAAGGTGATAAATTTATTTCTTCAAACATTTACTTTCATCATGCTTATGTGAGAAATGCCCACATTTGATCCAATCTTTCTTAGGTTTATTATTAGAAGAAGAGGTCTGATGGTTTGATTTGGAGGTGGAAAGATTTCACCCTTCTCAACATTTTTTTTGCTCTACTTTCTCTCTCTACTATTAAAAGCCTTATCTTTCTCATCAATTAGTGCATGGGATTTAGTTGACTTCATTTTGCCCATCTATATCAACTTAATTTCTCCTGAATTAGGTCAATAACAAAGATATCTAAAGAAGGCATCTTCCATGTGGTGTTAAGAGCACTCTTAATGGCATAGAAAGTGGACATAAATATAGAATATTTAGGACCCAATTTAGAGAGGATTGATAGAACAATATGTTCATCTTTCTTGTCAATTTCACATTCTTTCAACTACAATCTCAAAAGTTTGAACTTGATGAAGAAGTCCTAAAGAGTGCCAAAGTCATCTATGCTTAATCTAATGAGCTCATTTTCTAGTTCATGTCATCTCCTCACATCCTACACCCCAAAGATCTTGGTGAGTTGGGCCCACACTTCATTAGGTGTTTTGGTAGATTCAATATGAATTCGTAGATCTAGGGAGATGGAAAGACATAGTAGTCACTTCATTAGGTGTTTTGGTAGATTCAATATGAATTCGTAGATCTAGGGAGATGGAAAGACATAGTAGTCCATGAACTTTATCACAATAGTTAAACCATTTGATTTTTGCTCCAACATTAGTAGGTTCAATCTCAATGCCCATTATAATTTGATGGTAACCCTTATATTTCAAGATGATTTCCATTCATGATAATTAAATGGTCTAAATGGACTAATAGAGAGTGAATCTATAGTGTAAAAGTAAAGATTGTTACAGTAAGTAAAGAAGAATGTATAAAAATAAAGAATACATAGCACAAAATAGTACCCCCTTAGAACTTTTAGCAGTAACCCCCCTTGAATGTTTCAAATACAATCAAACTCATGTAAACATTGAATTCAACTAAAAAAGTGTCTTAAGTAATAGGTACATAAGTATAAGGAACTAAAGGGATATTAGATTTAATTGATAATGCACCCAAGAGAGAGTATAATAAGGATGAAGTGAGATTTAAGATATTACACCATGAAAAAAATGGATGTTACAAAAGTCTAAAAAAATACCACTAATTTGTAGATCTTAAAAAACTATGCACATTCAAAAAAATAACACCGAAAATAGAGTTACTAAATGAAAGTTATGACACTTACAAGTTCTTACTCCCACATATTCCTGGACCCTTTCCAAAAATGGAAATTTTTTTCCATTGTGTTTTTTCATCCAAAAATTCAAAAATGGCAAAAAATTTAATCTATTTCTTCATTACCTTTCACCTAAAATTTGATGCCCTCTTGAACACCACATAGGTCTCTTGAGCTTACTCAAGTTTTCCAACCTTCTTTACTTGCTCAAGATTCCAAAGCCACATTACTTGATCAAAGTTATGAAGGAGATTTACTTCCTTAGGGTTTTGAATATGCTTTACTTTCTTGGGTTTTTAAGCAACTTCACCTAGAGTTTTTGAATAACTTCTACTTTGAGGTTTCAAATAATTGCAACTCAGGTTTTCCATCAGCACTACTTTAGGCTTTCCAACAACTTCTATTTTAGGGTTTTGAATAACTACAACTAGGGTTTTATAATAGCTACTATAGTATTTCTAGCAACTTTTACTTCAATGTTTTGAAGAACTACAACTTAAGTTTTCCAACATCTACTACTTTGGGATTTTAGACAACTACAACTAATTTGCATGCAAGTGGTTAGGGGTCAAATGTTTGATTACTTATCTAAGAAAGTTCTTGGGTTTTAAAAGTTTGATTACTTCTTCAAGCAAGTTGTCAAGGTTGTGAAGTCTGATTACTTCCAAGTTGCTAGGGTTGTGAAGTTTGATTACATCTAAGTTGCTAGGGTTGAGAAGTCCAATTACTTAAGTCACCAGATTTGTGGTTTTTGAAGGTTATTCTACTCATCTGTATAAACATCAAAAATCCACAAAAAATATACAGATAGATTTTTTATTAATGGCCTTTTGTCACAAGTTTCAAGGTAGAGAAGAATCATGCCTCTAGGGTCAAAAAAGTGGCCATAAATCTATGAACTTTCTCAAAAATCAAAGAGAGACTCATTTGAGATCTTGAAAACCCCATAAGGAATATGCAACTAGATTTTTGATCTAAGGTCATTTGACATAAGTTTTGAGGTAGAGAAGATTCACACCTTCAAGGTAAAAAATGTGGCCATACAGAAGAAAAAATAGTAATGATGAATGCAAGAGGATCGTGCTAAAGGAGATATATGAATGAGGCTATCAAGAAATCTCTATTACCATGTTAGAGTTCACCAATATCTCTAAATAGTGAGCATGTAGTAATATCAAATTCTTGTAGAGGCAGAGTGAGAGATCTAAAAACAAGAAAATTCTACAAATGAAATGTTTGCATTAATCAACTTAGAAGAAAAAGAGATTACATATAAGATGAAATTAGATCACCAAAAATGTAAAACCCTAATTCACAATTAGAACCCACTTAATGGTAAATGACCCCTAATGACTTAATTAACTAAAGTAGGTAAGCCAAAAAGATGTGTAGGTAAAATAACTAGGTGAGAAAATGCCTACATTAACATTATCTTTGGAGTCACCATTGATGCTCTGATATATACCTCTAAAGTCTGATTGTTGAGAGACCACCAAAAATCTCTCAACTTTTTAGACCAAGAGTCCCACTAGGCATTCCAAAAATTGTTGCCACTTGTATTTGCACCCTTTAAGGATATGACAAACCTCTCCTCATCCAATTAGCACAATGAAAACACCTCTTGTCTAGTCCTCCTATCCTAAGGAATTCATCCATAACCTCATAATGTAATATTGATGTGAGAAGACATAGATTCAAGAAGCATATGTTCAAGTTGTCCTTTTTTCTCATGTGTAACATGTTATTGGTTGGAAGTCATCATGTTATTTGGTGTATCACCTTCCTTAGAATAGTTTGATCTCAATTATCTCTCTCCCTTTTCAACTCCAAAGCTAGTTGTAGTGTGATCTAAAGTGGTACATCAAGGGAACTAGCCCTATCTAAATATTCACCTCATTCCTTAGGCTACCCACAAGCCTAGAGGTGTTTCCATTATGCCACTTGGATGAGGAGAGTTTTTCCATCTCCTCAAATGGTTTAAATCCAAGTGACAACATAAACTATTAGTTAAAACTCTCATATGTGATGCTTTAGATTGGTACAACCAATTTAGAAGTCATTCTATTAATAGTTTGGAAGATTTAGTAAATGCTCTAGTCCAAGAGTTTCAAACTAGTGATCTATTCAAGAATACCTTGGACCATTTTATAAATTTTAAGCAACTTGAAATTAAAAATTTTGTTAAACATTGGAATACATTGTCCAACAAATATGAAAATAACATGGTTGATGATAACCATTATCATCTCTTTACCAATGCTCTTTTTTCTAAGTTACAATATCAGGTTTGGACTCTCTCTCCACATAATTTAGAGGAGGCTATTGACTAAGATAAATTTAAAAGTTTCCTTATGTGTCAATTCAATCCATCCCAACCTTCTGTAGGTACTCATATATTACTCAAGAATAAGAATCATCATACTACTAATAATGGTGTCATAGACTCTTATGATACCATTTATACTATTCAAGTTGTTGTTCCTAACCAATCTTTGAAACTAGCTCCCCCATCTCAATAATTCACCAATCTTCATTTATCTTCACCTCATAACATCAATGTTCACAAACCTTTATCTTTAGTGGAATTAATAAAATGTCTACCTGGGCCCCTACCATGAGAACTTGATTCCACTCATCCTTTGAAATCTTGGCATGATCTAAATAAATTTTGTTGGTTTCATGCTAATTGGGGTCATTCTCATGAGACCTGTAGGTAGCTTTATAATTTGGCTATGTATTTTCTTCTTGGTCCCAATTTTAACCATGATTCTATCATTCAAAAATGCCAACAAGCATATGACATTGCTTTTAAATACATTGAAACAAATACTAAATCTCAATATTTGAATGAATCTAATGCTCATTTGGACATCTATAAAGACCCTCTTCCAAATCACCAAGATAACCAATACAAGACCACCCCTTATACCAACAATGTTGAAAGTATAATTGACCTAACTCCTGAAGAGAATGTGGTTAATATGACTAATATGTGAAGCGTGGTTGATTTCATTGATCCTCAACCTATTTACACACCTCTAATGTCTCACATATTTCATGTTATCCAAGACTCTTCTTTAACTCATTTAAATGAGATGAGGAAATATGACCTTATAACTTTTGATGAGCCAATTCTAACTCCTCCCTTAATAACACTTCCCATTATATTTTTTCCATCCCTCCATCCTCTTCCTATCACTAATAACACTCAAGATTATATCAACACTTCTTCTATTACTTCCCAAAACTAACCCACATCAACTTCTTCATCTTACCAACATAATGTACCAACTTGTCCTCTCACTAAACCTTCTACCTCTTATAAACATAAATTGCAATGTACTTTGGCTCCTCCTTCCGAGGACCTCCTTCAACACTATGCACCTATTTATAATAATACTCTTATGGGTTATGATGAGTGAGATCATATCATATAACTCACTAATATCCCATCCCAAATCCTATTTATTTAGATTATGAGGACCTTTCTACATCATCAAAACTATCTTATGTAGCTTTTGTTTGAAATGAACATCCCTCATCCTCCCCTAACAGGACATAAAGCAACCTTATCTAGATTTGAAGTTAGAATATTATAAAAATGCAAAGAGATGTCCATCCATGTTGATGAAATAATGGACATTTATATTTATTTCAAATTTCCCATTGCTTTCATGATCCCTGATGAGATTATTCTTCATGCAGATGATATTCCTCTATTCATTAATGTCCAAATTGGTGATATCCAAGTCAAGCATGCCTTGATTGATAAGTTTTCTAGCACTTGTGTTACCTCTCTTATTTTTATCAAAACCCTTGGATATTTTAAATGCAATCTCAAATCCACACACAACTCATGTCAAGGATATAATTGAAGGCAAATGCCTCATTTAGGTTATGTGTGGCTCCCTATTACTATCCCACCTATCACCATTCATGTGAAGGTGATGATATTTAACTTTATTATATCTTACAACATCTTATTTGGTAGGCCATGGACTCATTGTATGAGAGCAGTTGCTTCTTTTATTTGCCAATGTATTAAATTCCCTCATAATATAGCCATTTATAAGATTTAGGGTAACACCAATCCTTGGAATTTTGAATAATTCCAAGACTAGGGTGTATTCAAGATTCCTAACCTTGAACCATTGCCCAATGTTCCATTTCATGAGTCTCAATGATTTAACTTTCTTGTAAATTTACTCTAGGTTACAATGGTCATCCTAAACTCATTAGGAATATTCCCCCTAACCTCTTAGATTATGATGATGAGCCTGATGTTATTAATCTCAAGATTAAGACTTCTAATCTCTCACCTCATCTCATCTCTCAACTTCCCACTTCTTTGTAACCTAATTCTAATCAACCACCTTGTGATTACATCCCTATTGTCTTAATTAAGACTTTCCATTCTATTCATCATACCTCATCGAATGATAATGTCATCTCTACCAACATCATTGATCTTCATACACTTGATTATGATGATGGTTATACCTTAGATGATCCATTATTAAGAGGTCTTATTCAGGCCCATGATGCTAAGATTATCTATTCTCATTTATCTTTTCTTTAATATTTTAATATATATTCCTGTGTTCCATCATAGATCATTC
The DNA here is from genome assembly GCA_037957365.1 of Torreya grandis. Taxonomy (NCBI): domain Eukaryota; kingdom Viridiplantae; phylum Streptophyta; class Pinopsida; order Cupressales; family Taxaceae; genus Torreya; species Torreya grandis. The sequence continues at coordinate 566,788 of JARHVA010002811.1, forward strand.
CTAATTTTATCATTTTTCATATTTATTATAGGGTAGAGATGGTGTGGACACCTCCATTTTTTGAATAACCTCATAAGAGTATGCTTATGGATCATGCTATGACTGGGCCCTATCACTTTGATAGGTACCATGACCCCTATTGATTTATTATCCCTGAGATGCATGCAACTCTCCTTTAGAATTATATAAACCCTACCCCTCCCTTAGTAGAGACTAGTTTGGATCCCATTCCTACACCCACTTTAGCTAAGTCTATTCCTACTTCTAATCTTATCGCTCCTACTATTGAACCTTCCCCTAATTCTCTACCACTGCCACCTTCTCTTGGTGATGGTTTGCTTCCTTTACCATAGATGGATCCATTGGCCACCAAATGGGATGATGAGCCTTCCCAAACTCCTTCCACTTATATTACACCTCCTCTTATGAGTACCTATAACAAGCCTACTCATAATCATATTTGTTGCTTCCATGACACAAATAACCATTTATCAATGAATTATTGTAAATCATGACAATATATTGACACTATGCATCCTACTACCCCTAGTCCTTAGACAAGGCCATACCTCCCCTAAAGATACTTATTGATTATATTATTAAGTATAAAGAGGTATATTATTTGTGACACCAATGTGGCACCATCACACTGATCGGTACTGCATCCTTTAACAACATCTTAAATATCATCTTTTAACTATTCCCACACCTTCTATCATTCCTCCCATATGTCATTCTCATAAGAAGGATCCCCCTTATTTCCCCATGGTTTCAATTCCTATGGTTCTATCTCTTCCTGTGGTCCCTTATTCACCTCCTATTCCTTCACCTATGAATCCTTCACCCATGGATATCCCTCACCTATGGCTCCTTCTCCACATGTGTTGTAGATCCTTCCCCATCAATGATCCCTTCATCACCTATAGAGTCCATTCATGTGCATTCTCATAAGAATCATTTGAATGATAGCCCTTCTCATCATGATCCATCAATCATTCCTATCTTTTCTATTGAGGATATTATATGTGAAGTATTTTCATAGTTTTCATTGAAGATAAATGAGACATTAGCTATAATTCACATTCAACTTCATAGAGACTTCTCATATGTTCTAGATAATGTGTGTAGATCAATCTATCAGTACTTATGAGCCCATGCATGGTGTTCTTACATTTTCATTTGGATTGGACGTGTGCTCTAAGTTTATCTTTATCTATTTGTTATATCATTTGACATTGTGTCAAATTCTTATTTATCTTACATGATGTCTTTAATTTCAAACTTTATATTTCTTATAATGTCATTTATGTTTGCTTATAGACATATTCTCTATCATTTCCTTATTTTTATTTTTGAGTTTCTTTATTAAAAATCCTTTATTCTCTTTTCATGATTGTTTTCTCTCTTATCTATATATACATGGATAATTGTTATTATGACTTGGTTATGCAAACATTTCTCCCTTTAGGCATTCCTTCTCTACTAAGTGATCAGTTAGCAAATAATTCCTCTCATTATAAGATCATTTTACCAGTCCACTTTGGATCTTCTTTCTTCCCATTTATTACCTTTTATGAATTAATCATACACATGGTTGAGACTTGAGATAACATGTTGAATAATTATCAATCCTAAGTGTCTTAGTCAATCTGTCTTTGGTTACTTAGCTTCCTTTATCCAAAGCCTAAAGCTCATTCATGTGTATCACTCTATATTTCATGACTGGTCATTCCAAGTCCGTATGGAGGCAAAATCTTAAACTCCCTAAAAATATTCAAAATCCACATCATTTAATAAAAGGTAATGATCTAAATGATAAAACATTCAAAATTGTAAAAAGTTAAATCACACCAAAAGAAGTGATTTCAAACACATCTCCTATCCTATTTAAAGCTCAAACTCTAAATTTTCCCTCATAATATATCCAAGGTCAACTATGGTGTAGTAGTCCAATATCTTAGAAAAGGAGAATAAAAAACATATTTTATTGGCACATAATTTCTCACACAAGTACCTAATATTCATAGTAGAATGATCACTTTCTAAGGGGTCCTGAGGAATGAGGAACACATAGTGGGAAGGTAGGTCAATTTTACTTTTCCTATACCAATATACCTTCATGATTTGATATTAATAGCACACTTATTTACCTACACAACTTTGTGTCTATAGCAAACAAGTCTCCTTTGTACATTGATGGTCACTAGTCACTTAGTGTCTTCTCATGTCCTTAAGTATGCCTCATGTCTCCTAAGATATTCTCATGAGACTCCTAAGTTATGATTTTTACATTCCCTTTTTCACCCCCTATAATTCTCATATTTCCCCTAGAGAAATATTGTTTTGTTCACTAATCATTCCCCTAAGGATTCCATTTGTGAGTTGAAGTGTAATATCATGGATAAGACCTGGCCTTTGTCACAAATTATAAATATTTCACATTACCATTACAAAAATCCTATTTTACTAGATTTTCACATTTATTCCACCTCATTGCTATTCCCTTTATGATTTATAGTGTAAGACCACAAATAGGACTTGGCCTTCCTTACAAATGTTTCCAATAATCCAAATCACAATAAAAATTACGTGTCAAATATGAGATAAGATTTGATTGTTCATGAAGTTACACATCATTGGCATGCTTCCCATATTGATTTAGTATGTTTTATTCTTACTTCATTACTCTTTCACTTTTATCTTCTTATTTTTTGATTGAATGTAAAAATCCAACCATTTCTTGAATTTTTATACTTCATAGCTTGAATTAGTATGACAAATTTAAGACCAATTTTTCCAATTTTGTTTCTTTTTTACAATTCTCAATGAGATTTAGTGTGATTGATTAACTTAATTGATTTTTTTATTTCATTTTTTCTTTTACATGTTTTCAATTTATTACATTATTTTCATACTTCCTAATGTGATTTAGGGTGATTTTACTTATTTTATTTGGTGCCAATATTTGTCATGGTTTACAAACAAAATTTTTTCCCTCTTATTTACCATCCTTTGGTTTATTATAATTAGTAATTTTATTATTATTACACATTTCCCAACATGAAATAGTGTGTACTACATTTATTTTTGAAGGATTATACTTATCCAAATCCTTTTTGCCTATTTCTTTTTAACCATGCATGTGCCCCACATAATGCTAGAAAATAAACCACAACACATATATTTTATATAGAATATATAAAAAAACTTAAACATATGTGATATAAATAAATATATCCATACATCCATAACCACATCCATAAATATAAACATATAAGATCAACATCCAACTACCAAAATGAGATATCTATATATATCATGTATTTTGATACAAAATATAAAAATACATCGCTCCATCTCTACGACTAGGATCTATCCTACCTATATTGTGGGCTAGCCATGTTTCCCATAGATTATTTAGAAAGTCCCCTCTGAATAGTATGATATAAAGAGATTGTTAAATATCTTAAATCTAACACTTGCCCTTGTAGGTTGGCCACCTGGTCCTATACCTATGCCAGCTGGGTCATGGTAACCATATGCATGGTTTTCTCTTGAGAAAAAGGCTACCATGCCTATAACTCTCCTAATACCACCCCTACTAGTGACTATCATTCATCCCTGTAGACCCATACTTTCCTCATAGCCTATCCTACTAGTCTGAACCATCTCACTTGAGCTGAAATAGATAGTAACATAAGATCCTCCAATGTAGTAGGATTGTATGGCAGCAAAGCCTCATTAAAGATATCATGGAGTATTCCCATCACTAGGAATCCCCATCTATCTCCTCCACAAGTTCTACAAAATTCAAACTAAATAGATATTAGATGACAGATATATCTCAAAAATCTATCTCTAATCTATCTAAAAAAATTAAGCAAATTTAAATCATCTATTATTACCTATCTAAGTGTCACATATCACCATATCTCCATTTGCATGATTGGTGAGCATGGTCTCTCCATTATCTCATCCTCTATGTACCTCATCTTTAAGATGCCACCTAACTAATATAAACATAGGGGTTAGCACCCATGCCCATCTCAAGCATACCTTTACCAACCAGCTCTATCTTGGGCTGCCTAATGGGTCATCTAGAATGACCACCCTCTATGGCCTCTCTCACTACTAATGACTCTATTGATGTTGTGACCAAAGTGGTCATCACTCCTCCTATTATGGTGTTGGTTGTGATTCTATTGACCAAATTTGATTTTTAAGCCAAATTTGGAACCCTATAGGTAAAAACATGTTTTTTTATATGTTAAAAAGTCTAATTATTTGTCATAGGGTATGTTTTAATCCATTTGATGTCATTTAATGCCTTTTAGACTTAGTCATGGTATAATAAATTTATTTGTCATTTTAAGTCATTTAGTGGGCTTTTAGGGGTCAAAAATGTAAGTGGCATGATTATCAAGGTGTCCAAGTGTCCTATTTTACTTTTAAAAATATAAGAGCTCATATTACCTATCAAAAATGTCAATTCAATTAGAATATTGTAGGTTATCTAAATGAAGATCATGTAATCAACTAAAAAAAAGGAATTTGGCACTTAAACGACCCATGGGGGAAGGTGACATGTGAAGAAGTTCATATAATTCCTATTAATACTCCTCATACTCATCTAAATTCTTGACATGCTTTGAAAGTTCCATTTTTTAAACAAAACCATTAGGCTCCTTCTTTGCCTTTCTAGACATATAAAAGTGACCAATAGGTTTATGCTTAGTATAGACAACAAAGGAGGTTTTAGGTTAAATTATTTTGGGAGGTGGTAGTACACTTAGAGAGATAAATTTTCATAATAATAGTGCAAGTATTGGTCAAACATGCTTTATGAACCATCCTTTACAATCTGTCTATGCTTTTTCGCTCATTGTTTCTTGTACCCTATAGGTTTTGCTCCATTTTGGATAAGTATGTATGAACCAGTTGGTGATATTGAATCTAGAGAATGTTGGATAAATTCTTATATTCTCTTCATTCTTAGTTTTTTTAGACACCTAAAAATGGCCAATGATAACCTTCAACTAGGCTTTTGACCAATTGCTACCAAAGTGCACAATTTGGCTTAAAAACACTAAAATGCATTAAAAGAGTTGAAATTTTTATATTCAAGTGCTAATTTTTTCTAGGGTATCATTAAATGGGGAAATTAAATTTATGAAACAACTAACTTTGATTAGATCATTTCAAGTCAAAATGACATTTTTGCACCTAGGTGCTCTAGATTGCTCTTTTCTATCAAATTTCTTGTACAAGACACGTGCCTTTTTTATTTTTAATTGGAAAATTAATAAATGGGATAATGGTTCCAATATATCTAACATCAACTTATAATTTTAATCCAGTCAAATATTGAGCCAATAATATGACATTTTGATTAATTTGTGCACAAATTACCAAGGTTTTGAATCAAAGTTGACTAATCATGTTTAAGGATAATTAAACCAAATCAATAGCTTAAGTTAGTTTTACATGGAGATTTTTGAATGTTTATTTTTGTAAATTAATATTTAATATCTACACCATCAAATGACATCATTTCTATGGTGTGGCATCCACAAGTTATAAATGCATAGAATATTAGGATTAAGCCACTGCATGACTCATTAAAACCCTCCATGCCTCTTAAATGCCCCTCTATCCCAAATATTTATGGAGGATATTTATAAATTTAATCACATAATTGGATCTATTCATGTCCACACATTTTAATCTTAAGATGGATGGTTATGATTGATCATAAACCATTTTGGAAAGCTATAAATAGAAGAGCCATGAACATCATTTTAAAGCTATCTTAGTGCAAGATTATAATGCTAAATTGATTCCAAAAGCCATTGAAATTAGTGTTATAATTCCAAATTATTCAACCAAGCCAAATCCCCAAGACACATGGTGCCAAGGGGAGGTGGAGGATAGCCAAGCTCCATTGTAATAGACCTTTTGAAGCACAAAGCTGAGTAAGCCATTCTACAAACCATTTAGAAGCTCTAAGGAAGGTGAAGAAGGTTTTATTTCATGTTTTAATTGGTGTTTTCATATGTGTATTTGTTATTATTATCCTTCTTAATTTTTAGGACTAGATATGTATGATTCTTAGTGTGTTTCTTTTAATTTGATTTCATTTTGTAACTAATATAATACTAACCACCTCTCTTGAGTCAAATTCCTAGTCTATATAATGGCATGCCTAGTGGGACCTAGCCTCAAAACTTTAGTCAAAATGCAACTACAAGCAACCTAATAACCATTTTCATGTAGGATATTAGAGTTTGAAAGCAAAGAAGGTAAAATTTTGAGTAAAATCCATTTTTCTATAAGTCATGGTTTTTTTTTGGGATTGTCCAATCCAACTCACCTATCAGCCCAACTTGCCTGCCAACCTGGCTCACCTGTCAACCTAACTCATTTACCAACCTAGCTCACCTATCAACCCAACTCACCTACTAACCCAAATATCCTACCAACCCAACTCTCCTACCAATGCAACTCACCTACCAACCCAACTCACCTATCAAACCAACTCACCTATCAACCCAACTCGACTGTCAACCCAACTCACCTATCAACCCAACATGATTGTGAACCCAACTCGACTATCAAGTTGAGAGCTAAATTATTAATGTCATTTGTTCAAACTCCTAAGTGATTCAAATAAGGTCATTGTAATCTTATTTTTTAAATTTGAGGGGGTAGTTTGGAAGTATATTTAAATGCTTTTGACTAACCACACACCTTTCAAATGGGGTTTAAGAAGAACTTGATCAAAAATCATGCATACTTCAAATTTGGCTTAAAATGAACATGTCATGTTTCTCACACATTTGAATTGGTGCCTAAAATGAACCTAATATTTATCTAAGTCTCTTAGGTACTTTTTGTTTAGTGATTAAAACACATCATAAATCTTGTAACATTTTCAATTTGGTGTTTTAATCAAGAATCTAAGCTAATTCTTGAATTTTCAATTTGGGTTTAAAATGAACATAGGTTTTTATTACTTCATGTGGTTTTTTTGTGAAATATTTTCCATTTTGGTACTAATCCAAAGGGATAGTAATGAACCTAATAAAACATTTATAATTTGGTGCAACAAATTAACCTCACTTTAATTATTTGTAAGCTTGTTTGTTGATTGTGTGTTTTAGTGAAAAGAGATGTGCATGTATGCTCTCCCATCCATCCCCTTTAGGAAAATTTTAGGATCAAAATTACCATCTCATTTCACTTTGAGCCTAGTCCAAGGCATATAAATAATGTAATTTAAATCCTTCCCCAAAAACTTGCAATAGTATTGGGTGATCTTGCACTGACCATAAAGTCTTTCTATTATATCATTTATTTCATTACATCTTAGCTTGTGAGGGGGACTTCATTACCTCACAAAAGTTATATAGGGAATATTTGACCTAGGGTTTCATCTCTTGGTATTGAATTTATCAACACCACTAATATTGAAGGTTTGAATTGTTAAAACACCTTTTAGTTTTAGGGTTAAGCACTAGGACATATTTGCACATTATATATCATAATACACTGAGCAAGCAATAGATGTAGAGTTTACAAAAAGGGTAAGAACTTTTTACAAGATAAGTGCCATAGACAGCTAATTAAATTGCACTTATTTTTCATCATTTGACATTAAATTTATTATGAAATTGATCTATCTAAAACCTTCATAAAATAATTAGTTTAGTTAACCTCACTTTGCCATACCTTGTTAGTTTATGATTTAAGATGATTAGTTAGTTGTTTGTCTTTATCTTATATTACTTGGTCTTATTTGAGAGTCAAAACTTGGTGTTCACAAAAATGACTTAACCAAACACATGGTCCCAAATTTTATTTAAATAAAGAGGCATTATGCTACCTAAGTGAAAACATATGTTTCCTTGTTCAAATTCATCATCATATACTTTGTGTCATATCTTCCAATTTGGTGCAATTATGATACCCATTTGAGTATAGATCTTTTTACACATTTTTTTTAAGTCCCTAATTGATATTTTAAATTCAAAATTAGACTCTTATAAGTTTTAAAGGTTGATGTGTTAAATTAGGTTTGCCACTTTGCACTTGACTTATTTTAACTTGAGTTCAATTTCCAATTTGAATTAAGAGACATTTTTAGACTCAACAACATTATCATCATTCACTAAGACTCAATTAATCTTGCATATTTAATAATTATTTGAATCCTAAACTTGACTACCCATCCTATTTTTCCATTTATCCATTTGATAACACTCTCATAACTTAGATAAAAATTTCCAACTTTGTGTGTGGGTATCATTTGAGTTGAGGAGAGTAGTGTTACATTGCCAAAATTGCATTGAAACCATTTTACCTTGGAGTTTTTGAAACAAGCATTTGCCACATATTTTGATTAGTTTAATGCTTTTACACTACTCATATTATTTTGAGACTTAATTCATAGATATATTTTCATAGAGTTTAAGTATTTTCAAATTCTATCCAATCTATGTGTCCTTTGTAAATTTGTAAATAAGTATGATGAATGAAACAAAAGGGACTTAGAGATAGTTTATTTTCTCCCAAATAATGGCACAAAGTTACGTTATTAATCAAGTTTTATGACCAATAGTCAAATGCCTAGTTTTTGTTAGAAGTGTTTCAAATCTATTAGATTAAATATGTCATTTTTTAAATTCTATCTTTTTATTTTGTTTGGCCAAAAGTCCTAGCACATGCACTTTGTTTGAGCCTAGATATTAATGTTGTATTTTCCCAAAAGACCTATCAACTTTTATTTTTCCTAAATTAAACTGATTTGAAACACTTTGACCTAGAATTTAGCATTTTGATTTATCGTCCTTTTAGTTGACCCTTTTATGTGAGATGTGTAGCTTTCGACACTTGATGTTATCTTCTTTTGTCATAGGTCATTGCATCAACATTTTTGGATATACCTATCCATCCTTTTGACCAAATTAGACCTAGTTTGAACATCTTTTTTAGACATCTCATTTTTAAAGTTTGTAGAACTCTATTTTATTTTATTTTTATATAAAAAATTCACTGTGGATCCCAACATGTCTTCCTACACTCATAGTGGCCTCATATACAATCTAGGATTTAGTAATGTGGTTACACAAGAAGAAGTGGTTCAAGACCTTTATACAGATAATGTTGCTTATGAGATAGATGCATATCCCTCTTATAATACTCAAACAAGGGCCTCGATCTAAGAACCATTATTCCATTACTTGGTAAACACACCTCCTTACTCAGAATAGGATCAAGCACAAAAAAATCAATACCTAGCTAAGATACCTACTATTGAAGAACCTTTTCCTCAACGACTGTACTATGTTACTACACCATCCACATATGATCCTTACTTATTTAAGTGTAACTTATTGGAAAATAAATATGAGAATTTTGTTAGAGCCATATAGGTAGGCACCAAGTTTTTGGTAGACTTCCCCATGAGAATTTACCAAATCTAGTAAGAATGCCTCATAACATCCTATACAATCAATAGGCTTCTTCTAGCAATCCTTTATCTCTAGTCTAAACAACGTATCAGGACCATAGTATTTTTGTCAAAGGAAATGACCCCATGAAGGATCACTTTGTATAGATGTAGATAACATACCAAACCTACTTGAACCTAACACATAATTTTAACTAGCACTAGTAGAATTTGGTAAACAAATGACTACATCACTAAAACTTTTAGTCACAAAAACTAAAAATGTCTAAATTTTACTACTTTTTTTCAACTCAACTATAAACAAGTAAATAAATGACTAATTTTGTCATTGACTAAAAAATTATTTAATCATATAAATAAAAATGACTAAATAATTACTCACGCAAATACAAATTAGATGAAACTTTTTAAAAAAATCTAGTGGGAGTGTATTCATTGAATATTTCCTCATTTCATTAGTTGGTAATTATCCTAGCACTAAGGCATTTTGGGTTATAACAGTGACTTGCATAGGTGTTAAAGCTTATTTGGAGAGGACCTAGAGACTTTTGAAAAGGTGGGCAAGGAATTCAGAGTTTGATACAAAGAATTTGAAGTCAACAAGGCCCTATATAGTGAAGTTAGATTTGGGGACACCCTCTATAGTGAATTTAGAGGTAATTCAAAACCCTCATTGCATTAAACACAAAATCTATAGCTTTCCTATTGGAAACTTATATTAGTTACATAGGCAATTGAGTACCAAAACCATATAGGTAGTTTAGGGTTTAAGGGACTATTTTTTCATTAGTATTGATTCAAAAAATTATTATAGGTGGGCAGTTTATATTCATTCCATTCTGTTACAAAAATTCTTAGTATTGATTAAAAATTCATTCTGTTACAAAAAAAATCCTATGGGTTTTATATTCATTCCAAAACTTTCTCCTTAGGGAAGCTACAAATTACTAGAGAGCTTTCCTAAGGTCTTGGTTTCCTTCTTATTTAGGTGAAGGAAGCTACAAGCTTCATACCTTTCACAGTCCAAAAAATGACTTTTCATATACCCACCCCTTAATATGACCTATTACAACATATACTTTTTGACAAGGCTAAAAAATACCACCAAATATATTTTGAATACATATTAGAAAGCATAAAAACAAGAAAAAGACAAAATATGAGGATGTCCAAGATTTATTGGTGCCATGTAGATGCCATCTTGATGTTCATTGCTCCTCTGAACACTTGCCTTACTTATTCTTCAATTGTCAAATACTAATTCTCCCATTAGTACACTATTAAATCACTAGGCCACTTATATTCTTAGATCTAGAGCAGGTTAGCATGGTGATCTTTCCTTATTTGGTATAGCAACACTTTGACATCAATGATTAACTTTGCATATCCAACATATAGAGTAATTACTCTATCTAAAATGACATTGAAACTCATAATATTTATGTTTTGATCTTTTTTTAAGAAATCAATGACTTGAGAAACTATTTGACCATATTCACTTTTCTATGAATCAAAACCTTTGATCTTTTTATCCTCTATCAAAATGGAAGGAATAAACTAGTGTTTTAAGGTAGAAAAAGAATCAATCTTTGCTTGTGTTTTCTACCTCTCACCATTTACATACTAAAATTCATCCAAGATCATTTTCACTATCTTATTTATTAGCTTGAGTGAGGCTAGAGCACCTAGATCTCTTTTAAGAACTTTTCAAAAGGTTAGCAATGTATGGTGTGCAGGTGCCATTTCTTGTATATTGGATCCAAAACAAAAATATTTACCTTCAAGTCATGAATGGCTTGAAATAAGGAAGAATAGCATTCATGGACATCTTCCAACTTATCAACAACCAATTTTACTCTATATTCCAAAATATTCTCAAACACCTCAAGGATTTTCAATTTGGCCTCATCCTTTGTCTTCTCATTTTGCTTTTTCAAATCTTCAATTTCTTTCTTCAACTTCAACTTCAATGCATTCAACTAATCAACTAGGACTGTACTATCACTAGTTATTTGTGGTACAAGGTCTTGGTATGGCACAATTTCTTGGCTTTGATAATCACCACCCTTAAACTTTTTCTTTAGTTTGATAGTTTCCAAATATAGCCTATTCACTTCATCATTCATCTCAATTTGAATTTGTTCATAGTCGAGTAATCTTTGCTCCATTTTCTTGACAACAGCTTGTGTGAACATTAAAGAGTGCACAGTAAGGGTGGTATTTTCAAGCACTAATGTATCCTAATTTTTTTTCACCATAGTTATTCCCCTCAAATCTTAACTACATTAATCAATATTGCCTTTTTGGTGTTCTTCTATTTGGTCCATATTGCTAGAATCTCTATCTTTGGGTTAAACACACAACCACCAATACCATCCTCATAATCAAACTCAAAAACCATCATGGGGTCATATTGATTTCTCACTTGGTCCAACAAAATCATTTTATTCAATTCAAGGATATGGATGGTCAACATATTACTCTTCAAAACCATTTGTCTAGCATCATCAGGGCTAACATTTATCTCATCAACTTTCAAATCCTTGAAAGTCTATGTCATAATTTGATCATGATGAGATTCATCAACACCCATTTTTATTTATTTACACCTTTTCTTAAAATTATTTCATCTTCATTTTGAGCTAAAAATATTTGAATTCTAGGGTATTGATGAAATCATCATCCTTGATGAACCTCATAGAAGCCACAACCCTTTCATCTTCTTGTAGTTCAGGCTCACCTTGTGCATGTTCATCCATTCTTACTTCTAGTTTGTGTGCTTTTATTTACTCACCAACAAGGGGTTGATCAACTTCCTTTTCCTCTGTCATATGCCTCAAAATACTAGCCACCCCTCAGAGTCACCAACTTCTTTATCCATTTCATATGGAACCAATGGAGAAACATCATCAATCTTTTGCCTTTTTGGAAAGTGGTGAACCAGGAATAGTTGGATCTTGCACTAACATTGCATCTGGATCAGTTTCTTGAATCAACTATTGTTGGATTTTTATAGGGAACTTGGTAGCCTTTATAGGCTACTTCTCAAACTTGTCATATTTTTATTCAAAATTATAAATTATCAAATCTATTATTTTCAAAGGGTCCTTCTCTTCAATAAAAAGTCCTAAAAAAATAGGGTTTTGTTTTATTTTTTCATTTTCAATCTTCTTCAAAATTTCCTATTTTCTTTTCCTATTATATGCCTCTTAAAAAGTGACACAATTTCTAAACGTATCCTCATAAAAATTGATTTGATGGGATATCCCCATCCTGCTAAGGATGATTTGTCTAACAAAGTTCATGTGACCCTCTAGATCACAAACCCTTTCTATCACTAATTTTAAAGAATATTTAGCATTCAAATAGGCTTGCAACTCCTCCAAGGTATCTGCACTAATGTACCATTTACCAAACATTGTGCAATTTGGAAGAAATATGCCCTTATTTTATTTTTTCATCACATTTTTCTCCATCTAGAGCATCTACCACATGAATTCAAGAAAAATAATTTGATTTGGCACAAATTTTGGCAACACATGGGGTGGCTGAGTACACCCATATACTCTTATTATAGTATGGTCAGGCAAGAAATACCAATCAAGAATGTTATGTTTGTGACCCTATTATGGCCTATTTTCAAGAGGCCTCAACATTTCTCTAACCTCTTTGGTCAATCTAGGAAAAAGGATACCAAGGGAATTCATTATTATAATTAAGAAACCATCATGGAACACAACATAGTTATTGTTTTGACAATGAGTGTTCCATTTGTAACACTAGCACTATGTAGGCAATCTCTATCCGTTTTGATCAATCATGCTCAAGTCCATCTTCTAGGCCAATTCCTTTTATTATAATAAAAAATTAAATGACACAACAAAGAATATTATTTAAACTCCATAGGTGTCTTGTTCTCCCTTATTTTTAAAAATTTATCATGTAATTTTTTCTCAATAAATGATGTAAAATCATACTCGACATTAACCTATGGGTTTTGTATTCTCATGGCCATCATCATCATGCCAACTAGTATTCTATCTTTGACATCAATTCCTAGCACTTGACACAAAGAAAAAATATGTCCTTTTGAAATACACAACAAAGTCATCAACTGGAAAAGGCTCAACTACAGTGGTTGGGATTGAAATCCTTCTATTATTAGCCCCTTTCCTCGTGTATATGATCAACTCATCAATCCTATGTGTATTTATCAGACTAGTATATTCTTGTTCACTCTTCTTCAAGTAAACATTTTTGAGGGCTTGCTTTTTGAGCATGAAGCAATCAATAATTAATTTTTTGTCCACAACCACTAATGGTGACCCATTTGGCAACTTGATAATTTTGGTGGCTGGATGATATTGTTGTGCCAATATCCTAATCAAATCCAAATCAATGAATACATTTGGAACCATAAGCTTAGCCAAATTCAAATTTCATGGGTTTGCAACTAGTCCCCATCCATCTCAATTTTCAAAAAAATACCAAAAAAGGTTCCATCCTGAGATAGGGACCTTAGCATCTTGACACCCATCTGCTACATCCTTGAATAGTTTATTATACCTTTTGTCAACTAAATTTGTAAAAATGTCTAATAGTGATTATTGAAGGGGATACTTCTTAGGAATATGGGGTTTAGTGCTCTTACTTGTAGACTCAGATTTCTTAGGTGCCTTATTTTGAACTAGGGTTTCGATAGTCACTTGCTCTACCAAACCAATTGAAAACAAAACACAAACTAAATAACAAATTTTATGAAGAGAGTGATGAGGCAAATTTACCCAGTTGGAATATGTCCAAAGTGCACATAGAGAGCTTGAGTTCATCATCTATAATTATCAGTAAATTTGTTTGAATGACAAAATATAGAGAAATTCCAAATTTTATTTTGTTATGGAGTCGATCATTTCACCATTACTCTAGTTCATGCCATGAAATTAATAAATCTTAGCACTTAATTATTTCAAACATAGATAATTAATTTGGTCCAATCTAATAGTTGGGTGGGTACTTAAATCATGAGCATCAATGATAACCACTATGGGGTGGTGATATACTCATATCAACATTTAATACTTTACCGCATCACTACAACACCTATTTACATCTATTGTGGTACTGTGAGAGCTTCTAGATGGTTATACCACATCTTTTACCACTTACCACCACCTTTCAAGCCTTGATAGACATCATCTCAAGATGATATGATGCATGTTACCCCTTATACCTCATACCACATTACTCCCAATCTTTTATCTAACTAGTGTGGGACTATGGGATCTTTTGGCATCCCTTCACTATTTATTGTATCAACACAAGCATTGGATTTAACTATGGTAGGATTGTGGGACATACTTTATATAAATATTACTACCTATTTCTATCCCATAAGACCTTCTTTGAACTATCATAGGGATATGGTATGTACCTTTTATAGTTAAATTTTTGACTTAGAGTGTCAAGGAAAGTATATGAAAAATATAGAGTGTAGACTCTAGAGAGTTAATATCTCTATGTATATTAGGGTTTGGGTGAGTAATGTCCATTAACTAACCCTTAAAAATGATGGGATTTTAGATAGTAGATATGATCCATGAAATTAAAGTGGTTTAAAATGGTTGTGCATATTTTATAAGTTACCATACTTTAAAGATATATCAATTAGGCGTATTGTTGACTTTATGCATGCTGAGAAAAAATATAGCCTATGTTATTATAAAAATTCTTTTTAGTGATTTAGATACTATTTCATCATGCAAAGACTCTTGAAAACTAAATGTGAACTAGTAATTTGACTCAAGAGAGGATGGTTAGTATGTTGTTAGTTTCAAAATGAAAATAAAATGAAAGAAATACACTAACTAGCATAACATCTCTAGGCCTACATACTATGGAGAGCTTAGTTAACAAACACAAATAAAACACATAGCTAAAATGCAAAAGAAACCTTCTTTTACTTCCCTTGGATTCTCTAGAATGCTTGTTATATTGACTTACTCGACATGTGCTTGTGCAATCTTCATTAATGGAAGCTTGGCTACCTCCATCTCTCCTTAGCACCTTTGGCTTGTGGCTTGGCTTGGCTTGGAATAAATTTGGCATGGTAACACTAATTGTAATGGATTTTGGAATCATTTGTGCATTATAAATTTTCATTATCAAGACTTTTGAAGATATTTTAGCATAATAACTTTGTACTAAAATAGATTAGAAATGATGTTCATGGCCTCTTTATTTATAGATTTTTGAGAATGTCTAGAATCAACCTGAACCATCCATCTCAAGATTGAGATGTGTGGCTAAGGATTAATCCAATTATGTAACTAATATTGATAAATAGTCTCATCAATATTTGGAATAGAGGATCAATTAAGAGGCATTGAGGGCTTTGATGAGGCATGGGAGGCATGGAGGGCATGAATCTTGATATTTGTGGCATTTATGGCCTGGGGATGTCTTCCCAAGAAATGACATCACCTAATGATAAAGATATTATATATTCATTTCCAAAAAAAAGTATTCAATAATTTTCCATGGAATTATTGATTAGGGTATAACTTGGATTAATTATTTGTTAAGCATGTTTAAGTACTTTTTACATATACTCAAATTGATCATAATGCTTTGTTATTGGTCCAAAATTTAGTTGGATTGGAATTGGAAATCAATGTTAGATGCATTGGATCCATTATCCCATTTAGGATATTATCAATATAAAATAACAAAGACACATGTCTTGTGTAAGAGATTTGATAGGAAAGAACAATCTAGAGCACCTAGGTGCAAAATTGGCATTTTGACTCGAAATGATCTGATCAAAGTTAGCTAGCCCATAAATTACATTACCCTATTTAAGGATATCCTCACCAAAATAAGCATTTTAATATGTCAATTTAACATTATTTAGCATGTTTTAGTGTTTTTAGGCCAAATTATGTGTTTTAAGTAGAAATTGGTCAAAATCCTAGTTGGAGGTCATTGGTGGCCAGATTTAGGTGTCTATAGTTTGCCCTTATTTGGGAAGATGTTGAAAACTATAGGCAAAGCAATGTATTCTCAAATAATGAGAGAGGGCATGTATCCCAAAAAGAATATTATGGTTGAATAAAAAATATCTAAATGGTTTTTGAGAAGCCTATGATGATGCCCCCTCAAGGGAGTGGTTGTCACATTTTATTGATGGATGGTCCATCAAAAAGAAAAAATAAGAAAGGTGGAATCAATTCATGGTTGAGATTAATCCAAATAAGAAAAATCTTTCATGAAATGATGTAAAAAGGATGTTGATTTACCCAAAGGTAGTTATAATCAGGAATAAAAGTCAAAATAATGATTTGCCCATAGGCTGTTATAATCATTAAGTAGACTTGGATTGGCTAAAATTGATGGTGCCCCAATTAGGGATGATCAACAAGCATAACTCAAGGATATAACCCAAAATATAGATTAAATATGAGTGGGTACAAATTGATGAAATATATGAATAGAAAAATAAGATTGATTAGTGTGAATGATTCAGTTTTACATGACAATGAGGAGATGCTCATCCTGATTAACAATGATACAACTAGAATGGTCAAATGAGTTATATTGATCAAGGTGGGTGGGAGTATTTTCCAAGGTACCAAGGAGAAACTTATGTGGCTTCATTGATTTTAGACCTTCTTGAAGCTAATTTTTGTTGTAGCATGTGACAATAGGCATCATCATATAACATCATGAAGACTTGGCCAAGATATCTGTAAGGATAGAGTCTCAATCTAATAAACACTCAAAAACAATACACCAATAATAAAAACCATGATGACAATGTCAATTGATGAATATGGATGGACTTAAGAATAATGTGCTTGAAGAATCACCCATTGAATACATATAGATTGAGTTAAGGCAATAATATTGAAAGAAAACAAATAGGAAAGTGAATAAACAAACAAACAAATAACCTAAAATAAACAAACAAAAAGACTAAAAAAAAAAAAAAGAAAGAAAGAATCCTAACAATAACCATGCCCCAGTAAGGAGGATCAAGAATAACTAACTAGGCTTAGACAGGATAAATATTTTTGGCATTTTTGAAATGTTATGAATGTTTTTGGAATTTTGAGGTATCTTAACTCATTAGAGAATGACAAGATACCTGATCATAAAATGGTGAGAGAATTTGGCTTAAGTTACTCACAAAATGGTGATAGTATATAGAAAACGGGACTGAGGTGACCTCAACATTTATTGAGTATGACCCACATAGTCCTAAAATGACCTCAATTCATATTAATTCCATCCACACAAAAGGTGGGGGAAAACCAACTAGGTCCTAACAAGTTCTCAAATATGGAAAATGGCAAGTCAAATGAAAATAGTAATGGTAAGGTGATGTGGAAATGCATGGTAAATAAGTGTTTCCCCTAGTTTTTCCATAGGTAGTTATAACTAGGATACAATAACATAGGTCAATGATATTAATTTGCCCATAGGAAGTTATAATTAGTAGTGAGACTAGTGAAACACTGATTTGCCCATAAGTGGTTAGAATCAATCTCACATAAACAAATTTGATAAGATAAAAGATATCTTGCTAGATCAACTATCACACTACTTTCATAGACTATCATTTAAACATGAACTTGATTATTATTGAAACTTGATCAGAATCCCCTCACAAAAGATGCAAGAAGAACCAAAGGAACTAAGATCAAAATAGGATTGGGTAGGATGACTAAAAATAGGCTTTGGTCTAGATAGGAATGGAATGATAGGATGGATAAAATGGTAAGAGGGTTGCCCTAAAGTGATGGGGTGAATGGCTAGGTCAATAATAATGGTAAAAGGATATGTAACAATGGTAATGGCATGGCAATGTGAAATAGTATGGTACATGTTGTTGGCCGGGGTGTGGTTTTTGATTCTATTATTCTTTTTGATAGGTAGACGCACATCTTAATCAATTAATGATACAAATAGAATACTCAGTCATGTTAATTACTAGCCCACACCTCATCTGAATATTTTCTCTATCAAAAATTAGATGCCAATTTAGAT
Source organism: Torreya grandis (assembly GCA_037957365.1). Taxonomy (NCBI): domain Eukaryota; kingdom Viridiplantae; phylum Streptophyta; class Pinopsida; order Cupressales; family Taxaceae; genus Torreya; species Torreya grandis. Next base: position 585,302 of record JARHVA010002811.1, read on the forward strand.
GTCAAGAATACTTTTATGATATTTATTGGTCATTGATTCTGATTCCTTTAAACATCGAGATAAGGTATCTTTGTAGCCTTTACAAAAGAAAGTGTGACCATGGATGGTCAACAAAGACATAATGGATGGTAGGTTTGATTGTGAAATAGAATAGCAGATGATAATAGAATATATAATGGTTGGGAAACAAATGAAGATCAAGATGTTCACTCACACGTAATGTTTTTGATGTTGGATTCAAAATAACTTTGGTTGTGGTAGGGCTGAAGACTTGTTCTCTCAATAGGGCCATCATGTTTTTTGTTTTTTGGGCCTGAGAGTAGCTACTATCTGATTAGGCTATAGATAAGAAGCTATTTTGATTTGATCTTTGACTTTGGCTTCATCAAGTAGTGAAGAACTATTGTTCTTGGCTATTGGTGTTTCAAAGAGGTTTTCACTAATGAAGTTGTCTTGATTATCCCGTAGTGCCTCTGAAAAGGTTTCACTAAGAAACATTGGATTTTGAATTTGATTGTATTCTATCACTTTCAAAAATGTTTCACTAGAAGATGTTGAGTTCTGACTTTGATTATCCCCTAGTGCCTCTAAAAAGGTTTCACTAAGAGAGTGTTCTTGTGTTATATGAATGTGGTCTTAGCCTGCTTGCTCTTCTTCAATTTCTATGTTGCCATGGATGTAGTTTAATAAATTATTATTATGTAGGTCCAAATCAACACTTGTGGGAGATGGAATGTCAATAATATGGCTATCTTAGTTGATGGTTATGGTATGTGGAATGGTAATGGAATGGGTGTTGGTTTCATAATCCTTGTAGAATATTCTAGGATAACTTGTGTCGAAGCTGAAGTACTCATCCTCAAAAATCATAGAAGGATCACAAATGTATTTAAATTGATTTACAATACATGCATAAATAATGTTGTAACAACCATGAACATATTCTTCATCTAAATATGATGTCGAGACTAATTTTTATTTTGATTCTGATTGTAAATTTGATGTTAGTTCAAGAATAAAACATGACTCTAAATTTGATTCTTTATATGATGGATACTCTATTATAATGATGTCTTGTTGAATTCTTGGTATTAGATAAGTAACAGCTTATGATGGCATAATGGGCTCCATAAAAATTGGTTTGTCAAAGTGGGGCTCCTATAGGATGGGAAAAAGGTTAAGAGACAACTCCTCAGAGATTGGCTTGTCAATAGGAGGCTCTTAAAAAATAAGCACATAATCAAGGTAATGATTTACCCAAAGGTAGTTATAATCATTGAGAAGTGACTCAACAAAGACTAGCTTGTTCAAGTGAGAATCATCAATAACTGGTATAGGATCAATAAGTGATTCATCACAATATAACTTATCATAAGTGGTTGTTTCAACAAAAACATCTTAGATTTGTTGGTTATTTTGGCCTTAGTTTCCAATGAGTTGGAAGACACTAGTTTTCAACATAGCTTGGTCTTTAAATGATTGGATCAGTTGAGGTTTGGATGGGATTGGTATTATATGAGGAATGACTTGTGGTTGGATAATGGTAGATCATTTTAGATCATGATTTCTCACATGAACCAAAGTATGAAGTCCTAAAATGGTAATGATAGGATGTTGTGGGGTTTTATTGCTCACATGAGCCAAAGGACTAGGTCTTAGAATGATGAAGGGGCATTTTGGAGCTTGATTGGTCACACAAACTAAAGGATGAGGTCTTGGTATGGGAATAGTGTGGCATTGTGGTCTTATAATAGAAATGGTATGATGTGGTGGAGCTTGATTACTCATATAAGCCAAAGCATCCAAGTCATCTTCATAAACCATATCATTCTAGTCATGAGTTGGCTCATAAGTTGGTTCTTGACTATGTTCTATGTACCTATTATTGTAAAGAGGGTATAGATCCATATCCCAAACAACATTATCTATAGTTGGGTCTTTAAATTCCTCCTCATAAGCCTCTTTATGCCAATCCAAGTCTCAAGTGGGATCCTGAGATGGTTCATGACTTTGTTCCCCATATGGAGTATTGTAGGGAGAATAATAAAACTCCTTAAAAATTCTTTCTCTATAGGGGTTCCTAATGGGATTTTGTGCAGCCATTCTATCATAAGTTGGATTTTATGTGACTCCACCATAAGTGTATCTAGACATATCAGCATAAGTGATGAAAGCTCTAAAACAAAAAGGCTTAGAGTTCTAAAAACTTTAAAAAAATGTCCAAACGACAAATGGTTCATTCTTGGTCTAACTTGGTCAAAAGGTGGATCTGTATCTCCAATGTGGTCTTAAAGTGGAGTTGTATCTCAAAAATGATTTTTGCTAAGACTTGGCATAAAATAACCTAACATCAAATGTCTAACATCAAATGCCATACACACAATAGGTCAAATGTCTAAATAAAAATTGTCATGCCAAAGGTCTAGGTCAAAGTGTTCCAAACAAGGTCTAAACTAGGAAAGGGAAAAGTTGAGTTACTAGGTCTTTTGTCCAAATGCAGAGTCAAAAGCTAAGCTCAAAAAAATAGGCATACACTAGGAATTTTGGCCAAATGGCATCAAAATATAGACTTGATACAAAGGCTAATGTCATTTGATTTAATCTAACAAGTTTGGAAACAACTTTGACATAGACTCAACACATTAAATCAAACATAAACATTATCAATTTGCATAAGGCATAATACAAAAGGCTCTTTGAGAAAGGCTATGTTTTCCTAAATAAAGGCACAAATAATGATAAGGATAGGTACTGAACAAACAAACCATCAATAGTTTTCAAATTTGGGTAATTGATTAACCAAAGTTATGTAACCCAAAAGAGAAAGATATATGTATCAGCTCCATGAATTCAGGCCTAAACAAAAATCAATCAATGTTTGAATCCAAACTTAATAAGGTTAATTAAAAACTCAACATTGAAAACTAGGATTTGACCAAACAAGCTAGACAAGATTGGACAGCATGACAACACAAGACAAAGGTCTAAATGGTATACATAAAATGGTTTGAAACAAATGGTTTTTTATACAAGGTAAACTAGTCTTAAAATAAATTTAGTAGCTTAAGGGCATAAGCATGCTCGAATGATGTGATTTATGTTATGATTCAAAAGACTCAAAGGAAAAATGGTTTTAACATGATTTGGGTAGCATAACACTACCCTCCTCAATTAAAATACGTTGTTTTGACATGGCTTATGAATAAACAAACAAGTTTTAGTCTCAAAACATGCCAAACAAAAATGACCAACATACACTAAGTATAATCATCCAAATCCTAACAAGGGTACGTCAATGTGGGGTTGACTAAACTATCAAGATTTGAACGTCTCTAAGGTAATTAATTGCACAATGGCTTTCACATCAAAAAATACAAAAGAAAAGCATGAAAATTTGGTGACCATGGCATTAACTAGTTATAAAAAGGTCTAGTCCTTTTGATAACCACTACATCCTATTATTTTTTTAGTGTAGTGTGATTTTCAAATACAAATACGTCCCATGTGAAACTCAAAAGAGTAAGTGAAGTCAATTATGGTAGATGAAACCCTGAGTTAAAGCTTCCCTAAATAACTCATGGGAGATAATGGTGTCCCCCTTGCAAGCCATGTTTGCATGAAAATAAAATACTAATAAAAAGACTTTAGGGTCATTTTCAAGGTTGCCCAAACTTTGATAAGTTTTTGGGGAGTGATTTAGATGACATTCTTTCTAAGTATTGGAATAGAATTTTTTTAATAGGAATGTCACTTTTTTTTCCAAGGGTTCCTTAAAGGGGACAAATGGAATATCATACATGTAACACCCCTCTCTTTGCTAAACAAAATTAGATCAAACAACTATTGAAGACAAAAATGACAAGTGTGTTCAATTTTAAGCCCAAATGAAAGATTTGGTGGTGTTCATTTGACCCATTAGTCTTAAGATTGTGAACTTTGAAAACTAATGCTAAAAACTTACTTAATCACCTAACTATTACATTAAGCACCAAAATAATGTTCCTAATTCATTTTTAAGCATGCAAAAGGTGATCAAAACATGTTTTTAGAAAATATCAAGCTCGGTCCTACAATAAAAATGTTAACATGTCCTTTAGCCTTGAAGCTATTTTTGGTTTGAAACAATGAACTTCAAAACAAAGAGTTCTTAGGTTTGTGTTTTAAAAAAACATAGTGATCGATGTCAGTCATATAACCAATAATAGTTACACTGGCTAATTGAAGATGATTATCTAACTGACATAAGTTATACCAATAGTGACTAGTAACAACTATCCAACCAATGTCAATTTTACTAACATTGGTTACTATGTAAACCCATGACAAAGAAAAATGGCAAAACAAAGTTATAAAATCAATTTACAAGAGTTTTAATGATCCAAATGAAGATTATAAAGCTGTAAAATGATCTTCTTCATGTGTGGGATGCAACTAGTCCCACTATGTGTGCCATTATGTGAACTAGAAATTTGACTCAAGAGATGATGGTTAGTATGGTGTTAGTTTCAAAATGCAAACAAAATGAAAGAAATACACTAACTAGCATAAAATCTCTAGGCCTAGACACTAGGGAGAGCTTAATTAACAAACATGAATAAAAAACACAACTAAAATGCAAAAGAAAGCTTTTTTTACCTCCCTTGGATGCTCCAAAATGCTTGTTATAGTGGCTTTCTCAGCTTGTGCTCATGAATTATTCATCAATGAAAGCTTGGCTACCTCCATTGCTCCTTGGCACCTTTGGCTTGTGGCTTCGCTTGGCTTGGAATCAATTTGACATGGTAACACTAATTGTAATGGATTTTGGAATCATTTGTGTATTATAACTTTGCATTATCAAGACTTTTAAAGATATTTGAACATAATAACTTTCCACCAAAATAGCTTAGAAATGATGTTCATGGCCTCTCTATTTATAGATTTTTGAGAATGTCTAGAATCAACCTGAACTATCCATCTCAAGATTGAGATGTGTGGCTAAGGATTAATCCAATTATGTAATTAAAATTTATAAATAGGCTCATAAATATTTGGGATAGAGGAGAAATTAAGAGGCATGGAGAGCTTTGATGAGGCATGAGAGGCATGGAGGGCATGAATCCTAATATTTGTGGCATTTATGGCCTAGGGATGTCTTCCAAAGAAATGAGGTCACCTGATAATGTAGATATTTAATATTCATTTCCAAAACAAAGTATTCAATAATTTTTCATGGAATTCTTGATTAGGATCTAATTTGTATTAATTAACTCTCAATCATGTTTAAGCACTTTATGCACAAATTACTTAGATTGATCAGAATGCCTTGTTATTGGTCCAAAATTTGACTAGATTAGAATTGGAATTCAATGTCAAATGCATTGGATCTATTATCCCATTTAGGATATTATCAACAATAAATAAAAAAGGCACATGTCTTGTGTAAGATATTTGATAAGAAAGAACAATCTAGAGTACCTAGGTGCAAAATTGGCATTTTGACTCAAAATGATCTGATCAAAGTTAGTTGTCCCATAAATTGCATTGCTCCATTTAGGGATACCCTAGCCAAAATTGGCACTTGAATATGTTACTTTCACATCATATATTATTTTTTAGTGTTTTTAGGCCAAATTGTGTGTTTTAGGTAGAAATTGGTCAAAGGCCTAGTTGGAGGTCATTGGTGGACTGATTTAGGTTTCTACACTAAAGATTTGTCAAAATATTTGAGTTGAAAAAAGTGATGATGAAAAATATAGAAAACCTAGTTCTTCTTATGTATGGACAAAGGAACAATATGCACAATTCTTACAGTTGATGTCTTAGACTCGCTTTCCCACTAGATATGTAAGTAGTAGTATTAGAAGCCAAATTGACATTAATGTCTTAATAGGCCTCAAGACCCATGACTTTCATGTCATAATTGAGAATATTTTACCTATTGTGGTAAATATATCAAGTTTGGCAAAGGGACCAAGATTAGAAATTATAAGGTTGGGCTTAATATTAAAGAGAATGAGTTTACATGTATTAGATCCTTCAAAATTTGATACTTTACCACATCACCACAAGACCTATTTACATTTATCATGGGACTATGGGAGCTTCTAGATAGTTATACTATATCTTTCACTACTTACTGCCACCTTGCAAGCCTTGATACATGTCATCGCAAGATGGTGGGATACATGTTGCCCCTTATACCTCATACCATGTTACCACCAACCTTTGATCTAACCATTATGAGACTACAAGATCCTTTAGCATCCCTTCACTATTTAACGTATCACCATAAGATTTGGATTTAACTATGGCAAGAGTATGAGACATACTTTATATAACTATTACCACTTACTGCTAGCCTGTAAGACCATTTTTAAACTATTATGGGGCTGTGGTATGTGTTAAAATGCTCTTAATAGGGTTTTCAATTAGATAATTCATCCATTGTGATTCATATGTACCTTCTATAGTTAAATTTTTGACCTAGAGTGTCAAGGAAAATATATGAAAAATTTAGAGTGTGAACTCTAGAGATTTAATATCTCCAACTATGTATATTAGGGTTTGGGTGACTAATGTCCATTGATTGACCCTTTAATAGTGAGACACTGTGTGATAGAATAATAAAATTGACAACAATATTGAAATAACAAAATATGTGTCTCATATATTATGAATGGTGGGATGGTAGGATACATGTTACCCCTTATACCTCATACTACATTACCACTAACCTTTGATTTGACCATCACAAGACTACAGGATCCTTTGGCATCCCTTCACTATTTACCATATCACCATAAGCATTGGATTTACCTATGGAAAGAGTATAAGACATACTTTATATAACTATTACCACTTATTTATAGCCCATAAGACCTTCTCTAAATTGTCATGGGGCCACAATAACCTAGCTTTGTATACCATAACACTGCAAGTGAAGCACTTGCATGTTGTGGAGAAGTGGTAACTATCTTTTCACTTCCTTTGGTTCCCATACACTTGCCAAAGCTATTTGAATTTACTTCAAGGATGCAGTAAGAGACAAAAAAATATATCAATGATCAAAATACAAATTTCTTTCACATGGACATTATATGGGATGCTTATGAATGACTCCTAGAATAATTGTAAAAGGAATATGGACTCCTAGGATGAATTTTATGAATTTTGGAAAAAATACCTCAAATAAATGTGGCCTCATGATGATGGAATGCCATGATGAATGTCATGAAAAGTGAAGTTTTATGGATTTTCATGACATTCCATCACCATGGGACCACATTTCTTTGAGGCATTTTTAAAACCAGTTCACTACCTTGTCTATGTTATTGCTTACTATTATGCTTTGATAGATTTTTTCCAAGCATCTATAGCTTTTTTGAAAGTACTTATTTTATGCTTTTAGCCATAGCAAAAAAGTAGTGAACTATTTGATAAAATTATTTGGTAGGCATGTATTAAAAATGTGGTATCATAGACAAGGTTGTGAACTATTTAAAAAAATGCCTCAAAGAAATGTGGTCTCATGGAATGCCATGACAAGTAAATGTAATTGGTAGTTGCTCCTAGTTATTAGTTATGAAATGTGAAGTAATTGCATAACTACTTTGGTTGACTTTGTACAAACTATATTGTAATTGAAATTTTGTCATCTATCAATGTCTAGTTAGTAGTTATGCAATGTGAAGTAATGCTTTATGTTTGAAAGATGTACAATGTAATGTAATTAGTAATTTGAATATAAACTACAAAAATCTATTTTTTACAATTCATTAGTTAAAATCTCTATTTTATTTTCTCTCTATAACTCTATTTCTATATAAATGCATTTAAATTTAAAAAATTGCTTATGTCTCTTAGTCTACAATTTTTTACAATTTTTTAAAAATCTAATTTTTTCCTGATATATTCAAAAAATATTGAAATTTTAGTTTTCCAATTTTTTCCCCAAAAGATTTTTATTGCTATGTGTAGAACATTATATATGGATCAACATCTAAGGTTGATTATGGATCAATATCATGTATTTTATGATAGAGTAGCCGATGAGAGGGACATGGACAAATATCTATGTCCATGTAATGACTGTCTTGGTGGAAAGGTGAGAAAAATAAATATGATTTATCAACATATGATAAGATATGGGCATAGCAGAATAAGCCCTTGGGATTACAATTATTATGAATATATGATAAAATTTTAGAGTGTGAGAGATGAAGAGGCAAAAAACATAGTTGAAGTGGCACCAAACATAGATGAAGAGGCAACAATGTTAGACGAAGGGTTTGAAGTTGATATAATGTTTAATGAGGGTCTAAAAGATGATTGGACCAAGTTAATGGAGGATGATTTAAAGCCTATGTATGCTAATTTCAAGATAAGACATTTGACAACAATCCTTCAAATTCTTAACTTGCAAGTGGTGTTTGGTTGGACAAATGAGAGTGTAGATTAGTTATTGGCATTATTAAGTTCATTGTTACCATCTGACTCCACATTTCCAATAAAATGAAGTCAATATAAAAATATAATAACTAAGATAGGCTTAGGGTATGAAAACATCCACACATGTGTGAATGGTTGTGTATTATTTCACAGTAATCTTTCAATTGAGAGTGAATGTCTAAAATGTCATGAAGTGAGGTATAGACAAGGGTTGAAATTAACTATGGTTCCTAGAAAGTTTCTTCACCACTTATTTATAATACCATGATTAATCTAAATGTATAGGTGTAAATACATTGCTAAAATTATGAAATGGCATGCCCAAAATAAGAGCACTGATGGAAAATAATGACATGTGCTTGATTCTAAGACATGGATGGAATTTTATAATAAATAGCCTAATTTTTATCAAGATCCTTGTAATATAAAGTTGGGTTTGGCTCTAGATGGGGTGAACCCATTCTTAGATCAAAATACTAAATGGTCAACTTGGCTAGTGTTTTTAATAAATTATAACTTGCCTCCATGGTTAGCAACTAAACCATTTTTCTTAATGCTATCATTGATTATACTAGGAAAGAAAATTGTGACTTCAAATACAATCAATGCTTATCTAGAGCCATTATATGATGAGCTAATGGAATTATGGAAATTAATTGAATCAATTCAATATTTAAGGGATGGTCATTTAATCAAATTCACTTTAAGAGCTTCATTATTGTTTACAATTCATGATCTTCCTGTATATGACACATTTTCTGGTCTTAGTGTTCATAGACACCATAGATGTCTTGCTTACAACTTTAAGGATTTTGTGAGGCAATAAATAAGTTTGTATAAGTGTATTTATTGTGGACATCATATTTACCTTAAAATGGATCATCCATATCATCGATAAAAAACACATTTCAATGGTTAAGAAGCGAATCATGAAGAACCATTGCTAATAATAGGTGATTACATTGTTGAGAATGGACAAAAAAGAATTTCATTTATTGAAAATGATAGGATTGATGGTAGTAGATATGATCCATGTAATGAAAGTGGTGTAAAATAGTTGTGCATATTCTATAACTTGTCATACTTTAAGGATATTAGGCATATTGTTGACTTTATGCATATTGAGAAAAATATAGCCTATTTTATTATAGAAACTCTTTTTTATGATTTTGATACTATTTCATCACATGAAGGCTTTTGACATCTAAAAATTCATCTAAATATTTAGGTTAAAGAATGTGATGATAAAAAATATAGAAAACCTAGTGCTCCTCATGTCTAGATAAAGGAATAATGTGCATAATTCTTATAGTTAATGTCTTAGACTTGCTTTCCCACTAGATATGTAAGTAGTAGTATTATAATCCAAACTAACATTAATGGCTTAAGAGGCCTCAATACCCATGACTATCATGTCATAATCAAGAATATTTTACCTATTTTGGTAAATATATCAAGTTTGGCAAAGGGGCCAAGATTGGAAATTATAAGGTTGGGCCTAATATTAAAGAAAATGAGTTTACATGTATTAGATCCTTCAAACTTTGATAGTTTGAGGGAAGAGGTTATTGAAGTCCTTTGTCTATTGAAACAAGAATTTCCACAAACAATCTTTAACATTTATATGCATCTTTTGATACATCTACAATATGAACTAGAGCATTGTGGCCCAGTAAGAATGAGATGGATGTATCCTATAGAATGATATATTAGGGTTTTGAAAAAAAAATTGTAATAGGGTGAAATCAGAAAGTAACATGTCTGAGGGATATTCAATGCAAGAGGCCATGGGATTTTGCACAAAATATATGAAGGATTTTAAAATTTTCAATCGATATGTATGGGATGATGATGAAGATGAGAGAGTTGTAGGTGAAGTATTAGAAGGCCATAGATGTCACTTCAAGCTATCACATCAAGAAAAAAGTGTGATATATGCCTATATTATTCAAAACACATGTTCATTCGATAAGTAGCATAGGTAAAAAAAAAATCACAATAATTTATTTACTCAAGTGCATTTACACATTTATATTATTAATCTTACTATTTTTATGTTAATATTCTATGTATAAAAAATGAAGAAGAGAATCAAACTTATATGCAACATCAACCTCAAAAGCATAGATGTCATGATTTGATTAGAGGTGACTCTTTTCCAAAATTTAAAGAATGGATTGTTAATGCAGTCTGTGATGAAAAAGAAGAAGTTCAAGATACAACAATGGAGTAAAGTGAGATTTCAAAATCTCCACATTTATGGGTTATGCATTCTCGTGGAATGTGGGCCTATGGTAGTCATTTAAGAGTGGAAGAAAAAGACAAAGAAAAGACAAATTGTGATTGTGTTGTTAGTGATGAATTTATTCATGAAACTAAAAATAAATTTTATGTTAGATTGATCCAAGAAATTATTCAAGTGGATTTTAGTGAAAATAGTCCTTTATTATTAAAATTTAAGTGGATCTGACCATCTGCAATACAATTTGATGATTATGGATTTGTACATGCAAATACAAGGCAATTTTTATCAGAGATGAATGAGCTATATGTTTCCCCTCTTCAAATGAAATAATCATTTCTAATTTATGATTTAATAATCCTATGATGGTTTTATGTCATTCAAATAGAGTCTTGTTATAAATTAAAATTCATGCAAGTTGTCAATATAATGCCTGATGGGAAATGTGTTTATTTACAAGAAACATTCAAAAAAGTGGATGAAGATGATGATGGAGTGTTTGAAGAAGATATTTTGATTACCAATGAAGAGATTGAGAGAGATAATTTATTTCATGTCATAGATAAGGATGAGGAATCAAATCAATCAGATGTAGATAGGAGTGATTAGGATTCATAAGTGTCAATATCCAATTGAAATAAGGGATAGTCATATTGATAGTCTGATACTTGTAATTGTAAACATCTTCTTGGTTTTTGAGTGAAAAATATTTTTAAACTATAAAATAAATTATTTTTTAAGTTTCCATTTGTATTTATCAGTGGATTAGAAAGTCAATAGTTATCAACTTATGAACTCAATAAAGTTTTACTGATTCAAGTTGTTGGCTTATACATTATTGTTTATTTAGACTTCAAGAAATGAGGAAAAGGACTGTAAGGCACAAATTAGTTTATGATAGTGATCATAATATTTAATTTTAATTAATATATAATGAGTGCTTTCATAGGAAAAAAGTGGCCAAGAATAATGAATATTTATCATGTCTTGGTTTGACAAACAAGCAAGTCGTAAATCCACTAAGTAGTATATTATTGGTTTAATAGTGTTTAATAAAATTTTATAGGAAAGAGATTTATATATATAAGACATAATATAATATATTTTTTTTTTAATAGGTAAGAAAAGAGTGTAAAAAAATTCAGAGAAAACATAAAAGGAAATAAAAGATACATTGTCGCCATCTCATAAAATCCAATGCATTTGTGATTCAAAAAATGTAGTTGGTGAAAACAATAGTTGTGATGATATGTAGCTTGATATAGTATATGGTGATGTGTAGCTTGATATAACACATAGTGTTGTGTAGCCTGATATAGCACATAGTGATGTGCAACATCATGATGATCTCTTAGCACAAAGTCTAAGAGAGATTATTAAAAAAAATCAAAGCAAAGGAATAACAGGTCTGTAGATGATTTATTCAACATTAAAGGATGTGTTTGAAGTAAAATCTATGTAGATCAGTACTAACCTACCTACTCATGCCACACTTGATGTGACCAAGGAGCATGAATTTTTGGTTAATGAAAGTCATGAAGAGAGTTCTCTTGCATCTGTTGTGCCTTAAAGTGCACCTGTTGCATGTAGAACTTTTGATGGAACTAGAGGATCAACCACAAATACTAGTAGTTGTTTAATAAAATATACACCTGCATTTGTGAAAAGATAAAGATTGAGTCAAGATTTCTATAGATTTATAGAGAGGAATGTAAAAGCAAGAAAATTAGAAGGCAAGAAGCCATTCTTGGTTAAGGTATTGAGAGATAGTGATCCCATTGGGCCAAATGCTACAAAGTGGGCCTCTAAGTTGGGTGTAAGATGTAGGGCCCATTTGGATATTTATAAATAAAGTTTTACAAAAAAAGATCCATGAACTATGGAAAATGTTATACAAAAAATGGAAAATGCTTTTGAGACTACTGGCAGACAAATCTCTAAAAAAAAATTACAATCAAAAGATGAGAATTTTGATGAACAATTTTAGATAGAATTGTAGAAAAATAATCATGGAGGAAAAGAGAGGTTAGACTCCAATTTATCTCCCAAATAGTGTGATGAAATGAAAGAAATTATGTATTTTGAAGAATGTTTTTCAAAGAGTAATAGAGTAAGAGAGTAAGAGATAATTTGAGGGCTGGATACACATTTGGTCAAGGTGGGTTCCAGGCCCAAATGGATAAATTTGCAGTAAGTGTATCACTTTTTGGTTCAATTTACATTATGTTATTTTATTTTATTTTTTATAAATTGAATACATCTTGAAATTGACATTGTATTTTACGTGGAAAATAGTAATAGAGAAGTAAGTACAAAAGATATTTTTAATTATGTGGAATCACTAGATTGACCTAGTAAATCTAAGAGTAGGATGAAGTGTAAATCTAGTTCATCAATAGAGATTTCATAGTCATCTATTAAATGACCAATAGGAGCCTCTCTAGATCATGTCAACTTAGATGAAAGGTACTAATAGGTAATGATTTGCATATTCGATCTCACTCAACAAGTTTTGTAGTTGGTTGCCTCTGTTAACCCTATAATTTTTGCATAGAATGAGCATAAATCCATGGATTCAGCTGAGGTAAGAAGCTTTATTGATCTCATTTCTTCTTAGTTGTAAATTCTATATATAAATTCCTCTTAATATGTAAATTATTGAAATTTAAGCATAGGATAATCCAACCCAATTTCTTTATTGTTTTAGTGATCTAGAAAATGTTCTTTTGGACAAATTTATAGCTTGCATTCTTTACTTGACTATTAAATGCTTTGTATATTTTTTTTCATGATGGTTAAACCACACGTAGATAAATTTTATCAAAGTAGCAATAAAAAAATGTCTTCATGATGTCAATAAAGATACTAATATTGATAGTGATCATGATGAACTAGATAAGAATGTGCATCACAATTGTCATAGTTGTCATGAATTAGTTGAGGTAAAATAATAGTTGTTAGTTATCTATCCCAATGTTTTATCATTATTCATGCTTAAAATGTTTTATATCTCAATATAATATATATTTTTTTATTTTTTCAAACATTTATTGATAAGATCCAAGAAGGGGATAAAGTCCAAGTGTTAGATCCATTTGATGGTGTTGTTATGGGCATTGGGCAGATTCAGTCACTATCTATTGTACATGGAGTCAAATTGAAAGGAATACGAGATGTAAATGTAAATATTTTAAAGGCCACAAGTAACATAACCCTTATTTATGAATACAAAATAGATGGATCTATCCATATAAAAGAGAAAGAAGGGACCTTCACATGGTGGCCACTAAACTATTTGAAAAAAATGATATAGTTGATGTGTATCATGTACTAGTTATTAGATAGCTTGGCCCATTGATTTATGCAATAATTTGAATGTGTTCATGTTTAGGAATATTATTAGTTTTTTTTGTTTGTTTTGGAGTTTTATAAGAAAAAAAACATTATAACTTAATTTTCTCAGTCATAGCATTGAGAAACACACTTTGTATTATCACATTTTCCAAAGCAAAGACACATATTTTTGTCTTGTATCTGTTATAAGAACACCTTTTCTCAATAAAAGTTTAGTATTTTTCCTTCTTAATAGTTTTTTCATTATGTGCAAATGAATTATTGATTATGTTTTTTTGTGTTTTATGTCATATGTTTCATGGCACTTGTATCTAATACCCAAACATTTATTAATTCATCCTAAGTTTCAAATTAGAGTAATTTATATTCCCTAATTTTGTAAATGTTGATTCATGAGAAATATTCATGCATTCATCATAGTGATGATTTAAATTATATTGAGAAAAATAATATTTATGCATTTTATGTGGTCTATGAATAAAATTAAGGATCACTGCCATACAACATGGGTGATTTAAAATTCTCATGGCCACATGAATCTAGGATTTTTGTTAGTACTATAATTGGAGGTGACATAATTAGTTTCTAGCATAACTGGAGCTACTTTTCTTGTGCCTTATATTAAGGCACTCTTATTACTTAATTGGAGGTGACTTAAGCAATCTACATCCTAATTGTAATTACCTTTCTTGTACTTAATATTATGACTTAAATATTTTCATACTCTTGTCTTTTTTAAATTAATGAAGAAGTTAATGGAGTCTTAATCAGTATGGTATGTGACAAATCTACAATAGGAGCCTAAAATTTGACATCTCTCCACATTTTTTAGATAGATATATTTAAAATATATGTACTACTACTTATGTGTCCAATGGAAGCCAAAAAGATACCCCTAACTACAAAATGTAATGTGTAAAATAGCGTAATGGGTGTCTATAATCATAATTTATAATACATATTAAAGGTTTTATAAATTATTCTTTCAAGAAGTGAGAATTTATAATTACATTGAGGGTGTAGAGCCAAAGTACAAAAATACCAAGGGCTAAAAAAATAGTCCAAAGGCCACTAATAGTAAAAAAAAAGCAGACAGACAAAAGAAAAATAGGAAACAACAAACAGACTAGGGATTAACCATTAAAAAAACACTAGTTTTTTATCAAATCTTTTCAATCTTCTTTGATGAACTTGAGAAGGTCTTCCATGCTAGCAATTTTTCCTTCTATATATTTATCTTCTTTTGGGAGGTCTTGCATTATCATTTAAGAATAAGCTGCATGGTGGACAACTTTCAAGTAAATAGTGGTTAGCACCTTCATTTTATTCTAAAGGGAGCACAAGCCCTTCTTCACTTCATTTAAATCCCTTTTAATCTAGTTCTCCTCTTCATTAGTATCAATGAAATCCTCCTTATCAGAATCATAAGTGGAGTCATTTATCTCCTCAAAATAATTGATTCCCTCCTACTTTAATTATTGATCAAGATTGGGTTTATCTTTTAATTTACCTACTTCCTCCACTTGATCTAAGGTAGAGGGATCATCCCTAATCTTTACCAATGAAATTATTTTCCTTGCTAGTCTATTGGATCTCCTGATATTCATTGACTTTCTTTTTGTATAGGTCTAAAATTTAAAACTAGACCCTTCCTCCACATCCTCCTCACCTTGCCCTTAGGCCTCCAAGTGTTCTTTATCACTGGCCAAATTTTGAGGCTCCACCCCCACCACTTTCTTGTTCTTACTCTTTCCCTGATTGATCTTATTATAATTGATTTGAACAATAAATTTCCTCTTTTGATTACCAAAAAAGGAAGGGCTGTTTTTTAGCTCTTATAGGTCTTTGACAGCCAGAGAGCCAAAAGTGTTGGAGGATCTAGAAGTCACAGCTATCAGGGAGGGACAACTAGAGCCCAACCAAAGAGGGGAAAAGATTTCAAACTTAGAGGATAGGTATGAAGAGGGGGAACAAGGTTCTTGGAAAATAGTAGGGAACCATGGGGACCCGTGAAATCATATTTAACACTTAGGGGAAAGTGATCATTAGGGTAATTATCATGAGAATTATAAAACACCTACACTTTTAAAGGCTTAGAGGGACACAACACAAGGTGAAAGTGATAAACCCTGAAGATAAGATCTTTATGGAGTGGAATGGTAGAGGTAACTGAGTTTTTTTCTATGGAATTTTTTACATACTTAATAGATGTCTCCAAGGATGATAGGAGGAAGAAAGGAAAGTTAACCAATATCTTGTAATGAAATTGATTCAAAAGATCAAAATGGTAATGATAAAATCACATAAAATGACCTTCAAGGGTAAAATATTTCATGATGTTGTAGCATACCTTATCCTAAAGGTTAAAAAAGCTCTCTCTATCAAAGCCTCCCTACAACTTCACCAACGCTTCTCCTTCAATGAATAATTTTTTCAACCCTTTCAAGTTTTGAAATTTGGCAAGTCTTTTCAATCTTCTAACCTTGTAGTATAAACCCATGGCCTTAGTAACTAAATTCTCACTAACAACAAACTCTATAGCTCCAACCTGAGCTTTACAGTCACCATTCCAACTCAAAGAAAATTGAATGGATATGTTCTCATCATATCCATTTAGACATTCAAGAAAATGAGAAATTCTACCTTCATAACATATACTTTAAAGCATAGTATCTAATTTAGTTTCATCACATGATAACAACTCAATTTTGACTCTTTCTCCTCCCATGACTATTAAAGCTTCATCAAATTATTGCATGACTAAAAAGGGACCTAGACCAAAGTGAATCACTACCACCAAGGATAATTGAATTAAAAAAATTGGAAGATTTCAAAGCCCACACCTAATCTTTAATAAAATTTAGGATGATTAATGACTGCACATGTTAAATGATTTCCAGGATTTGTTGTGCAATAACATGCCTTAAAGGATTGAGGCTGCCAGCTCATGTGATATTCATTTTCTTTGAGTCAAAATACTTAGAACAAATGTGATGAGGAGTATAGTACAATGATGATGAATGAAATCAACATGAATGAAATGACTAAATATACTACTAAATTAATCAAAATGATGATTATAATTAATGACTAAATAAACTACCAATGGATAGAAATAAGTGAATAAAAATGACTAATTAAGTGACTAGTTAACAATAATCAATTACTAAATTAATGACTAAATATATCAGTGAATAAAAATGACTAGATTATAATAATAAATGACTAAATATACAACCAAATTGATCAATCAAAACAACCAATAAATGACTAAAAATGGTTTAGTCATCAATTTGGTCACATTATAAATGATTGGCAATAAACTAAGAATGGTCGCATGATCATGTTTGGTCATTTATATGTAGTTTTTAGTATTTTTTTAATCATATATTTCTCTTTTTATAATAGTTTAGATGACCATGTAAAATAGGCCTCTTATATATTTAGTTCCCTCAACTGGAGTGTTAATAGAGTTAACTAGTCAAGATAATCAAGGTACAGACTCATTCATGTAGAACACTTTGGTCAACAACTTATTTCATGCACCAACCATCAAATAAGTATCTTCTACTTATACATTAAATAGTGGCCAAAATATAGTGGCTAATGCATAAATAACATCCAATCCAAACCAAAGTGATGTAAACACATAGATAACTAATACACAAGTAAGTATAGCTTTAGTTAACACCATGAGGGGTTCTCAAAATTAGGGAGTAGGATTTTTTACATCCCAACCTCAACCAACTACTACCACTAATCCTCAACTAGTTGCTTCTTCAAGTGCTCAACCAACAAGATTAGGTAGCAACCAATAACTAATGCAGTGCCTCAACAACAAAATGTGATGAATCTTACTCCTCCCCAATAGGTAATGAGTAGTATTCCACAATACTAGGAATAATCCAATATACCAATGCACCAAAGGTTGAATATGTTGCCACCTCAATAGGGGGTAACTAATATTCCACCTTTTCAAGTAGTAGGGAACATAACTTTTTCCTCATAGACTAATGTGACATTTCAAATCCAAATGATGTCTAGTTAGTAATGTATGACTATTGGTCAAAAAATGTTGAATCTTCAACAAGTTCCCACTTCCCAACTAGGATTCATGTAGATAAGAGGTTTTAATGTTCCTCAAGTACCAATTAGGTAACCTTTGCCTTTTATGTAGAATGTGCCACTAATTCAAAGATAAGGTCTTGGTTCACAAGTACACCCTCAACAACAAGGTTTGATTAGTTGGTATCATGTCCATATTCAACCTTAATAGGCACATTATAGTTACATCCCTTCATCCTAACTTAAAAATACCTAAAAATAAACCTACATATCCAACCCTAACCAGAAAATTACACAACCACAAATGCAATTCCAATAATTGAACCATAATCCATGCATGCATATTCCTATTCTATTTCCCAACCAAACCAACATACCCCAACAAATACCTCCATCATACCATTGATAAAAGTTCTCCACTTGTGACCTCTCAACCATCTACCCAAGCCAATATTCCCCCTCAAGCCAATATTTCCCTTAGTTTCCTATCCCAATATTATAATAGATGAAGGATGTATTTGATTCCATCTAAACTAGGAAACAAATTAAAAAAAATTATTTAGATGATGTGTGTTCCTATACATTCAACATGGAGTACTTATAAATACCATTTCCTCTAGGATATGAACCATTGAAATTTGACAAATACAAAGGGAAAGGTGACCCCAAAGCTCATTTGACCAAGTTCTTTGTTTCATGTCAGCCAATGGCTTATAATGCCTTATACCTTTTGTTATTTTTCCCAAAGAGGTTAGAAAGGCAAACCTTAAAGTGGTCTTTAAAGTTGCCTAAGAATTTTGTATCTGATTTTGATGATCTTTCAGACAAGTTTGTGTAGCACTTTTCATACAATCTCGAGCATGACATTTCTTTGGTTAACTTAACATAAGCCAAGTGGAAGGATGGTGAGATATTTTCAAGTTATCTCTAGTGATGGAGGGCCCTTCCAAGCCAATTCACCCATAGTTTACCAAACAAATAATTATCTACTATATTCACCAAAAAATTACATAGTAAGATATCCTATCATCTGGAACTACAGTGTGTGCATACCTTTAAGGAGATCATTGACAAAGGTTTGTTGATTGAGTGAGCCTTTATTATTAAGGAAATCATAAATGTTACTTAAGCTAATCATAATCAAGGTAATAATCACAAAAATAGTTAAAACCAACATCCAGTCCAAACATAAACATCACAACTGGCATAGGCCAATAACCAAGATAAACCAAAGCAATTCAAATACAATAAGAATTTTTTTAGAAATGGATTAACTGAGTCATGTCATGTCTAAATGGTATAAACACAATCTACTCACCTAACACTACCTTTTCATATCACTACTACCACACAACCTCTTTAGTAGCAATAGCATGTGCCATAAATACAATAAACTAGGCCCCTACAACAAACATGACCACCTTTGCTACTGTAAGTCCCTCCTCTAATGAGAATAGTTCCTACTCACCATGTTTTTAGTGACCTTGGAGATCCTATTGAATCTATGTTTCATAAACTCAGTGCCACTAATTTGATTAGTTGGCCTATATCAAAACATTATCCTTAAGGCATTCTTTATCTTGATTGGTACCATGAAAATTAATTATGTGAATATCATCAGGTCAATAGGCATAATTTGTGAATATGTGTACAAATTAAATATTTGATTCATAATATGTTGGAGAATGGGGAGATAAAATTGGATAATGGTGCTTCCACTTCCAATCAGACCCTTGAAATCTATGAAAACCCCTTTCCCCAACATAACAACTAGCCCTAGCAACAACAATAGCAACAACAACAACATTGGCTAATGTAATAACAACATCAATAGCATCAAAATCAAAGGCTAAACTAGTAAAACTAGCAATGCCAGAATGATGGACAAAACCAAGGTTATAATGGTAGTAACCAAAAAACCTACCATGCAATTACACATGAATACAATAAAATTGTAGGTCATATTACAAGAGGTAGTGTTAATACCATCTCCATTAATCCTAGACCAAGTTCTAATTAGATGAGACCATTGATAACTATAACAAACCAATCCAATCACTTTGGCAATCCTTCCTTGACTTAGGACCACACATAGGCAAATAAACTAATAGAGATTCCCATTTTTAGACCTTATACTGATAACTCATCCTTGCCCTGTGGCCATGCACAAGTACAACAACAATTGAAAATTATCATATTTATTCCCAAACCATCACCATAATTTTTTATCAATCATGGTCCTTTATTTAATCCCAAATGTACAATCATAACTCAGAGGTCAAATATTACCATATATTTTGCATAAAGTGGCATAAAGTGAAACATGTCCTTATAGATAATGTATCAAGTCTAAACATAGTGTCTCTTAAGCTCATCAATCTTCTTAGGTACACAATGGTATATCTTCAAGTAAAGATAATAACCATCAAAGCCTATGATAGTGAGGAAAGAGAATCATAGGGCACCATCTATTTACCAGTTATCCTTGGGCTTTGGACCTATGATACACTTTGCATGTGCTCAATATCAATTTGTCATACAATATACTTTTGGGAAGACCTTGGTTACATGAAATTTTTGAAGTCCCATCAACATTACACCAATGTATCAAATTCACCAATTTAGGGATGGAAGGTTGTATGCCATGAGATTTGCATCCATACGAGCACTACAAGCACTTAGAGGTTGAGTTCAAGAGTTATAATTGTCACTTTGACATGAATCTAATGGCTAATAAAGATAAGGGAAAAACAATATGCCTTTATTTATTGGATGACAATTGCATCTATCTTAATACCATTAATTCCCTTACCCACATGCCACCTCCTAAAGTATCTAATCATTTTACTATTTCACTTAATGACATAGGGGAGTATGTCACCCATGATACCTTTCATATTTCAAACCTTCCACAAAATCCAAAATCCTTTGGAAGACCTAATTTTAAGCCTCTTCATCCAAAAAGGTAACAAAAGAGTAAAGGTAAAGCACCTATTATATTTGTACCAGCATCTAGGCTAGAACCAAACCCTATTGAAGGGGATGAATCATGGTTATAAAATGACAACTAAGTTGATTGTTATGAGAATATAAATTCTCATATTCCCAATAGGATCATGAAGAATCAAGACTATGAAGGAGGAGGCCTCAGACCTAATCAATAAGGAACACTTAAGCCAATTTCCATATACTTGTACCCTTACCCCAATCATTCATCACAACCCACTATCATTGTATTATCCCCAATTGATAGACTAAGACTAGCAAGAGTCCAACATACTGATTGATATGTTTCAAAATGATGAGGCTTTCTATGATTTTCTTGACCTTAAAGATAATGTTCTGTTGGGGGACCATAAATTAGGGTTCTCAATCAAGTTAGATCTTGCAACATATTTTGGAGAGTGGGTGAACACCCTTATCTAAAAACAAATAATTAAAACATTGAGGTCTCAAAGTGAAAACCTCTTTAAGGTACTTTTTAACTAGGGTAAAAGTAAATAAAAAGGCCAGTCTAGTGGTGAAAACTTATTTTATGTGTCATTAGATGGGGGTGTTCAACCTTCTTCATCCATAACTCTAGAGACCACCAATGATGAACTTATATGTGAGTCTAAGTTCAATTTTGAAGAACAACAATATTTTGATCAAATCATTAAAGAGTTTCCAATAGTTTTTATTACATGGCCAAACATTCCATTGGGGTACTCTACTTCATCATGCCTAGGGGAACTTGATGAGCCAATCCTAGTAGAGGACTCTAATATTTCTATTTTAATAACTTTGGGAAACTAAAGGGTTTGATTTCCTAAATAGTAAGGGGGTATGGATTAAGGGAAAAATTAATAAATAAATGTTCCTTAATTAACCTACTAATGTATTGAATCTATAAGTGCTTAATTGATTTCTAAACATAGAAAACAAGGGGATTAAGAGTAAAACGTAGTTGATTCTAGGCTAAAATAGAGGAGATAGAGGCTATAAATTATTGATTTGGATAGGTATACTATCCAAAAAAGACCCAAAAGTTTTTTTTCTACCGAGATAGGAGCATTAGAAATGGGACACCTAGAGGTCTAACACTATAGTCCACGTTTTGGCACTATATTCGTTACTATATAAGCTTTCTAAGTTTTTTGGGTTATGTTCATCTACTTTAGGAGACCCTGTGCTTGAAATATCAAGTCTTGATTATTCACAAAGCTCTCTTTATAATTTATTTTTTCTTCAAGGATCCTAGTTCCTCTTCATGCTTAAGTGATCTTTAATCCAACTAGAAAAAGGGGTTAGTGTGTAAAATGCATTGTATGTGTGATCACACCCTATGTGTTGGCACGCTATCTACATACCAATACTCTAAAGAGGGATCAATGTCAATGTAGTTCTCCCAATTTGAATGTGTATTATGCAATCCTATGTATGCAATGCAAGTGTATGCTAATTTGGGCAAGATGGAGATAACTCGTGACTAGTGTAAGATCTTAAATAGGATATAAATAATAGTGATTGGCTATATGTAGAGAATAGGAAGATTTCCTTGAGTGTGCTTTAGTAAATTTATAGCTTGTGCCTTTGAATGATTGCCAACCCTTATAAATGACCTTTGAATGGGATGTCGTAAAGAAACTAGTGATCTTGGGTTATATGAACTCACATTAGGCTGACAAGGGAAAAGATAAAGATTTAATAAAATCTAACCATTTGAGGCTATTATGGACTTGGACAATAATTCTAGAAAGTGGACACCCTGGGTCCCAATGTTGTAGTCCAACTTATGGAACTATTGTATAGGAGAAAACGACCCTAGGGGATAGATTTGTGCTTGAGAAAGGAGTTTAGGACATTAGGGGATGAATTTAAAAGGCTTTAGATGACTGAGTAATAGTGAAAACATGCCTAAGTGGGTTGTGTAACCGAGTAGGAGAGACCTATAGTTTGGGTGTCAGAAGTCATGCTCAAGTTGTAAAAATTGCATATTAGTATGACTACATTTACCCCACCTTTATTCTAAGTATGAAGTAAAGTGAAATACTAGGATAAATGAAAAAGAGAGAAGCATAATTGAACTTACCTATGAGGCTAAGCCCAAGAAGTTGTGTGATGCTAGATTTTGCATAGTGAGAGCACATTATATTGTGTAAGTTTGCAAAAAGGAGAGTGAAAATAGATCAGTTCTTAATAGATATGTTATATCTAAAATAATAATGTACAAAGTTGGGTCAATAGATAGGAAGGAAGAGAAAGGAATGAATACACCTCACTGGGTATGTGAACCAATACAAAACTTGTTATGCTACTAGGTTGTGTTGGGTGATGCTAAAAGTATGTTGAATCAAGAGTTATATCAATGAATGAGCTAAGTACTCAATACCTTAGAAGTTATATCAATAATTTAAAGGTATTCCCTTTGGCTCTATAATTTCTAACTATGTGAAGTTAATGAATCATGTTTGTGTTAATAGATGTCTGAACCATGTGTCTAATCCCTCTAAATAGGTGGCTTAAGAATACAAAGGTTGGCCCTTTGTCTCCATCGTTGCCTCATGATGTGAATCTAAATGAGAAAAATACTAGTATAGATGAATTTCATTTGAGATGGCTCATGGATCCCCTAAATGTGTTGTGATCTAACAATGTTGACGTGGATAGCCAAATGTAAACTAGAAACTAGGCTACTATTGGCCACTTTAAAAGATGGAGATTAGACTTATATAGAAGCCCCTCCTATAACTATAATCAAGGCTTAGGAATCCACCTGAGAACCTGGGTACATAAGAAGCAAACTCATATGAAAGTTTAATTGAAAGTGATTCCAGCCACCTACAGATGGAGTAAGACACACAATTGTTGGGAATGTGCAAGAAACTACAATAAACTCAAAAATAGAGAAGGCCCATGTACCATGCACATTACCCCCAATAACTAGTATCTAGAACATCGATTCTAAACTAAAAGTTATATCAATTTCCATGTCTTAATTTAAAATGGAAATGCTCATGTCGTGCATGATTCCCCTTGTATCTAGATTTTTGAGAAAAATAAGTGCTAAAAAATACTAATTTCTAGACTAAATTAACTAGAAAAATTGTGACTAAGCTCACCTCTCTACTTGATTCTAAAAAAAATAAATATTCTACTATTTAGACAATAGTGCTAGAAATTAGACACTTTGGGTTCCAACACTATAGTCCTATTTTCGATGTTATTTTTTAGAGCCAAAACTAATAACTAATCTAGATTTTTACTATCTACCTAGTTTAGTTTGCCTATGCTGAGTTCTAGATTCTAGATTGTACTATTCTAAAATTAATTTTTTGACCATTAAGAGCTCTAATCTCTATGATAAAACCCTTGTTTGTTACCCCCTCTTTTGAGGGTAGGAATGAAAACCCTACAATGACTGCCCTCAGAAGAAGAAGCCCTGCAAGTGTGTTAATCTATGAAAACATTTTATATACCATTGATATACATTATCTTAAAAAGGTTGTAGAGAGATATTATTAGATCAACATTCTTATGCCTAGATAGATATAATAATATAATAGCATGTGCATAAGATTAAACTAGAATTAAAAATGTTAGTTTTTAGTTATTAGTGGAATGGAGGGATGGAGCATGATGTCGATCATGGAATCCAAAAAGCAAGGGAAATGCATGATTATAATCATGTCATTACACATAAATATAAGAAATAAATCAACAAGTATACAAATCAAGAAGCAAGAAACACACACAGGTGGACAAGGGGCCAATTAAGCACACAAGGCATATTCAAATGTTACATACACACGTAATGGGAACAAGAAAATATTGTAATAAGGGCCATAATCACATGAAAAGAACACACAAAGGACATTGGTAAGTGTCCAAAGGCACACACATATAAACAAGAACAAAGGACATTGGCAAATGTCCTAAAACACAAGCAGGAAGCAAACATGAACTAGAAAATGCAAACACATCTAGCTAATCAAACAAAAGAGTGAAGCATACAAATTACTAGAAATATAAACATGCATCTATGAAATGAAAGAAGTACGAGTATACAATATATTTAATACAAGACTAATGTATATGTTATGAAATACAAAAGTGTGATATATGATAATAGATGTCGATATGATATCTATGTAAACAAGTAAAGAACGTACTAAAACAAGATGTCTAGAGTGTAAAATTTAATAATGACATAACCTGGATGGTGTAGTCATGTAGAGTATGCCCCCAAAGGGTAGATGTATCGATATGTAGAAATAATGTGGAAGTAAGATGCCCCATCAATGGGTGGAGAGAAGAAAATAAGGATTTGGATGGACTACACACACTTAAAGAAAAACAAGTGCAGCATGGTAATATAGATAAATCAATAAACAATAGCATAGAATAGCGTAATGTAAGTCTAACATAATGGTTATCAATGTAAAACATAGATGATGCATACAATTGACATGTTTTTGTATTTTTGAAATATTATATTGTTTTTTTTTTTTTTTTGAAATATTTGAGCTATGTACAATCAAGTAGATGAAAATATGTGCAATCAATACAACAAATAATGATACTAACTGATGAGTTTCATATGAGAATCCCTATCATGGTGTCCTATATCAAGGAGTGGAATTGTGTGTGATCATGAAGCATAATGGAAATGTTAAGATTGTGGCTCTAAAGGCTATATATACTATAGATTCTCTAAAATATTTGATTTAAAAATTGACTTTGGGGACCCTCTATAATTATAATAAGTGGATGTAGCTATAGGGATCTTAAGGACCCATCTAGGAGTAGGAGAAACTCTCTAAAGATGTGCTCTATGTTTAGATGCATGATATCTCAATAAAACTACTCTAGGTATGAATACTATAATTGGAAGCTATCTAGAATCTTGAAGCTATGAAGGTGTATTAACCCTCTATATTGGTGATGGATATTATATCTGTGTCTGATGTTGAATTAGAGAAAAAAAAATGGTGGTAGAGCTAGAATTGGTAATGAAACTAAAACTATCTCTAAAACTGAAAGTGGTAACTCATATAAAAATCTAGTAACTATGTTAACGTAATTAGCATGAATGAATTTCACACATTGATGTATTCTAGATGGAACTACTTAGAATTTTTATATCCAAGGTCTACCAAGTAACATGTCAAAAACTCCTACACTAAGAACTATAGTAAATGAGGTGGTCATGTGTGTAGGACCAACTTGTAGAGGAATGAGGATCTGACCCAATGTAGTCTGACTATGTCCACTAAAACCACTTATAACTATA
Organism: Torreya grandis; assembly: GCA_037957365.1. NCBI lineage: Eukaryota > Viridiplantae > Streptophyta > Pinopsida > Cupressales > Taxaceae > Torreya > Torreya grandis. The sequence goes on from JARHVA010002811.1 coordinate 611,665, forward strand.
TTTTTTGGAGTAATATCCTACTTTGTATAACCCAAGTGTTGTAGTAGTGTCATAGTACACATGTTAACACTAGATCCATTATCAATTAGAATAAAAGTTTTAATGAAGAGCACATGATAATTTGTGTCATCCTCAATAATCTCTTACTTAGAAAAGGAGATGGAAGGCCAAACTGGAATGCTAAAATGAATAGTACCAATCATGTGGCTTAATAAATATGAATCAAATGTCAATGCCTTATATGTAACTAGTGGAAGATATGCCTAATATGCATGATGTACACCTAATGTGTCTTGTGTCTCTAACCTACCATGTTATGGAAATGGATCTAAAAATATTTTGAGTGACTTATCCTATGTTGGTTTCACCAGAGGAGGCTTAGTTGAAGTGCCTAAATCAATTTGATTGCCATCAATTAGATCCTATATCTTATGCTTGAGACTAATGCATCTATTTTTTAGTATGTCCTAATGCCCTATGATAGTCACAAAATACATTCTAGTCATATCCTCATGGAAAAGGCTTTGTTGGATTAATTTCTCTGATAGGAGGAAGAGATATGACGTTACATTCTAATAACTATTATAGAACTCTGGTTGAAGGAACTAGTAGATTTGTAAAAGGTCCCTAAGGAGGTGTTGATAAAGTGACTCTATGAGGGCTCTAAAGTTGCATTAACTATCTGTTGATTCAGTCCTTTATTGTCATTGAGTTTGACCTTATATGGGTCTTTAATATTACTCTTATTAGTTGTATCTGGTGTGCTTGTGTACTTAAGTTTTTCCATTGAAATGAGATTGATTTCTCTTTCTTTTAAAGTCTAACACAATTCAATAAAAGAAGAGAAACATTTGAACATGATTGTCTTGTGAAAAGCTAGTAGAAGACTCTATTTGAAGAGGTCTTATAACACTTGATCTACCATAGGGCTAGTCATCTTAGCCAATATGGTCTAGTATCTAAGAACATAGTCAGTGAGATGTTCATTTTATTTCTATTTCTATTGTGTAATTTGGGTATATGAAACATTATCATTGATATTGATACTAAAATGTGATAGGAACATGTCAACAAGAGGATTGAATGCATTAAAATTGACTAATTTGATAGACTGTAAAACCATTGTAATGCATAATCATTGAGGCTCCTTGGAAATAATTTAGTTAATACCCAATAATTTGGTACATAATCTAAACATGTTATGTGAACGGCTCTCAAATGTGTCTCTAGATCACCCTTGCCATCATAAAGAGTGATCTTACATTATACAAATCTAGGTGGCAATGGTGTATCAGCTATATGTTGTGCCAAAGGTGTATATAATAGAGTGAAAGATTATAATGCCTATGTATATCTAGTGGTACCTTTCTCAAGATGTTGTACCTTGGATTGATGAGATCGAATCTCTTGCACAAGGGCTGCCACATTAGGAGATAGAGATGTACTAGCTATAATTGGGGGCATAGAAGAAGGTTGGGTGGCTATAGGGGTTGTTGTGACATAGTCACCCCTGTAGTGTCATGTGTAACGGGTGGCTCTATAGTTTGAGAAGATTGATTGTTGATTACCTTTTGTTATTATTCTTGGAGGATTCTAATAATGTCATCTTGCATATCTAGGTGTTTGGTTTAGACTTCTTAAAGCTCTTTTTTATCAGTTTCATCAAAGCTAGTATATTGGGCAATTGTTAAAGTAGGAAATCAATTTGAAATGTTTTTGAATTTTTTACAATAAGTTGTAAAAGGTAATGTGTAAAAAATGGAAAGTATTGGATATAAGAAACATAAAATTCTAAAATAGTAGTTTAGAATTTGTGTAAAAAAGGATACGAAGCTGCCAAACATGTAAGGTAATACACAAAGTAAGTACTAGTATATACAACTAAGGATTTTTCAAAAATGTTATTTGCAAAATATTATGAAATTTGGAATTTGAAATTGATTTTTTGAATTAAGTATGCAAGATAAAATTTGGGAAATTATTGGAAATTACTTACTTTAATGGGACTTAGTAGATGCAAATAGGGTTTTGAGAGAAATTAATTTTTTGGAATTACTATGAGTTTTTTAAAGTTGAAGTGATTTTTTATTTTAATATTCAATCAAAATTTGTAGAAAAATAAGTGAAATATTAATTAAAAATTACTAGGATTTTTGTTGATACAACTAGGGCTTTCAAATAAATGTTTTCAAAATTAATGTAATAATTTGAAAATTTTGTTATAAATTTGTAGAATTGAACTTGAAAAATGTAGGAAAAATCTAAAAATATTGCTAAAATTAGCAATATATTTTTCCTAGTGGTTTGAAAGTATTTGTATGCAAATAGGACCTAGTGTGTGCAAACTAGGGTTTAAGTCAATTATTGAATATATTTCAATTAATTTTTAGTTTTTTATTTTTAAATTTATGAAAAATCAAGAAAATAGTGGAAAAAGTTAGAAATAATTATCCCTAGGGTTTTCGTGTAATAATTTAAAGTAAGTCGGGTTCACCAAATGTTTTACTAAATTTGGAAAACTATAGGGTTTAATTTCCTAAATAGTAAAGGGGTCAAGATTAAGGGAAAAATAAATAAATAAATAAATAAATAAATGTGTCTTAATTATCATACTAATTTATTGAATTTGGAAGTTCTTAATTGACTTATAAAAATAGAAAACAAGGGGATAGAGAGTAAAACTTAGCTGATTCTAGGCTAAAATAGAGGAGACAGAGGTCATAAATTATTAATCTAGCTGGGTAGATTGTCAAAAATAGGACCCAAAAGTCTATTTTCTACCTATATAGGAGTGCTAAAAATGGGATATCTAGAGGTATAACATTTTATTCCAAGTTTTGGTGTTGTAGTCCTTAGTGTCTGAGTTTTCTAAGCTTTCTAGGTTGTATTCCTCTGCTTTGGGAGACCCTGTGCCTAAAATATTGAGTCCTGGTTGTTCATAAAGCTCCATGTGCAATTGATTTTGTCCTCAAGGATCCTTGTTCCTCTTTATGCTTGATAGGTGATCCTGAATCCAACTATAAAAAGTAATTAGTGTGTAATATGCACTGAACGTGTGATCACACCCCGTGTGTGGGTACGTTATCTACATACCAATACTCTGAAGAGGGATCAAGGCCAATGTAGTTCTCCCAATTTGAATGTTTATTATGTAATCTTGTGTATAAAATGTAAGTGTATGTTAATTTTGGAAAGATTGATATTAATCATGACTGGTGTAGGAGCTTGGATAGGTTTAAAATAATAGTAGTTAGTTGTATGCAGAGAATAGGAAGATTTGCTTGAGTGTGCTTTAGTATATTTCTAGCTTGTGCCTTTGAATGATTTATAACCCTTATAAATGAAATTTGAATGGGATTTTATAGGGAAACTATTGATCTTAGGTTAGATGAACTTGCATTAGGCTGACAAGAGAAAGGATAAGGATTCAGGAAAATATAACCATTAGAGGCTATTATGGACTTGGAAAATAGTGCTAGAAGGTGGACACCTTGGGTTCTAGTGCTGTAGTCTAACTTATGACACTATTCTCCAAGGGGAAAGGGACCCTGGGGGATATATTTTTGCCTATAATAGGAGTCAAGGATAGTAGGGGCTAAATCCATAAGGCTTAAGATGATTGGGAAATAGTGAAAACATGCCTAAGTGGGTTGTGTAAGTGAGTAGGAGAGACGTATGGTTTGGGTATCAAAAGTCATGATCAAGTTGTACAAATTGAATTTTAGTATGACTACAATTTCCAACTAGTTCAAATTTTTTCCCATTATCCTTGAAGATGGTTTGACCCTTCTAGTGGAAGATACGACTAAGGTTAACATCAGGTTCCTAGATGATCCAAACTAGATCAAGTTAGGTGCTTCCCTTATTGATAAGGAGTGTAAAGTCCTTAAAACCCTTTTGAGAGAGTTTTTAGATATTTTTGCATGGGTATATTCTGACATGCTAGGTTTAGACCCTACCTTGGTTCTACATCACCTCATGGTTAATCCGAATGCCAAAAATAGAATTTGTGTAAGATGCATCCTCATATTATTATATTAGTAATAAATGATTTGGAAAAACTCTTATAAATAGAATGCATTTGATCCATTTAATATTCAAAGTGGAAATCTAATTTTGTACCAATTAGTCAAAAGCCAAAATGAATGAGAATCTATACTGATTTTTGTGATATAAATAAAATTTTCCCTAAGGATGACTTTTCATTGACAAACATTGACATGATAATTAAATCCATAGTGGGTTATGAAATGATTTCATTAATGGATGGATTTTTGGGATACAACCAAATAAGAATAACACCAAAAGACAACATAAAAAACCATTCACCAATCCATGAGGAACATTTTGTTATCAGGTTAAGACATCTAGTCTTAAAAATGTAGGGGCCACCTACCAAAGATCCATGACCATCATATTTCATGATATGATGCATGATATTGTTGAAGACTATGTCGATGACATTCTTTGCAAATCAAATACCAAGGCCAATCACCCTGTAGTGCTACACAGAATATTTAAAAGAATGCATAAGTATAAAGTCATACTTAATCCTAAGATGTGTGTCTTTGGAGTCACATCAGGAAAATTACTAGGCTTCATTATGTCTTATCAAGGCATTGAAGTTGATCTATCTAAAGTCTAATCTATAACAAAGATGAAACCACTGACTACTTTGAAGTAGCTCCATAGTTTATAGGGCAATATTTAGTCTATCTGATGTTTCATATCACAATTGACTAATAAATGTCATCTTTAGGGAGTCACATTTCACTGGGATGATCACTGTCAAATAAATTTTCAACAACTCAAAGACTATCTAGTGAATCCACCTATGTTGTTATCTCTTATGCTGGGAAATCCATTTTTGTTGAATCTATCTGCTATTGACAATGCCCTGAGAGTAATTTTGGCTCAACATGATGACAATGGTAAAGAGCATATTGTATATTATTTAAGTCATACACTAGTCACATATGAACATAATTATATGCCTATAGAAAAATATTTTTTAGACATGGTATTTGCATCTCAAAAGCTACACCATTATAAGTTAAATAATAAGACCATGGTTGTTTCAAAAGTAGATCTACTCAAGTATTTACTATCTAAAATAGCTTTACAAGGCTATATGGCCAAGTGGATCATGCTTCTAAGTGAGTTTGACATCAAATACATCAATAAAAAACATATTAATGGGTAAGTTCTTGTAAATTATCTTATTGTAGTACCCCTTTCGGATACAGAGCTACTCACATTCCAATTTATTGATGAATCCATAATAGCCATCATTGGCACACCTCTTGAGGAGCAACATTGGAAGCTATATTTTTATCGATCATTCACAACACATGGATCAAGAGTAGGCCTATTATTTATTACACCATAGGGGGATTTAATCCCTAAATAATTTATGATTACTTTTCCTTATACCAATAATATGGCTGGATATGAAGCATTTTTTATAGGGCTTTGCCAAGCAGTACAATATAATGTATCTCATCTCAATGTTTATGGTGATTCTTATCTAATCATGAATTAGGTTACAGACCATTTTTAGACCAAAGATGACAAGTTGGTTCCACATAAGGCCATGGTCAATACTCTCAAATGATAGATTACTTACATTTAGTTTGAGCATATACAAAGGGAAAGTAACATAACCATAGATGATATGACCACTATTGGATTTTTGATTCAATAAATAGACACAACTAAAGAGTATCATTTCCTTGTTGAGAACTTGATAACATAAACTCATGGACCTTCAACCATCACGATGATTTGTGATATTGTTGGTCCAAGTTCTATCTAGTACTCAAACCTTTATAACTACCTCCATGACCAAGATTTACCACCTGACCTATCCCAAAAACAATCCAAAACCTTTATCCACCAAACCACTCATTATACCTTACTTGGATCAACCCTTTACCATCATAGTTTTGATGGAACTTTACTTCGTTGTTTAACTTCAATAGAATCTACACTAGCATTATTAGAAGTTCATGAAGGAGTATGTGGATCACACATTAGTAGGGCCATCCTATCCAAAAATATCTTACATAATAGTTATTATTGGCCCACGATGGATTCAAATGTAGCTACATATGTAAAGAAGTGTGACAAGTGTCAATGGCATATCAATTTAATTCATGCCCTAACCAAAACTCTAAAACCAATGTTGACACCATGGCCATTTTCTACATGGGCCCTTGACCTCATTGGGAAGATCAATCTCACCTCATTTCATGACCATAAATATATCCTTAACACCCCTGAATATTTCACTAAGCGGTTTGAAGCTATACCCCTCACTTATGTGACTAGAAATCAAATTTCCAAGTTCATCTTGAACCATCTCATTTGCTACTATGGTATTCCATCTGAGATTATATATAATAATGGAAGATCATTCAAGAACAAGGATTTCAAAAAGCTATGTGCCAAATACAACATCACACAACAATTTTATATGGCATATTACCCTTAAGGAATGGCTAGGCTGAAGCATCAAACAAAACCATTGTCAACATTCTCAAAAATATTGTCAATGATACCAGTCATGATTGACACCTTAAAATATTTCATTCCCTTTGGGAATACCATACCAATCACCATACACCCAAAAAAACCACTCCATATTCACTTGTTTATCATACAAAAGCCATCCTCACCATTAAGGTCGAGTTTCCATCTCTATTCATCACTTTTAAACAAGTCCTAGATGATAATGACTATTGAGTAGCTTGCCTATAAGAAATATAGTTACTTGATGAGAAATACATGTATTTGGTGAATAATATCTAAGCATTTTAGAATTGATTTTGAGGCCACTATAATCCACATGTGAAACATAGAGAATTAAACTTGGTGATCTTGTTCTTAAAGAAAACCAAAATAATACCACGATAAAAAAGAAGCATAAAGGTAAGTTCAAATCCAACAGGGTTGGTCCTTTCATCATTACAACAAACTTTAGAACATGAGTATATAGGCTTGCCACACTAGATAGCCATGAACTTGATGAGCTGATGAACATTATCCACCTCAAGTGGTACTATACTTGAGTGACTTGTTGTATTATTTATAAGGACCATTTCAAGTTGTTTCATTTTATCAATATTTTTTGTGATCATACCATTTTATCATCCCACCAACCTATCACTTTTCATATCACAGTTATGTTTTACCATACCTTCCCTGTCAACTAAGTTCATCTCTCCCTACTTAGCCATGTCACCTTGGTTTTGTTCTATTTGGTTCCATCACTACTTTTAGCAAGAGGATTTAGATTCAATTTCATTAGTTATTTCACACATTCTAGATAGAGGTAGTATTTTGGAGTAGTCAGACGGATGTTTGGTAGTTTCATCCTTCATTTCTTGTTTCATTCTCTCTTATTATTTTGATCCTAATTATAACTACCTATGGGAAAATTAGTATCATTGACATATGTCATTGTATCCTAGTTATAACCACCTATGGGAAAACTATGGGAAAAACTTGTTTATTATTCCTTGATCATTCCAAATAACCATTCTCTATGCCATATTGTGCCATCATACCAATTATGCCTATTTTGTTTGAATTGGTTGCTACACTAGTGAAATTTTTTTGTTGTAAGGTAGAACTATAGTAACTTGAGGTCCTACTTGGGGACTCTATAGGAAATTTTTGATACCTTTTGATGTTAGCTTAGTCACCCTTTCCACCATGCTCTCACCATTTTGTGAACAACCTAAGACATGCTCTCACCATTTTAAAATAACCTTAGCCATGCTCTTAGTATTTTGAGAGTAGCCTAAGCCATACTCTCACCATTTTATGAGAAACCTAAGTATTTCTTTCACTTTTTTTAAGATTTAAAACATTTTGTGTCTCATCATTCTTGATCAAGTTGATATACTCCAAAAAATTACAAAAACATTTGTAAAATAATGAGAAAATCCAAAAAGCATTGACTGCTTCTTTACCCTAAGGATTCTGAGAACCCTTAAAAAAGTCATAAGTAAATCACTTGTCATTTAATTTCCCCATACTTTTTTTCCCTTTTTTCTCATGCACTTATTATTTTTCAAGACCATTCTTCTATCTCATCCATCATGTTTTTTTTCATCAACTATCATTTTCTTCCCATTTCCTAGGAGAACTACATTTGGCCTGAAATTTTTGGTGGATATTACATCCATGGAACTATGTATTTAGCATCCACTTACCTAGTGCATATGGAAATAGGTCAGCCACCCCATTCCTTTTCTTCTATTCCCCCATCATGTTTGTTTGCTAAGTTGTTGTTTATTTTCTATGGGAAATGTTTGTCATGTTGTTTATACTAACATTAAGACAAACTGTTATTTATTTATTTCTTTGCTTGTTTGTTTGTTATTTGTGTGCTTATTTGTTTGATCTCAACACTGCTACCTTGATTCAGTCTATATGTGTTCATTGGGTGATTCCTTGTGCATTTATACCTAAATCTATCCATATTCATATGTTTACATTGTCATCATGGTTTTTATCATTAGTGCATTATTTTATATTGAGTATTGGATCTCAAGAGTCGGTCCCTATACATATTTTAGCCTAGTCCTCATGCCATTATATCAAGATGATTACCATCAAGTGTTACAACAAAAATTAGCTTCAAGAAATCTACTCAGTAAGAGTGACATCAACAACTCCTCGACACTAGCATCATAATTATATCCCAAACAAAGTAATTAACCATTAAATAATTTCAACTTTTATTAGTTTGGATGAGCATCTCCCTACTGACAAGTTGTTCCAATTCTTCATTACCCTCTATGTTAAGTTACCATCATCATCAGCTAATCAATCATGTTTGCCATAATTAGGGTCCAATGATTATAACCGCTTATGGGAAAATCATTGTACACCATCCCCCCTACATTTCTCAATAATTATAACCACCTTTGGGAAAATCATTGTGTTCTCATAAAATTTACTTTATTTTTGCCCAAATAGGGGCATGTCATTTTCTTGTTTGTCTATCCTAACTAGGGCAACTCCATCTTCTCAATTATTATAACCTCCTTTGGGAAAATTATTGTGTTATCATACTACATTGCCACTCTCAAGGTACAATGCTTATAACCACTTTTGAGAAACCATTTTACACCATCCCACTTTCATTCTCAATGATTTTGACTACTTTTAAAAACTCATTTTGCTTTCACCCCATCATCTTCCTTTCTTTGGTCCCCTCATTTTTCTTCTTTCTTTATGAGGGACCATTTGATAACCTACTCGTGCTAACCATTCCCTTGAGGGGGTATCATATAGTTAGTTTATAATCATTGTAGTTATAGGCATACTGGACCTTTTCATTATTTGAGAAGATGTTACTATGCCTATAGCTTGCAACACCATCCCAAATAGGGACAAACTATAGACACCTAAAATTGGCCACTGATAACCATCAACTAAGCTTTTGACAAATTTCTACCAAAGTACACAATTTGGCTTAAAAACACTAAAATGTATTAAAAATTTTGAAATTTTTATATTTAAGTGCCAATTTATTTTAGGGTGGTATTAAATGGGGTAATGCAATTTATGAAGTAGCTAACATTGATTAGATCATTTTGAGTTAAAATGACATTTTTGCACCTGGGTGCTTTGGATTGCTCTTTTTTATCAAATTTCTTGTATGAGCCATGTGACTTTGTTATTTTGCATTAGCAACATCCTAAATGGGATAATGGTTCTAGTGCATCTAACATTGACTTTCAATTCTAATCTAGTCAAATTTTGAGACAATAATATGGCATTTTGACCAATTTGATTAATTTGTGCACAAATTGCCAAGGTTTTGCATAAAAGTTGACTAATCATGTTTAAGGCTAATTAAACCAAATCAAGACATTAAGTTAATTTTCCATGGAGATTTTTGAATGTTTTCTTTTTGAAAATAAATATTGAATATTTACATCATCAAATGACATCATTTATATGGGGTGGCATCCACAAGCCATAAATGCATAAAATATTAAGATTAAGCCACCCCATGCCTCATTGAGACCCTCCATGCCTCTTAAATGCCCCTCTATCCCAAATTTTTATGTGGGATGTTTATAAATTTAATTACATAATTGGATTTATTCATGGCCATGCATCTCAATTTTAATATGGATGGTCATGGTTGATCTTGAACCATTTTGGAAATCAATAAATAGAAGATCCATGAACATAATTTTTAAGCTATCTTGGTGCAACATTATAATGCTAAATTGATTCCAAAATCCATTGAAATTAGTGTTATAATGACAAATTGTTCAACCAAGCCAAATCTCCAAGCCACATGATGCTAAGAGGAGGTGGAGGATATCCAAGCTCCATTACAATAGACCTTTTAAAACACAAATCTGAGCAAGCCACTCTAAAAACCATTTGGAAGATTGAAGGAAGGTGAAGGAGGTTTTCTTTCATGTTTTAGTTGTTCTCATATGTATGTTTGTTATTATGCTCCTCCATAGTATTTAGGCCTAGAGATGTATTTAGTGTGTTTATTTCAATCTGATTTCATTTTGGAACTAATGCAATACTAACCATCTCTTTTGAGTCAAATTCCTAGTCTACAGTTTCATGATGTTTTTATGGGCAAGCTATCTTATGTTATAAGAAGGTGTCACCATTATGAAACTTCAATCAAATTCTTCCCTATTACAAAATCTTGGTCTTCTACAGAGGTTTCATGTGAATATAAGATGGTGATTCATAGGTATTAAGTATATATTATCATCTCTTCCCATGTTTTGTTTCATCATATCATGTTTTGGGAAACTTCCAGTCTTGCCATTCATCTCAGTCAACTCCTTGCTCAATTTCATGTTGAAGCACACATGTATAGAACTTGCTTAGATGGTTCATTGAGTTGTACTCAAGGTATATTATTTATCCAAGTCATTAATATCTATAGAGGTTTTTCTTTTGAATTTTTTAGAAATTTCAAGACTAGTTACAAGCTCTTTCACCACACCTACCAGTCACTAGTTATACCTACCTACTCTGTTCCATATGTCTAGAAATGATTTTCACATTGAAAGGGATGTTTTAGAATTGGTATTAATATTTTAGTTATTAAAATCATGTAATTTATGGATTGAAAATGAGTTTGAGTTGTTCATGAGGCCTTTCATCCACACTTTTGCTTCATTTCATACTCACTGCCTACATACAACCAATGCATACCTTCAGGAGCCTTTTGCTAACATCATGTTGAAGGTGAAGAGTTAAGAGATGTGTCAATATTTAAAAATTGCTAAGGTGTATTTGAATAATTGGTGAGGGCATATAAGTTGTTCACAAACCTACACACCTTATATATTGTCCAGTTGACCTACTGCCTATGTATGTGCAAATGACCACCTATAGGTGGTACCATAGAGCCATGAAGGCATTTATACAAAAAAATGAAACATGGTAAAACCTTATTCTAGTTCCTAGTATGTGAGTTCACCATTACATACCTATATGAGGTATTTTATGGATAAATATAAAGGTAAACAATCTTTCAAGATGATGACTATAGCTTTAGGGAAACCTTCCCTAAAATATGAAAATAGAGGTCCAAGGGCTTGTTGTGAATATCTTATAGTAAGTTCAACAAGAGTTATAGAGAATCTAGATAGGTGAACCTTATTTCCTCTAGTATAGAGAATAATTATGCCAAGGATGGGGTCAAGAGGATTTATGTAATGTGGTTTTTTGGGTTCCTAAAGATGCCTCTAAAATCATTGAAACCTTGCATTAATTTCTACATGTTTAGACTTTTGAATGCCCTTTTGACATCCTAAGGAGAAAATAAGACACAATCTCATGTTGGTATGGTATTAATGATCAAATGGTATGAAAAATAGTATGAATTTCATTATAACAATGTGGATTCATAGTTTTTCAAGCTCATGGACACCTACAGGTGTCCCTCTAAAGTAAAATATGCACCTACTTCAGAACATGCAGATAATGACATAGGAAAGGTGGTTTGATGTTGCTTTAGCACATATAACATGAAAATAGGTATGATTATATAATTTATTCCCCAAAGGATGAAATTATAGTCTCTCCATACCATGACCAAGCTCAATTGCATTTCACACACACCTATAGGAATCAAAAAGGTAGAGTTTCACAATCTTGGCAGAAAGGATTCAATTTATGATCTCAAGGTACATGTTAAGAGTATAGAAGGGGTTAAAATGATGAAATAAACATAGGAACACCTAAATTAAGATAATTATGACCTCTATGAACTCTTTTCAATGATAAACAAGCCTATATAGACATCTTAAGACCCTGTATACACCTACAACTGAGTGTGCAGTCTTAGTAAAGGTAAGAGGTGAGTATGCATATGAGGTGAAAGAGGGTTTAATAGTAAATTTAAAGTGTTTCATGAGAGGTTAGTATAATTTTTACACAAGTTAAATTACTACCTTCAAGATGATCATATACTCTCTCAACAAACCCAAAGGTAGCAGTCCATATAGTTGTACTAGGAAACCCATGTTGCTCAATAGGTAAGAATGAGGAATCCAAAGAATAAGAATGTTTTTGGGTGAACTAAAATATTATTGAGAATTAATTAAAGGTGGAATACATGTTTATAAAACTTAATAGAATTTTTTTATGCCATGAGGAATCATTCTTATGTGGAAAGGGAAAAATGCGAGATATAATCCTTTTTGGAGGCCTTTTTGGGCAAATTGAGTTGGTTAGGTGCCTAAATAAGGGATTATATATTTTAAATTTGGTGTAAATCATAATTATGACCTAATAAAACTTAAAAATTATTAAATTTTCATTGGGGAAGAGGGATATACCTCACTATTTTGTCTCAGAGCTCAGTTGGTCAAGAAAAATTAGGGTTTGGCAAAACAAGCAAATGAAGCCATGGAGGTTGAGAAACTTGATAGAAATATTAGGAAACCTCATGAAAAATATTTTGAGGTGTATTAAAGGTAAATAGGTGATATTAATCACTAATTTAATCTTGGACCTCTCAAAGTGATCAAAACACTCTTGCACACATTTCAACTAGACAAGCTCCAATTAGGCCTAGGTAGTGAATGAGAGGAAGAAATGAAAAGGAGTGTTGGAAAAGTTTTGTGGTGAATTTATGAGATTTAATGAGGTGTTAAAAATAATTAGACACCATCCCATCTATGAGATATCAGTACAAATAGCCAAAACTAGCAGGGTGCATGCTAAGCCCATTAGGCCTTGAAGGGACCTAGAGCCAATTGGGGATCCAGTCTCACTTATAGATCTTGGTGAGATATATAGATGATTGTAACATTTTCATGAGATGGATTTAGAATTTTTTTAGATTATGTTATTTATATAAACCTATAGTAAATCTAATTTTAACTCAGAGACAGTCCAAGCATGCAAGAATTGTGAAAACAAGCTTGATATACCAGTTTTGAATGTTCACCTATTTCATAAGACTATGAATGGATGACATAAGAGTTTTGGGAGGTTAGTATGGGTCTTGAAGATATTATTTGTGAAATTTTTTGGTAGTTCCAATGCCAGATCTTTATAAATAAAGCTTAAAAGTGAAAATTGCCTAAAACCCTTGTAAACCCTTAGGCAAGACTTGATGAAGGAAATGAAGTTAGCTAATATAATGACATATTTTGACCATGAAAGCTATTATAACTTGTATAATACTCTCTCATAATCCTCCCCACCCTTTTGAGTTATATGAAATTGTAAGGATAGGATACAAATTAAGGTATTTTTGACTATTTTATGTGTTTTGTAGGTTCTAGAAGGATTCTAAAGATGAAATAAAGTGTGGGAGAAAGATATATACTTTTAGTAACTCTATATGGTAATTTAATACCTAGGAAAAACTAATGAGCTTTAAAACAATAGCTCTCATCTTAGCCAATCAAAATTGGCATAGTGAGCATGATAGTGAGAAGGGTGAGAAATTCATATGGATGGCTTTTTAAGGTGTACCTGAGCAGTACAAGGCCATGAATGGTATTTAAAAATGTCATCCCTCCACTTTTATTTATTTTCATGAGAAATTGAATCCATTTTAGAAGCCAAGTGTGCAAGGTGTGTGGAAGAGGAGTTTGATTAGACTGTAAATGGTGACAACTCATTTATAGAGTTTACAAATGACCAAGACTACAAAAAATTCGTGGAGAGGAATGTCTAAAATCCTTCATTCTCATTTCAATAATTATACCTATCCCTAGTTATTTTTGGGACATTCAAATAGGTGTGGATGATGAAGGCAATTTTTTGATCCAACACAAGGAATTTCATGTGAATTTTCATGGGTTTCAAGCCTTGTATGGACAATTGTACTTCATGAAATTGCATGGTTCATTTCACACATATTTCTCATGCATATTTAACCTCTTTTCTTAGCTTGATAGGTGTCTAAGTGACCTTTGGACTTCCCTTGTCTCACCCCTCTCCCAAATGTTATAAATAATGACCTTTTGGCTCTTTTGGGTGGCCTTTGTTGGTTAATGGTGAAACCCTAGCCAATTTTGTATTTGAATGACTCTTAAAGAAATAAAAAATTAAAATTGCCTACTCATATACTATACATTTGAGTTTTGTTACAATATTGTTGTTTTTTTCAAGTAGAAGATGATCTTTTCTATCATGTTATCCTTGATTATTAACCAAGTGTGTAAAAGAGTAATTGTTATAGGTATTTTTTAGTGTTATATTTTAGTGTATAAGTGTTTTATAAGTGGTTTATGATTGTACTCTATAAATCATCTATTATCCTTGAATTTAGCAAGCTCAATTCATGGGATAACCCCTATGAACTTGTCTGTTTCATAGCCCATGAGTTCGAAGCATGCAAAATGAGGCTAATCGTTGCCTCTTTATCTTTGATTTTCCTTTCAAAAAAAATATTTTTTGAGGGAAGTTTATTTTTGGTGTACTTTGAATAATTTTCTCCAAACTACACTTTTCCCAGTCTAGTGTAAATCAAATAATTTTTTCTAAACTACACCATTGTGTGCACTAGTAGATAAATTCTTTGATGTTGTACTTAGTCTAATTTTATGTTGCAATAGCACTATTTTTATCTAAATTTGTATGTGCAAGTTTGGATTTTTTCTTTGCTCCTACACCTGGGCCCACCACTGTGTTGGTAATTAATTTTGCATTAATTACCCCTCATATATATATATATATATATATATATATATATATATATATATATATATATATATATATATATATATGTATGTATGTATGTATGTATGTATGTATGTATGTATGTATGTATGTATGTATGTATGTATGTATGTATGTATGTATGTATGTATGTATGTATGTATGTATGTATGTATGTATATTAACCCATGTAAATTCATTTTTACCATTTGTCTTTCCTATTTTTAAGCATGAATACATCCTTTATCACCATTTTCAATTTTGACTTCACTTCTTCTCATTTTCCTTGATTCACTATTTTTAATTGATTCTTCATGCACTAGGGTTCTTTGTTATCATCCATTCTTGTGACATCTCAAGTAAAATTTTGTTTTTATTATTATTTTTGTTAATTTTTTTCCTTTTTCTTTCTTCTTTCTTCTTTCTTTCTTCTTTCAAGTTTTTCATCTTTCCCTCAAACCCTAACTCTCTCGATTCATTTAAGAGAATTTTCTCCAAAAAACGCCAAGGGACATTTTTTGTAACCTTTCATCTTCACGTGCACTTTGAATAAAATTATCCAAAAAACATGATTGTTCACTTTTTCAATGCACTTCAAAGATTTTTCTCTGAAGTGTACTTAGTCTAGTGCTCTTCAAATAATTTTCTCCAAAGTGCATATTACATGCCTTTCGGTGCACTTTAGAGAATTTTCTTTGAAGTGAACTTCATTTGATGCACTTTAGAGAAAATTCTCCAAAGTGTATGTTATCCCCACTTTTGGTGCAGTTCAAATAATTTTCTTTGAACTACACCAAAACCAACACCTAGTGTAGTTTAGAGAATTTTCTCTAAACTACGCCAAAACCAACACCCGATTTAGTTCAGAGAATTTTCTCTGAACTACACTTTTAACCAAAAATGAGAAAAATGCAAACTTTGGAGAAATCAATATTATTTTTTGTAAATAATTGATCAATGTCAAAAGATTCCCCAGCTAAGAGAATCATGAATTATAAATTTCAAGGGGTGTTTCCAACATTTGTAGTGGATTCTAATGTAGATCAAATTGGAGATACTAAAATTGGTCATGTTGACATGGTCAAATTCTTACAAAGGTTGGGTAGAGACCCTATTGCCCCACATATGCAACCTATTATTAATAGTGAGATACATCTAGAAGCTACATTTCTTATGGTAGCTCAAGATATAGAGCTCATCTTAATAGTTACTGCTTGTTTTGACAAGGAAACTAGATTGGTCAAGGATGCTAGTGGAAAAGTAGTAATTAGACTGGATGCAAAATATTTTGATAAATTTTTTTATCTTTTAGACATTGAAGAATATTAAGATATAAGTGTGATAATAGCCAAAGAATACTATGACAAGAATCTTGAGAAATATAAGAGGCACATTAATGTCAATTGGCTGAGGATACCAAGGCATACAATTACAAGATGGCCAAAGAGATTTTATCAAAGTAAACTTATGGAGGAAATGTGAGATTTAATCACTCTCCTAAGTAGGGTCAAAGGTCCTCCTACATCCAATATCTTTCAAGAATGGATGTATCACTACATTTTTATCATCAAGATGAATAAGTAGAGGATTTATTAGGGAAGTCAGATAAGTGATGTCATATGTCACCAGCTTATGAAGTAGGATCTTCTCTTAAATTCTATATGACTTCCTATCTAGTATATACCATAGCTTACATGAGGGTATTTCCAAGACTGACTAGTGTTGGTGAAAGTAATAAAGTTCTATTTATGATTATTATCCACAATTGACCCTTAAAGAAAGTATCAAACATTTTAGAAGAGTTAACAATGCATTATTCTACCAATTCATTTGTATTTTTGAACAAGAATTAGAGAAAAAAGGGTTTGAGATTAGGCATGGGCAATAGTGAATATAATTATTTACATTTCCCTTTAGTTCCCAACTTTCACCTACATTAGGGTAGGTAGATTTAATGAACAACCTTACATGCTACCTAAATACCCAGGTGATAAATTGATTTTAATGGAAATGTGCAGACAAATGATGACCACACACAAGAAGCAATCAAATGCACATAAAAGAGGATATAAGTTTCCTATAAGCATTGGTCAGTACACCATTAAAAATAATCCCAAGGATAATATAATGGAAATTGAAATTCAATGGATCACCCTTAAAAGACATAAAAATAGAAAAGATTTTGATTATAGAATGATGAAGTAAAAGTTGAAAGGCATTTATGTTTATGTGCACAAGATTGAGGATATTTGGGTAGAATGTAGAACTAAAGAAGATGTAAGGATACTTGATTACAGTCATGTTACTACTAACTAAGGCACTCTGGATCAAGTTTTTGATTCTTTGTCCAATCTACCTAGTCCTACAAAGTCATTGGGATCCCCAACCTATCTATACTTCACCCAACAAGATATGGACAAATTCATGTCCACATCTTCTATTAAAGTGATGACTCAAGCTCCTATCACCCTAATATCCAAAAAGAAATTAGACCCAAAATTAACTTTCATGCCAAACAAAACCCTAAAAATAATAACCACTTTTCATCAGTGTTAACTCCACTATCAGATACCTCTAGAAATCCACTTTCCATTATACCCACTTGATAAACCATTGTCCCTCCCCAAACATCACAATATTTGGTTTATTCTACTCAAGGAAATTCATCTCCTCTTCTCCCATGGTTAATTTCCAAAACACCTAAGAGGAAGAGACAAGCTATTTCACCTGATGATTTTGATCTTAATCAACTCATCCCAGTAAAGCCCAAGATGACAAAGAAGGCCATAACTACGTTAAGGATAATTTTTGAATTTGAGCATAAGTATGTTGAAGTTGTTGTCCCTCCTAAAGATAATAACATTGAAGATATTCAAACATCTGAATATGTAGTAGGATGCATAGATCTTGGAAAATAAACTCATGAAGGTGTAAAGGAAGATTTTCAAGTAGTGATGGCTTTTTTGATTAAAAGATATGATAAAGATAAGAAAATCAAAGATCAACTCAAGATATAAGTGGAATGGTTGAATTCTATTATATTGAAAATCACTCAATCCTCTAAGTCCATTGATCCTATTATGCATGAAAATACTAAAACAACTATTCAACTTGAAAAAAAATTGGGTCTCAGGGTCATGCAGCTAATGCTTGGGTTGAAAGGTTAAAAACACAAGGTACTCAAATGTTGCATTCTACTATTGAATTTTTAAATAACTTGAGTGAAGTAAAAAAAAAATCAAAAAACAATTAAGGCACTCACTCAAGTTTGGAGTTGATTGAAAAATATATTGATACGTGGACTCAACTTTGCCATTCAAATTGGAGTTATAGGTTGATTAAAAGATCATTAGAAATAGGAAAAGTTTTATTAAATATAGGGAGGCCATGAAAAATATAAGAAATGTTCTTGAGAATCTGATTAAAGATCTAGAAGAGGCTAAAGATGTGTGATAATAAGATATTTGATTTTATAGAAAGATTTGGAAAAATCCCCTGTCATGTCAGGAATGATTCTCAAGAAATTCTTCCTATGGAGGTTGTTACTCAAGAATTTACATCATTACTCCAAGAAAAGGCTGATATAGGTACTTTCATGCTAGACTCCATCGATGAATTGTTTGAATTTCATGTCATCTTCAATAAACTGAAAAGAATCATGGATAAGAATAAGGATTTGCTAGTTAACTTAGAAAATTCTATCATAAGGATACTTCTCATTTCCAAGAGTACATCTAGCCCAAATAGTAATAAAATTAAAGTTGTTTTGAATAAATATGGGGAGTTTATAGAAAAGAATAAAAAGGAAGAAATACCTATGTCTAAGGAAACTTAGTCTATTTTTTTAAATTTTCATGTGTAGTTTTATTTGGTGCATTTTCAACATAGGAAAAGTACACAGTCTAAAGTCAAATAGGACTCTGTTAATGAATAAGTTAATGTATTTATGTTTTTCATATTTTTGTTCATAGATCCTCTCTATAAATAAGAAGATGTTATTTTTAAAAAGGATCACCAATTTATATAGAAACAAAGTGTTGCCAAAATTGATGCAATATTGAAACTTTGAATTCAAATTATAAATCTTTTGTCAATCAATATATGAGAAAGAAAGTGAAATTTCAATCTTTGAGTTGGAATAAATTTGTGTTGTATTAGAGATGTTCTTATGTCTTTTCCATTACATTTTTTTGTGTAATTAATTAAAATGTGGTGTGATTTTTTTAGAAATTGAAAGGTTCCACAAAGTTGATTTTGAAGTCTTTGAACTACAATATCGTCACTAGGTTTGTGTTTATTATTGAAAGAGAATTACTAAGGAGACTTTGGGTTGCCAGTTATTCTTCATTGATAATTTTAATATTTGTTATAAATAATGTGAAGACTTTGGTCTTCACTTTGTTCTATTTTTTAAGTTTACTCTACTGGTATTATTCTTGTTACTCCTTTGGCTAACAAATCTGAATATCAGTTATATTTAGTTCGTCAAGTGATCTTAGGTTTTCAAATTGTATCACAAAGAATGGAATAAAGTTTGTAATTTTAAAAAAAACTATGAAAAAAGAGAATTGGATGTTATGATAACAACCACTATGATAAAATTATTGTAAATAAGTGTAAATAATTAAATGTTGTGTTAGTTAACAATAAAATGGAGCCTCCCCTTGCTTAGAGGAGAGATTTATCTCATCATACTGTGGCTGAAATCACCATTTTGTTATCATTTTTTTGTTAACAAAATATTCACCTTATACTTTTTGTTGACTCCACCAGGGAAATGAATATTCAACCAAGTTCTACACTCACTTGGTTCATATAAGACCAGCACCTTATTTTTTGCTACTACTTTTTTGTAGTTAATCTCTTTTCTTTCTGAGTACTTTCACATTCTAGCAGAAGAAAGCTACACTCATGGAAAAAGAGAAATGAGACTCATTAAACCAACATTTGAGTTATTGAAAGATAATAACTTTGATCTTTTATTGGCATGTGCAAGGTCACCTCTTCAGCATACAAAAAAATTTCCACTTACAAATACAAGATCTCCTATACCAAGAGAAGATTCCAATGTTCATAGAGTTTTGCCTATTTTACCTTTGCAAAGGTTTTTAATACCTCCATATAATCCACAAAGGATGGAAGTTCAAGGTCCATGGGGTAATTCTTTTGGTCCATTGAATTTTTCACCACCATCACATGAACTACCTCATGGCTCATGAAAAAGCTTTCCTAAGTTTTATGGTGATGGCAAGCAACATCTAGATGAACATATTGTTGCATTCTAAATTACATGTGGAGTTCTTGGAGTGGGACATGAAGATGTTTATGTAAGGATATTTGTAGAAACACTCTAAGGCATTTATACTGATTGGTTCTATCATCTTTTAACTGGTACTATCACTAATTAGGCTATGCTCAAGATTAAGTTTGAGGCAAGGTTCAAGCCTATAGAAGATGCTCATGCCCTATTTCCTTAGATTAAAAAAATGGTGAAGGAAGCACATGAGCCTATGTGTGAATTCATGATAAAGTTTAATAAGTTGAGGAATAGGATTTTGATGGTTGCTCAATCTACACCTGAGAATTTAGAGTTCATCAATTCTCAACTACCAAAAGTGAGTTTTCTTTTATGAAGAGCAAATCCATCTAATCTTGATGTTGCTCAAAGTTTAGCCATCGAATTAGAAAATGATTTCATCCTAGCATGAAAGGTGAGAAATAATTCAACCAAGCCTAGAGTGAATCCTTCCCCCACTTTATCTTCTACTAACACCATGGATCCCATGATTCAAAATTTAGTAAATGAATTTCTTACACTTAAGAAACAAATGTCTCAAAGAAACAAATGAATTTCTTACACTTAAGAAACAAATGTCTCAAAGAAACAAATGAATTTTTGGGATTCGGGGTTTGTTAATATAGCCACGAAGGGTTGAGGGAAGAGGGAGCACGGCCGTGGATATGGCCGTGTTGAAACCCTAACTTAAGCGGCCATCTTCTCTAACTTTGGGTTTCCAAATCTCAGTCCACGAATGGAGGAATCCAGGTTGTAGATGCGCAGGGTGGAAATGAGAGACATTTTTTGCATGGTTTTTTTATTTTGCTTTGGCTTTTCGTATTGTGGATGGAACCTATGCTGGATCTCTAGTTCAAGTTGGACTGTCATCCTCATCTGGTTAGCAAATAATAGTGAATGAATGGGGGAAACTTTGCTTCCTCTATGGTCAGTGAATGAGCCACGACACCCTATTCAGGGAAAAATAGAGAAAACCTAAGCTATGGAGGAGCACTGCTCATAAAAATGATGGGTATGGTGGATTTGCCTATGCCATGTTGGTGCTTAGGGAGGAGGCGTGCTATGCAAAGGAATATTATATGACTACCATTTGTGAGCAATTCCTTTGATTGTGTCATGGGGTTGCTGGTTTAGACATGGGTGCCTACTCTGATCTTTTTAGAGTTGGGCATTGGTGTTTTTGTTTATGAGGTTTTAGGGCCTTGTAAAACCTAGTTTTAAGGTTGTTTTGCCTAGTTTTGTTTAGGTTTCAGGTCCTTATAAAACCTGGGGAGCTTTTATTGGTTCATATTGGTGGTTTCAGGTCCCTATAAAACCTGGTTTGGTCACTGTTCTTTAGTGGTTTTAGGAATGATTTTCTTGGTGGTTTGTAATGATTTATCTTTCTTGATCTGTTAAAGGGTTTTAGGGTCCCTTAAAAACTTGCTTTTACCTTAATCTAAAACAAATGTCTCAAAGTATGTCTTTTCCTTCATACAAAGATGTTCCTAGGAGAACATATCTGGACTATTCTAACAATGCTACTAGGAATTAAAATATGAATAATCTACCTCCAACATAAGAAAGTCTTGCATTAGAATCACCTCCAATAATGTAGTAGTTAATTGGCTGGAACCTTAAAATGATGATTTTCTAGAATTAGAATATGTTCTAGAAGAAGATTCTACTCCTTTCACCAAAAATGAAGAAGGAAAAGCTGGTGACTCTAATATCAGGTTTATAAACTTTGAAGAAGAATAATTTGGACAAGAGGAAGATAGACATGGAGATTCTTATGTCATTTTCATCCATTCTCAAAGTCAACCTGATCAACAACAAAATGTTGATAAAATAAAATCCAAGGATGAACCATGAAAGGAGGTTACAATTGCCAAAAGAGGAACTCCTTTACTAATTCAACCAAAGGATAGGGTGGTAGATAAACAAGTAAGTACTCCTCATAATTCTACCTCTTCTCCTTTAACATCTAGGACTAGTGCCCAAAACTTAAAACCTAAAAATGAAAATATTTTATCTTCCTTGGTTGTCCCATATCTAGATTTTGATATCATTGATCATGCCAAGAAGGCTAAAATCCAAATGTCAGAGGCAAAGTACCTTCAATAAAATGTTAATCAATTTGAAAGATTGGTAAAATTTGTAAAAATCAAAGAGATCAATTCTGATCAAACTTTAGCTAAAAGTGTACCAATTGACCCCAAGCCAAAATCAAAGTAAAATAACTTGTTTGTAACTCCTGCACCTAATTCAAAAAAAATAGAACATTTCTATATTACTTTGTTTGTCATTGATTATAAGCTCAGTAATTATGTTATTGATTTGGGTTCTTTTGATAATGTGATGCCTACTAAGGTGGCCACTACCTTAGGGTTGACCTTGACAAAGACTTTTGGTTGTTGCTTCTCAATGGAAACCAAACAAGTACCTTTTACAGGCCAAATTAAGGATGCACAATTTACATTTCTTTTGTTTTTAGAGAAAAAGATCAAAATGATAGTTCTAGTAGCTAATGTTTCAGCCTCATATGGATTTCTATTGGGATGTAACTTTTACAAAGATGTTGGAGGAGAAATAAACATGGATTGGACTGAGGCTAGGAGTGTTATGTAGAAAATTCACCTAGAAAATCAAGTAAATTACACTGTAACAAAGATAGAAGACCCAAAATCTTTGATCCTTTTTAAAACCTCTAGAATGGGCACATATTTATTGACTATAGCTAAAGATCCAATGTCTTTAAATGATATTTCAAAAAAGATAAAAAAAAATTAGAAGATTTTTCCTCTTTAGATGAGGATATTTTGAATTTTGACACTATTAAGGTTGATAGTTCAAATGATGTTTGGACTTTGGAATTTTATGACAATTGTTCATCAACTAGATTTGGAGCTAGAATAGTTATCATATCCCCAAAAGGAATTTTGTTCCTTTCTCTTTCAAATTATAATTTTATAATACTAATAATGATGATGAGTATGAGGTCTTACTATTAGGAATGGAATTTGCATGAACGAAAGGAATCAAAAATCTTCATGCCCAAGGTGATGCTGAGCTAATCATTTGTAAAGTTAGGAACTTATATCAAATAAAGAATGAAAGACTAAGTCATTACTGCAATCAAGTTTGGGATTACATGGAAATTTTTGATGCATTATACATATCAATAGTTCTAAGAGAATATAATGATAGAGCTAATTCACTGGCCATTTTAGCCACTCTCTTAATTCCTCACAAAGATTTTCAAGGAAACAAGTATACCATTGAGTTAGTTTTTTGACCTAGTGTTCTTGACAATGTTAATTATTGGTAGGTTTTAAATAATGATGAACAAGTCATCTCATTCTTAGAGAAGTTGGAAAATTTTAGTGATTTGTATTTCAAAAGAAGTGATTCTACTCCTCAAGAATCAATTTCTGAAGTTAATGATGAAACTGGTGAAGAAGTCTTGTAACTAAAAGGGAATAAGAGTCATAAAGGGTTAATATCTTTAGAAAGACTTTTTTATAAGAATGATCAATTCATCAAATGTCAACAATCAAAATTTGATTCATCTATATAAATTGAGCAACTTAATATAAAAACAAAAAGTGACCCCAAAATGATAAATATTAGGAAATTCTACTCATCAAAGGAAAGAGAAAAGTGGTGACTCTTCTATGTTAGTACATTGATGTATTATCGTATTCATATGCTGATCTAAAATCTTTTTGACCTAAGGAAGTGCAATATGATATTCCTCTCAAGCCAAGATCTCAGCCTCTCAAGTAAAAATAATAGCAGTATAATCCAAAAATATAAGGTACTATCCTCACTAAAATTCAAAAGATGTTGAATGCTCACATTATCTTTCCCATACATCACTCCACATAGATAGCAAATATTGTTCCTGTAAGGAAAATGAATGCAGAGATCCACATTTGTGTTGACTTTTAGAATTTGAATCAATTATCACTTAAGGATAACTACCCATTACCAATAATGGATTAAGTATTGAAAACTATGAATGGTTCTAAGATGTTGTCTATACTTGACAATTTCTTTGGATACAATGAAGTGGAGGTTCATGATGAAGATCAACATAAGATAACTTTCACTACTCCGTGGGGTACTTTTGGGTATCATAGAATGCCTTTTGGATTAATCAATGATGGTGCTATTTTCTAGAGGACTATAGACTTGGATTTTTGAGATATAATCAAGAAGTTCATTATAGTATACTTTGATGATCTAACTATTTTTTCAAAAAAGTGTCAAGATCATTACAAGCATTTTTAGTAAGTACTTGAAAGATGCTGTGAACATGGGATATCTCTTAATCCCAAGAAGTCTATATTTGGGGTTATATAAGGAAAGATCCTTGGATATATTGTATCCAAGAAAGGAGTCAAAATTGATCTAGAGAAAGTTAAATCAATTAAGTAAGAAAGGAGTGCATTCTTTTTTTAGGAAGGTTAATTTTTTTTGAAGATTTGTTCCTGATTTTGCTTAAAAGACTCATCATATTATTGATTGATGAAAGGAAAATCAGATTTTCATTGGAATGCAGAAGGAAAAAATATTTTTCATTAGATAAAATAATCCATTACACTTGCTCCTATCCTAGTTTGCCCTAATTATACCAAGAACTTCATTATGTATAGTTATGCTTCTAAGTAGACCTTATCCACAATCTTGGTACAACCTAATGAAGTGGGGATTGAATCTCCTAAAGCATTCATGAGCTGCCCTTTGAAGGCTCATGAACTTAAGTACTCATCCATGGAAAAACATACATATACGATGGTGAAAGCAGTCAAGCATTTTAGGTACTACATCCTCAATTATCATACCTTTACATTAGTACCAGATTCTACTGTTAAATTTATTTTTACTTAAGGAGAGTTTGGAGGCAAAAGAGGTAATTTTATTACTAAAATCCAAGAATATGATATGGAGATCAAGCCTACTAAAATTGTGCATGAAAAAGGTTTGTGTCAACTCTTGGTAGAGACCAATTCAGAAGAAACATTCAGTAATGAAAGAGATATGAAAGAAGTACCCATGGTCTTGTTTATAAGTACTATGGATGAATGATATTTTGATATTGCTTATTTCCTCACATATGGAGAATGTTCATAGAATTTTTCCTATAAAGAGAAGGGGATAATGAAGCATAAGGCTAAAAAAATTATCCTTTGGGATAATGGTTTATAAAATTAGAACATTGAAGGAATCTTTCTAAGATGTGTAGACAAGGCACAATAAGAAAATTTATTGGAATCTTTCCATGATTTAGAATGTGGAGGACATTTTTCAACCCCTGTCACAACTCATAAGATCTTGAGAGCTAGATATTATTGGCCAACCCTTTTTAAGGATGCATATGTTGGTTGTGTAAATGTAAGAAGTGCCAATAGTTAATGGGGAAATCTAAGTTAGCAACCTTACCTCTCAAGCCACTAGTCATCGAAGAACCTTTTCAGCAATGGGGTATTGATTTCATTGGTGTATTGAACCCATTATCAAGTGTTGGTCATAGTTATGTTCTCATAGCTAGGGATTAATTTATCAAGTGGGATGAAGAAATTCCAACCAAATATGCCACTTTAGAGGTTGTTTGTAATTTCCTCAAAAAGAATATCATT
The DNA here is from genome assembly GCA_037957365.1 of Torreya grandis. Taxonomy (NCBI): domain Eukaryota; kingdom Viridiplantae; phylum Streptophyta; class Pinopsida; order Cupressales; family Taxaceae; genus Torreya; species Torreya grandis. Next base: position 637,768 of record JARHVA010002811.1, read on the forward strand.
ACAAAGTTTGGTGTGCTAAATAAATTTGTGATTGATAATGCTGCTTGTTTCACATCCAGTGAGATGACTCAATTTTTCTTTGATTATGGGATTATTTTATCTCATTCTTTTAACTATTTTCCTCAAGGGAATGGTCAAGCCAGGATGAGTAATAAGAATTTGGTAACTATCATCAAGAAGTTGGTAGAAGATAATTAGAAGACTTGGCATAAAGCATTATATGATGCATTGTGGGTTAATCGTATTACTCCGAAATGAGAAATTGGTATTTCTCCTTTTCAAAATTTGTATGGATTGAATGCACAAATATCAATGACATTAGAATTACTAGCTCTCAAATTCGCTAAGACAATGTAAGATGAAAATTTTGAAAACTCTTTAGACAAGCATATTATGTACCTTGTCGAGATAGAGGATCAATGTATAAAGGCAATGGAATATATTGTAGAACATCAAGGTCACATCAAGGAAATTTTTGATAAAAAAGAAAAATCATGAGAATTCTAAATTGGGGATCTATTCCTTTTGTGGGACAAAAGAAGAGAGCCAAAAGGAATGCATGGAAAATTTGATTCTTTATGGAAGGGTCATTTTTCATTCAAAAATTCAATAGAGAACATAGTTTCTTCTTGACATACTTGGATGGGACACCATTGCCATTGCCTTATAGTAGGTAGCATCTAAAGCTTTTCACTCAATGAGGTTGCAGATAAGTTTTTATTTTTTTTAAATATCTGTATATATTTATTTATTTTTATTAGGTCTAGTTTGTAGCTTGACCCTATGGCCTAATGGAGAAAGGCACTAAGAGTTATGGGATTATCTTTCCTTCAAGTGTTTTAAAAAATACTTGAAGGGAATTCCTCTATAAGAGCCGATTGTTATCCTTGAATTTAGTAGGCTCAATTCATGGGATAACCCCTTTAAAACTTGTCCATTTCATAGCCCATGAGCTCTAAGCACACAAAATGAGGCAAATCATTGCCTCTTTGTGTTTGTTTTTCCTTTCAAAAAAGTTAGTTTTTGAGGGAAGTTTCTCTTTGGTGTAGTTTAGAGAATCTTCTCTGAACTACATTTTTCCCAATCTAGTGCAAATTGGATAATTTTTTCTGAACTACACCATTGTGTGCACTAGTGGATAAATTCTCTGATGTTGCACTTAGTGTAATTTTCTAGTGTAGTAGCACTATTTTTCTCTAACTTTACATGTGCAAATTCAATGTTTTTCTCTGCTCCTACACTCGAGCCCACCACTACATCGATAATTAATTTCACATTAATTACCCCTCATATATATATTTTAACCCATATAAATTCATTTTTACCATTTGTCTTCACCATTTTTAAGCATGAATACGTCTTTTGTCACTATTTTTGAGATTGACTGCACTTCTCATTTTCCTTGATTTGTTATTTTTAACTAATTCTTCATGCCCTAGGGTTCTTCATTATTATCCATTCTCATGACATCCCAGGTCAATTTTTGTTTTCTTTTTTTTTTTTGTTAATTTTATTATTTTTTCTTTCTTCTTTAAAGTTCCTCATCTTTCCTTCAAACCCTAACTCTCTCAATTTATTTTGGATAATTTTCTTCGAAAAGCACCAAGGGACATTTTCATAACCTTTCATCTTCACGTGCACTTTAGAGAAAATTCTGTGAAGAACATGATTGTTTACCTTTTCAATGCATTTCAAATAATTTTCTCCTAAGTGCACATAGTTTGGTGCACTTTAAAGAATTTTTTCCAAAGTGCATATTACATGCCTTCTAATGCACTTCAGAGAATTTTCTTCGAAGTGCACTTTAGAGAAAATTTTATGAAGTGCATGTTATCCCAATTTTTGGTGCAATTTAGAGAATTTTCTCTAAATTACACCAAAACCAACACCTAGTGTAGTTCAGAGAATTTTCTTTGAACTACACCAAAAACAATACTTGATGCAGTTTAGAGAATTTTCTCTAAACTACACTTTTTACCAAAAATGAGTAAAAATACTAACTCTAGAGAAATACAAATTCTTTTTTGTAGATACTTGATCAATGTCATAAGATTACTCAACTAAGATGATCATGAAGTATAAATTTCAAGGGGTATTTTCAGTATTTGTAGTGGATTCTAATGTAGATCAAATTAGAGATACTAAAATTGGTCATGTTGATATGGCTAAATTATTACAAAGATTGGGTAGAGACCCTATTTCCCCACATATATATCATATTCTTCACAGTGAGATATATCTAGTAGCTACATTTCTGATGTCAGCTCAAGATCCAGAGTTCATCTTAACAACTGCTACTCACTTTGACAAGGAAACTAGATCGGTCAAGGATGCCAATGGAAAAGTAGTAATTAGATTAGATGCAAAATATTTTGATAATTTTTTTCATCTTTTAGACATTGAAGAATATTTAGATATATGTGTGATAACAACCCAAGAATACTATGATAGGAATCCTAAGAAATACAAGAGGCACATTAATGTTAATTGGTTGAGGACACCAAGGCATACAATTGTAAGATGGCCAAAAAGATTTTATCAAATTGAATTTATGGAGGAAATAGGAGATTTAATCACTCTTCTAAGTAGGGTCAAAGGTCTTCCTACATGTAATATCTTTCAATAATTAATGTATCACTAAATTTTTATCATCAAGAAGAATAAGCAGAGGATTTATTGGGGAAGTCAGATAATTAATGCCATATGTCACCAAATTTATGAAGTAGGATCTTCTCTTAAATTATATATGACTTCCTATCTAGTATATGTTAAATCTCACATGAGGGTGTTTCCAAGACTGATCAGTGTTGGTGAAAGGAAGAAAGTTCCTGTTTATGATTATTATCCACAATTGACCCTCAAAGAAGGTATCAAACATTTTAGAAGAGTTAACGATGCATTCTTCTACCAATTAATTTGTATTTTTAAATAATAATTAGAGAAGAAAAGGGTTTTAGATTAGGCATGGGTAATAGTGAATAAAATTGGTTGCATTTTCCTTCAGTTCCTAACTTTCACCTACATTAGGGTAAGTGGATTTAATGAACAACCTTACATGTTATCTAAAAACCCAGGTGGTAAATTGATTTTAATGGAGATGTACAAACAAATGATGACTATATGCAAGAAGTAATCAGATGCACATAAAAGAGGATTCAAGTTTCCTATAAGCAATGGTTAGTACACCATTGCAACTACTCCTAAGGATAAGAAAATGGAAATTGAAATGCAATGGATCACCTTTACAAGGTATAAAAGTAGAAAATATTTTGATTATATAATGATGAAAGAAAAGCTAAAAGGAAATTATGTTCATGTGTACAAGATTGAGGATATTTGGGAAAAATGTAGAACTAAATAAGATGTAAGGAGACTTGATTACAATCATCTTGGTATTAACCAAATTCAAGAGCTACAATTAGCCAACATTCTAGCTGACCTCTCTAATGATGAGAATATATTTGATCCTTCATATAAATGAAATCAAGTTGCTTCTACTCCTATTCCTTCAATCCAATGGTCTATAAAATAATGCACATCAATTAAAGAGAGATTTCAACCCATCCTTGCAAGAACTAATGCCTAATTGGAGTCTAAATGTATTAAATTAAAATATTTTAAAATAGGTTCAGAAGAAGAATACAATGAAGATACTACAAGGAAACGTGAGTAATTAAGGATGAAAAATAAATAAGAGGCCTCCACATCTACTCAAAAACTAATATCTATATTTATAAGTAAAGGAAAAAATAAAAAAGAATCTAGTGTTGAAAAAAGTGTACAAATAAAGACACAATAAAAAATAAGTGTGAGTGAGGTACCTCATTAATCAATAATTGTGTAACTTTTAGCTCAAAAATCTCCACAAGTTGAATCCACACAATCAGAAGTTCCTACAGTTTAGGTCTCTCAACTAACAATTTTCTAGGTGGCATTCATTGCAATTCCTTCTATTAGTACATCTATACCAATTATCTCTATTTCCACTCAAACTATTCTCTCATCCCCACCTTCTCCTCCTAGTACTACGCTTTTTCAAATTCCTTCCCAAGGCACTCAAGATCAAGTTTTTGATTTTTTATCCAATTTACCTAGTCCTACAAATTCATTGGGATCCCCAACCTATCTATAATTCATCCAATAAGATATGGACAAATTCAAATCCACATCTTCTATTAAAGTGACAACTCAAGCTCCTATCACCCTAGTATCTAAAATTTTTTCAAACCCAAAAGTAACTTTCATGCCAACCCAAAACCTACCAATAATAACCATTATTGTATTAGTGTCAACTCCACTATCAGATACCTCTACCATTCCACAATCCATTCCACCCACTTCACAAACCATTTTCCCTCCCCAAACATCATAATCCTTGGTTTATTTTTCTCAAAGAGATTCATCTCCTCTTCCCCCATGGTTAATTTCCTAAACACCTAAAAGGAAGAAATAGACTATTTCACCTAATGATTTTGATCTTAGTCAACTCATCTTAGTAAAGCCCAAGATGATAAAAAATTCTATAACTATGTCAAGGATAATTTTTGAATCTAGGCATACGTATGTTAAAGTTGCAATACCTCTTGAAGATAAGAACATTGAAGATATTCAAGCATCTAAATATGTAGTAGGATCATAGTTCTTGGGAAGCAAACTCATGAAGGTGTAAAGGAAGATTTGTAAGCAATGATGGCTTCTTTGATTAAGATATTCAAGCATCTAAATATGTAGTAGGATACATAGTTTTTGGGAAACAAACTCATGAAGGTGCAAAGGAATATTTGCAAGCAGTGATGGCTTATTTGATTAAAGATATGATAAAAATAAGAAAATAAAAAATAAAATCAAGATATAAGTGGAATAGTTGACTTCTATTTTAATTAAAATCACTCAATCTTTTGAGTTCATTGATCCTATTGTGCATGAAAATACTGAAAGAGCTATTCAACTTGTAGAAATAATTGGGTCTTAGGGTCATGCAGTTAATGCTTGGCTTGAAAGGTTTAAAACATAAGGTATGGAAATGATGCATTCTACTATTGAATTTTTAAAGAACTTGAGTGAAGTAAAAACATAAATTCAACAAACAATTATGGCACTCACTCATGATTTGGAGTTATTGAAAAAGATATTGATGCATGGACTCAACTTCACCAATTCAAATTTAAGCTATTTGTTGAGAAGAAGATCATTCCAAATATGAAAATGTTTATTAAATATGGGGAGGCCATGAAAACTAGAATAAAGGTTCTTGAGAATCTAATTAAAGATCTAGAAGAGGCTGAAGATATGTGTAATAATAAGATATTTGATCTTATAGAAAGATTTGGAAAACTCCCCTATTATGTCAAGAATGATTCTTAAGAAATTCTTCCTATGGAGGTTGCTACTCAAGAATTTACATCATTACTCTAAGTAAAATTTGATACAGGTACTTTCATGCTAGAATCCATCGATGAATTGATTGAATTTTAAGTCATCTTTAATAAACTGTAAAGAATCATGGATAATAGTAAGGATTTGCTAGATAACTTAGAAGATTCTATCACAAAGATACTTGTTATTTCCAAGAGTACATTTGACCTAGATAACAATGAATTCCAAGATATTTTGAAGAAATATGAGGAGTTTTTAGAAAATAATAAAAAGGAATGGATACCTGTGTCTAAGGACACTTAGTCTATTTTTGTAAATTTTCATGTGTAGTTTTGTTTGGTGCATTTTACACATAGGAAAAGTACATAGTTCGAAGTCAAATAGGACTATGTCAATGAATAAGTCAATGTATTTATGTTTTTCCTATTTTTTTTTTAATAGATACTCTCTATAACTAGGAGGATGCTCTATGTAAAAAGGATCACCAATTTCTATAGAAGTGAAATGCTACCAAAATTGATAAGCAATATTGAAACTTTGAATTCAAATTGTAAATCTTTTGTCAATAAATATATTAGAAAGCCAGTAAAATTTCAATCTTTGAGTTGGAATAAATTTGTGTTGTATTGGATATGTTCTTATGTCTTTTCCATTACATTTTATTATGTAATTAATTCAAACATGGTGTAAATTTCTATAAATCAAAAGGTGTCAGGAAGTTAATTTTCACATCTTTGAGCTACAATATAATCACTGGGTTTGTGTTCATCATTGAAAGAGAATTAATAAGGAGACTTTGGGCGACTAGTTATTCTTCATTGATAGTTTTAATCTTTGTTAGACATAAGGTGAAGACTTTGGGTTACACTTTATTCTATATTTTAAGTTTACTCTACTAGTATTATTCTTGTTACTCCTTTGGCTAACAAATATGAATATCAGTTATATTTAGTTCATCAAGTGATCTTAGATTTTTAAAGCATATCACAAATAATGGAAGAAAGTTTGTGATTAAACATCAATTCTAAAAAAAGAGAATTGGATGATATGAAAACACCCACTATGATAAAATTATTGTAAATAAGTGTAAATAATTAAGTGTTGCGTTAGTTAATAATAAAACGTAGCCTCCCCTTGCTTAGAGGAGAGATTTATCTCATCATACTATGGCTAAATCACCATTTTGTTATCATTTTGTTGATAACTAAATATTCACCCAATAGTTTTTGGTGACTCTACTAGGGAAACAAACATTTGACTGAGTTCTACACTTAGTTGATATAAGACCAGTACCTTATTATTTACTACTAGTTTTCTATAGTAAATATCTTTTCTTTCTGAGTACTTTGACATTTTGGTGGAACAAAGCCACATTCATGGTAGAAGAAAAATGAGACTCATTGATCCAACATATGAGTTATTATAAGAAATTAAATTTGGTCTTTTGATGGCACGTGCAAGGTCACCTCTTTAGTGTACAAGAAGTTTTCCACCTATAAATACAAGATCTCCTATACCAGCATAAGCTTCCAACATTCATAGAGTTTTGCCTATTTTGCCTTTGCAAAGGTTTGTAATACCTCCATATAATCCACAAAGGATGATATCTCAAGGTCCATGGGGTAATACTTTTGGTCCATTGAATTTGGCACCACCATCACATGAACTACCTCGTGGCTCATGAAATTTTTTTACTAAGTTTTATGGTGATGGCAAGAAATATCTAGATGAACATATTGCTGAATTATACATTTCATATGGATTTCTTAGAGTGTAACATGAATATTTTTATGTAAGGTTATTTATAGAAACACTTCAAGGTATTATTATTGATTATTTCTATCATCTTACAACTGGTACTATCACTAATTGGGTTATGCTCAAGACTAAGTTTGAGGCAAGGTTCAATCCTGTAAAACATGCCCATGCCCTATTGGCATAGCATACACAAATGAAGAAGGAAGCACATGATATTATGCATGAATTCATGGCAAATTTTAATAATTTGATGAATAGGATTTTGGTGGTTACTCAACCTACACCTAAGAATTCAAATTTCTTCTTCATCAACTCTCAACTGCCAGAAGTGAGTTTTTTTTTATGAAGAGAAAATCTGGCTAATCTTGATGTTGCTCAAACTTTAGCCACTAAAGTATAAGATGATTTAATCCTAGCAATAAAGTGAGAAATAATTCAATCAAGCTGAGAGGGTAGCGTTCCCCCACTTTATCTTTTGCTAACACCATGGATCCCATGATTCAAAATATAGCAAATGAATTGCTTGCACTTAAGAAAAAAATGTCTCAAAGTATGTCTTTTCCTTCATACAAAGATGTTCCTAGGAGAACATATCCGAACTATTATAACAATTCTACTTGGAATCAGAATATGAATAAGTTTCCTCCAACACAATAAAGGGTTACATTAGAGGCACGTCTAGATAAAGCAGTAGTCAATTGGCTAGAACCTTAAAATGATGATGTTCTAGAATTGGAATATGTTATAGAAGATGTTATTTATTTCACCAAAAATGAAGAATGATAAGATGGTGAATTTGATATTATATTTTTAAATTTTGAAGAAGAACAAGTTGGATAAGAGGAGGATACACATGGAGAGTCTTATGCCATTTTCACCCATTCTCAAAGTTAGCCCAATCAATAACAAAATGTTGATAAAATAAAATCCAAGGATGAACCATGAAAGGAGGTTACAATTGCCAAAAAATGAACTCCTTTACCAGTTCAACCAAAGGATAGGGTGGAAGATAAATAAGTACTCCTCATAATTATACCTCTTCTCCTTCAATGTCTAAGACTAGTGCCCAAAACTTAAAACCTAAAAATGAAAACATTTTGTCTTCCTTGGCTGTCCCATATCCATATTTTGATATAATTGATCATGCCAAGAAGACTAAAATCCAAATATCAGAGGTAGAGTACATCCAATCAAATCATAATCAATTTGAAAGATTGGCAAAACTTGTAAAAAGAAAAGAGATTAATTCTAATCAAACTTCAGCTAAAAGTGTACCAGTTGAACCTAAGCCAAAATCCAAGGAAAATAACTTGGTTGTAACTCCAGCACCTAATTCTATAAAAATAGAACATTTTTATATTTCCTTATTTTTCAATAGTTATAAGCTCAGTAATTATATTATTGATTTAGGTGCTTCTGATAATGTTATGCCTACCAAGGTGGCCACTACCTTAGGGTTAACCTTGACATAGACTTTTGGTTATTTCTTCTTAATGGAAACCAAACAAGTACCTCTTATAAGCCAAATTAAGGATGCACAATTTACATTTGATATATTTCTAGAGAAAAAGATCAAAATGATAGTTCTAGTAGCTGATGTTCTAGCCTCATATGGAGTTTTATTGGGATGTAACTTTTGGAAAGATGTTGGAGGAGAAATAAATATGGATTGGTCTAAGGCTAGGATACCTATTAATGGTGTTATGTAGAAACTTCACCTAGAAAAGCAAGCAAAGTAAACTGTAATAAAGATAGAAGACCCAAAAGCTTATATCCACTTTGAAACCTCTAGAATGGGTACATATTTCATGACTATATATAAACATCCAATATATTTAAATGATATTTTAGAAAAAGATCAACAAATAGAAGAGTTTTCCTCTTTAGATGAGGAGATTTTGAATTTTGACACTATCAAGGCTAAGAGCTCAAATGATGTTTGGACTTTGGAATGTGATGATAGTTGTTCATCAACTAGATCTGGAGCTAGAATAGTAATCATATCCCCAAAAGGAAAATGTTTTCCTTTCTCTTTCAAATTATAATTTGATAATACTAATAATACCTGATGAGTATGAGGCCTTGCTGCTAGGAATGGAAGTTGCACAAAAGAAAGGAATAAAAAATATTCATGCCTAAGGTGATGCTGAGCTAATCATTTGTCAAGTCAGGAACTTATATCAAACAAAGAATGAAAGACTAAGGCATTACCACAATTGAGTTCGGGATTGCATGGAATGTTTTGATGAATTTAACATATTAGTAGTTCCAAGAGAATATAATGATAGATCTGATTCATTGGTTGTTTTAGCCACTCTCTTGATTCTTCAAAAATAAATTCAAGGAAACAAGTATACCATTGAGTTGGTTTTTTGACCTAGTGTTCCTAACAATGTTAATCATTGGTAGGTTTTTAATAATTATGAACAAGTCATCTCATTCTTAGAGAAGGTGGAAAATATTAGTGAGTTGTATTTCAAAGGAAGTGATTCCACTCCTCAAGAATTAATTTTTGAAGTTAATGAGGAAACTAGTGAAGAAGTCTTGCAGATAAAATGGAATAAGATTCCTAAAGGGTTGGTATCTTTAGAAAGAATTTTTGATAAGCATGATTGATTCATCAAATTTCAATAATCAAAATCTGATTCATCTGTAGAAATTGAGCAAGTTAATATATGAACAAAAAGTGACCCCAAAATGATAAATATTGGGAAATACTACTCATCAGAGGAAAGAGAAAAGTGGTGACTCCTCTATGTTAGTACATTGATGAATTAGCATATTCATATGCTGATCTAAAATCTTTTAGACCTAAGGAAGTGCAACATGATATTCCTCTCAAGCCAAGATCTTAGGCTCACAAGCAAAATTAGTAGCAATATAATCCAAAAATATCATGTACTATCCTCATTAAAATTCAAAAGATGTTGAATGCTGACATTATCTTTCCCATACATCACTCCACATGGATAGCAAATATTTTTCCTATAAGTATAAAGAATGGAGAGATCCACATTTGTGTTGACTTCTAGAATTTGAATCAATTATCACTTAAGAATAATTACCCATTACCAGTAATGGATGAAGTATTGAAAACTATAACTAGTTCTGAGATGGTGTCTATGCTTGACAGTTTCTTGGGATACATTCAAGTGGAGATTCATGATGAAGATCAACATAAGATAAATTTCACTACTCCATGGGGTACTTTTGCGTATCATAGAATGCCTTTTGGATTAATCAATGATGGTGGTATTTTCTAGAGGGATATGAACTTGGATTTTTGAGATATAATCAGTAAGTTCATTATAGTCTACCTTAATGATCTAACTATTTTCATAAAAAACTGTCAAGATCATTATGAGCATTTACATCAAGTACTTGAAAGATTCCATAAACATGGGATATCTCTTAATCCCAAGAAGTCCATATTTAGGGTTATAGTAGGAAAGCTCCTTGGACATATTGTATCCAAGGAAGGAATCAAAATTGATCCAAAGTGAGTTAAGTCAATTCAAAATCTTAATTTTCCATCAAGTTAGAAAAGAGTGCATTCTTTCTATAGGAAGGTTAATTTTTAAGATTTGTTCCTAATTTTGCTGAAAAGACTCATCACATCATTCATATGATGAATAGAAAATCAAATTTTCAATGGAATAAAAAAGGAAGAAATGTTTTTTATTAGATAAAGGAAGCCATTGCACTTTCTCCAGTCTTAGTTTGCCCTGATTATACCAAGAACTTCACTATGTATAGTTATGCTTCTGAGAATACCTTATCTGTAATCTTGGTACAACCAAATAAAGTGGGGATTAAATCTCCTAAAGTATTCATGAGCTTCCCTTTGAAGGATCATGAGCTTAAGCACTCATCCATGGAAAAACATGCATATATGGTGGTGAAATTAGTCAAGCATTTTAGGTACTACATCCTCAATTCTCATACCATTACATTAGTACCAGATTCTCCTATTAAATTTATTTTGACTCAAGGAGATTTTGGAGGCAAAAGAGGTAACTGGATTGCTAAAATCCAAGAATATTATATGGAGATCAAGCCTACCAAACTTGTACATGGAAAAGGTTTGTGTTAACTCATGGAAGAGACCAATTTAGAAGAAACACTCAGCAATGAAAGAGATGCGAAAGAAGTACCCATAGTCTTACTTGTAAGTACTATGGATGAATGATATTTTGATATTTATTATTTCCTCACATATGGAGAATGTCCATAGAATTTTTCCTACAAAGAGAAGAGTAAAATCAAGCTCAAGGCTAAAAATTTCATCTTATGGGCTAATAGTTTGTAAAAGTGAAACATTGATGGAATCTTTCTAAGATGTGTAGACAAGGCACAATAAGGAAAGTTATTAGAATATTTCCATGATTTAGCATGCGAAGGAAATTTTTCAGCTCTTATCACATCTCATAAGATCTTTTAGGATATATATTATTGGCTAAAACTTTTTTAGGATGCATACGCATAGGTGCATAACTATGAGAAGTGCCAACAGTTTATGGGGAAACCTAAGTTAGTAACCTTGACTCTCAAGCTAGTAGTCATTGAAGAACCTTTTTAGTAATGGGGTATTGATTTCATTGGTGCAATGAATCCATTATCAAGTGTTGGTCATAGTTATGTTCTCATGGATACAGATTAATTAACCAAGTGGGTGGAAGCAATTCCAACCAAACATGCCACTTCAGAGGTTGTTTGTAATTTCCTCAAAGAGAATATCACTACAAGGTTTGGTGTGCCAAATAAAGTTGTAATTGATAATGTTGCTTTTTTCACATCCCATGAGATGACTCAGTTTTGTTTTGAATATGGGATTATTTTATCTCATTCTTCTAACTATTTTCCTCAAGGGAATGGTTAAGCTGAGTCGAGTAACAAAAATTTGGTAACTATCATCAGGAAGCTGGTTGAAGATAATCAGAGGACTTGGCATAAAGCATTATACGATGCATTATGGGCTGATCATATTAATCCAAAATGAGTGATTTATATGTCTCCTTTTCAAATTTTGTATGGATTTAATGTATAAATACCAATGACATTACAATTACTAGCTCTCAAATTGGCTAAGGCAATTGAAGATGAAACATTGGAAAACTCCTTAGATAAGTGTATTAGGTACCTTGCTAAGATAGTGGAGAATTGTAAAAAGGTAAAGGACCGTATTATAGAAAATTAAGGTCATGTCAAGGAAATTTTAAAAAAAAATCTAAATCATGAGAATTATGAATTAGGGATCTAGTCCTTTTGTGGGACAAAAGAAGAGACCCAAAAGGAATGCATGGAAAATTTGATTCTTTATGAAAGGGTCATTTTTTCATTCAAAAATTTAGTAGAGAACACAGTTTATTCTTGGCATACTTAGATGGGACACCATTATCACTGCCATATAGTGAGTAGCATCTAAAGCTTTTCACTCAATGAGGTTTTAGATAAGTTTTTATATTATATATATATATATATATATATATATATATATATATATATATATATATACATATATATATATATATATATATATTGGAGAATAAAAGGGTTTTAGATCAGGCATGGGCAATAGTAAATAAAATTGGTTACATTTTCCTTTAGTTCCCATCTTTTACCTATATTAGGGTAGGTGGATTTAATGAACAACCTTACATGTTACCTAGGTGGTAAATTGATTATAATGGAGATGTGCAAACAAATGATGACCATACACAAGAAGCAATCAGATGCACATAAAAGAGGATTCAATTTTCCTATAAGCATTGGTTGGTACACCAATTTAACTACTCCTAAGGCTAAGACAATGGAAATTGAAATGGAATGGATTACCCTTAAAAGGTATAAAAGTAGAAAAGATTTTGATTATAGAATGATTAAGGGAAAGCTAAAAGGCAATTATGTTCATGTGCACAAGATTGAGGATATTTGGGTAGAATTCAAAACTAAAGAAGATGTAAAGAGATTTGATTACAGTCTTCTTACTATTGACTGAATTCAAGAGCTACAATTATCCAACATTCTAGCTAACATCTTTGATGATGAGAATATATTGGATCCTTCATATGAAGGAAATCAAGTTGATTCTACTCTTATTCCTTCAATATAAAGGTGTATAAAAGAATGCACATTAATCAAAGAGATATTTCAACCCATCCTTGTAAGAACTAATTCCTGATTGGAGTCTAAAGGTATTAAACTAAAATATTTCAATATAGGGTCAGAATAATAATATGATGAAGATATTACAAGGAAATGTGAGGAATTAAGGATGAAAAATAAATAAAAGGCCTCTACGTCTACTCAGAAAACAAGATTTGTATTTTTAAGTGAAGAAAAAAAGAAAAAAAGAAGCTAGTGTTGAAAAAAGTGTGCATATAGAGACACAAGAAAAAACAAGTTTGAGTGAGGTACCTCCTCAATCACCAATTGTGCAACCTCTAGCTTAGCAGTCTCCACAATTTAAATCCACATAATCAGAAGTTCTTACAATTGAGGTCTCTCAACCAATAATTTCCCAAGTGGCATTCTTTATGATTTCTTCTATTAGTATATCTATACCAATTGTCTCTATTTCCATTCAAACTATTCTCTCAGTCCCACCTTCTCCTCCTAGTACCATGCTTTTTTAGGTTCTTCCCAAGGCACTCTAGATCAAGTTTTTAGTTCTTTCTCTAGTCTACCTAGTCTTGAAAAGTCATTGGGATCCCCATCTTATGTATACTTTACCCAAAAAGATATGGAAAAATTTATGTCAACATCTTCTATTAAAGTGATGACTCAAGCTCTTATCAACCCAGTATCTAAAAAATTGTCAGCCCTAAAAGTAACTTTCATGCCAACCCAAACCCCATCAATAATAACCACTATTCCATCAATGTTAACTCCACTATCAGATACCTCTACCATTCCAATTTCCATTTCACCCACTTCACAAACCATTTTCCCTCCCCAAACATCACAATATTTGGTTTCTTCTACTCAAGGAGATTCATCTCCTCTTCCCCCATGGTTAATTTCCCAAACACCTAAAAAGAAGAAATAGGTTATTTCACCTATAGATTTTTATCTTAGTCAACTCGTCTCATTAAACCCAATATGACAAAGAAGGCCAGAACTATGTCAAGGATAATTTTTGAATCTGGGCATAAGTATGCTAATGTTGTAATCCCTCTTGAAGATAAGAACATTGAAGATATTCAAGCATCTGAATATGTAGTAGGATGCATAGATCTTGGGAAACAAACTTATGAAGTTGAAAAGGAAGATTTTCAATCATTGATATCTTCTTTGATTGAAAGATATGATAAAGATAAGAAAATCAAAGATAAACTCAAGATACAAGTGGAATAGTTGACTTATATTTTACTAAAAATTAGTCAATCTTCTAAGTTCATTGATCCTATGCATGAACATACTGAAAGATCTATTCAACTTGTAGAAAAAATTGGGTCTTAGGGTCATGTAGTTAATGCTTGGGTTGAAAGGTTTAAAACACAAGGTACTCAAATGTTGTATTCTACTTTTGAATTTTTATAGAACTTGAGTGAAGTAAAAACATAAATTCAACTAACAATTAAGTTAGTCACTCAATATTTAAAGTTGACAGAAAAATAAATTGATATATAGACTCAACTTCACCAATTCAAATTGGAGCTATTGGTTGAGTAGAAGATCATTCCAAATAGGAAAATGTTTCTTGAATACATGGAGGCCATGAAAAATAGAAGAAAAGTTCTTGAGAATCTGATTAAAGATTTAGAAGAGGCTGAAGATATGTGTGATAATAAGATATTTGATGTTATAGAAAGAGTTGGAAAACTCCCTTGTCAAGTTAGGAATGACTCTTAGGAAATTATTGCTATGGAGGTTGTTACTCAAGAATTTACATCATTGCTCCAAGAAAAGGCTGATATAGGTATTTTCATGCTAGACTCCATCGATGAATTGATTGAATTTTAGGTCATCTACAATAAACTGTAAAGAATCATGGATAAGAGTAAGGATTTGCTAGTTAACTTAGAAGATTATATCACAAGGATACTTGTTATTTTTAAGATTGCATCTAACCTAGATAAAAAT
The DNA here is from genome assembly GCA_037957365.1 of Torreya grandis. NCBI lineage: Eukaryota > Viridiplantae > Streptophyta > Pinopsida > Cupressales > Taxaceae > Torreya > Torreya grandis. The sequence continues at coordinate 652,987 of JARHVA010002811.1, forward strand.
GAATTACAAGATATTTTGAAGAAATATGAAAAGTTTCTAGAAAAGAATAAAAAGGAATAAATTCATGTGTCTAAGGACACTTAGTCTATTTTTGTAAATTTTCATGTGTAATTTTTTTGGTGCATTTTGTACATAAGAAAAGTACACAATCTAAAGTCAAATAGGACTCTGTTAATGAATAAGTCAAATTATTTATGTTTTTCCTATTTTTTTCATAGATCCTCTCTATAAATAAGAGGATTCTCTTTGTAAAAATGATCACCAATTTCTATAGAAGTGAAGCGCTGCCATAATTGATAAGCAATATTGAAATTTTGAATTCAAATTGTAAATCTTTTGTCAATAAATATATGAAAAAGCAAGTGAACTTTCAATCTTTGAGTTGTAACAAAAAAAAATTGTATTGGAGATGTTCTTATGTCTTTTCCATTATGTTTTCTTGTGTAATTAATTAAAACATGATGTGAATTTCTATAAATTGAAAGGTGCCATGAAGCTGATTTTGAAGTCTTTGAGCTACAATATCATCACTAGGTTTGTGGTCATCATTGAAAGAGAATTACTAAGGAGACTTTGTGATACTATTTATTCTTCATTGATAATTTTAATCTTTGTTAGAAATAAGGTGAAGACTTTGGGCTGCACTTTATTCTATCTTTTAAGTTTACTCTACTAGTATTATTCTTATTACTTCTTTAGCTAACAAATTTGAATATCAGTTATATTTAGTTCATCAAGTTATCTTAGATTTTTAAAGTATAACACAAAGAATGGAAGAAATTTTTTGATTAAACATCAATTCTGAAAAAAGAGAATTGGATGATATGACAACACCCACTACGATATAATTATTGTAAATAAGTGTAAATAATTAAGTTTTTGTTAGTTAATAATAAAAGGGAGCCTCCCCTTGCTTAGAGGAGATATCTATCTCATCATACAATGGCTGCAATCACCATTTTTTTATAATTTTATTTCTAACAAAATATTCACCCAACAACGTCATTCATCATCCCTCCTAAACATCAATATGCCTCTTGAACCTAGCATATAAAGCATTAATGTAAGAATATGTCTTGAGTTGTGAGTTGTGTGTGAAAGAAGATTTGATTTGCTCTAAGTAGTATAATTTCAATAAATATGAGGAAATTGAATATTGGTGCATCACCTTTTATCTTTCTAATTTTGTCTTCTTAATGCTTTTCATGCAAAATTGATAAGTGAAAGAGTGTTTCAAAGAATGCATCAAGGGGACTAGCCCTTCTAAAGATTCATCTCACTAAATTGACTACCCATAGAAAGTGAGATGTTTCCATTATGCCATTTGGGTTACAAGAGATGAGACATATCCTCAAGGGGTGCAAATCCAAGTGACAATAATTGTTGGCATGCCTAGTGGGACTGTAAGTCCTAGAAGATTGTCCAAGATTGGTGTTAGTCTTGGCATATTTGTAGTTACAATAGCATATACATCTAGTACCTGGTGACTCCACTAATATTTCAACTCTTTGGTTTCTGATCAATCCTTAATTTTCATGCCAAAGGTGACCATTATTTTTGATATTAAAGGTATACCTTTTGAGTTTTTGAAATTACCTTTGTATTATGTCAAAAGATTTAAATTTGTGAATACTTATCCTTATTCAAGGGAGTTGGTGTTTAAGAAGTCTAGGTTTCTACTTAGTTTAACCCCTAATACACATATCCTACATTCCAATATGGCTAAAAACCTTCCTTTTATAGCCTTTACTATATCATGTCCTTTGAATCTTGCCCAATATGACCAAATTCTTAAAGCAACCCTAAAGAGTGTTTCATCTTTTAGTGGATAAGGTCCTATTAATCCCATTAAACATATTATAAACATAAAAAACTTTTGTAATATTTATAATATCACTCAATATAATGTGGCTATCAGGTTATTGGCATTGTCTTTCAAAGGGAAAGCTTTATATTGGTATGAAACTCTACATGAAAATTCCATTGCTTCATGGGATGAACTAGGAAATATAATATCTAAGAGGTTTGAAGAGAAGAGTGATTATTCTTCATTAGCTAAGAAATTGACTACTATCAAGAAGGTTCCTCAAGATTTCATGCAAGATGTTAACTCTATATTTCAAAAGACATGGGATAGGATCCCATCCCTTATGAGACCTACAACAAATTATGCCTTCTTGTACTACCTAAAAGCATTGAATAGTGATGTAGTCATGATGATCTAATCCATGGATGGAAATAAACTACATGCTACCTATGAGATAGTTATTAATGTTGAGAATTTTCTTGTTCAATCAGGGAATATTACTCCTAGACCACCAATGCCATTGTTCCCTAATTTATAGGTTCCTAGTCAAGTTATATCACCTAACTTGGCTCCTTTACCTAATAGTCAATAAAAGTCTACCCTTTCCCCTACCATTGAGATTATTGAAGTCAAGAGTTTGCTTTAAAGTGTTACTAATCAATTAGTTTCCATCAATAGGTAACAAGCTCAAAGTTATAGACCTTATTAGCCCTATAATCAATTTGGACAAGTAAGTAGGCCTCCTTTTCAAGGTAATGCTCAAGGACAAGGTCAAATAAATTAATATAGACCTTACCAAATTTTCAATACCAATGCCCCATCATCCTCTAAAACTCTTGTTACCACTTAAAACAACTTTATTCAAGAATAACCATGTTATCCTTCCTATAACCAAAATGAAGGCTAAGTTACATATGCTAATGAAATGCCTAGTCAAGACATGACAATACGAGGTAATCAAACACTTTAAGTTTACCCTTTTGAGGTTATAATGAAAAATGGACTAGAAAATGGACAAGATATTATTCTACTCTTATGAATCACTTGGAAGGGGAATTTTGTGCCATGAATCATTTGATAAGTGCAAAAAATGTGAATGTTAGTGTGTCCTCTAATACTAGATCTAAAAAAAGGGTTTTTGAAGAGACACAAGGGGTAACTCAAGGACATATTTTGACTCATACATCACCTCCAATAATATTTGGGTATAACTTATCTCCTAAGGTGTAAGAAAATTATAAGTTTCAAAATGCAAGGTCAACTCCTGCATAACCATCTTCACATGTTACACCATAAGGTACTAGTGCTTCCAAACAACAATTCAAGATAAATACTCCTATCAATGTTGTGGATAAAATGAATAAGTTACACATGAATATTTCACTATAGGATTCATTGAAAATACTATGATAAAAGGATATGCTCCAAAAATAATTTCTTGGACTAGGCAAATAAGTGGGATCAGTTATGACTGAAAATATTGTCTTGGTGAATGGAACTCAGTGCATTGATGGACAAGTGAAGAAAAATGATAAGACTCCTTGTTATTTATCCTTGATCATTGGTGATTTATTACTTCATAATTACTTCATAGATAGTGGGGCTAGTACTTTAGTTATGCCCAAGTCAATAGTGGATAAACTAGGCCTCAAGTATGAACCAATGGCTAAAGGAGTTATATAATTAGATGGATCACTAGAAAAGACCTTGGGAGTAGTCAAAGATTTGAATTTTATTTTACATGATTTTACTAATTTTCCATCCCTCATGATGTGGTTTTTTGCATATTTACCTCCATAGTTTACTCTTTATTTATCAAGGGAATTTACAACCAAGAAAGGTGGATACTTGGCAGACAATTAGTCATATATAGTTTTAGGAAAAAGTATGGTACCAAGGTAAAAATTGAATTAGAGCCTATTCATCAAAATAATTTAGATCCTTAAATGCCTAAGGTTGAAAATTCCATTTATGTTATTCTTGATGACGAGGAGATTCACATGGATCAATATCCAGCTTCTTCTCTTGAAGGAGTTTTTTATTTGTATCTAGATGAATGGGGAGATGAGAATTATGAACATGATACCTACAAATTCATAGAGGAAGTTGGTCTAGGAGTGTATTACCTTCATGATGAGGACTCTTTCATGCCAATTTTGATGAATACAAATGAAAACATGGATGGATTATGTCATCTATTCTTTTATGGATCTAGAAGTAAGGTTGGATCAGGTGGTGGAGTAATGTTAGTTTTTCAATCCAAGGAAAGGTACTACTTTAATTTTAGATTTCACTTCAGTTGTACTTATATGGTGGTAGAGTATGAATCCCTCATTCATGGCCTTGAGTGGGATAGAAAGAGAGGTGTGAAAGAGTTAAAAGTTTATGGCGATAGTGAGTTGATTGTGAATCAATCAAGAGGGCAAAATGTGACTAAAAACTCCTTGCTTAAGTCCTATAAGCATAGATTGAGGGATATTTTGGAATATTTCCAAGACTTCAACATTAAATCTATACCAAGAGAGGACAACAAACATGTTGATAGGTTGGCAGTAATTTGATCTCAATTTGATGTGCTAAAGGGGATAAGATAGGATAAGAACTAGCCTAATCTCAAAGTGATTATAAGGCCCTCTATATCTAATAATGTCACTAATTTTCAAGTGTTTGATAGTGATCAAAAAATATATCTTTGTCTACAAGTGGAGGTTGAGTTTTCCTCCAAGAATCAGTCTAAACTACAAAAACAATATGGAGGGCAAATTGTACAATTGAAGACAAACAAGCTCCCTGAGGGCTTAGTCACACTTGAGAGTATCTTCAATGATGATGATCAGTTGAAGAAGGAAAATTTAATCATGTATAATAAACAATAAAACTATGAGAGAGTAAAAATATTCAAGGATAAGTTGCTTGCTCTTGGGAAGGTATATACTAGAGAAGAAAGATATGCTTTAATTGAATTATACAAGGAATTTTCTGATTTATTTACATGGGAATATAGAGATTTAAATGGATTTGTTTGAGAATTATCTCAACATACCATAGAGATAGATGAGAATGATAAACCTATCAAGCCAAGGCAAAGACCAATCAATCCTAAGATTGAACCTTGCATGAGAAAGTATCTTACAAATTTGATTGAGTTTAAGATCATTTTTCCTATTAAGCATTCATCTTGGTTAGCAAAATTAGTACTGGTAAGGAATAAGAATGGGTAAATCAGGTTATGTGTTGAATTTAGATATTTTAATAGATTTTTTTTAAATGACCATTATCCTCTTCCTTCCATGGAGCATATTTTTCAAGTTCTAGTAGGTAGTGAAAGGTTCTCACTCCTTGATGGATACTCAAGGTATAATCAGATTTTGGTAAAGGAAAGTGACCAATAGAAGACAACCTTTACTAATAAATGGGGTAAATATTCCTATAGGAAAATTCATTTTGGTTTGTTTAATTCTGGATCAACATTTCAATGTGCAATGGATATGGCTTTTTAAGGTCTAATTAATGATATAGTGTTGGTGTGTCTTGATGATATCACAGTTTTCTCTAATGATGTGAAGGACCATTTTAATCACCTTAGGTAGATTTTTGAGAGATGTAGAGATTTTATAATCTTTCTTAACCTAAATACATGTGCATTTTTTTTCCATGAAGGAAAATGTTTAGGACACATTGTCTCAATGAAAGGCTTATCCATGGATCTTGAAAGGGTGAGTGCAATCTTGGCATTAACTTTGACCAAACATAAGAAATGTTTGAAAAGTTTCTTTGGAAAAATAATTTTTTTAAGGATGTTTATTCCTAATTTTTATAATTTATTCAATCCTCTAACCTATATGATAAGGAAAGATAAAGTTTTTACTTGGACAAGGAAAAGGAAAGAGAGTTTTGAAGAGATCAAGAAAGCCATTGCTCAAGCCCCAACTCTTCCAAGTCATAATTTATTAAATAATTTGAACTTGTATACCTTTGGAAATGAATAGGTAATATCTACCATGCTCACTCAATCAAATTAATAAAACTTAGAGCAGTCTATTGCCTTCTTTATTCAAGGGTTAGAAGGTTATGAGGTAAGATACACTTATGTAGAGAAGTAAGTACTTTTAGTTGTTATAAGTCTAAATAAATTTAGGCATATGTATCTAAAAACAAGATTAATATATTGGTACCTCGTCCTAGTGTCAAAGACTTCCTTTTTATTAGAGATTTGAATGAAAAAATGGTTGGTTGGATCACAAAAGTGATGGAGTATGATGTAGAAATCAAGACAACCAAGATAGTGAAAGGGAAGGGATTATGTGAGCACCTTGCTTCAGATTTGAAGGAACAAAATAGTTTTTTTTATCACTTTAAGATGATCTTATGATAGATACATCTTCATAAATGAGGATTTGGACACAAGAAATGGTCTATTTTCTTCAAATTGGTGGTGTCTACAATGCCTAGACAGGGCCAAAAGAAGGTACTTTAGATTAAAAAAATCTCCTCAAGTATGTGTTGATGGGGTATTGTTTATTAAGGACTTATCATTTGTATTGTTATGTGTTGAGTCATATTAGGTTAAGAAAATATTGTTTGAGTTTCATGATGGACCAACTAGTGGTCACTTTGCTCTAAGAACCATAGCTACTAATATTATGGGAGTTGGGTATTTTTGAACTAGTTTTTTTAAAGACACCTATGCTTGGGTATGGAAATGTCAAAAATGTTCTCTTTTATGGTAATAAAAATATTTCATCCTTCCCTCTTCATCCAATACAATTTTACCAACCTTTATGCAATGGGGTCTACATTTCATAGGTTTAATCAACCCACCTTCTAGTGTTATCCACAAGTGGGTGTTGACTGCTATAGATTACTTTAAAAGATGGGTGGAGGTTGTATCTCTCAAGGAAGAAAATGAAAGTTTAGTTTTAGACTTCTATGAAGGTATAATGATAAGGTTTGGGGCTCCTTTAACTTTAATTTTAGACACTACATTAGCTTTTCTTGGAACTAAGACAAGTGAGTGGGCTTTGAAACATAGTATTTACCTTAGTACCTCCTCCAAATATTATCCATAATGGAATGGACTAGCTAAGTCCACTAACAAGATTATAATTATAATTATCAAGAGGATAATGGAGGAAAACCAAATAACTTGGTATTCCAAGTTGAAGACAACTCTTTGGGTTGATAGAATCACCCCTAAAATAGCCATTGGAAACTCACCATATACACTTGTTTATGGGAGAGAATATATAATACCAATTTATCTAGAGTTAGCATCCTTGGATCTCACTTACCAGTTGGATTTGATGGAAAATGAAATTATGGAGGTCAAGTTGTGTGAGTTGATAGAGCTTGAAGAAATAAAGGATCAAGCTATGAAAACTATGAGAGCTCACCAAGATCAAAAAAAGAGATGATTTGATAATAAATCCATGAAAATGATACTTAAGAGGGGGACATTATTCTAAAGTGTGATGAAGATAGAGCTAAGCCTAGAAAACACACAAAGTTTGATGCTTTGTGGAGTGGCCCTTATGTCATCATTAAATGCAAGCAACACTATGCTTTCCAACTCTCAAAGTTAGATGGGGAGGAGATTCATATCCCAATCAATGGGATATATCTTAAACATTTCTAATAAGGTTCTCTTCTCTCCTTATACATATATGTTATTTTTCTTGTTTTCCCTAAGTGCTTATGCACATGTGTGAGTCTTGTTGGTGTTTTGCTTTGTTTTATGTGTTGTAGTTATTTTATCTGTGATTTAGTCAATTAATTTCTATTTTTATTCAATAATTCATTGATTCCCTTGGCCCATGTATTGATAAGACTACTGGTCTTTAGTATAGCAGGCATACTACCCTTATGAGTCACCATTTTGTTAACCAAATTTGACTTTTAGGTCAAATTTGGACCCCTATAGGTATAAAACTTGGTTTTTTATATGTTTAGGGATATAATAATTTTTCATAAGGTAATTTATAATCTATTTTATGTTAATTAATGCCTTTTTAGCCTTAGTCATTGTATAATAAGTTTATTTATCATTTTGGGTCATTTAGTGGGCTTTTAGGGGTTATAAATGCAAGTGGCATAGTTCCCAGAGTATCCAAGTGTCCTATTTTCCTTTAAAACATCCAAAATTTAAGATTACCTATTAGTAATGTTAGTTAAATTAGAATATTATAGGTTATCAAAATGAAGGTCAAGTAATCAAATGAAAAAGGGGAGTTTGGCACTTGTATGGCCCATGGGGGAAGGTGAAACATGGGAGAACGTCATGGAATGCCTCTTCATCTTCCTAAAACTCATATTATTTATTTACATTCTCTAGAAGTTCCCTTTTTAATCCAAAATCATTCTAATTCTTCTTTGTCTTTCTAGACATATAGAAGTGACCAATAGGTTTATGCTTAGTACAGACATCTAAGAAAGTTTTAGGTAAAATGCTTATGGGAGGTGTTATTAAAATAAAATATATAAATTTCCATAATAATTTTGTAATTATTGGTCAACCATGATTTATGAACCATCTTTTATAAGCTAACCATGTTTTTCTTCTCATTGTTTCCAACACCCTATAGGTTTTGCTCCATTTTGAATAAGGATATATGAACCAATTGGTGATGTTGACTCTAGATGATGATGAAAACATTATAAAATGTTATCCATGCTTATTTTCATGTCTCATGATGTTTTTATGAGAAATATATCTCATGTTGCAAGAAGGTGTCACTATTGTGAAACTTCAATCAATTTCTTCCTTGTTATAGACTATTGGTCTTCTATAGAGGTTCCATGTGAATAGAAGATGGTGTTATATAGTTATAAATTATATATGATAATATCTTCCAATTTTTGGTTTCATCATATCATGCTTTGGGTAACTTTTAGTCTTTCCATTCACCTCAGTCAACTCCTTCCTCAATTTCATGTTGAAGCACACATGTATAGAGCTTGTTTACTTGGTTCATGGAGTTGTACTCAGGGTATATCAGTTATAAAAGTCATTAATATATGGAGAGATTTTTATTTTTTATTTTTTAAGAAGTACAAGACTAGTTAAAAGCTCTTTCACCACAACAACCAATCACTAGTTATACATGCCTGCTCTGTTCCATATGTCTGCAAATGATTTTCACATTGAAATGGATGTTTTGGAATTGTATTAAGATTTAATTAGTGTAATTAATGTAATTTATGGATTTAAAATGATTTTTAGTTGTCCATGAGGAATTTCATCCACACTTTTGCTTCATTTCATACTCACTGCCTACATAAAACCAATGCACATCTTTAGGAGCCTTTTGTTGATGTCATGCTGAAGGTGAAGAGTTAAGATATGTTTAAATATGTAAATAATTATAAGGTGAATTTTAATAATTTCCAAGGGCATATAATGTGTTCATGAACCTACACACCTTGTATACTATCTAGTTGGACTATTTCCTATGTATGTGTAAATGACCACCTACAAGTGGTACAATAGAGCCATGAAGGCATTTGTATGGAAAGATGAAACATGGTAAAAACTTATTATGGTTATTAGTATGTGAGTTCACCATTGTATACCTATACGAGGTGTTTGATGGATAAATGGAAATGTAAACCATATTTCAAGATGATGACTATAGCTTTAGGGAAACCTTCCCTAAAATGTGAAAATAAAGGTCCAAGGGCTTGTTGTGAATATCTTATAGTAAGGTCAATAAGAGTTATGGATCATATAGATAAGTGAACCTTATTTCCTATAGTATGGATAATAACTATTCCAAGGATGGGGTCAAGAGGATTGATTTAAGGTAGTTGTTTAGGGTCTTAAATATGTTTCTAAAAGCACTAAAATCCTGCATTAATTTCTATAGGTTTGGAGTTTTGAATGCCCTTTTGACATCCTAAGGAGAAAATAAGACACACTATCATGTTTGCATGGTATTAATAATAAAATTGTTTCCAAAATATCATGAAGGTCATCAAAAATATGTGGATTCATAGTTTTTTAAGCTCATGGACACCTACAGGTGTCCCTCTATAGGAAAATATGCACTTACAACAGAAAAGGTAGATAGTGACCCAAGCAAGGTGTTTTGATGGTGTTTTTTCCCTCAAAGGTGAAAATAAGTATGATTATATTCTCTATTCCCCCAAGGATGAAAGTAGAGTCTCTCAATACCATGACCAAGCTCAATTTCATCTCACACACAACCATAGGAATCAAAAAGGTAGAGTTTCATAGTTTAGGCAGAAAGGACTCAGTTTATGATCTCAAGGTATATTTAAAGAGTATATAAGGGTTTGTAATGATGAAATAAACTCAGTAAAACATATATTAATATCATGATGACATCAATTAACTCTTTTCAATGATAAATAAACCTATATAGACCTCTTAAGACCCTATATACACCTACAACTGAGTGTGTAGTCTTGGTGAAGGTAAGAGGTGAGTATGCTTAGGAGGTCGAAGAGGATTTGATAGTAAATTTAATATGTTTAATGATAGGTTAATAGAGTGTTTATAAAAGTTCCAATACTCCCTTAAATATGATCATTTACTCTCTCCACTAACCCAAAGGTAGCAGTCCATACAACTGTATTAGGAAACCCATGTTGCTCAATAGGTAAGAATGAGTAATCTAAAGAAGAGTGTTTTTGGGTAAAAGACTTTTGAGAATAAATTTAAGGTGTATTAAATATTTTAAAAACCTAATATCATTGGTTTTATGCCTTGAGGGATCATTCTTAGGTGGAAAGGGAAAAATGCAAGAAACTCTCTTTTTTGGAGGCCTTTTTTGGGCAAATTAAGTTAGTTATGTGCCTAAATGAGGGATTATAAATTTTAAATTTGGTAAAAATCCTAAAAAAACCTAAGAAAACTTCTAAATATTCACTTTACTTTGGGAAGAGGGCTATACCTTATTGTTTTGTCTCAAAGGTTAGCCAATAAGGAAAAATCAAGGTTTGGCAAAACAAGCAAATAAAGCCAAGGAGGGTGAAAAACTTGATATAAATATTGGAGAACATAAATAAAAATATTTTGAGGTATATTAAATTTCAATATGTGATATTAATCAATAATTTTTTCTCATAACTCTCAAAGTGATCAAAACACTCCATACAGTTCAACTAGACAAGCTCCAATTAGGCCTAGTTGGTGAATGAGAGGAAGAAATAGAAAGAAGTGTTGGGAAATTTTTGTGGTGAATTTGTGAGATTTAATGAGGTGTGAAAAATCATGATACATGAGCCTATCCCTAAGATATCATCCCAAATAGACAAAACTAGCAGGGTGCATGCTAAGTCCATTAGGCCTCGAAAGGACTTAGAACCAATTGGGGGTGCAATCTCACTTCTATCTCTTGGTGATCTATCTATCTGATTGTAACATGTTCATGAGATGGATTTAAATATTTTTTAGATTATATAATATATATAAACCTATAGGAAAGATAATTTTAGCTCAGAGACAGTCCAAACATGCAAGAATTATGTAAACAAGCTCGATAGGCTAGTTTTGAATGCTCACATATTTAATGAGTATGAATGGATGAAAAATTAGTTTTGGGAGGTTAATAAGGATCTTAAATATCATATTTGTGAAATTTTTTGGTAGTGCCAATGCCATAGCTTTATGAACAAAGCTCAAGAGTGAAACTACCTAAAACCCTTGCAAACCCTCAATCAAGACCCAATCAAGGAAATGAAGTTAGATAGATGATATACTAACATATTTTGACCATTAAAGTGATTGGAAATTGTATAATAATATCTTAGGATCCTCCCCACCCTTTTTTGTTATACAAAATTGTATGGATAGGGTATAAAACAAGGTAGTTTTGATTATTTTATATCTTTTATAGGTTCTAGAAAGTGTTTGAAGATGAAATAAATTTTGGGATAAATATATATAATTATAATAAATAAATATGGTAATTTAATACCTTTTAGAAACTACTAAGTGTTAAAATAATAGATCTCATCTCAGCTAGTCAAAACTGTCATAGTGAGCATGATAGTGAAAAGGGTGAGAACTTTAAATGGATGGATTTTTAAGGTGTACCTGAGAAATATAAGGCCATGGATGGTATTTAAACATTTAATAAACCTAATTTTATGTATTTTAATGATCAATCCATTTTATAATCCAAGTGTGCAATATGTGTGCAAGAGGGTTTTCTTAGACTACAAATGGTGATGGCTCATTGTTAGAAGTTTTCATGACTAGAACTACAACCAATGCATGGAGAGGTATGTATAAAATAATTCCCTCTCATTCCAATAGTTATAATTATACCTAGTTATTTTTTTAATTTTCAAATAGGTGTGGATGATGAAGTCAGTTTTTTGAGCGAACACAAGGAATTTCATGCCACTTTTCATGAGTTTCATGCCTTATATGGATATTTTTACTTCCTAGCATTGAATGGTTCATTTTAAACCTATTTTTAATTCATATTTAACCTATTTTATTAGATTTATATGTGTCCAAGTGACCTATGAACCTCCCTTGTCTCACCCCTCTCCCAAATGTTATAAATAGTGACATGTCTGGCTCTTTTGGGTAGACTCCATTGGTTAATGGTGAAACCCTAGACAATTTTGTATTTGAATGAATCTTTAAGAAATTAAAAATTTAATTTTCCCACTTACATGATGTGTAATTTAGTTTTGTTGCAATCTTGTTGGTCTTGTCTAGAAGAAGATGATCTTTTCTAACATGTTATCCTTGATTGTTCACCAAGTGCACAAAAGAGTAATTATTAAAGGTCTTTATTAGTGTTCTCTTTTAGTTTATAAGTGTTTTAAAATTGGTCTATGATTTTATTATATAAATTATCATTCATCATCCCTTATAAACATCAATAAACCTCTTAAACCTAGCATATAAAGCATTGATGTAACAATCTATCTTGAGTTGTGAGTTTTGTGTGAAAGAAGCTTTGTTTTCTTTAAGTAATATAATTTTAGTAAATAGGAGGAAATGAAATATTGGTAAATCACCTTTTCACTTGCTAATTTTGTCTTCTTAACCATTTTCATGCAAAGTTTATAAGTGAAAGAGTGTTTTAAAGAATATATCAAGGGAACTAGCCCTTTTAGAGATTCATCTCACCAAATTGATTACCCACAAGAATTGAGATGTTTCCATTATTCCACTTGGATGAGGAGAGATGAGAAATATCCTCAAGGGGTAAAAATCTAAGTTATAATAGGTACCTCTATAATTCTTGCATCCACATCCATCTCCTCTGGATCTATCAGCTATCATGTTTGACCTATCCATGATCTCTTGTTCCATAATCTAATATTTGGCCTAGTAATTAGTGGTCCTATTCCTCTTTTCCCCCTCAACTCTCTAACATGTCTATCCCAAAATATGGGAACCATTATTGGAGATATTACATGAGGGAGTCCTAACTATCCTAGTATATGTGATACTAGATGTGGCTCTATCCACTAGATTTAGTGGCTTATAATTTGTGCCCATGCTAATGTTAATGGCACTACCCTCCAACTCAACCATATTATAATGATGTGCCCATAAAACTATCGCATGATGTCTACTCACATGAATATATGTAACATTATCATGTGGGTTATATCCCACACTACCTGATCTTATTACCACTTCTAAACCTGAAGCAACTGATCATCAACCACATGGGTCAACATAGCTAGTCATTACATCATAAACCTATCATATATCTAATAACTCAAAACAATAAATGGCCCCATGGTCTTCTTCCCTTTAAATAGCATCTCATACATGCCATGCATAAGCTAGACCTAGATGATAGATCCTATATCATGTAGTACCCCCTAATATAAAATGGACTGGCATAAGGCTATCACACACATTAGTACCTTACCATCTGACTTGTGACATAGCACCCATGTTATCATAGGTCCTATACCTACCTTTCAAATATCCAAAATTTGAGTTTTATATATGTCAAAGAGACTAAATCTTAGCCTAGGATATATCTTATTTAAGTATATCACCTATAAGGCTAAGGTTCACCTTTCCCCCTATCCATTTGGTACTCTCATGACCACTGACATACCTCCTATCAGAAGTCCAAGAATCACCAAGACATCTTATAGGGTGATACCCACCTTGATGGTATCCCCATCCACCACCCATCTAAAAGTGTTAGTCAATCATTATAAGTATCTTAGGACCATGACTACTAGATCAACACTTAATGGTACTCAACATATATCCATAATCCCTCCTAAACCTAATGTAACCAACTTAGATTAGTCCTCAACTTTCAAATGCTCCAAAAGGTTTGGGAGCCATGTTGTATCCACAAATTACAAAAATCTTAGATGACCCTACAACCATAAAATAATAAAATATGTATTATACCTCCATATCACTTATAATTTAATATATTATTTTTAAAAAATTAATAAAAACCAGCCAAAATTTGCCTTAATCTATCTATTTTTAACCAACTTGACCTATTTTTAGCCTACTTGGTGATTTTAGTATTCAATTAGGCATTTTGGGCCTTTTTATCACTATTTCAACCTATTTCATGCATTTTCATACTATTTTTGTCCCTTAGTCAAACACTAAATTGAAAAAATAGTCCTCATTTTGACCATGTTGACCTACCAAACTAAATCAATCCTTTAGTTTTCACCCTTGGCACTAAATTGATAGAGTGGATTAACCTACTAAGTCGATAATGAGGTACTAAGTTGACAGCATGCAAAATAAACTAATTCATCCTAAACCTACTAAGTCAGTAGTATGGATTTCAAATTTTTAGCCTACTAGGTCGACTACATCTACCTAGATGGTTTTAACTACCGATACTTTTCCTTGCTTGTAATAAATGCCTTTAATAGTTATTACTCTTATTCCTTTCATCTCATTTCCCTTTTTGGTCTCTAGTACCCTTATCAACTATTTGGGGTTCATTTTGGTTTTTATAATTTCTCTAAATTATAAATTTATATAAAAAACTTAATTTCCCTTAAAATATTCAAAGTAATTTTGAAATTCTTAGTTGCTTACCTATGTTGCACCTAATATAGTCATTAGGCATCAATCTCATCTTGAATGTCATCTCCTTGCCATCTTACCTCTATTACCTTTCATTTGGTCTCTTCGAGCTCTATTTTTCTCTTAAAACAAGTCAAATAATAAGAAAATGACTTCCCTTTTACCCTATTTAAATTTACTTTTCACAATTCTTCACCTTTCTAATATTTACTATTGGATTCCTTGTTTAGATCATATCTTCATTTTTACCAACCCATTTTTCAAACCATAAAATTTTCTAGAATCACAATGTCGTAGAGAATATTTTCCACTACTATATTCCTATATTCCAAAAAAAAAAAAAAAATGGCTATTTTTTTCACTAATCTCTATAGGTTCACCTAATGTTCTTCAAATTTGGATGCCTTCACTTCTCTTGTAGTCTACTTCTTTATCTACAACACTAAGGTAAGTAAAGGTATGTATTTTTCAATCTTATCCTTTCTTTTATCTTATTTTCTCCTTACAACATCTTATTTATCATTAACATCATGTGTTATCATGTTCTATTCCTGAAGCACCATCCCATGTTGCACTTACATGACACATGATGAGATTTGAGTGAGGGATATGTATACACATAATATTTTCAAAGTTTTATCACTTATTGACACTCTTTATCTTTTAAGAACCCATCGAGTCTCAATCTCTTTGATTTAACACCTTAAGGGGTACATTAGGAAAGGGGTGGGTAGACTATTGGTGCTTTGTAGGATTGTTGTTCCTTTTACCACTTATTCTTTACACACTTGTCTCCTATAAATCATTCCCCTGATATTATTCTTCTATATTGCATACTCTTTAATCATTTCCTACCTTTGGTCCCCATTTTCCTAACCTTAATCCTCTTTCGATTGTTCACTATACTAGGTTGACTGGGTCAACCTTGTACTATTTTGAGTAAAATTCATTTAGGGTCTAAGTTAACTAAGTAAATTTTTATCCATAACTATACTAGGTTGACTAGGTTAACCCTATTAGTCAAAACTTTCATAAGGTATTAGGGTTAAATCTATATATATATATATATATATATATATATATATATATATATATATATATATATATATATATATATATATATAAGTTCATCTCACCATTATTTAGAGAAGAGAGAAGTAAGAGTTATTATGCATATTCTTATCCACCATTATACTTGAAGAGCAAGCTTAAGGTTTCATACTTTCTTAGGAGATACAAGTCTTATCATATGGAGGAGTCTTTTGGATGCATTGATAGGTTGTGTATCCTAGAGCTGATTTATCCTTGTCATCCTTACATATCATAACAACCTCTTACGAAGCACCTTATCCAAAGAAGAGATTGAGGCTTGATGGGTTCATCTTCAAAGGTAAGTATTCCTAACTTTGTTCCTCCTTTATAAGAGTAGATAGATATGCATTTGTACTTCTCTTCCATGCATTATAATTATATATACATTTATGTGAGTAAATGTCTCTGATGCATGTTTACTTTTTTTATTTATTACCCCCACTTTGTGCCACAAGCTTTGGTGAGCACTAGATTAGACTTTACTTTACTTGTTATTATTTTAGTGAAATATAAAAACATAGAACCTAGATAGGGTTATTACATGATTATGTTTGATTGGAGTTTTTTGGAACCCTCCTTAGCATTGTTTATTATGGTAAGAGATCCCCTAATTGGGTCTAACAGATCCTCACATTGGTCATGTCCCTAATTATCTAATGTATCTTCAATCAGAAGTGTAAGTATGATCTATCTTATCTGAGTTAGGATTGATTTATATACATGATGCATTTATGATTGCATATATAGACTACTTGGATGCCATCTGAAAGACAATTTAGAACTTATATCCTCATGCCCTATACTACAAGTTGTATCCCTTACTCTATCACCCCTTTTTGCATGCTTTTCACGATGACAAATTTTTTAGTGACATAGGTAGAAGAAAATGTGAAATATTTTCATACCGTTGGCTAAAAATAAAATGTTCATCCTCATACATTTGGCTAAAAATAGAATGTTCATCCTCATACCTATGGCTTCAAATAGAATGCTCATCCTCATTTTTGAAAAGAGAGTTTGTTGAGATATCCTCCACATCTTAATTTTTGTGTCTTAAGATTCCCAACTTAGGAATGACCAAATTATTCTCCTCAAATGCATATCAATCCACAATGTTACCTTGAAAATCAATCAATATCTCAACATTTTGAAGTTTGAGATTTAATGTAGGACTTGATGCATTTTCTTGCAACTTGGGCTCTTCATATATAGCAAGTGATGACTTTTGCTCCTTAACTTAAATAACCTTTTCTTGACATATATACTCATTAGAAGTCAACAAAACATTTTTGATTTCTAAATATTTTTTACCTTCAACTTCTGTGGCATGGAGTGCCTCTAGTTTACCTCTTTTTCTCTCTTGCAAGAAAATTTTCTCCTCCTTAACAATATCTTAAGGCTCTAATTATAGCTTTTATTCTTTATTTACGATAATTTTATTTGTCTCTATATCCTTCATCCATGATCCTAGATCCTTCTAATATTTTTGAAATTTTTATGGTATTTATATAATTGATTCTTCAAATGTCTTTATCTTTATTGCAACACTCACATGCAAATGATGAAATTCCTCAACTAAAGATCTATTAAATGATTAATTCCCCAAACAAGCTAGCAAGATACACATCTTTGATGCCACTATAATATCCCTTTTTAGGATATTTAGAAAAATGTGATTTCTATTATGATTCTAAACTAAATAAAATTCAAATATGAGAACCACCAATGCACAACATAGTGTAAATACTGATTACACATAAATTACTAAAGATAATAACTTTTACATCAAATTTTGAATTACATATGTTGATATACAGAAGCAAAAACTTAAAATATTATATTACCATAGATCCACACACAACATCAACGGAGATATTACAAACAATACCCACACTAGATCTACAACTCTAAAGCACAATCATAATCTTTGAGTGAGTTTGTCTTACTAAACTAAAGGGGTTTCATTCTCTAATCCTATAAATAAATGGGGTTTCATCCAATGATCTCAATCTCTAATGGGTTTTCATCTAAGGAAGATGCTTGAAAGAAAAAAAATTCAAACACTATCATGAAAGACATGAAAGAGTTATAATTTGTCAAAAGATCCATTTACAAGGAAATAACCATGAATAAATAAAATTGCAAAGAAGAAAAGAGTAAAGGAGAGGGACACTTCATGGATAAGGTAGAAATTCACCACCCTTAGTGGGATCACTATTGATCCATAGTGGTAAGCTTGTCCCATTGTAAAAGAGTCAAAATCACATCTCCCACTTTAGACAAAAGCATCTCTACTTTCACATGCCTCTAAAATTGTGCCCCACTTCCACATGTGATCTAACTCAAGAATAGTACATCTTGTCTTCCACTTCCCAAGTGCACATAAGATTCCCAGATAATTTTCAATTAGATTTTGACCTTTGAATATCATGAAAATCATCAGGCCACTCGAAGGATGTGCCATCTTCTCACCTTTTGACTTTTTCACCAAGGAATAAAGACATGTGAAGCACTAAAGTCCACAAACTTGTTCTCTAGTGGAATGTTATGCCTCACTTTTATAAATCAAATTTTCTCATGAAGATTATCTTCGTGGACCATGCCACATCATCTAAAATCTACCTCAACACTATGCCACATCACTAGATGCATTAACACCTACATCAATATCCACATCACCATGAATAGTGATAGTGAATAATAAACTATGAATAGTGCTTGTGAATAGTAACTTGTGAATAGTGCTTGTGAATAGTGTTGGAGAAATATTAGAATGGCCAATTTTCCCATAAAATCAAATTTATTGAAAAGGGACATGAAAATTTAGTTGAAATTAAAATAATAATGTAAGAATAATATATATATATATACATATTATAGGATCTGTATGGGTAGAGGGATATGTAAAATAATGTGTGCTTTATTCCATTTAAGGAGACTGAGTGGGAAATGTTTATTTATATATGATTTTGATGTGGATCAATTGAATTAATCTTATCATACATTATTTGGTGCCACTTGTTATATAAAAATATATACTATATACTTTGTTTCATTGTAATGAATGGTATAAGTGGGAACTTGATTAGTTTAGCCTATATAGTGGTTTATAATTAACTTATTATGTTGAATTATGATGAAATAGTATTCATGTTTCTTATTATTTTATTATTTAAAATTGACTTGGATCCCTCTGCAATGAAATGGATAAACTTTGCTAACATTAAAACTAGATAATCTTGACCATAGGATTTGATTGTAGGAATGTTATAATGAGAGTCTAGTGGCATAAGAACACATTCATTGGAAGTATTTTCTATAAAATGCATTATATGTTTCCAACAAGAGTGAAATGTATATTTTGTATCAAAGACTTCTACAAGAATTATTATACAAAACTTTATTCTTATCAATTTAGATTATGTGTTAAGTGTGAAATATTTAAATGGCTTTACACCTTACAAACATGAATTAATGATGTTTAATGTTGAGTATACATATATTATTTGAATAGGATGAAGTTGAATTTATAATTACATGAATTTTGAATAGGGTATTATGCCTATATTCCATTATGAAAGATTTATTAGATGTATGTAAAAATAAAGAGTTAGAAATTAAAGAAATAACTCTTTCTGGTAGGTTTTTAATTATTATGATTAATAGGTTTGTTTTAATACTTGTTATACCTTAAAAAATTCATTATGTTAAAATAATTGTAATAACAAAATATTATATTTGTAAATATCTTTTAAATATTTAAAAAATAGCCAACCAATAAAATTTATGTGAAGTATTGAGGAATATGTGAGATTTGATATTAACTATTATAATTTTTTCTTCTCAAAATAACACAAGGATCACTCTATCAAACCCTGGACTTGGACTGCACAATTTCGATCATGTTATTTATGTTGGTTGATTACCATTCTCATTTCATAGGTTTCAATGGATTATTATCTATTAAAATTTAGTTTTGTCAATGCATCCCTCATCAAGGGTGAAGTGGTTGATGCTTTAGAAAATTGTATGTAAAACATTTCAATTGTTTAATTTATACTTAGGATAAAGTGTTCAACCACTTATATTTTAATTATACTTTAGGGTTGTGATAGGAATATTATATCAATCAATTATATGATATAGGTAAGTTTTGGATTTTTTTATGCATGTACATGGTTGAATTTTTGAATACAAGTATCATAACCCTAAAAAGAGGGAATTTTAGGGGTTGGTTTTTAATGGTTGTGATAGTATGAAGCATACTTGTTGAAGCCAAAATAAACATTGTTAGGTGACTAAATTCATATTTATAGGTGCATAAGTATAGTGAATGATAAAAATCACATATTCATACTAATGGGATGAACCACACATGGTTTAAATTCCCTCTTTGGAGTATTGGATACATAGGAAGTGGTCAATCATCAACAAGGGTGATTGGGGTCAGCTAATTCATTACAATTTCAATTTTTTAAATGTTTTTAATCTTGAGAATTGGACCTAGGATTTCAAGAAGGAGAGTACTTTATATATTTATGCTCATAGTCAATGATCAATATTACACACATAAATACATTACAATCAAGTGAAATTAACTGTATGGTCATAGAGAGAAAGAATAGCCTAAGATAATATTGTCCACATCAGTTAGTAGCATCCATGGAATTTCTCCTAATTAGATTTAATATTAAGAATGGACCCATAAAGGTTTTCATATTATCCTAGCAAATCATAGACAAGGGTTATGATTCCATTGGCAAATATTTGAAACAAAAGCCATGCAAGTCTAAAATGAAAACATATTCCATTAGATCTTTCACAAAACTTGTAATTGTCTAGAAAATTAAATGTAAAATTTAAATATATATATATATATATATATATGTAATGATATCCCATCCCTTTTGGATTGTTTCATTTTAAAGTGATTTTTTCTCACTTTCTCTTTAAAACTTCATTGTGCAATGTAGATCATTAGTATAAGATAAGTTAGCTATTTTTTATTTACTCAAACCAAAATAAATTGACAAACATGATCTATCAAGCATGATCCCTTAAATTGGGCAAGGTCTAGAAGAATGTTAAAAAAATAAAAAGACAAACCAAAAAGATATACATTTTCAATTTATATATTCTCTAAGACAAATCATATGTGTGTTTATACATGGATTGTAGAACTATGAGTCTTTATCAATGTTGATTATTCATTTCAATGACATCTCCCCTTGTCTATTGGTGATTTGATTGATCAATGTGAAGAATTATTGAATTTATTTCTAGATTTATGCATTATAATTTTACACTCATTTGCTTGATTCAATTTCAAATAGTGTTGGTGTAGGTTTTTTATCCATTATATGGTTTTCCTAAACATATAGCAAGCTTGCTTAGTTGGAATAATTAGGTCACTTAGGTTTAATAATGAGGTCATTAGCTACAAATGCACATGCTTATTTATAGTCAACATAATTTCCCTAATCTTTTGACCACTAATGTTGAAATTTGGGGCTTGGCATGTTGCACATGGGTCTACTATTCACTTGATAACTGAGATGTGTTCTCATTACCAAATGGGCATGGATCAATACCTCTTATTCACCTATATAAGGACCTCTCATCTAAGGCATTCATAATGGATTGTGTTGATTATTATAGTATATCATTTTATCTAGTGTAGAGTTTAGTGAGGATTGTGGAACTACTTGACCCTTATGCCATTTATGTAGTAAGCATTCTAGTAATAGAGACATATGCTAGTGCACTTGATTATCTTAGTGTGTGGGGATAGATGTGAGTGATAGAGATGTGAGATGTGTGAACCCCATGCTTTGTACACCTCCATTCACTTAATACAATCTATATTTATTCTACTATTATGTGATTTCATTCATTATAACTAGGTTAGAGTTATCTATATACGATTTTTATAAGATTGAATACTGGAAGATCGAACATGGTATCAGAGCACTAGGTCTAGTAAATGAACATCATTTTATTTTATTGTTTGAAATCATGAGTATATTTTAAAGTATGTTCTCCAATATGATCTAAATTTATTTTTTTGATATAAAAGTTATCTCTTATTTAAAGGCTTAATAAATATCATATTTTGTTTGATTCATATTGGATTCAACATTTGATATACTCA
Source organism: Torreya grandis (assembly GCA_037957365.1). NCBI lineage: Eukaryota > Viridiplantae > Streptophyta > Pinopsida > Cupressales > Taxaceae > Torreya > Torreya grandis. Next base: position 675,052 of record JARHVA010002811.1, read on the forward strand.
AAGATACATGACTCAAATATAAATATCCATGACTGCCTTCTTCATAGTCCCTTGTCAAATCAATTGATTATTGATCTTATTCATGTATTTTTGATAATCATAACAATTCTTATAATCACATCATATATTTGTGTATCTTTTGATAATAATTAAAAAAATTGCATGGATGGCATACGTTAGATTGTCTTTGGATAAGGTAAGTAGGATTTTGTTTACAATAAGGAGACTTGTGTTTTCCATTCTATAACCACAGTCCATAGATCAAAGAGGATGTTTGGATCATGAGAGGGTTGAAATGTAGTTGGAGTCACCATGAATTTTGTAGGGCTGAGATCAGCCCATGAGAAAATCTTGAAAGGTTGTGTGAAGACCAGAAAAGTCCTTGCATTACTCTTCAAAGACCTGAAAAGTCCTTGCATTACTCTTCAAAGTCCTTGCATTAATCTTGTTTAACATTCATATTGATATTCCACTATTCAAATAAGGTAATAAATATTGGTTAAAGCCACTCCACATGTTGTGCACACCATTCATGCAGCCTTAAACATAGCCCATGGCCTCTAAAGTCTGCTTCACATTTTAAATATAGAAAAAGATAACTTTTGAACTTTTGAACAATTTAAATATTTATTTGTGAGTTATAACACACGAAGTACTTATAGACTAGTTGGTGGGGCTAATTTTGTAATAAAAAAGTGTGATGGGAGGTCAAAGGTTCAACTCCCACTCACACCATTATTTTGTTTGATTATTTTTTAAATTCTTATTATATTAAAATAATGTTATAATAACTATGGTGGCATTTATTATACTATACAGATGTAATTTTTATGGTAATTGGCATTCACTTTAATGATCTCTTTTGAGGCATTTTTGGTGAAATTTGATTAATTTCAAGGGCTATGCACTATTTAAATTACATTTAGATTCAGGGGTATTACCCCTTGACCCTACCCTATACCATAGTATGGATCACACTAAGGGTGCTATGCCCAGACCTTGCAATGGGCACTACCCCTTCACCCTATTAGGGGTTTCCTCCCCTAGAACCCCACAGTGTACCTTATTATATATTAATTCTAAGGGTTAAATAATAATGTGTGAGGTCTGATCTAGTAGAAGGTTAGTTCCCCTCACCTTATAAACAATCTTGTTTACATAGATTTCTTATGGATACATTTTTCACTAAGTTTGACATCTAGTATTCGAGCACGTATTGTACTTGCAAACTTAGGGAGGTTATTTATGATAATTATAGATAGGAGACATATATTTGATGATATTTATGGGGAGGGTACATCTCTACATTTTTATAAGAGATATAAATGTTCCTGGGTACCTAACAAGGCCTTGTTGCCAAGACCCAAATCTTCTACCCACCTAAGCTATGCTTAAGGGGGGTGCTATTGTAGGTTTTTTATCCATTGTATGGTTTTACTTCACACATATTAAGCTTAATTATTTATAATAATTAGGTTACTTAGGTGTAATAATTATGTCATTATTTCAACATGCACATGATTATTTGCAGTCAACATAATTACACTATTTATTTGGCAACCAATGTTGACATGTGGGACTTGGCATGTTGCACATGGGTCTATGATTCACTTGAAAAATGAGTTGTGTTATAATTAAAAAATGTATGTGGTTTAATAACTCTTATTTGCCTATATAAGGACCTCTCCTCCAAGGTATTCATAGTGGATTATGTGGAGTATTGCATTATAGCAGTTTGTCTAGTGTAGATTTTAGTAGGTTACTTAGCTTTTAGGCCATCTATTATTACACCAAAGATCCCATTAAGCATTTGAGCTTAGGTGTGTGCCAAAAAGTTTTTTATAAGCTTTGTATAAAAACTTTCTTCACTAATACATGTTATTTTATTTTCTAATTTCATTGTGATTTCTTGTTTCAACAAAGTTGTGTGTTCAATCTTTTAGTATTAGATCTTGGACATCTCATATGTAGATGATTATAAAAGATAGGCCTTGTATTTATATACTTTTAATACTGGTTATGACCATTGTATCAATATCAAGATGTGTGGCTAGAATTTAATCTAGTTTGGCTAATAAGTGTCATTAATATTTGGGGTTTAGGTTGACATTTTTAGGTATGGGTTCAATTTTCTAATATTTCATGCATTGATGTTAATGATTTAAAAAAAATTAGGTTATGTCATGATTCAAAAATTAGTTGAATATTTCATAATTATAAATTTAGATAATATCTATGGATTTTATACTTATCCATTTATTTGGTTTTATAGGCTAATTAATCTACATCAGGTTTCATGTGATTTATGCAATATCAAAATTTAAATATTTTTTATAATTAATTTCTCTAGAATGTTGCTTACAAAACAATGATCTAACTTATGATAAATTACATGAAGCTGGTAGTTGGACATAGTGCATTACCCTAATCATGGATTTACCATTGTGTTTTAGAATACGTATATCATGTCTGCAAGAAAATTTGTGTGTTTCAATGATTTCCAATTTGAATTACAAATTTTTGTAGAAATTTGTTGTGGTTATAAACTTGACCTGAAATTGATGAGAATTGAGTGTCTACATTTTTCCCCTTTTTGAAAGGGAATTTAAAAACACTAGAAGAAGTAATGAACTATAAAAGAATAATAAATCATTAAAATGATTTGATAAATATTTAATAATGATGTGTTCACATTTTATTTATTCTTGTTTAATTTACTAAAAATGATTTCACATTGGTGTCCCAAATGATGTTTGGGATGCCCAAGATGCCCCATCAATGGATTGTTTGAAAAATAATTTGGATGGATGAGCCCTCAAAAATAATAACTAGGGCACTCTCTAGTATAAGAGGTTGAGAAATGTAGAAATTAAATTTTAAAAGGAAGCAAAATAAACCATAGAGATATGTATTTACCCCTAGGGGTGAAAATAAGGTAAGAAGAATAAGGCAATCATAGGGTCGATGGGGATTAAAATTAAAATTTAGAGATATATATTTAACCTAAGGGGTGAAAAAGGTTCATTTTTACCTCCTTTATTGATAATTCAAGTTTTATATTTAGATGTGAGAGTCTTGGGTGAAATGGCATGTATCCCATGATAGAGACACTTTGGTGAATGAGTTCACAAGTACAAATGACTAGATGAGGGACGCATTAGTAAGTACTTCCATTTTTTGAAAATTTTAGCATTTAATAGATTTAATTCTTTGTAAACATAGGATTTTTAATGGTATCACTATTTTTTAAATGATAGTATCATGCATGAAAATAGTGATGTCACTAATAAAATATTGGTATCACCATGAAATATGATCAAATTGATGATATCTCTAAAATAGATAGGAAACACTTAAACAAATAAAATGTCCAATTGGGTGGAAAACACCCAAATGGTGTAAATGTGATGAAAATAAAAACATCACCCTATCAAATGATGGTATAATGAAAATAATGAATGTGTTGGTAAATGATGATAACACCTTGTTAAGTAGTGATATCATCTTGAAAATAAAGGAGAACACTCTAGTAAATAATGATAACAAAAAAATGGCCAAAGAAATTGATATCTAGGGGATGTGTAAATTAATCACTTACATTTATGAACATGTTGCATGGACAAAGATCAGAGTTTCTTTTTGGTTAGCAATTATACTACATGATTGTTACAAAGTTAGCCTATTTTTAGTTGGGATTAGGTACATGGAATATTTAGAAATAGAATACAAGTTGGCATACTTGGATGCTAAGTATAGACTTCATAGTTATAACAATATATCCTTTAGGATTATATATTCATATGGATTATAGTAGAGTGGGTTAGAGACAGTGTTATATATTGATGGATAAGTATTGCGTAATATTATCTTCAAGACCTTTTGAGTACATCCTCAATTTTTTGGATGGAAAGCATAATGAGTATTCATTATCTGAAGATTGTAAGTTGTATTAGTAAATGATAGTTACTATAATAGTTTTGTGATTTTTATGTGAGCCATATCTTCTGGGTAATGTTATGTGTCACAAGACTATCTTGTAGGAATCTAGGCTTGTCTTTTAATTGGTATTATCTACCCTTTATGAAGTTGGGTAATATTGCATCATAACCTCATGAATTGATTTTCCTCAGCTATAAATGTTTGCTAACTACTTATATCTATTAGAAATATTAGTATATTAATGAATAACCAAAAGGTCTTTTCTCTACAAGTTTGGTAACTATGTCATCATATTTGAGTTTACCATGAATTATCTATCAAAGTAGATAGTCATAGGATTAATCTTGATTGGATAAACTTTTTAAATCCTAAGTTCAAAGTTGAATACCAAGTAATGGATTTCCTTCCCTGACAACTCTCCCTTAAAATCATAGGAGTTATCCCTATAATTAGCATGTTCTAGTGAACCCAAGAATCTCTACTAACAACTGTGTGTGAGCGTAAAACTCACTATTGAGTATATGCTAAGTTGGTTGCCTAGTTAAAGAGACATGAAATGCTAGATACATCAAAAAATAATTGAGTTTACATAGAAGAAAGCTTTGAGAATAGGGTGTTCTAAACAATAAATTTTGTAGGAACATATTTATGGTGAGATTTACAAGATATTTTGGTGCAAATTACCTAGATTACTAGCTAACTAGTTAGCTTGCCTAGAACATCATTATTTTAAATCTCATCCAAATTTTGACATTACTTGGTCTGATGAGAAGATCAAACATTTTCAAGCCTTAAACACAAACTAGACTTGTGCGATAGATCATTGGTTAGATTTGACCATTGATGTGTATAGCACATAGTTCATAGTACAAGGCTACATAGAATTTTACATCATAAAGGATATATTTATGATATGGATAAGAGGAAAATTATTGAATCAACTTCCTATGCTTGTTAATATGCTAGCTATGTAAAAATAAATTGTACCTATTCCTTTCCACATAGAGTATTCACTTTGGGCATTATGGCAATGTGTTCAAGAGAAGGGAGAATGAATCAAATATGAAAAGATAGAGCATGAACCCAAGTCCATCATGGATAATCCATAGGAAAAGGAATAGAAAAGGAAGCTAGAGTTAGAAAGAGAGTTAGGACAATAGAGGAGATGGAATAAATAGAGTTAATTTTAGGAAGCCATAAATAGGAATAGTAGTAGCATTGATGATTTGGATGAAATAAGATGATAAGGATAAGAGTGTGATGAAGATAAATAGGGAAAGAATCTCAGGACAAGCAGAGATAGAGAATGAGAATGTGATGATGATTTAATATGGATGAAATAAAAATCTAGTAGTGTAGAAGTAGAAAAGATGCGTAAAATTTTATAGCTTCCAAGAAGGCTATACTAAAAATAAAATTAAGGGATACCTTGTAGTCAAAGACATAGTAAAGGTTTAAGTTTTAATAGATACATATTTGGAGGTAAGGGTCATTTCCCAAGGAAGCACACATCCCTCAAGCCCATTTTTTTCAAAATTGTAGTAATTCCTATACAACTTTAGATGAAGACACTTGGTAAGGACCAATTCTAGAAGAAGTTTATATAAAAACCCTAAAAGTAAAAAAGGTTAAATATCATGAAGTTGGGTAGAATTTATTAGACTGATAGAAGAAGAACATAACAACATTTATTTTTATAGAGATAGATCTTAAAATTATTACATATGTTAAGGATTTAATTACACAACTTCAAATCTTAGAATAAGAAGAAAGAGATGGTGGAGATATATTTGAAACTACCACATCCATAGAAATAGAAGAGACATCACAACCACCATCATATCAAGAACCACCTCAAAGTACCAATACATATCTAAAACTACAACCATTACTAATACTAGTTGTAACTAAATCAACGATGATACTTATAGGAAACCCCACTACGGTAGCTCAATTGGGAGAACTGACCCACCTAGTTCCTTGTGATGGGTCTATAAACCTAGAGTAATACTTACTCACCTACACTATGAAATGGTAAGCTAAAGGAATTAGTAATGAATCAATAATGAATTATGATCTCATTAAAGTGTTGGTTGGTAGAGAATTGGAATTTATTATCTATAAATGTGTTGACCAAGCTAAATTATAATAAGTCAAAACAATGTTGATCATATAATTTAATTTCCATAAATGCTTTAGTCATACCATACAAGATCTCAAAGAAATTAGGTTAGAATCCAAAGAGACCTTTTTTTATATGATCATATATTTTCAAATGTCATGAATAAATTTGAGATTGTTATGGTAGACAAGGACAAGGCTACTTGGTTCAGAGAGGGAATCTGACCAAGTATAAAATTTGATATTTCTCAAACCCACTTTAATAACAAAGCAAAAGCTACAGTAGATGTAATTTGAGTGGAATAAATTATGTTGGAGAGTTTTAAATGATTTTATGGTGATATCATGGAGGTTTCCAATTGATTGGATGAAATGCTTTGATAGTCTAAGTGATAATGTTTAGTATGCTTGAAGAAGGCTTGGTTGATCTTCAGAGTTTACATGGTTAAGTATGTTTAGGGATGATTATAGTTATTCAATAATGTGAAAGAGGTATCATAAGAATTTTTACATGATTTTAGTTCTTATTTGCATGAGTGGAATTCATCTAGTAGTCCATTATTTTTATCTAGACTTTTTGGTCCAGTGGTAGAGAAATTTGAGTGAGTAGATTATTGGTATTATCATCCATATGTGTGGATGATTCAAGGGGATTTTATAATATGGTTGTGATAAAATTAGTCCCAATTTTATATGATACCAGTCTCAATTCATGTGATGAAGTGAAGCCAAATATATGTGTGTGCAAAGTTGGGCTCTTAGATAGTTTGACAGTGTTTTCCCATAGCCAAATTTGCATGTGGCAAGAAAAGTTGAGTAGGCATTTTGATGTAGTTGTCTTTTTCACATGTTATAATTTAAAAATTATTTTATCATATGTTTTTATTAATTTTTGGGCCTATTTTATATGTGTTAGGTTTTAGGTCATGTGATGAAGTGCATCAAAAGATATGCATGTTCAAAGTTGGCCTCTCACGTAGTTTGCAATGTTTTCCCATACTTAGCCAAATTAAGATCTGAGTAAGAAATTTGATGAAATTATATTTCAAACATATGAAGGTTATAGGATAATATTGAAATATGTATGGACTCCCATATGAAATTTGATGATGTGGTATAAATTTTAGGTCATGAGGTTGAGCATAGCAAAAGTTATTAAGGTGCAAAGTTGACTTCTCAAACAAAAGTTCTCTAAGTTCTCATACTTAGCCAATTTTGAAAAGGGAGATATAATGGTGTGAATTTAATAAAATCATATATCTATGACACAAAATTAATCTGACCTGATAGGCATATAATGTTATGAATCATTCTTATCAAAGATCTAACGGTGAGCGTGATATTTGTTAGATAGAGATCAATGGTGAGTGGGTGTTCATACACGTAGATAAATGATGAATATTAAGTAAATGATTTAAATATGTATAAGTAACATAGGGATAAAAATTGGCATAATCATGGGATCTCATATCTAATATCTAATGGTGAGCATTATAAGTTAAGGATCAGGCTGATCTGCAAAGATTGGCAGTTTGTATGTAGTCAAGATTGCAACATTACACAAGATAAGGTAAAATATTTAAAGATTAACATTTGGGAAGTGGTGAATATGATTTAAAATTTAAATAATATTGATGTTTCATGATTAATATAAGTATTTAAGGCATGATATGTATTTTAAGTGACTAAAATTTAAATGTGACCATTCAAATTCAAATATTTGAATTTGACAAAGGAAAGACTAGTGTCTGGTTTTTAGGCCATATATTTTGATACAAGAATTTTCTCATGATATATAAATTTAATTTTTATAAGACTCCAATTTTAATTTAAAAATATATATTTGAAGATCTGAAAGTGTGTATAGTCAAAGTTATGAAGGTTCTAAGTTGACCATGTTTTATGCATGTTCTGCAAGTAACTTGAGAAGATTGTTCGAGCTTATTTTGATGTTGTTTTGATATCTATTGATGAATTATATATTTTTGATTATTATATAATCAATGATTACCATATTTTTACATTATTAAGGTTTGAATAATCATATGTAATATGAATAAAGAGTTATAAGTTGACTATGTTTTTGTTCATATTAATTATGTGTACAAAGAAGTGTTTAAGCTAATTTGGGGTTAGAAAAAGAGTACCATGATGGATGTTAGAACTTAAATGGGACCTATATATCATGTTCCATGGTTCCATGAGTTGGAAAAATGTTCATATGTTCTTATTTTTCTCTATGAAGTGTTAAATTGGTGAATAATTCTCTATGAGACCTATAAGAGCTACAAGGGCCTAATTGAAAGGTGTATCTTCTTAAGAGTGACCCATAGATATTATGTCCAACCTATGTGGATTATTTTGAGCCATGTATTTATATGTTATAATACTTAAGGGTTAATTAATGCCTAATGGATGACCAAAGTGTTGATAATCATGAATGCTCTATGAATAGTGAAACCAAAGATGATGGTTTCTAGATTTTGAGAGAGGCTTATGTGTGTGGTTAGAGAGAAGGGTTGAGAAGAGAAGAGTAAGTGTGAATAGTGAATGATTTTTTGAGTATATTAGATTGAGGTATGTGTGTATGACCATTTGGACATGTTTTTTATGTTGTGAAATATTTGTTGTTGAGGAGTAAAAAGTGATCCAAAAGGTGGCTTTGGATGGATTGAGAGTTCAAAGTTGAAGAGAGCTGATATACTTTGTATCTCCATTAGATTGACAGGAAATCTATGTTTAGGAGTGATTTTTTCATAGGTGTTTTTGTGTATTCTCAACATCTATGGGTTTTCATTCTCTTGGTAAGGTGAAACTTGCTAAAGGTCTAGATATTATGGTATCTCAGTTAGATAGGTGTAGTAACTCCTTGTGAGAGTGCAGTCTCACTAAAATAAGGAATGGTAGTTCCTTGATCAGTTGTAGATAGTATAAATTAGTTTCTTTTATTATATGATATTAGTCCAATTTTAGGCTCCATTAGGTTTTTTCCCCCAAGAGGTTTTATCACATATGTCATGTGTTATGTGCTTGATCTTGCATTGTCTCTCTTGTTCATTAATATGAATAATGTGTATGCTTCATGAATGCTTATAGTAATTGATTAATATTTTTTGAAATAAATAATTCACTGACCCCCTCAGTGATTGTACCTATAAAATTTGGTATTGGAATAGGTCCTTTGGTAAATTATTGATAGCTTGAAGGTGATCTAAGATACAATATGGGTAGTCATCAAGGAGCTTCTCTACTAAGAAAGCATTGATGTTCAATGGATCTAATTATTCTTTTTGGAGTGCAAAGATGAGGACATACATTATGTTCCTAGGTTTTAATGTATGTAATTTTGTTGTGGATTGATATATTGCTCCTAATACTCCTCCATCTAGTGCTATAAATAATAATTTGTTTTAGAATAATTCTAAACCAATGAATGGCATTACTTGTGATCTTATAGAGACTAAGTTCACCAAGGTAATCCATTATAAATATACTAAAGAGACATGGGAAAAATTATAGATCATTCATGAAAGATATTCAAAGGTTAAGCTATAAAATTTAAAGACTCACCAAAGATAATTTGAGAGTCTTAAAATGAAGGAGGAAGATTCTATGACATCCTTTTTGAAGAGAATTGATGAGATTGTGAATATCATCAGAGGTCTTGGAGAGACCCTTGAAGAGGCTACTATAGTTTAAAAGGTATTAATATCTCTATCCCTCAAGTTTGATCCAAAAGTATCTATTATAGAATAAATTCATGATCTTACTCAGTTGAATATGGATCAATTGCATGGCACCCTTACTACGTATGAGACGAGAGGAAATGAGATATACCACTAAATAAGGAAGTAGTATTCAAGATAGAAATGAAGCCAAAGAAGAAGTTATAAGTTGACAAATCCAAGGAGGATTAAATTTCTAATATTGATGAGGATGAACTAATTACTTTGTTTACAAAGAAATTAAAAATAGGTTTAGGTAAGTATAAGGGTAAACTTCCCTTCAAATGCTTCAATTATGGAGAGGTAGGACATTTTTATAGAAAGTTCCCTCATAATCATGATGAAGATAAGAAGACATATAAGAAGAAATAATTAAGAAAGTACAACAACAACAACAAGTCCTTCAAGAACAAGAAGAGTCTATACACCAATAAAGATTGTAGATCATTAGATGAGAGTGAAGATAGTGACTCAGAGTATGATCATGAAGATGATGGTCCTATTAAAGATGAAGCTCTTTTCATGGCTAAGGAAGGAAGTTGCAAACATCAAAAGGAGTCTACTTGGAGTGATTCAAATGATGATAAAGATGAGGTAGAATGTGAGACTGAATTGATGAATGAACTTGAAGAACTAAAGATTGAGAAGAAGATTAACAAGAAGATGAAGTTGCAAATGAAGGATTATGAGGACCAATTCAGTATATATGAAGTAATAATGAATAGATACACTAAGGAACATGAAGAGATCATCAAGCATATCAATTGTTAATTGTAAATCCTATCTACAAGCCTAAAAGCTAAAAAAGATGAATATTCAAGGTAAATAATTGAAAATGAGTTTCTCAAATCTATGTTAGAGAAGACATATAGTAAGGTGAAGTCATTTGTGAGATTTGAAAAGAGATCAAGAGATCTTGACAATATTTTGAATGATCAAAAAAATTCAAGTGATATAACTAATCTTAGATACAAAGAAGAACTAGAGAATACAAATCATCAGATAAGGAATGAAGTTACTAGCAAAATTAAGATACATTAGATCAAATATCCAAATGCCATGAGGTATGAAAGTTTAAATGGTTACTATTACACATGTAATCAGTTTGAGCATAAAGCTAAGAATGCAAGAGACTTGTTATAAATGAGTTTTCCTGGAACTATGATGGGGGTCATCAATCAAAAGGTGTGAACAAATTTAAGTGCTTCAACTATCTTGATGAGGGACATTTTGCTCAGCAGTGTCCAAACAAGGTTAGGCAAGGTAAGTATTCTTCAAAAAGATTAGTTTATTTTAATTATCATGACATTAGACACATTTATAGTTGTTGTTCGAACAAGGTAAGACAAGGTAAGTTTTTATCAAGGAGTATTATTTGCTACAACTATGAGAAGATTGGTCACATTGTTAGGTTCTACAAGCAAAGGCCATTAAGTCAAAATAAGTTCAAGTAGGCTCCAAGAATGCAAGATAGAAGGAAATTTAACTCATGGAAGCCAAAAGTTATAAGTGTGAGTCATGACGAGTCTGCAAGTCCAAGTAATTCATTTTCTATGGTGGAGATTGCTATAGAAGTTGAAGAGTGCCAAGGGGTGTCATTGTCTACTCATGTTATGAATAAAGAGACCAAGATCAAGGAGAAGACTAAGATATTGGTTGAGGCTAATTGTGAGGTGTGTATGGATTCAAGTGAACATATTGTTGTTGTAGAGCATGTATCACATAAATAACATCAATTTTTTGTGCCTAGTGATGAGGTTCCAAACTACAAGATGGATTCTTTAGATCAAAAGGTATGTTATGAATCTATATTGTCTCCATGTATTATCAATCCAATTGATTGAGGTGGATCTCTCCATTTTTTTAAAAAATTAAGTCTCCATATTCTGATAAAAAATGATTGTGCAGTGTAGATCTCATCAAGAGCTTTATGATACTTTTTGTAGTTTGTAAAACATACACCATATGCTCAAGTTGTAAGCCGCTAAAGTTTTCTTGCAACTGGGAAATAACAAGTGTCGACAAGTGATGTGGCATTATTTACATGCAACAAGTGGACCAATAGTGGTTGACACATGGTAGTACATTTTAGAACATTCATGCAAAAATTTGGTTTAATGTTTGTTTTTAGCCTTCAATCTTTGATAGCCAATCATATGAGGATCCGTGGGTCCCACTATTGGCTCATTGGGGGCCCTCAGAGAGGGTCGACACACTCTTTTTAAGGAGGGGTGCCTTAGCCGCCATATTCAAATTTATATGTATCTACAATTATATTTAAATTTCTATTATGATTTGTATTTCTTGAATGTGGGACTAACATTTAAGCATTGTAAATTATACATTATGTTGGTTGATTATTTTGGCAATCAGCGTACTAATAAACAAAATACGTCTAATCAGCTAAAGTAGGAAGATTGGTCATCCAAATGTGTAGGTTCACCACATCAAAAGGGGACTAATCTCTCCTTTCATCAAGGGGAGGTTCCCTATAGATATGATATATATATATAGAAAATAATACTCAAGGGTAGGATAGAACATCCATCTCTCTCTCTTCAAAGATTATGCATGCAAATCAAAGGAAAAATCTCAAGAGAAATGACAGAAAGCACTCCTCTTCTTTCAAAATTACTATTCAGCAAACCACAAGAATACTCCTAGTAGTAATTACAAAATATAACCAAGGACGTATTAATCGACAAATTGAGATGTAGCACAAAGTCTTCACCTAAATTGCCCAAGAGTGAGATACGAAGGACAATGAGGGAAAAAATTCATCCCAATGTCCTTTACATAGAAACAAAAAGAAAACACACTAAAGGCAATTATGGGGGCACAAAGTCTCTTCACAGTTGACTTTAGGACACCTTCCTAACTACTTTCATTAATTTTGCTTATTGAATTAAAGGAATAGAAAATATATTAAGGAAAAAGACAAGAACAATTTCCCCAACAACAAAGATATCATAGCACAAAGTCTAAAAAGTCACTTGCTTTCTTATTCCAATAACAAAATATGATTGACAATCTGAGCTCAAAGTCTCAGTAATGCCTTCCAATTTGGGCAGAGTTTTGTTTCTGATTGTCAAAAAGAGATCTATATTTAAAACAATAAAAGAGAGTCCCTTATATATCCTCTTCAAGAAGGACTCGAGAATAATAACACATCATGTTGCATTGAATTCTATTAAGAAGACATGTTGGAATTTAGGGGCATTTACCCATTTGCTTTTCTCAATGTAGAGAAATGGGTCATGCCATTGAATGGTTGCATCCTTCAATGTCTACCTAGCGACCTGCTTCTAGAAACATATCTAATGTGCAACTATTTCTGGTCCTTCATCATTCTTCCTTTTCTAGTTATTTGAATTAGGTCCTAGATTCAATTCGATGCTCTGTTCCTTAATCACTTTTTGTTGGTCTTTAGCAATTGACATGTGGCACATTCCACTGTTAAATAGGCGAAGACACGTGGCAACTTCCATGAGACTCTGAGAAATGTTTATTGATAGAGGCTTTGAAACCTATTAGAAACTCAAAATCACAGGTGCAAACACTTGTCGCTCTCTGTAGAGTTACAATGGAAAAGGTGGCAGCTTCTGCTTGCCTCTTAAGAATACTGTAGAGGATGACACATGGCAGCTTCCACTGAGCTTTTAGCTGCCTTTAAAAAGTCTTCAGGACTTATATTAGTTTCTCATATAGGATAACACATGGCAACTTCTACTGCATTTGATGAGAGATACATGGCAAGTTTTGCTGCTTTGATATTGTGTCTCAATGGATGACACGTGGCAACATAGCAGGTTTTTAATTTCTTAGGACTTTTCTTTCAGAGAAAAAGTATGAAGGAATTCTTTCAGACAATTTATCTAAAGGAATTGTCTCTTTGTCACTTTTACCGAGGGAACTTTTTTGAAGGAAATCCCTTTGCTCTTTTGGCCTTTGAATTGGTCCATTTGCTCCCTTCCTACCCTCCACAAGGGTTGTTTACCCTTCAAAATTTGCCTTAATCAATTTTATGTGAATCTCAAATTGTGACACGTGGTAGCATCCACTAGGAAATAGGTGAGGACACGTGGCAGCTTTTGTTGCATTCTGGAAACACTTGAGACTCATTTTAGATTCATGCAAACATTGACACATGGCACATTCTACTTAACTTACAAAGGACACATGGCGGCTTCTGCTACTCTGAGAAACAAAGTGAAATATGGCTCAAAAGATGACACTTGGTAACATCCACTAGTTCTATCAGGTTTTTGCTCATTGCCCTCCGCAAGGGTTCTAGGCTTTGGTTCACCACCCTCCGCAAGGGTATCTAATCCTTTGGCTTTGGGGAAACTCCTTGAACCTACCGATTTAACCAATTGATTAAACCAACGTTGGTTCATCAGTTTAATGGTTTATTTCCTTTGACCGCTTGAACCAAGATTCTTTGAAACAAGCATTATTGAACCCATTGAACCTTAAACCTTTGAACCTTGAACCCATTAAACCTTTAAACCAAAGTGGTTTAATGGTTCAACGGTTCAAGCCTTGAAAACTTGTTCTTTTGATTGAACCTACTTGTAGAAGCCTTTGAACTTGTTGAACTCTTACTATTGATGTTGAACCTTTGAACCAACTTTGAAATTGCCTAAGTGTTGAGAGCTTGCTTCTTTCCTGTAGAGTGTGTAGAAATCAACTTGTGAAGTCTGTTGAACTTGGCCTGTAGAGTCTATAGATTTAAGAGAAGCTTGAAAAATGAGGAATTTGAATGCTTAGAATAAATTTCAAGAAGGGCAGAGATTATTTTGGTTTGAGAAACCAAAATAGTTCAAATGTTGTCCCAAAAACGAGTGATATTTTTGGGGGACAACAACTAGCTCCAATTGGGGAACTTTTATCAATTGTAAAAAAGAATTGAAAGGAGTAGAATCCAAAATCTCTAGTGTCTTCATGTGTACCATTGGGCTATGGATTCATGTTACCCAGAAATGGAAGGAATCAAAAATGAAAACAAACAAAACAAAATAGAATTAAAAACTATACAAATATACATATGTATAGATACAATGATCTGATACTTTAAGAGTTGAAGTGTTTCAGATGCTACCCATTGTAAGGCAGAGAAAAGAGTGTGTCATCTTGATATTTCATCAAAAATATATTTTCACCATTGTGTTGATGAATTATAAATGGGCCTCTCCAAAGGGAGTCAAATTTTCCATGCATCCCCTTTGGTTCTCTCCTTTTGTCCCATGACAGGAATTGATCCCCAATCTAGAAATCACAATTTTTGGCCTTCTGGTCAAAGATTTTCTTTACCAAACTTTGATGAGTAGCAATTCAGTCCACCACCATGGTTCTCTATTCATCTAACTCAGTCAGGTACATGATTCTCTTATCAAGAGAGCTTCCATATGTCTAATCTTCAATTGCCTTTGCCAATTTTAAGGCTGTCAATTCTAAGGTGATTGGTATCTCAGCATTGACACCATAAAGGAGTTGAAAAGAAGACATACTAATTTCCCTCTTTGGTGTGATTCTATCTGCCCATAGAGCATCAATCAATGCTTTATGCCACGTCCTTTGATTGTCATCTACTAGCTTCTTGATAATAGTTACTAGGTTCTTATTGCTTGATTCAGCTTGTCCATTCTTTGTGGAAAATAATCAAA
The DNA here is from genome assembly GCA_037957365.1 of Torreya grandis. Classification (NCBI taxonomy): domain Eukaryota; kingdom Viridiplantae; phylum Streptophyta; class Pinopsida; order Cupressales; family Taxaceae; genus Torreya; species Torreya grandis. The sequence goes on from JARHVA010002811.1 coordinate 690,503, forward strand.
AGAATGGGAGAGTGTAATTCCATAATGGAAACAAAATTATGTAATCTCCTGGGAGGTGAAACAAGTTGCATTGTTGGTAATAATTTTGGTTGGAACTCCAAACCTGGAAATGATATTCTCCTTGAGGAAATTACATACAACTTCTGAAGTAGCATGCTTAGTTGGGATTGCTTCTACCCACTTGGTGAAATAGTCAGTTGTTGTAATGACATAATCATGTCCAATGCTTGAAGATGGGTTTATAGTCTCAATAAAAGCAATCCCTCATTGCTGAAAAGGTTCTTCTATGATCACTAGCTTGAGAGGTAGGGCAGCTAACTTGGGTCTTCCAACAAATTTTTGGAAAAGTTCACATTTTCTCACCCACTTATATGCATCTTGGAAAAGAGTTGGCCAGTAATACCTAGCTCACAAAATCTTGTGAGCAGTCACAGGAGCAAAAAACTATCCTCCATAGGCTAGATTGTGGAAAGATTTCAAAAGTTGGCTTTGTTTCTCTTTGTTTACATAGCAAAGGAATACTCCATATATGCTTCTCTTATACAAGTCATTGTCCCAAATGATGAAATTGGCAGCTTTCAACTTGATAGTCCTCCTTTCTTTATAAGACAAATGAGCAAAACATTCACCATAAGTAAGGAAATGAGAAATACTTGAATACCATTCATTGGTAGTGGGGACAAAAAAGACTATTGGTGTTTCTTTCACTTCAGCTTATTCATGTTATGTATCTTCTAGCTTGTTGTCAGCAATTAATTGGCATAGGCTTTTTCCCCTGACTAGCTTTATTAGCTTGATGTCTAGATCAAACTCTTAGATCTTTGCAATCCAATTGCCTCTTTTTGTGCCAAACTCCTACTGAGTTAATATGGACTTGACTATAGTGTCAAGAACTAAGGTAGTAGTGTGTGAATACAGGATATAAAAGTGGAAATGTTTGACTACTTTCACCACTATATAAGCATGCTTCTCTACATTTGAATACTTCATCTCATGGGTTTTGAGAGGGAAACTCATGAAAGAAATGGAAGATTCCATACCTTCCTTAAACTATTGAACAAGAATTACTGAAAGTGTGTGTTCAGAAGCATAGTTGTATATGATGAAATCTTTGTTGTAATCTAGACAAACCAAGGTAGGAGCATGGGCAATGGTAGTCTTGATATCTTGAAATGCTGACTTGCCTTCTTTAGTCCAGCTGAAGGTGGTCTTCCCTTTCATAATGTTCACAATATGTCTAGTCTTCTCAATAAATGTGGGGATGAACCTCCGTAAGAAATTCACCTTTCCAAAGAAAGAGTGAACAACATTTTTACTTGTAGGCAAATTAAGCTCTTAAATAGACTTGACTCTGTTTGAGTCAATCTTTATGCCTTCTTTAGACATAATGTGTCTAAGGAGTTTCCCCTCTGTTACTCCAAAAATAGACTTCTTAGGATTCAAGGAAATACCATTCTGGTGGCAGTGCTCCAGCACTTATAAATGGCGTACATGATCAGAACGACACTATGAAAAGATGGTTAAGTCATCAAGGTATTCCACTATGAATTTACCTATATCATCTTTAAAATCCAGATCCATTGCTCTCTGAAAGGTGGCACCAACATTTATCAATCCAAAAGGCATTCTTCTATATGCAAATGTACCCCATAGTGTGGTGAATGCATTCTTGTGTTGGTTTGCTTCACCAACATCAACTTGATTATATCCTGAGAAGCCATCTAGCATTGATAACATCTCTAAACCTATCACTGTTTGAAGCACTTGATCCATAATTTGAAAAGGGTAATTATCTTTTAAAGATGACTAATTCAGATTCCTAAAATCTACACAAATGTGAATTTCACCACTCTTCTTCCTTACAGGCACTATGTTTGCAATCCATGTGGAATAATGGATTGGGAAGATGATTCTAGCATTTAACAGTTTTTGTATCTTAGATAGAATAGTACCTAATATTTTTGGATTATACTATCTAGATTTTTGCTTATAGGGCATTGAGTTAGCATTGAGAGGAATGTCATGGTAGATTTCATCAGGTCTGAGAGACTTCAGGTCATCATAAGAATATGCTAAGACATCCATGTATTGACGGAGTAAAGTGGTTAACTTGAATCTTTCTTTAGGGATGCAGCACTTATCAATGTTAACCATCTTAGGATTTTCTTTAGTAGTCAAATTTACTTGATTGAATCCCTGAGATAAACTTGAATCTATTTGTTGTTGTTTAATGAATCTATCATGCTTGTCAAATAGTTTCTCAAGAGAAACTAGGCCTTTGAGAATTTTATTTCTTTTTAGCTGTAAGAATTCTTCCTTTATATCTAAGCTAGATTCAAAGGTTGATTCATACTTTTGAGGTTCACTGCCTTCAAAATGTAGTTGTTCAAAATTGTTTTTTTGTTCTACGAAGGCAATGATTTGATGATCATCATTGAATACTTGCTAATGATCAGCATTAACAGGAACACTTGGTCTACAGACTAGCTTAATAGTATACTTGTCTTCTTTGAAATCTAAGTGAGGAACTAAGAGAGGTCCTAAAATAGCAAGTGCATCAGCTTTGTCATTAGATTCCCTAAATATGGCAAAAATGTTGAAAGCATCAAAGCTTTCAATTTGGTCCCAAACCAGGTTGCGATAGCAGCATAATCTGTCATTCTTAGTTTGGTATAAGTTTCTCACTTGACAAACCACTAATTCATCAACCCCTTTTGCATGAAGAAACTTGATGCCTTTGTCTTGAGCAGCCTTCAATTCAAGCAACAGAGATTCATATTCAGTTGTATTATTAGTGTTGCTAAATTATAATTTGTAAGATGAAGGAAACATATCTCCTTGAAGAGATATCAACACAATACCATCTCTTAAACTAGTAGAGGAGAAGCTACCATCGAATTTCAGAGTCCATATCTCATCAAATACTAATTTTTCTTTAGACTTTCCTTCATTAGAGGAGGATCTTTCTTCATTTGTATTACAGCCTACTAGTTCTTTTGCTATTCTAGTTGAACTGATTTTTGAGTTGACACTTTCAAGAATTTTATCAGATGTTTCATGCACTTTGTCTATAGATAGAAAGTAGTTACCCATACCTGAAGATTCAAAAAGAATTTGAGCTTCAGGGGCTGATGTTTGGGTGACCACATATTTTGCCTCCTTTTTAGGGAGCAACCTCTTCATTATGCATTTGAAAGGGATCCTTGCCTCAAACAGGTCCATGCTTAGTTCTCCTCCCACATCTTTACAAAAATTTCATCCAAGTAAAATGCCATAGGATGTTGGGATGTTATCCACCAAGACAGTCATCTTGATTCTCTTGTTTGGAAAGGCTACAAATGCAAATTGGGTATCTTTGATTTGCCCCAGCAATAGTACTTGCTTATTTTCCATGGAGAAACATCTCTCAAATCTCTTGGTCAGTGTGAGGCCAAGAGATTCAGCTACTTTAGCAGGCATAACATTGTCAGATATGCCTAAGTCTATAATATAATTACTTAGCTTGTGACCATTTATCAACAGGGAAACATAGAAAAGTTCTATTTTTCCAGGGGTAGCTAGAGGAGTAATGACAAGATTATTCAGAATGGGCATGTTCTTTAGAGAATCAAGAGTTACTTTTTTAGCTTTTTTTTCTTGTAGGGACAATTTGGTTCTTGACATATTGGACCAACTTATTCAATTGATTAGGATTGGACTACAAATATTTGAATTCAGACATTTGTATTTTTGTCTTTTTGACATGATCAATTATGTCAAATAGCTGAATTAAGCTAGGTACAGAGAAAGGTATTTCAACATTTTGAGTTTTAAGAGGGATGGGAGGAGGGTTGGTTTGTAAAATTGAAGTAGAAGGTGAAGGTGAAATTGATGTGTTTGCCTTTTAGGTGATCACCAGATCCTTTGACTGGAAAGGCAGAGTGGTTCCACACTTATCAATTGTAATTGTTGGTTGAGGTTGCTCCTTTGTCTTCCTTTTATCAACTTGCTGGACTGATTGGTCCTTAGACCTAGTAAACACTACATATGAACCATCAAAAGCTTCTCCTTTGCTTCTGAGTTCATCCTGGTAGTTTAGGAAACCAATGTGGGAGTCGTCAGCTGATTCTTCTTGATTTTCTATAAGGAGATCAGTGTTATTTTCTTGATTCAATTTAGGCTAGAAAGAGAACTCTAATTTTGCTTCAAGATATCCCATTGTTGAATTGGTTAGAGGAGCTTCTAGGGCAAGTTTCCCTTATGGGGGAGGAAGATGATTTTATTGCCCTTGATTCCTAGCAGCATTGCCCTAATATGACTGATTTGGGAATGTCCTTCTTGGCATATCTCTGTATGAAGGAGTAGAAGACATTCCTTGCGCCATTTGCTTTTTGAGAGCAAGCAACTCATTTTCCAACTTTTGCACCATTGGATATGTGGTGATTGTAGATAAATATTCAAAAGATGATAAAAGTCTATTTATATTGAGATCTCTTCTTATCTCCCCTGCTAAGATGAGATCACCTTCTACCTTAGTGGCCAAATGTTGAGCTGCAGCAAGATCTATTTGACCAACATGTCTCAAAAGAAAACTTACTTTAGGTAACTAAGAATTAATGAAGAAGCATTTGAGATTCTTATCTAATTACAAGAATTATGTTCCTCAATTTGTCAAATTTAGCTATGAAATCTCTCATTGGTTCATGAGGTTTTTTCTTCATCTGTGTAAGTTGAGCCAGAAGTGCATGTGCATCTTCTACAGGTTTGAATTTGGCTTCAAAATTAACTTTGAGGGTATTCCAATCAGTTACTGACCAAGCTTGTAGATGATAAAGCCAATCTACAGTAGCACCTTGTAATGTTTCTATAAATAGCCTGACTGCTACATCTTCAAATTCTACTCTAATTATGCCACATGCTATGCTGAAAGCTGCAATGTGTTCATCAGGATGAGCTTTCCCTTCACCATAGAATTTAGAAAAATTCTTCCTTGAACTGTGTGGAAGCTTATGTAGAGGTGGAGTAAGATTGAGAGGACCAAAAGAATTACCCCAGGGGCCTTGGACTGCCATTATATGACTATGAAAAGGAGGATTAACAAATCTCAGAGAGGTAATTATTGGCAAAGCTTTATCAACAATAGAAGTGGATACTTCATTTGGAAATGGAGATCTGACTTTAGTAGGAGGTAAGCTCTTGGTTCATTGGAGGTGAGATAGTGAAGGAAATAGATCAAAATTACTTTGTTTTACTAACTCAAATATAGGGTCAATAATACATTTATCCCTTTGGCTTTGTGTATACCTTGAATTTGCTATATTGTGAAACAAAAATGGAAAAGAATTGACCTTGCTTTAGTTTGAAGCTTGAGGCTTTAAATTATGCATTCTTTTCCAATTAGTGTGGAGGTGAATGGTAAGGTTATAATAATAATGGGTAAAACATAGAAATGGAATGGAGTCTATAATAGATAATGGTAGAGACTGATTCCATCTAAAACTTGAGGTTTCAAAATGCACATAACTCGATCCCCATTGGAGTTGTCAAAAATTATTGGTTGATTATTTTGGCAATCAACGTACTGATAAACAAAATAGGTCTGATCAGCCAAAGTAGGAAGATTGGTCATCCAAATGTGTAGGTTCACCACATCAAAAGGGGACTAATCTCTCCTCTCATCAAGGGGAGGTTCCTTATAGATATGTTATATATATATATATATAGAAAATAATACTCAAGGGTAGAATAAACCATCCATCTCTCTTTCTTTAGAGATGATGCATGTAAATCAAAAGAAACATCTCAAGGAAAATGATAGAAAGCACTCCTCTTCTTTCAAAAGTACTATTCAGCAAACCACAAGAATACTCCTAGTAGTAATTGCAAAATGTAACCAAAGATGTAGTAATCGATAAATTGAGATGTAGCACAAAGTCTTCACCTGAATTGTCCAAGAGTGAGATACAAAGGACAATGAGGGAAAAAAGTCATCCCAAGGTCCTTTACATAGAAATAAAAAGAAAACACACTAAAGGCAATTATGGGGGCACAAAGTCTCTCCACAGTTGACTTTAGGACACCTTCCTGACTACTTTCATTAATTATGCTTATTGAATTAAAAGAATAGAAAATATATTAAGGAAAAAGACAGGAATAGTTTCCCCAACAACAAAGATATCACAACACAAAGTCTAAAAAGTCACTTGCTTTCTTATTCCAATAACAAAATATGATCAACAATCTGAGCTCAAAGTCTCAGTAATGCCTTCCAATTTGGGCAGAGTTTTATTTCTGATTGTCAGAGAGAGATCTATATTTAAAACAATAAAAGAGAGTCCCTTATATAGCCTCTTCAAGAAGGACTCACGAATAATAACACATCATTTTGTATTGAATTCTGTTAAGAAGACATGCTAAAATTTAGGGGCATTTACCCATTTGCTTTTCTCAATGTAGAGAAATGGGTCACGCCATTGAATGTTTACATCCTCTAATGTCTACCTGGTAATCTACTTCTAGAAACATATCTAATGTGCAACTATTTTTGGTCCTTCTTCATCATTCCTCCTTTTCTAGTTATTTGAATCAAGTCCTAGATTCAATTTGATGCTCTGTTCCTTAGTCACTTTCTGCTGGTCTTTAGCAATTGACGTGTGGCACATCCCACTGCCAAACAGGTGAAGACATGTGGCAACTTCCACGGGACTCTAAGAAATTTTTATTGATAGAGGCTTTAAAACCTATTAGAAACTCAAAATCATGGGTGCAGACACTTGTCACTCTCTACAGAGTTACAACAGAAAAGGTGGCAGCTTCCACTTGCCTCTTGCGAATACTGTAGAGGATGACACGTGGCAGCTTCCACTGAGCTTTTAGCTGCCTTTAAAAAGTCTTCAGGACTTATATTAGTTTCTCATAGAGGATGACACATGGTAGCTTCTGCTACATTTGATGAGAGACACATGGTAGGTTCTACTGCTTTGATACTATGTCTCAATGGATGACATGTGGAAACATAGTAGGTTTTCTATTTCTTAGGACTTTTCTTTCAAAGAAAAAGTTTGAAGGAATTCTTTCGGACAATTTTTCTAAAAGAATTGTCTCTTTATCACTTTTTTTAGGGAACTTTTTGAAGGAAATCCATTTGCTCTTTTGGCCTTTGAATTGGTCCATTTTCTCCCTTCCATCCCTCTGTAAGGGTTGTTTACCCTTCAAAATTTGCCTTAGTCAATTTTATGTGAATCTCAAATTGTGACACATGGTAGCATCTGCTAGGAAATAGGTGAGGACACGTGGCAGCTTCTGTTGCATTCTAGAAACACTTAAGACTCATTTTAGATTCATGTAGACATTGACACGTGGCACGTTTTGCTTAACTTACAAAGGACACATGTCGGCTTCCACTGCTTTGAGAAACAAAGTGAAATGAGGCTTAGAAGATGACACTTGGTAGCATCTACTGGGTTCTATCAAGTTTTTGCTCACTACTCTCCATAAGGGTTAGGCTTTGGTTCACTGCCCTCTATAAGGGTATCTAATCCTTTGGCTTTGGGGCAACCCCTTGAACCTACCGATTGAACCAACTGATTGAACCAACTTTGGTTCATCAGTTCAATGGTTCATTTCCTTTGACTGCTTGAACCAAGATTCTTTGAAACAAGCATTATTGAACCCATTGAACCTTAAACCTTTGAACCTTAAACCCGTTGAACCTTTGAACCAAAGTGGTTTAATGGTTCAATGGTTCAAGCCTTGGAAACTTGTTCTTTTGATTAAACCTGCTTGTAGAAGCCTTTGAACCTGTTGAACTCTTGCTAGTGATATTGAACCTTTGAACCAACTTTGAAATTGCCTAAGTGTTGAGAGCTTGCTTCTTTCCTAAAAAGTCCATAGAAATCAACCTGTGAAGTCCATTGAACTTGGCCTGTAGAGTTCGTAGATTTAAGAGAAGCCTAAAAAATGAGGAATTTGAATGCTTAGAACAAATTTTGAGAAGGGCAGAGATTATTTTGGTCTAAGGAACCAAAATAGTTCAAATGTTGTCCTAAAAATGAGTGATATTTTTGGGGGACAACACATTACATTGTAACCAAGCATCAAACATGGAGTTAAATAATTGACCAAGGGTCAAGAGGAATGGATGAGCCCCAATGACATGGGAGAGAACCACAGTTGCCACAATGAGTTAAGCTCAAGATGAAATCATTTGATTCAAGTTAAGAATGTGCTTTGAACCTTTGCACCCACGTGGAAGAGCCATGTAACACCAAGGACCGAGCACCTCACCCAAACCATTGGATGTGGCATATGCCTTAGCCAAAAGGCATAAAAAACTATTAAGGTGGAGGGTCAAGCTAATAAAAGTTTGATTTGGTTTGAAATTAGTAAATGTGGGATTAAAGATAACCCACGAAACAAAAGCATAAGCAACAGCTGAAACAAAAACCTAGGCCAACGACTTGAAGCCATATCCAAATGTGGGATTAATTTGGATAACCCAAATGCTCACCAATAGGGTTGTCAGCATCATTCAAGGTGACCGCTCACTTTTTGAAAGACTAAAAGCCATTCAAATTTTCTAAATTTGGGATTTAAAAGATAAGCTAAGCACCCAAAAAGAATGGGATGGGTTTGGAACCACTGACTTGCTAAGTAAAAGAGATATGCTTTGACCACATGAGCCATGGGTTTTGAAGTGTTTTAAAAGCCATGAACTTTTATTTGAAGTTATGCTTCACAAGGATTGTGAAATAACTGTTAAGAGGCTGAGAGTTAGATAGAAGCTTGGAGATGGTTTTAGCAAGCAAATATTAATTCAATTTCCAACCTCTATACATACGGTAAGCCTTTTAGTTTTTTTTAATTGAAAGAGAATTTTATTATTTTTATTTTGGATAAACCAATAGTTGAAGTGAAGGGACCAAAGCACATTCAGAAGGGGTTAAAGAAAGGAAGGATTCTGTGTGACCGAGCTTAGTATATCAGCAAGGTGGAGTTCTTGGATAGAGATCAGGCCTGAGGGAAGTTGTGTAACGTTTCAAAATAATTTGTAAGCCATTTTTTGCACAAATTTAAGAGAAATGGTCCTCACTATTAGGCAGACCTGAAGATGTAGGCAATAAATGCCAAACTCCATTATCAATTTCATTTGGTAATTTGTCATTTATTTCATGTTTTATTTTTAATATTTTGATTTTTAATTAATCAAGAATTCATGCAATATTTGAAAAATTGACAATTTATGACATTTAATTTTTAAAACAAAATCTGGTTTTATCAGGTGAATGGAAGATATTAGTCTTTTGACAATTCCAATTCCAATTTGATAATCGAGAACATTTTTTCCAGACATTTTTAAAGTTCTTTTGAGTATTTTCAAGAATTTGTTAAGTTTGAGAAATTTAGAATCTGTACTTTTAAAATTTCACTTTGAGGTTTTCAGTGGTGTTTATGGATCAAATTTTGGTATTAGAGCAGTTGATCAATAGGATTTAACAGTTGGCTATTATTTTTTCTATTTTGGCATTTGTTTTGATTTTGTGATTGGATAGGTGCAATGGGAAAGTTATCAAATAGAGCCAAGCTTGATGAGCTTGAAGCATATAACCAACAGATCCAAGAAGAGAATGCTTTCTTGAGAGATAGATTGTACTCCTTGGATGAGGAGATTACCCATTTGAAAATTGAGTTACGAGCCAAGGATGAGCTCGCAAAAAAATTACAAAATGGTGGACAAGTGAAGGAGTTGCCTTCCACTGTAGATGCAGGCACTATGATAGATGAAAACATTGTAAGTGCATGTAAGTCATCAATTAATTTTCCATCCCATGAAGAATCTAGTAATAATGATTTTGGTAAATTTGAACAATATACAAAAGTAATAAGTTCAAAATTACTTGTTAAAATGGGGTTTAATGGAAAATGCCTAGGCAAATATGGCCAAGGTGATACTAACCCCATTCAAGTAGAGAATAAGCCTAATCGTGCTAGGTTAGGATATAGATCTGGTATTCAAAATGAAACAAGTGAATGCTCTAAGAAAGTAGAAGCAAGAAGTGTTATGGAGAAGTGTAAACCATCTTGGATGGAAGGTAAAACACATTTTTTCATCACACTTGCAATCATGTTGATTCTAATTCTACTAGACAACATAAATATTCCAATGTTCCTTTTGATTATGGTACACAAAATTTATGGCACATTTATCCATGTAGTTTTTGTGGATTGTCTAATCATTGTGTAGCCAAATGTTGGAAATGTAAATCTTTGTTAGGAAATATTTTGAAAGACTATTCTCCTAGACAAAGTTTTGAGAGTAGCAATAAGAATATGTCTTCCAAAAGAATGGACAAAAGGTTTTGTACTCATTGTAACAGAAGTGGACATCGGGTTGAAAAGTGTTGGAGACTTCAACCATCACACCATCCTAGAAATGGTAAGATTAAGATGGTATATAAACCTATTAATAGGGTAATTAATGAAGTTAAATCAACCCATACAAATGTTAATAAATCAACTAAATAAATCTCACCAACTAATCAAAGAAATTTGATTAAGAGGGTTGGTAAACAATTTTTGATTTTCATGTTGTCATGATTAGTGGATTGATAATGCATTCATGTTGCAAAGAAATTTTGGGATCCTTGTTGTATGCATAAAGGACATTTACCATGCTTTGAATGATTATATGGTTTATTGAAGTGGCCCATAGAGAAAAAACAAGGAATAGGGTTGGCATACTTGGAATATTTTCTCATGTTTGGGATTTTGAAACTTCATTTTTAAACCTTGACAATAGTATATGCAGTTCATATGGGCATGAGCAATATGTCTATTTTGAGAAATTTTCAATGCAATTTACATGTTTTCTTTTATATTATGCAAATAGAGGCTTATAAGACCCTTTATGGGCACCATTTGTAATTTTACTAATTATACAAACTATTTGTATCCATGCATGATATTTGCACATTCTATAAGATGCTTATTCATTTTTAGGAATTTTATTGTAACTGTAAATTGTGGTTACAAATAGTGTGTAAAATTATTACACTAACAAATTGGTTTGTAGTTGCACTTGGTGAACAATTTGTAGTGATTGGCAGATGCACCATTTTTGAGATGTGACATTTGAGCAAGAAATGTGTTTCTATCCACAATGTGGTAATGGGTAGATATTTGTTTTTCACTGACATTTCAAGGATTCAATTTGAATTTTGAATCATTACTATGATATGTTGCAGTGATATTTTTGTAGAAGCATTTTTAATGGAGACCATGCTTTTGGGGTCCAAAAGCACTTAGTGGGGAGGTTTGATCCAGGTGGATCTCTCCATTTGTTAAAAAAATTAAGTCTCCATATTCTAATAAAAATGATTGCACAATGTATAGCTCATCAAGAGCTTTCTGATGCTTTTTGCAGTTTGTAAAACGGACATCGTATGCTCAAGTTATAAGCCACTGAAGTTTTCTTGCAACTAGGAAATAATGAGTGTTGACAAGTGACGTGGCATTATTTGCATGTGACAAGTGGACCAATAGTGGTTGACATGTGGTAGTATGTTTTAGAACTTTCATGTAAAAATTTGGTTTGGTGTTTGTTTTTAGCCTCTGATCTTTGACAGGTAGTCATATGAGGATCCATAGGCCCCACTATTAGCTCACTAGGGGCCCTCAGCGAGGGTCGACACACTCTTTTTAAGGAGGGGTGCCTTAGCCTCCATCTTCGAATCTATATGTATTTGCAATTTTATTTAAATTCTTATCATGCTTTGTATTTCTTGAATGTGGGACTAACATTTAATTATTGTAAACTATACATTGCATTGTAACCAAGCATCAAGCATGGAGTTAAATAACTAACCAAGGGTCAAGAGGAATGGACAAGCCCCAATGACATGGGAGAGAACCACAATTGCCACGATGAGTTAAGCTCTAGATGAAAGCATTTGAGCGAAGTTAAGAATGTGCTTCAAACCTTTACACCCACATGGAGGAGCCATGTAACAGCAAGGACTGAGCACCTCACCCAAACCATTGGACATGGCATATGCCTTAGCCAAAAGGCATCAAAAATTATTAAGGTGGAGGGTCGAGCTAATAAAAGTTTTATTTGGTTTGAAATTGGAAAATGTGGGATTAAAGATAACCCATGAAACAAAAGCATAGGCAATGGCTAAAATGAAAACCTAGGCCGATGACTTGAAGCCGTATCTGAATGTGGGATTAATTTGGATAACCCAAGCACCCACCAATAGGGCTATTGGCATCATTCAAGGTGGCTGCTCACTTTTTGAAAGACTTAAAGCCATTCAAATTTGCTAAATGTGGGATTTAAAAGATAAGCTAAGTGCCCAAAAAGAATGGGATGGGTTTGGAACCGCTAACTTGCTGAGTAAAAGAGATATGCTTTGACCACATGAGCCATGGGTTTTGAAGTGTTTTAAAAGTCATGAACTTTTATTTGAAGTTATGCTTCATAGGGACTATGTAATAATTTTTAAGAGGTTGAGAGCTAGATAGAAGCTTGGAGATGGTTTTAGCAAGCAGATATTAATCCAATTTCTGACCTCTATACACAGGGTAAGCCTTTAAATTTTTTTAATTGAAAGAGAATGTTATTATTTTTTATTTTAGATAAATCAATAGTTGAAGTGAAGGGACCAAAGCACATTCAGAAGGGGTTGAAGACTGAGGAAGGATTCTATGTGACCGAGCTTGATTATATTAGCAAGGTGGAGTTCTTGGATAGAGATTAGGCCTAAGGGAAGTTGTGCAATGTTTCGAAATAATTTGTAAGCCATTTGTTGCACAAATTTAATAGAAACGGTCCTCACTATTGGGCAGACCCAGAGATGTAGGCAATAAATGCCAAACTCTGTTACCAATTTCATGTGGTAATTTGTCATTTATTGCATGTTTTATTTTCAATATTCTGATTTTTAATTAATCAAGAACTCATGCAATATTTGAAAAATTGACAATTTATGACATTTAATTTTTAAAACAAAATCTGATTTTATTAGGTGAATGGAAGATATTAGTCTTTTGACAATTCCAATTCCAATTCGATAACTGAGAATGTTTTTGCCAAAAAATTTGCAAGTTCTTATGAGTATTTTCAAGAATTTGTTAAGTTTGAGAAATTTAGAATCCGTACTTTTAAAATTTCACTTTGAGTTTTTTAGTGGTGTTTATGGATCACCAATCCTATAAGAAAAGGAGAATATTGCAATGGTTAATCATGTTGCTTCTCTTAAGACTAAGAATAATAATAAGAAATACAAGTATCATATTACTAGGGGGAGAAGGGATATGAGGAGTTATGGGCAACTCCTAGTTTCACATTATTTTAGGACATTGTGAAGTAGGGTATCTCTAACTATGCTTCTTATGAGACATCTTTCTTGTGGAGAAGCACATTTATGTGCTCAAGATCTTAATGCCAATCTAAGAAGGTCATTGGTTAAGGGGGAGAAACAAGTTCATGAGCTTGTTCAATAGATTTGTGAAGGATCTATAGTATAAGGTCAGAATGGGTGTTTTTAAGTGGCATGAAGTTTTGATGGTGGTCCTTGAGGTGGTTTGAGAAAGAAGGCTAATAAGCCTATGTGGTGGTTCTTCATGGTGTGTGTGGAGATATAAAGATGCTCAGGAGGTGAAATTACTCAGACATCTTATGGGGAATCCATATCATATGTTTCCTAGTGATTTCCATTAGATTTTAGTGTTTTTATGTGTTCTTTCTTCATTAGTTGCAGTGCTTGGTTGAAGAGAGTGTTGACATGGAGTAAGAGAACGTTGTCAATGCAAGAAGATGTAGGATCAAGGTAAGGTGGAGTTTGTATTATATTTATAATATGGTATTATCCTATTGGTAGTATTTTTAGGTCTTAAGGATTAGTCAGTTCCCATTTTGTCATTGCGTCAAAGGGGGAGAAAGTTCCTATTGTGAGAGTGATTGAAGAGAGAGAAGGAAGGTAAGTTGTATATTAATATATGATAATTTTTTACATCAATTAAAAAGGGTGATATTATTGGAGATTTATCAATGATTTCATGGTGATATCATGGAGGTGTCCAGGTGAGTGGATGAAGTGCCTTGATAGTCTAAGTGATAATGACAAAGTGTGTAATGTGCTTGTCCTAGTATGCTTGAAAAAGGTTTGGTTGATCTTTAGAGTTTTAATGGTTAAGGATGTTTAGGGATGCATATGGTGATTTTATCATGTTCAAGATGTCCCATAATAAGTTTTATAAGATTTGAGTGCTTATTTTCATGAGTGGAATTCATCTGGTAGCCATAATTTTTATCTAGACTTTTTGATCTAGTGGTAGAGAAATCTAAGTGAGTAGATTGATGGTGTTGTCTTTCACACATGTGGATGAGTTAGGGGGAGTTGGTCATATAGTTATGAACTCATTAGTCCCAAGTTAATATGTTCCAAGTTGTAAGTCATGAATTTAAGTGCATCCAAAGATATGTGTGTTCAATTTTGAGCTCCCAAATACTTTGACAATGTTTTTCCATACTTAGCCAAATTTGCATGTAAAAAGAAAAGCTAAGTAGGCATTTTGATGTAGTCACATTTCACATCTATATTATTTTAAGAATTATTTGATCATATGGGTTTTTTTAGTTTTGTTCCTATTTTCTATGTGCTAAGATTTAGGTCATGCAATGAAACACATCAAAAGATATGCATGTGCAAATTTGGCTTCCTAGGTAGTTTGCAATGTTTTCCCAAACTTAGCCAAAGTCAGAGCTAAGTAAGAAATTTGATGATGTTATATTTCACATGTGTGAATGTTTCAAGATAAAATTGATATATGGATGGATTTCTCTATGAAAGGTGATCATATGGTACAAATTTTAGATCACGAGGTTGAGTAGAGCAAAAGTTATTAAGGTGCAAAGTTGGCTTCTCAGGCATAAGTTATCTAAGTTCCCATACCCAATTTTTCAAATGAAGATCTAACAATGAAAATTTAATAACATCAAAAATATATGGTGAAAAATTAATCTGACTTGATAAGGATCTAATAGTGAGTGTCATTCTTGTCAAAAATCTAAGAGTGAGCATGATATCTACCAAATAAAGATCAATAGTGAGTGGGTGTTCTTATATGCAAATCAATGATGCATATTAAGTCATTGAGTCAATTGTGAAAAAGGAATGTAGGTATTCCAAGTGGAACAATTGTGGGAGATAATATCTAAGATATAATGGTGAACATTACAAGTTAAGGCCCAAGTTGATCTGTAGAGATTGATGGTGCATATGTAGTCAAGATTACAATATTACACGAGATGAGGTCAATTGTTTGAATTTTAAAATTTGGGTAGTGGAACACTATGATTTAAAGTTTTAATAAGATTAATGATTCATGATTAATATAAGTATCAAAGTCATGAGATGCTTTTTGAGTGATTGAAATTTAACTGCGATCATTTGATTTCAAATATTTAAATTTAACAAAGGAAAGACTAGTGTCTGGGTTTTAGGCCATATCTTTTTATACAGGTAGAATTTACTCATGGTATAAGAATTTTTTATAGAGGAATCCAAGGAAAATATTAAAATATATATTTTAAGATCTAAAAGTGTGTATATTCAAATTTATGAAGGTTCAAATTTGATTGTGTTTATGCATTTTCTGCAAGTAACCCAAGAAGATAATTCGATCTTATTTTGATGTTATTTTGATATCTGTTGATGAAATAGATATTGGAGAGTGTTTTAAAATCTATGAGGACTATATTTGTACATTATGTAGGTTTTTCCAATCATATGTAGTTTGAACAAAGAGTTAGAATTTGATTGTGTTTTCGTTCATATTGTCTGTGTGTACATGGAAGTGTTTGAGCTAATTAGGGGACAGCATAAGAGTGATATGATGGATTTTATAACTTAAAGGGGACCTATAGATCATGTGGCATGGGTAAATGAGTTTTAAAAATGTGTTTATGTTCTTATTTTTTTCAATGAACTGCTAAATGGGTGAATAGTTTTCTATGAGACCTATAAGAGCTACAAGGGCCTGATTGAAAGGTGTAGTTTCTTAAGGGTGACCCATAGATAATATGGATAACCTATGTAAATTATGTTGATCCATGTATTTTTATGTTATAATCCTTAAGGGTTAATTCATGCTTAATGGTTGAGTAAGGTGTTGATAATCATGAATGCTTTATAAATAATGAAACCAAAGATGATGATTTATAGATTTTGAGAGAGGCTTGTGTGTGTCATTAGAGTGAAGGGTTGAGAGATGAAGGAGAATAAATGTGCCAAATGAATGGGTTGATGATAAAATTAGATTAAGGTATGTGTGTATGACCATTTAGTCATTTTGTTGATGTGGTGATAGAGTTTTTTTAAGGATTGAAAAGTGATATAAATGGTGGCTTTGGATAGATTAAGAGTGCAAGGTTTAAGAGAGTTGATATACTTTATATCTTCATTATATTGGCAGTTAATTAGTTTTTAGGAGATGTTCTATTCATAGGTTTTGTTTTGGATACTCAACATCTAGGAGGTTATAGCCTCTTGGTATGATGAAACTTGTTAAAGGTCTAGTTCTTGTGGAAGCTTAGTTAGACAATTTTAATAGGTCCTTGTGGTATTGAAGCCTCATTAAAATAAGGTATGGTAGTTCCTTGATCAGTTTTAGATGATCTAAATTAGTTCTTGTTATTATATGATAGTAGTATAATTATCGGTTTCAATGGGTTTTCTCCCCCAAAAGGGTTTCCCACATATGTCATGTGTTATGTGTTTGATCTTGCATTTTCTCTCTTGTTCATTACTATGAATGATGTGTATGCTTCATGAATGCTTGTGGTAATTGATTAAGAGTTTTTGAAAGGTTTGAAATTGAAGTTAGATTATCTAGGCTCACTAATTGACCCTCCTCTCTTAGTGATTGTACCTCTAATAAATTGAATATTATGGGGGAGCTTCAACTCATAGTTTACAAATAGAGAACACCTTACAACTCATCATTAAAAATTTGTAACAATAAAAAGAAGTAGTGTAGAGACCTAATTTAGATCTTTGGTGTATAGAGTGTAGCAAAGAAGGGAACCATAAGAATAAGTTCCCAAGAATAAAAACTAAGTTCTATGATATTTTTCATGTAGTAGTACATGTGACATCTCAATGTCATATGCTATAATTATATGTACAGAACCCACATAATTTGTGTTGTAACTTAAGTAAATCCCATAATCATGATGAGAATAATTTATAGGCATTACAATAACTAAGAGAAGATGTTAACAAAAATGTCTTTACATTATCTATGTAGAAAGCTAGTACAACACCATAGTATATCATTACACTTGATGAGAATAGGTTTGGCACCAATCAATCTATTGTACCTTGGGCACTAATAGTACCAGCATACCAACCTAAAAACACAACTAGTTAGAATCCACTTATTCATAACTAGATAACCCCTATGCAAACTTTGAATTCATGTAGTTATATAGTCCCATAGCCAACACAATCTAATTGGGCCCTATAACCAACTCATGCTCAATATGGATGATATGGGGGAAACAAAAAAACACAAGGGTGAAACCCTCAATAGAATTATGTGAACTATGGACCACAATAGTTTGGTAACTAGGGGTTCTAACCAAATATAGGAGGATACCATGGAAGAACAAGGGGAGGTTATCAAGGAGGACCACAAAGAGGTAGAAGAAATACACCTTGACCCCTAATTTAGTGTTATCTATGTGGTGAATTCAATCATGAACAAAGGAATTACCCTATAAATCTATAATTTCAATCCTACTATGCCTATTATAGGGTATCTGAACAACATGATACAAAGGACTCTATGGTGCTATAAAAATATCATGAGGATAAGGCTATGTGAAATGTAAATATGGTAATTACACCACCTTTAGAAGATGCATTCCTACAAGCTATCATTCATTAGAAACATATATATCAAGGATTGATAGGTTTGAAATTTACACAATACCATGATATTAGGAAATAAAAACAAAGCAAATATATGGATCCCATAATGGAGAAAGGGTTGATGCACAAAGCAGTGTAGATTTTGAAAATGATTCAACAAAAAGAAACCACTAAAGATGATCTTGAAACCATAGATGAACAAATGTAATGGAAAATGGTGTGCATCATTTGAAAATATGGTGTTGTCATTTCCTTGATGGTCTTGATGAATCTCCTTAGTACACTATAGAATCAGGACATCTCATAGAACATCACTAATTTTGTTTATAATCTACTACAGTGTGCACAAAAGGGTTACTAATGAGTGGATTAGATGATATGATACGTAAAACCAAAGAAGCCATGGGATGTTGATTCAAGGATGGACATTGAAATCACATGGTATGAGGTACCCAATGTAGTGTTTGATTTTTGTAGAACTACCAATATGGTCCCTAAATCCACATGGGTTACTATTGGATGACCTATACTAAGTTACAACCCAATTGTATTGAGTCTTATAGGTTATGGACACATTGAACCAATTGGTAAATTAGAGGATGTGGAGATCAAAGTCATATAATTGAGCTTGCATGGTGACTTTGAATTCATAGATATGAATATGGATGAGACACATTATCCTACACTCATTATAAATAAATGGGCCTATGATGGTCATATGACCATTAATACAAGAAGGAACCAGTTATAATGCCATCATGGAGATAAGATTATAATGAATCCTTAAAATAAGGATGGAAAAAAATCATATTGGATTCCTAAAGATCTTGATTCTATATATTTCTAAAGTGAGAATAATTGGATGAAGGTGAACACTAAAGATAGACAATAGGCCTTACGAGCCACTAAATGTGACTTACTCTAAAATTTCACAAGCCAACCTAAAGTGCCTTTGTATTTAAAAGATTTAGCTCTTAATTATGTGTTACCACATGTGGATATTCCACCATTAGTGGAATATGATGTATGTTCTATGCCCATATGGTTATTATCTCAGTTAGACATAGATTTTTTATATCAATCTAGTCAAAGAGATAAAGATTAAATAGAACCAATGAGAGAATGAATTTTACCTTGGGATAGGTCTTCTTTAGTTAGGAGATATTTTGACACTCACGTTCTTAATTGGATGAAGGGTGACCATGAGATCTAACCTCTATGCATGGTTTTTGCAATGGAATGTCAACTACCAAACTATTTTTCCACCAAGGATATTGGTTAGTTTATACTATGATTCTTATAATATGTACCTAACATTCACCATAGATTTAGTACTCTAGCATATGCATTGAAGGGGATTGTTTTAAATTGGTGGTTTATACATAAAGAGGCACCTATGCAATGGGATGAAATCTATCAAATCCTTCTAGCTTAGTTCTAATTACCAGAAGGAGTAAGGAAGGATTGACCAATATTTCATGAAGGATATTGCCCTAAACTTCATATTTACCAATGTGTTAAGGGTTTTAACTATGGATTCTATTACTCTAAAATATTGGGTACATATTTTCCATTACTCTTTAAGTGCCCTTCCTATTTCTTGGTATATCCACTAGGGGTGCAAAAGGGAAACAAAACATTGGGCATAGGTTCAAAGTGTATTCGTTTAGACCTTTATTTTCATATATGAGAACCCTTTTACACATAAGGTACTAAAAAATATAAAGTTTTGTCTATGCCATGTGAGGATTGAAGACTTATATGAATTAAATGATTCATCATCCTCTCGCAACACATCCTAGAATTTGAATCAACCTCTATAGTCCTATAAATTAGAGAAGGATAAGGTAAAGCTATCTATTCAACCATGTCATAGAATACAATTCAAAGATGAGTGGAAAACATATTTAACCAAGGAGTATGAGATGGCTCTCATAAATTTATTCAAACTGAAATGGGAAGTTGAGACACTTCCATGTCTAGTCATAAAATCATATAAATAAGAAAGGATGTGACATCTTAACATTATAGAATGGGAAGTTGAATGGTTACTATGTGATTCCATTCTTAAGTAATAATGTAATATTTACCATGAAACTTTGAAGGAGAAAATCAATAACATTAGGTCTAAGGATGTTCCAAAATTGGCACATATTGGTGATTATTAGTTGCAAGAAGACATCTTTGAAGTACTAAAGCTTATGTAGGATTATCAAGACATCTTCCTAACCAAGTTCACTAAATTCAAGGGTGTGTACCCATCTCTAGGATAAATACACATTGAATTGAAGGAGTGTGCATGAATAATGAAGAAAATACCCTACAATTTAAACCCAAACATGAATCTAAAGTTTAAACCTAAATTGAACCACATGCATGAGGATGGAATTATTTTTCTTGTAGAAAAATATGACTAGGTGAGTCCTATGGTGGTTCAACCAAAGAAGACCAATGAGATAATATTTTATGGAGACTATCATATTTAAATGAGGATTTCATTAATGACCCTTTCCCTATCCTATTTATAGATGAAGCTCTATAAGTAGTCACAAGACACGAGGTGCATTCCTTTACTTATAGTTTTAGTGGGTACCATCAGATTCTAATTACAAAAGAAGATATTGTTAGAGGTACAATCACTGAGAGGGGGGTGAATTAGTGAGCCTATATACTTAAATTTTAATTATAATCCTTTAACCTATTAACCAATCAACATATATAAACTTGATCAAGCAACATTAACAAGAGAAATCATACATTTAATGCATACACAAGATTAAACACATAACACATAGTTCTTATGGGAAACACTCATGGGGAACAAAAACCACTCTCAATCCAACAAAACAAATAGACCACTATCCTATAATAAATTACAAACAAGATGCTTATAAACTCCTTTATACCAAAAAACCTTGATTATGTCCTCCTAACCAAAGGTATTTAGTGAATCACCTATTTCACAAGGATTAACTTCCCCTAAGGAAGACCAAGTCTTTTAGACCCTCCTTTGAATACCTCTAACTTAGAAATGATGTCTTCAACACCTGATGATGGATCTATATTTTATAACCTCTACATAAACACTCTCTATCTCAACTAGGCCTCTCACATAGGCATGTCACAATCTCTTTCCTTCTTCACTTAATCTATCCTTAGATGCACACTCAGACCTCTTTACATATCCTTAAAATTTAAGAGCATTATTATGGCATTATAAACATGACATATAGGTCATACACATAGTCAATGATATGTTCTTCTCATTAACTCAACCAATAGGCAAACTACATATCCTTCACTTCATAAGACACACACATAAGCCTCTCATAAACCTCTCTCAAGTCTCTAACTTACAAGTCTAGAAACCAACACATTTTTTTTCACTATATATAAATAAATCATGAATTAAAGATCAAAATATTTCCTTATTGGCCAAAAAACATGCCTTCACCCTTAAGGAATCTCACATGGGTCAAAATTAAGGACAATCCACTTTCAAATAGGCCTAAGTCAATTTTAGGTCTTATGGAGACCCATTCAGCTTTTTAACACTTCTCTAAGAAATATAAAGAATATAATAACACTTTCCAAAATCATGGACCCATATTTCATGATCCATAAGTCATCCTTAAGTGCCAAAAACCATCATATTACCCTTTAGCTTAAGTACAAATAGCTTAAACACTTCTTTGTAAATAAAATTAGTATGAGTGAACACACAGTCACCTTCTAATCCTTTGTTCATACATCATATGATTGGTCAATCCTTCATAATGTACATAAAGTATCCTTATAGATTATAAAACACTCCCCAATAGTAAATTCATCAAGAGATATAAAAACAACATCAAAATGAGCTCAATTACCCTTCTCGGGTTACTTGTAGAACATGCATGAACACATAGCCAACTTTAAAACTCAATATATTTGTTTACACACACTTTCAGATCTTCAAATCCATATTTACAGATGTGCTTTGGATTATCTACCAATTTTATTTTTAAGAATAGTTTAAATTTTTTTTGGATTGAAAGATATGTACTAAAAACTAGACATTAGTTTTTCCTTCACAAATTCGAATGCAAATGATCACAATTAAACTTCAAACACTATACTCACATCTCATGTCCTCTCAGCTTTAGATCAATTATTCACCATTGATATTGTTTGAAATTTAATTCATAGTTCATCATATCTAAATTTTAAACATTTTACAATTGACCTCATCTCGTGCAATCTAGAAACTTTGACTCAACACCCTTTGTCAATCTCTATGGATTAGTTAGGTTTTTAACTAGTAATTCTCACAATTTGATCAATCTATATGAATACCTACTCATCATTAGATCCTTATCCTTTACCTTAAATTAGTTATTAAACATTATGGACCTATCCTTATCTCACTACTTCCTAACTTCTTATAGAAAATAGGCTCCATCAATCTTGTTCAAACTTTAACTTGTGTAAATTTGACTATGGGAGCCTTACTTATCTGCCTAAGTATCCATTTTTGAACCTTAATAAATTCTTTTGTACTTAGATGCATGATCTCAAATTTGAACCATATGATCTCCTTACATAGGATAATCCATATATATATAAACAGGCTCCTATAACCTTTGCACATGTGATATATATTTCCATTAAAATTCCTTCTTAAAATCTTCTATCATAGAGCCAACTATGCTTAGAATTTGTCTAGGAGGCCAACTTTGCTCCTGCATAACTTTTGTTGTGCTTCAGTGCATGACCTAAAATTTAGCACAAAAAAATTAAGCTCAAAAATTAACAAACCCATATAATAACCTTTTATTTAAATGTACACACATATGAGATATTCCACCATCAAAATTCTTACTTGGTTCTTCTTTCCACTTTGCAAAGTTAGCTAAGTACGGGAAAACATTATCAAAATGCATGGGAGCCCAACATTGTACTTACATATATTTGACTACACTTCAATGTATGAAGTTAGATTTATCACATATTAAATATGGACTAATTTGATCACAACCATATAAATAACTCATCTTGACTCATTCCCATGTGGAAATGGTGATGTCATCAAACTGCATACATAGGGTTTTTGCCACTAGACCCAAACTATCTAGATGAAAACTATGGACTACCAAATGAATTCCAATTATGCACATAAAATCTAAAATCATAGATAATATATTATTTACCTATTACACATGTTTAATACTTCATAATCATCCCTAAATACTTATAACCATGCCAAAACTAAATATCAACCAAGCCAACTTCAAGCACACTAAGACAAGCACATTGCACACTTTGTCATTGTAATTTAGGCTATCAAAGGACTTCATCTAATCATAAGGACACCTTCATGACATCACTGACAACTCTCCAATATATATAACCAAGATGACCTATGTAGTATAATGGGGTTATTTCATGTATAAGGTAATGCCATTTGGATTGAAAAATGCACTTGCAGTTTTCTCAAGGGATGTTGTACCTATGTTCAAGGATTTCATCCATGATTTCTTAGAGGACTATTTGGATGATTAGGTAGTATTATCATTGTTTATGAATCACTCTTACAAACTAATATTGATGCTAGAGAGATTTAGAGTGTTTTATATATCACTTAATTTTTAAAATGGTTATTTTTACACCCTTTGGGGTTTTCTTAGGTCATGTAGTCTATAGCAAAGGTATCTTGGTGGATCCAACCAAGATCATAGTGATTGTGGGATTGCCACCACCCACAACTATGAAAAAGGTCTGATCCTTCCTTGGATATATCGGCTATTATAAATTTTTTATTAAGGGTTATGATACAATAACTACCCTTTTATAAAAACTATTAAGGATACATGGTTTGGTTAGACAAATGATTGCTAGGCAGAATTCATTGATTCAAAATAGAGAGTGATAACTACACCAATATTTATTTTTCCATGTTAGATTAAGTTATTCTATGTACATGTGGATACGTCAAGGATCATAATTCGTGTTGTATTGACAGATCCAAGAGAGGGTGGTTTGGATCACCCAATTCATTTTTCTAGTTAGAAAATATCTAAGGCTAAAAAGAATTACATTACTATTATGCATGAATCCCTTGTGATAGTATTCACATTTCAAAAAATATCCATTACTTATTATCTAAACCATTTTAGTTGTTCACCAATCATCAAGCCCTGGGTTACTTGGTAAATAAACCTTTGTTAGGAGGATGGATGTCTTGAAATTCAATGCTTTTTTAGAAGTTTTAGTTTTGCATTAATGTCAAACTTGTTCAAGAGAACATTAGACCAGACCATCTGAACTAGATCCAAAATGCCAAAGATCTAGAGGAAATTCATGATGAATCACTTGATGCACATTTATTTTGGGTGACTACAATTCTTGAATAGTTAGAGGAGATCACACATTTTCTAAAACAAGGGACATTTCTAGAACACTACACAAAATGAGAAAAGAATAAATTGATTACTAAGGCCCTTCCTTTTAGTATAATTATTTCTATACAATTTTGGTAAGGATGAAGTACTACATCGAGTTTCACTTGATCATGAATTACCTTAAGTACTTGAAGAAGCACATCAAGGTATTGTAGGAGGTATCTTAGTTAGGGATGCTACATCTAAAATTTTTTTCAAAGAGGCCTATGGTGGCCTTATTTATTTTAAGATTCACACTAAATCACATAGCAATGTGATAACTATTATAGAATGAGAAAGTCAAACCATTAGGATAAAATTCCACTCCATCCAATGCTTACAAAATATCCCTTTAAATAATAGGGGATTGATTTTATTGGACCTATTAATCCACCTAATAAACATAGTCATGCATGTTATATCATCACTATGACTGACTATTTTACCAAATGGGTCAAAGCTATATGTAATCAGAAATGCATCATGTCCATAAATTAATACTAGATCAGATGGGATAGAGCACACCTACACTTATGATTGGGGAGCATACAATTTTTAAGTTGGAATATTACTAATGTGAAGATCCGCTAAACCTGATTAGGGGATCATTTGTCACAACACACCATGTGAGGTAGTGTTCCAAAGCTTATAGTCTAAGATATTCACACAATAACCCTATAAGATCCCTATGATTTAATATTTTCACTAATCTAATAATAAGAAATTTTAATTTAATATAGTGCACACCAAAGCTTGTGGCACAAAGTGGGGGTTATAAATAAACAACTAAACTAAGCATGTATAGAAGACATATACTCATGTCAATGTATATAAAATACTAATACATGGAAGAGAAGAATAAAAATGTACTATCTATCTACTCTTACAAAGGAGGAATAAACTTAGGAATAATAATATTTGAAGATGAACTCACTGAGCCTCAATCTCCCACTTGGCCAAGGAGCTTTGCAAGAGATTGTCATGGTATGTAAGGGTAACTAAGATAAATAAGCTCTAGGCTACACAACCTATCCAAGCATCCAAAATACTTATCCATAAGATGAGATTAGATCTCCAAAGAGGTATTGAACCCTAAAGATTTATTCCTTAAGTAGAACGGTCAATAGGTAGTTGTTCATTTGTACTTCTTCACTTAATTCTTCACTATTATTAAATGGTAAGGAATGACCTTGTATATATAGTAGTATCTTACCCTAAAATCATTTGGGAACATTAGTTGTGATAGGTAAACCTAATTAACCTAGCATATTTTTGGGACTAACTCACTAGGTTTGTGTTAGGTTGGCCAAGAGGCTAACAAACTAAAAGAGAGAAAAAGTCCTTAAACTATTTTACCTAGTCAACCTAGCACAATAGACATGTCAAAAGGGTGATAAGGTAAGAAATGAAGGATAAAACATAACAAGTGATATGAATAGGTATAACTAAGAATAATAAGCTTGGGTTCAATGGTTTTAGGAGGCTAGTGTGTGGATGGTAAGTGGATAGAAGGAACAACAACCTTATGAAGCATTGATGGTCTACCCACCCCTTTCCTAGTGCATCCCTTAAGGCATGCACTTAGAAATATTGAGACTTGATAGGTTATTATAAGATACAAAGTGTTATTCATCAATAAAAGTTATAAATATTATGTGTATACATATGCCCTAGACAAATCTCATCACGTGCCATGTAAGTGCAACACGGGATGGTGTTTTAGAAGAGAACATGATATCACATAACACTGATGCTAAGTATGGTGCAGTAAGTAGAAAATAAGATAAATGAAATAAACATATTGAAAAACATAGACCTTTAACTTACCTTAGTGCCATAGATAAATAAGTATACTATAAGAAATGAAGGTGTCCAATGTAGAGTACAGTAGGTAAACCTATACAAGTTAGTGCAAAAAATAGCTAAAAATTTAAAAAATAGAAAATAGACATGTGATAGTGTAAATAAATCTCTACATCATTATTATTCTAATGCATTTTATTGTTTTGAAAATGGATGAGTAGAAATAAAGATAGAGGCAAAACAAGGAATCTACTTGAAAATAAATGAAAGAATTGAGTAGCTAAAAAGTGTTTTTAAATAGGAAAAGAGAGAATTCATTTTACATTTTGAATTGTGAAAGAGAGGAAAGAGAGATATGAGACCAAATAAGGCTAGGATGGTGAGGGAATGACATCCTAGATGAGGAGGACATCTAGAGGTGGTAGTAGATGTACTACAAGTATGCAACTATGAATCTCAAACCAATTTTTGAAATTTATATTAAATTAAGTGAATTTTCAATAAAATTTGATTTTAAGAATTTATATATGTCAAAATAAAGAAAAATTATATTCTAAGGGTAGAAAATAAGAAGATGGGAAATGGGTTGGAAGGGTTTAGGAATAAAATGAGTGAAATGCACATTTTGTGAAAAATGTACTAGGTTGGCAAACATAATACACTAGGTTGACTAGGTTAACCTAGTATGATGAAACAAGGTAGAATCCATATGGTTGACCTAGTAGGTATGAGTCAATCTAGTGTAATCTATAGGCTAAAAAGCTAGAACAGACTAAGTAACTAGTCCATAAAGGTGAGAATGAAAACTCGATACTAGAGAGGGGAAGATAAGAGGGTTGACTTGGAATTTGAAGTTAAATATGACAAAAATAGGAAAATGTTTGTCAAACTAGGTTGACCAGGGAACTAGAATAAGTATGGAAAAGCATGCAAAAAGCCATAAGAGGGCTAGAATGGCCCAAAATGACCAAAAGAGGGAAAGAGGGACCAAGTAAGCTAGAAATATGATAAAAATGTAAAAATGATTAAGCTTTTTTTTAATTAAAATTGTAAACATTATTTATAAAGAATGTATTGTGATTATATATGACATGGAAGAACTAATGCATCCTTTATTTTTTTTTGTTTCAAAGATGATCAATATTCTAGAGGTTGGTGGATATGTCTTCGTTGTCAAATGTGTTATTTATATTGTTAGATAGAGATTGATCTAGATTCGTAGACATGGGTCTAGGAGGTATATCTGATGTGTAGGATCCCCCTCAATGCTACCCTATTAGTCATGTTCTTGAAAAGCTAGGAATGATTGACTAATACCTTTAGATGGGAGGTGGATGGGGATGTGATAGAGGTGGTATCACACTAGAGGATGTCCATTCCATCCTTGGACTACCCATAGTAGGAGCCTTAGTGACCATAGGGATGTTAGATAGCTTAAAGGAGAGGAAAGCCTTAGCCATGTGGGTTAAAGGCTTAGATATGATATTGAGAGGATAGAGAGTCAATACGGATTATGTGTATATTTCATAGATTATGGACCTTTAGAAGGTTATGATAGGTCTTGTGACATAATGAGTGATCTATCATAAGTTGGACAAGATAACCAAGTACCACTATTCATGGTATCCTTGAGTAGGATGATGATGGAATATTGAGTATTATATGATATAGGTTTTATCATCTAAGTCTAGCTTGTACATGATTTGTTCAAGATGTTGATTAGAGGTAAAAGACTATGGGACCAATCATGCTATTGATGGCATGGATATATGAGAGATTTCCCATGTATAGATTGGTTAGGTTACCCCATGTGGTAATGATGGGTTACCTCAAGTGCAAAAATGGAGGGAGGACTAAGTAGTATAATACATGCCCCACATGCTAGTGTTATAGTTAATGAGATATGTAGACATTATGTGGTAGCAATCTGGGCACATAATAACTACATGGGTGAGTTGGTACATAGTTACACCAAAACTAGAGAAGAGAGAGGTGGTTAGACATTATATGTGGTGAAGAGAGCCACATCTAATGGTACAAATGCTAAGATATATGGGCCTACCTCATTTGGTGACACAGATACTAATTCCTCACTAGTGGGCTTGGTATGTGAAGGAGCCATGAGGGAAGAGGGGACTTGGATCACTAATTATGATTATAACATTGAGGCCAAATCAATAATGACCATGGACTAGTCAAGAATGATGAATGGTAGAGGAAGAGATGGAAGAGGTAGAGATACTAGATGTGCCACTACCATCCCCATAGTGAGACAAGCAGTGACCATCAAGGACATGGAAGTGATAGAGACCAGAGAGAGTGGAGACTATAGACATCTCACATGACCCCATCGATGGGCTAGAGGAGATGATAAAGAAACCATTCAGATGGAGGCTAAGATAGACATCAGCCATGATAACCAAGTTTGAGCTAAGGAATTGACCTATCGAGGAGGTACTAAGAGGCCACGCAGATAGGGAGATTGTGTTAGGTGATGATGTAGATGATGATATAATAGAAGCCAAGACATATATAGGTATGAAGATGGTTAAATTATTTATTAAGTTTATATTTCATAGTAGAGAAATATATATATAGATATTATCAGATATGACAGTGATCTAATATCCATCTGGTGTGATTTTTCATGTGTACCTAAGGATGAGGATGAGATGTGGGGGTCCCTAGTGAGGGAAACAATCCATGACATCTTAGATGATACTATACAACCATATGACCCCATGACATAAGAGGATCTGATTGTACCATCTACCCAAAACTAGGCAAGATGGTTAAGATTAGCTAGAAAGGTATCAAGTTAGATACAGGGGAAGAAAGAGAGGATACAACCATTAGTAGAGATGGGTGTAGGTGAAAGATAGGCTTGACAAGCCTTGGTCTATGAGAGAACTATGCATATGGAGATAGTGACATAAATGACATAGGCATATACAATGATATAGACTCAACTGACATAGGCACATAATATGACACAGGCTAAGTTGGTGCAAGCATAGGTGCAGATAGCACACCTATAAGAATAGGTAAATGGATTGAGATCATAGATTACCTCATTACAATGTACCATTTAGAGGAGTCAGATCAAGACCTTAGTAGGCAGCATGACTAGGCCACAAGATAGATAGGATGGAGCCCAACATTAGTGTTGAGGCTTTATAATGGTTGTATATGTTGTATCAAACTCATTAATTTTTGATTGATTATATTTTTCCAAGTCCTTTT
The DNA here is from genome assembly GCA_037957365.1 of Torreya grandis. Lineage (NCBI taxonomy): Eukaryota > Viridiplantae > Streptophyta > Pinopsida > Cupressales > Taxaceae > Torreya > Torreya grandis. The sequence goes on from JARHVA010002811.1 coordinate 719,883, forward strand.
TGCCTATTTATTTTTAACCATGAATGTGTACTCCATAATGCTAGAAAATAAACCACACCACATATATTTACTATAACATATAAAACAAAGATAAATACATGTGCTAGAAAAAAAATATCCAAAAGCATCTACAAACAAAACCATCATAAAGACAAAAAACATAACCAATACCAATAAGACAAAATGATGTATCATTTTGTCTTATTGGTATTGGTTATGTTTGTTGTCTTTATGATGGTTTTGTTTGTAGATGCTTTTGGATATTTTTTTTCTAGCACATGTATTTATCTTTGTTTTATATGTTATATTAAATATATGTGGTGTGGTTTATTTTCTAGCATTATGGAGTACACATTCATGGTTAAAAATAAATAGGCAAAAAGGACTTGGAAAAATATAATCAATCAAAAATGCACTACACACTAGTTCAAGTTGGGAATTGTGTAATAACAAAAAATGACTAAGTATAAAACTCCAAAAAAATGACAAAGAAGATGGTAAAAGGGGATTTGTTTTTAAACCAATGTACAAGATTTTTGCACCAAATTAAATCAAGTAAAATCATACTAAATATCATGCTGGGAAGTATGACAAATAATGTAATAAAATGGAAGGTATGTAAAAGGGCACAAATGATAATAAAAAAAATCAAAATCAAGTCAATCAATTATACTATATCATGATGGGAAGTATAAAATAAAAACAAAAATTGTAAAAAAAAATTCTTGAATTTATCATACTAATTCAAGCTGGGAAGTATGAGAAATTCAAAAAATGGTTGTAATCTTACATGAACTCAAAAAATAAAAAAATAAAAGGTGAAAGAAAACTGAAGTAAGCATAAAACATACTAATTCAATCTAGGAAGCATGTCAATGATGTGTAACCTCATAATCAATAAAATCTTATTTCATATTTGACACATGTAATTTTGGATGGTGACTTTAATTATTGGAAATTTTTATGAGGGCCAAGTCTTATCCACAATCTTACACCGTAACTCACAAAATAAAGACCCAAGGGGTACCAAATCAAAATTGGTAAGAAGAAGGATAAGTAATGGTAAATTAAGGATGTGGTTAATAAGATGGTAAAGATGGTAATTTGTGAGGTATGTTGGGCCCTATCCATAATCTTATAAAGTAACTCATAAATGATATCCCATGGGGAGTGATCAGTAAGCAAAACAATATTTCCAAAGAGGAAATATGAAGGAAAAGGAATGAAAAATGGAGTGTAAAAATCAAGGCTTAAGCATCTTAGGATAAGACTTTAGGAGGCAAGAGGCATACTAAAGACATAAAAAGACACTAAGTAACTAGTGGCCATCTATGTGTAAAGGAAACACACTTGCTAAAGACATTAAGCTTTGTAGGTAAATATGTGTGCTACTAAGATCAATTCATGATGGTATATTAGTACAAGGAAAAGTAAAATGGACCTACCTTCTCACGACATGTTCCCCACTCCTCAAGACCCCTTATAGAGCCATCAATCTACTACAAAGATTGGATACTTACATGAGAAAGTAGGTAGCACTAATTTTTTTTTAATTCTCCTCTTCTAATCTACTAGAATTATGCACCCTAAAGGACATCAATTTTACTGTGAGGCCAACTATGGAGTTTGAGATTTAACTAGAAGAAGGATATGTGCTTTAAATCATGTCTTTTAGTATGATTAAAAATTTTAAGAACATTCAATATATTTTTTCTTTTTGATATCATTTCCTTTTATTTAAATGATTTGGATTTTAAATTTATTTTGAAGGCTTTTTAAGATTCCTCCTCCATATGGATTTGTAATTACCAATCATGAGAGAGATAGTGATACACATGAATGAGTTGTAGGCTAAGGCTAAAGGAATCTAAGTAACCCAAGACAAAAGACTAACTAGAACACTTAGGCTTGACAATGAACTGAGCATGTGATCTTAAGTCTCAACTATGTATATGGTTAGTTTGTGGAAAAAGGAAGAAGGGTAAAAGGAGTTCCAAAGGAGGACTAATGAAAATAAATAGTAATGAGAAAGATTTATTGATAACTACTCACATGGTAGTAATATATAGTAACCAAAGGGAAGAGGGTAAATATAACCAAGTCACCATGACAACTATTTGTGAAAAATAAAGATAGGAAAGAAAACAATCATGAAGATACAAGGGAAGAGTTTTGAGAAAAAATCTAAATGAAAAGAAAGAAATTATAAGGAAAATACAAGTATATGTGAAATGTAAAATGATAACATAAGCTAATTATAGTATAATAAGAAAGATAAACATGATATAAGATAAGAAAGAATTTGACTCAGTGTCAAATGTTATAACAAATAAAAAATAAGATTGTAGCACACATCCAATCCAAAAGATAAATTAGAAAGCACCATGTATGTGCTCATATATACTGGTAAATCTATCCACACATATTATCTAATACATTAGATAAGTCTCTATGAAGCTGAATGCACGTTGTAGCTAAGGTCTCATCAATTTTTAGTGAATACTGGGTAAATACTTCTTTTCTGATCTCCTAAACTAAAAAAGTAGGAATTCTCAAAGGATCATGTTTAGGAGGAAATTTAGGCAAAGGATGATTAGGAGAATGTGTGAAAATAGGATCTACAGGAGAAGAATGAATCCTAGGTGAAAAAGGATCCATGGATGAAGGACTCAAAGGCAGAGAAGGATCCACAGGTGAATGAATCATAGGTTGAGTCATAGAAGGTGGTGAAGGGACCACATGAGGTGATGAAACCACTAGAGGTGGAGCCATGGGAGAATAAAGAGGAGCCTTCTTATGAGAGTGACTAGTGGGAGGAATAGTAAAAGGTCCAGGGATGGAATAAGGTGATCCTTAAGATGTTGTTGAAGAATGTGGTAATGATCAATGTGATGCATACCACATAGGTGCCAGAGACTATATATCTCACCATACTTAGGTAAATATTAAATAAGTACCTTTGGGAGAGGTATTGATTTGTCTAATGACAGGTAAGAAGGATGCAAGGTATCAAGATAGTGGCATAACTTGTAACAATGGGTAGACAAGTGATTATCTATCTCATGGAAGTAATAGATACACTTGTGAGTGGTTTTAGGAGCATTCATGGAATGAGGTGAAATAGGAGTGGAAGAAGCTAAAGACAACGCATTATCCCATTTTGTGGGAAAAGGATCTATCTTAGGTAGCATAACTAAATCATCATCAAGAGAGGGTGATGATGACCAAGGAGTAGAACTAGGCTCAATAGGAGGAACACTAGGATGAGAAGTAGAAAGAGGCTCAAAAATATTAGGAAAGGAAACATGTTTAAATATAATGGAAAAAGGAATGAGCTTAACTATAGCTAGCCCTACTGAATTAGGGGTGGGATTTGTAGAAGGTCTAAGGAGGACTAATCTAGGTGTGGCAAAGTGATAAGGTCTAGTCATAGTATGATCCAAGGGCATGGTCCTAAGTCGCTCTTCAAAAATTGGAGGTATGAACACCATATCTACCCTATGATAAAGAGGAAAAATGCAAGAATCAAGAACTATAAATAAAAGAGAATGATGAGATACATGAAAATACTCAAGTAAATAAGAATGGTAATGAATAATCTTGGCATCATGGGCTTGAACAAGGCCACCTAAAAGAGGATCATATAAATAATAGCCATCATCATAGTTTGGAGTATGAATAATGATGGCACAGGTTAGGATGACCTTGTCATCAAAATAATTTTGGTGAATAGAGTGCTTAGTCTTAATTAAGACTATGGGAATGTAATCACAAGGAGGCTTATGAGAATGAGGTTGCAAGGAAGTAAAAAGTTGTAAGATGAGATGAGGTGAGAGATCAAAATTTTTGATCTTTAAGTTGATCTTGTCAGGCTCATTGTCATTAGATCCTAAAAGTTTGGGAGAAATATTACCAATGAGCTTAGGATGCCCAATGTAACCTCTGGTTGAGTTGATTGGAAAGTTTAGATGATGTGACTCATAGAATGGAATACTAGTTAAAGTTTCAAGTGTGGTAATTTTGAAGACACCATGATCTTAGAATTGTTCAAAATTTTAAGGGTTAGTGTCTCCTTAAATCATGCAAATGGTTCTATTGTGAGGAAAGTTTATGCATTGGTAAGTGGAAGATGTAACAACTTGCATACAATGAATCCACAACTTACCAAGAAAGATTTTATGTGAAAGGGGAAAGTTGAATATCATCACCTTTACATGAATGGTGGTAGGTAAGATGGTAATAAGAAGCTACACACACCCTAAGGGATGCATTTAGGTTCTATCGTATCCTTGATAGGTTTTACATGTAGACTTGAGATTATATTAAGAATATCCAAGAGGCTTAATGAAATCAAGGGAAGTGACATAAGTGCTAGAACCCTCATCAATCAAAGCATGCTTAACTTGGATATCACCTATTTGGATGCTAATAAATAATGGAGGATCATGTACACAAAGAATAATCTCATCTATAATCATATATGTGATGGGAAATTATAAATAAAGTGAAGTTTTTGTAGTTTCATAAATGTTAATAGATATCTCTTCACATTACTATAAGATATTATCCTTAGATCTTGATAAAGTGGCCTCCCATCCTGCTAAAGGAGGGTGAGGGATATTCATCTTGAATAAGAGTTGCATGAGGTAATTTATATGATGTGGATATGTCCTCATGAATTCAAGTAAAGGTATTTGAGAAGGAAGATTAGCAAGTTCTGCAATGGGATCCCAATCATCATAACCCATAAGGATATGTTTAGATATAGGTATGTAATGATTAAGAAGATATTGAAAAGGTGGATCTAAAGAGAATTTAAATCTATGTTCATAAGAATGTGAAGGTTGAGAAGAAGGTTGTAAATTTTTTGTCAATGAAGGAGTTGGTTTAGATTGATCTTGAAGTTTGGAAGAAGAAGTGTTAGTAGAAATTAGATTGTCATTAGTATTAGAAGATGATGGGACATAATTAGAGATAGCATGGGATTTGTCATCCAAGGGAGAATCATAAATCAAATCATCAAAAGAAAAAAGATCTTCTTGGCCCAACTCATTTAAATGAGTTGGAGAAGAAACCTAGATAACATGATATGTCTTATATGAAGGAGTGTAAATAGGTTGTGAATCAATGAAATCCACCACTCTTTTCATATTAGTCATGCTAAGAACATTCTCTTTGGAATTTGGTTAAACAAGATTTTCTATGTAATTGGTGGAAGAAGTGGGCTTATTTTGACCTTCTTGGATTGGTTGATGATTAGGTAATGGGTATTTATAGATAGCTAAATGAGCATTTGATTGATTTAAGTCTTGAGTTTTATCATGTGATTTATAGTCTTTGAAAGCAATCTCATAGGATTGTTGATGCTTATGAATAAATGAATCGTGATCAAAATTTGGGCCAAGAAGAGAGTCCATAGCTAAATTATGGAGTTGTCTACAAGTCTCATGAGAGTGACCCTAGCTAGCATGAAACCAACAAAACTTATTAGGATCATACCATGATTTCATAGCTTGATTAGGTTTAAGCTCTTATGGAAGAGGCATTTAAGCAATTTAGCCAGAGGATAAAGGCTTATGGACATTAATGTTATTTATTGAGAAATGAGGATTAGTGTATTATTGAGAAGGAATTGGTTCTGAAGAAGGGGTAGGAATGACAACTTGAAAATTATGAATGGTGTCAAATGAATTGGTAATACCATAATTGGTAATATTATGGTATTTATTCTTTAATAATAGGTGAGGGAGTGTAAAAGGTTAGGGTGGCTCAAATTGATGCATGAGGAAATCTTGTCTTTTGGCTTGATCAATAGTTTCCTCCAAGGTACGTGGAGAAAGGGTATGGAATCAATATTATAATTTAGGAAACAAAGCATTTTTAAAGAGATGAAAGAGATTATCATCCTCCATGTTATGTTCACATTTATTTGACAAAGTATTCCATCACTTAACAAAGGCTTGGGTAGTTTCATTTTTGTTTTGTTTATAATTGATGAAATAGGCAAAAGTGTTCTCTAGAGGATCACTAGTTTGAAATTTTTACACCAAATCATTTACTAAGTCTTCCAAACTAGTTATAGAATGTGTTCTAAATTGATTATACCAATCCAAGGCATCACCCATGAGGGTTTTTTCTAGGAGTTTGGTAGTAGAAAAGGTATTTAACTTGACCCAATCCTTGTAAAGATTTCCAAATGTCTTAAGGTGAAGAGTAAGATCGATTGATCCATTGTAATAAATTGTACGTGTTATACCTCATATATCAATATTAACAATTTAGGTGGTAAGAGGTTCATTTTTCAAATGCTTGATGACTTTGTTGACTAATAGAGGATGAGGAATGAGATTACCTTGAGAATATCAAGGAGGAGGAGGAGGAACACTTTGGTTATGTGTGCCCCAAGTCATTGGTTGAGGATTGGTTTGAAGATTAAGACAGTGGTTTTGTATTCTCATCATTTGATTGATATTATGAGCTTGAAATGTGTTCATTTGGTTGAGAGTTTGCAATAATAGTTTATGAGTTTAATTAGTGTTATTAGAAGTAGTATTGGTATTTGTGTTGGTAATAGTGGCTTGGGTACCAATATTAATGTTGATATGAGCTTGAGAAGAACTATGAGAATTTGAAGCATTAGTGGCAAAATTTTCTTGTGAAGAAAAAGATGGAATAGTAAATGGTTGAAAAGATGAAGCACTAGAATCATGAGTACCTTGGGTAGCAATAAATGAACTAGTGGAAGGATTAAAGATAATAGATCTTATGATATGCCCACCAGAGGTAGAACATACCATGTTAGTTTGGGAAATTGATGGTAAGTGTTGGCATTGATGTCTACAAGGCATGTATAATGATAAAGTGGTCTAGTAGGTATAGTGAGATGGAGCATGGTGATCTAATGTGCTTGGTATAGTGAGATGCTTGCATGAAGGTTGTTTGGATGAATGTATGGTGGCATGGAGAATGGATTGTCATTAAAAGACATACTCTTGGAATTTTATATGTAGGTTAGAGTGATTTTATGAGGTTCTGATGAAGTATGCAGGTCTGATAGGTTTGACCATGCATGGTTGCATATAGGGTTTTGAGTCTTATGGATTGTATATGGAGCTTAGTATTCTTGGAATATTCATTTTAGACACTTTTAGGAAGTAAAGAGGCTAGGTATATGACTTCCAAGTAGTTTCAATTAGTTTGTAAGATAGTTTGGCTCTTGGCTTAGTTGGCCTATGTGGGTTTGTGAGGACTTGTGAAGGGTCAAAGGCGATTTTCAAGTTGGTGAAGCTTGTATATTCATGGGAGATGATTAGGAATTTTTTTTAAATCATGTTTATGAGGTTTTAGTTTAGAGGAGACATAAAGTCAAGAAAAATATGCATGTGCTTTAGAAGGTGCTCGAATGGTGCATTTTGAGCTCGAGAGAAAAGTTCTCACGTTCTTCAACTCATGTAGACTTTGTATGGGGAGATAAGATTTTTGGATATATTTGGGAATTTTATTAATAAATTTTTCCAATCATTATTTCATGTATTAAGGACCTATTATTTATGAATGATTGCTAAGAAGGTAAGCATGTTTTTATGTGAAAAATTCCTAGTCTTGAGACCCGATGTTGAAGATCTTTCTTGTTGATGAATAAGAAGTTAGTGTATTGATATAATAATGTTTTAAGGTTTTATTGGAATCCTATAGGCTTATAATTATTTTTTTGTTCAAACTTGATTATTTGTGGGTCCCATAGAAAAGTAATTCTTAATTGTGTTTTTGATATTGTGAGAGATGTTTGAAAGTAACCAATGGAACAATTGTGTGTGTTATGAAGATTATAGATTAATTAAAACATTAATGGAAAGTATTAGGAAGATTAATTTCTATATGTCAAAGTTATATGTCCTCAAAGTTGTCTATTTGATATGAAGGAAAGGGTGTCATGAGAGAGAGAAACTAGTTAGAGTGAGAAGTGGAATTGGAAGGCCTAATCATTAAGGATGGGTTTGAGATATTGGAAGTGATTTATGGGATGTATTACATATATTAATTCAATTTTTATTATTCCTAATCACTTAGAGTTGATTGAATGGTTGACTCAAGTTGACCATGACGGTTTTGCTAGCAAAAGGAAATTGGTTTGAGTGATTGAGTTTGATTATAGGGTAGATGGTTAGATCAAGTGTTTTTGATGGTTGGATAGTGTTTTAGATTGAGGGTAAAAGCAGGTTTTGAAGGGGCCCCGAAACCCTATTACAAAGATCGAAAGAGAGAACGTCTAAGATCACAGGTAAAGCCTAAAAAACACTACAAGTAAGTAGCAAAAATAGGTTTTAAATGGACCTGGAACCACCAGATAAACATCCGATCAAAACCCAGAAAACATAGGTCTGGTAACACAACAGTCAGAAGATAACAAAAAGAAAACAAAGAACAGTACCAGTTTCAAAAACCAACAAGAAGGACCAGATTATTCATCCAGTTCTAGTATCAAGTTCATGGCTTCTTTTCCTTTCAAAATAGTTTCCTCGGTGGTAGCCTCCAGCAGAGCTCCTTTTTGTGTATCTTTCTTTCTAGAGATTTGCCTCATCCTTTTGCTGGGACCCTCTAGTGCTTTGGTCTCCTCATTGGCTCATTTACCTATATTGATAGCAGCAGCACAAATGTTGGATGTTACTTCCTCCATTTTCTTTCTATTGTCCTTTATAAGTTCTCGGAGGTTGTTTTCATAAGCTTTGAGCTTGACTGGGACTCGCTTAACTGATTTTCCATGTTGTTTATTTTGTTCCAAGCTATTTTCAGGGAATCTTCCAAATTTTCCACTTTTCTCTTGAGATCCATGATCTCCCTGCACATCCATGAATCGATTTGGGAAGAAGCCTCTGCCTTACAGTTAACCCAGGTCATAGGAGTGTATGTTTCATCATTCTGATTCTTCCCTCTCCAGTCCTCAGGCTTTTTATTAGGACTAATCCTGGCTTCTTCAAAGATATCTTCTTGACTCTTTTGTTCCCCCTCCTTGATTCCAGATTGTATTTCCATATTCTTATTTTGAATATCATCCTGATCAGATTTTTCCTTTTCGTTCTTAGAAGTTGGGTCCTCAACAGGATCTTCCTGATCAAATACTTCCTTTGACACATTCTGGTTTTCCTCCGTATCTACAGTTCTATTAGCAGAATCCTCCTCAGTATTCACTTTATCTTTTTCAATTTCCTCAAAACATTCTTCATCATCACTTGAGTTAGTATCCCAGATTTTAGTTCCTTCTTCTTCCTCCAATTTTTCCTTCTCGGGTTCTTCAATTTTCTCCCGTCCCCTTTCTTCTTCTACATTCTGCTTTTTAGGACTGGGGGACTTGAATTTGCCTCTCCTGATTGCTCTTTCATTCTTTTTTTCTCCTGATACCTTATTTTTCCCTTGTTTGGGGTACTTAACCAGTGCCCTATTCTTACAGTAGCCTTCAATAAGCAGAATAAGGCCTTCATGGAGGATAGGGCGCAATTCCTTTTTCCTATGTGCATATAAGCTTTGGACAAGGGAATAGTGAAGATAAAAAGGAAAAGATAGACTAACCTTATGCCTGAAATGGTTGAGGAAAACAAAATGGAACTTGTGCACTCGTTTGCTTCTTCCGTCCAGGATGAAGTACTCCCTTATACAGCTTAAGACATCCCTCCATATCCCTTTAATCTGGTCCAGCTCATAGAAATCCCCATTTTTGACCAGCTTCTGCTCTTCCTCATCCATTTTGGGGAACTTACAAAATGCCTCATTCAAAATGCTTGTTTGCTTGGAAAATTTGAGTCCATCCATTGGCAACCCTGTAACCTCAGCAATAAAGTCCTCTGTTAAGTTTACAGATATACCATGCAAGGTGACCTTTTCATCAGACCAATTTTTGAAAAAGGCCATCGTGATATGCGGTTTTGAGCCATGGAGTCTTTCCATGTAGCTCGTAACTTTTCCTTTTTGTAAGATTCTCCAGACTTCATGCTTCTCTCTCCATACTTCACAGCTCTTAGGTTCCTGTTTACGGGGTTCTCCCTTCCTTTCACGAGCCATACTCATTTTCTTCAAATCCCTTTTGCTGTGGACTTTGCCCTGAAACCTCCTGCTGTCATATTGATTGGGAATTCAACTTTGAATGTGCTTTTTCATGATCCGCTTATCCCTCTTGAGGGCCTTGCTTTTTAATAATTGAATTCCTTTCCCCGTGCTGCCACTCCTCCTACTCATTATAATTTTATTATACTCCAATCTTACCTTCTTTCGCATGGGTGGCATCATGAAGAATGAGTGCCCTTAAATCCACATTCCTTTCTAAAGTTTCATACCACCTCACTATTTGACCTTCCCAGATAGCACAATTAGCAAGCCAATCAGCAACACCATTGGCTTCTCGAAAGGTGTGGGTGATTTTAATTTCTTCAAATTTTTTTAAAAGTATTTTCATTTCCTTTACCTTATCCTCTATGGTCCAAGATATAGTATTCTTATTATTGAGAATATTGATAACATTCAAAGAGTCCCCTTCAAGCCACAATTTAGGATAACCTGAATCCACAGCTAATTTAAGGGTCTGGAGGGCAGCAGTAGCTTTGGCAATGTGGCAATTAGATATACCAATGGGGGTTGCGATAGCATCAATAACCATACCCATATGGTTTCTCAAGACACCACCACAACCAGCATTCCCCGGGTTCCCTTTGGCAGCGCCATCAAAGTTACCTTTAATCCAACCTTGAGGGGGAACATTCCAAGTAACACCTAATCTGGGGTTTTCAGGTTTACCAAGAGGAATATTCGTCCTCAAGGGATTTTCCACATTGAGAGTAGAGCTTGGATTCTTTTGAGAAGCAAAATTTTCCTTTAAAGCTCTAATGATATTCTGTCCTACCACCCATCCAGGAAGTTCTTTATTTCTAAATATTCGGTTATTTCTTTCCTTCCATATTCCCCACCAAGTATGGGGAAGAGTAATTTTCCATAAGAAGAGAACATCAGGATTCTTTGAAGGGCAATACCAGCTTTTGAAAGAAAGTTCCACGTTTTTGTGGTGAATCCATGTAATGCCCCACAGATAGAGAACCTCCTTCCAAACGAGTTGAGTGAAGGAGCAATTCACGAACAAATGATCTCTATCTTCAAGATATTTCTTACAAAGAATACACCTGTTAACAATATTGATTCCACGTTTCTGTAAGTTATCCAGAGTTAAAATTTTATTTTGGAGAAGGGTCCAGAAAAAGAACTTGATTTTAGGGATGAGCCCCTTAATCCAGGCTCTTGTCCATAACGGTTTTCTACCATTTCCCTTAGAGATGAAGATGGAGGAGACTTTAAACTGTCCACTTGGCTCATAGTGCCAAACAATTCTATCTTCTTGATTGGGATATAAGGATATTGCATTTAGGGATAATTGAATATCCTTGAGATCTTGATCATAGTCAGTGAGGTTTACCCAGGTGTTGTTCTGCCAGTATTGATTAACCATTATTCCCACTTGGTTTTCCCCTTAACCAAATATCTTCCCAGAATTTCACCTTTTTACCATTTCCTACTTTCCAAGAAATTCCTTCTTCGAGAACATGTTTTGTTCCCTGGACTGCCCCCCACATGGTAGAAGGATGGGAAATATCTGGAGTAGTAAAGAAGTCAGGAAGTGACTTTGCCTTAAATAAGTACTTATGCTTCCATATTTTACTCCATTCTTTGTTTTCCTGATAGACCCTCCATCCTTGTTTAGCTAAAAGGACAGTGTTCATACTTCTAATTTTCCTTATACCAAGTCCGCCATCCTTGATAGGTTTGAAAATATTATCCCATGCAATAAGAGGCATTCTCCTTTTCTCTTCAATACCTGACCAAAGAAAGTTTCTTTGAATTTTTTCAATTGCTTCCGCAAATTTAGTGGGGATTTTGAAAAGTCTCAAAGCATACGTAGGTATGCTTTGAAGACTAGCTTTGAGGAGTGTAAGCTTGCCTCCATGGCTAAGAAGACTGCCTTTCCATCCCGCCAACTTCTTACTAAATTTGTTGATTAGACCTTCCCAAAAGGCTTCAGGGGCTTTCGACCCAAAAGGGAGGCCAAGATATGTGGAAGGAAAAGAACCTATGGAGCACTCAAGGATTTTTGCAATTTTGTTCTGTCTATAACCTGGGGTATTGGTAAAGAAAACTGCACTTTTGTTCTAGTTTATAAGTTGTCCTAAGGCCGAGGAATATAGATTAATAGCTTCCTTTAGAATTCTAGCTTCAGTGACTTCAGACTGTCCCATGAAAATAGTGTCGTCCACAAATTGACCATGGGAACAAGTTAAAGGATGCGAAGAGGGTCTCAGACCTTTAAATAGACCTCTACGAACTAAGTCCCTAAGGTATCGCCCCATACTATCAGCCATGATAATAAATAGAATCGGGGATATAGGATCCCCTTGTCTTAATCCCCTAGACGGATTGAAAAAATGAGACGAACTCCCATTTACCAACATGGCTATTAGTTGTGGATAGCAACTGTTTGATAATAGCAACCACTCTTTGTTCAAATCCAAAGGCAATAAGGCTATTAGAAAGAAATAGCCAGTCCACCCTATCGTATGCTTTTGCTATGTCCACTTTCATTAAGAACCCCTCAGTGTTGGATTTGAGCAGTGAGTGAATATTCTCATGCGCCGTAATAACTGAGTTGAGGATTTGTCTGCCAGGAATGAATCCATTTTGTTGATCAGCTATCATCGAAGGGATCACTTGGATTAGTCTGGTCGTGAGAACTTTGGAAATTATCTTATAAAGAGAGTTGCACAAGCTAATCGGCCTGAACTGATCAGGACAATCCACTCCTGCTTTCTTCAGAATAAGGCACAAAAAAGTGGCATTAATTTCCTTCAGCATCTGTTTAGCTCCAAAAAACTCCTTCACCGCATTACTGACATCCTTACCTATAAGTTTCCAAAGCTTTTGAAAAAAGAACATGGGGAAACCATCTGGTCCTAGAGCTTTTTCTCCTCCAAGAGATCTAACAGCTTTGAAGATTTCCTCCTCCTTAGGTATAGAACATAACATATTGTTCTGCTCCTTCGAGATCAAAGGGGGAATCACTCGTAGAATATCAGCCTGGCTTTTCAAGTTGATGTTTTTATCTGCCTTCATCAGGGAGGAGAAAAATGAAATCATTTCTTCCTTAATTTCCTTTTCCTCTGTTATCTTCGGATCTCCTTTTTTCAAATGATGAATATGTGTTTTCACTCTATGTTTCAAAGTGGAGATATCGAAAAACTTTGTATTTTTATCTCCTTCTTTCAACCATTACACCCTTGATCTTTGTCTCCAAAAGGTTTCCTCCTTAGTTATTATGTCTTGGTACTATACCAATTGCTCACTTTCTTCTCTATGAGATTCTAAAGTATATCCATCTTGCTGAATTTTTTCCTGGATTCTTCTGATGTTCTCCTTGATGGTCTTCTTTTTCTCAAAAATATTCCCAAAATAGTCCTTATTCCATTTCTTAACTTCCTTTTTAACATTTTTGAGTTTGGATGCAACTCAGAAGAGAGCTGATCCCTCTATAGGAATATTCCACCACTCTTTAAATTTGCCTTCAAACTGTGGATGCTGCAGCCACATCTTTTCAAATCTGAAAGGATGGTTCTTTTTTTGGATCAATTTGTCCACTGTGAATATAAGAGGGAAATGATCCGAGCCTATTCTGTGGCATGCTTCCAGCTTATAGGTATAGTCTTTTAACCAGTCTGGGGAGATGAGAGCCCTATCAAGCTTGGCCTGTATACATTCCTTGTTCAGTCTCTTATTGCTCTAGGTATACTGAATTCCTTGCAACTCCACATCCATTAGACCTTCTTTGCTTATAAACTCCATGAGATCAATTCTCCCTTCCATTTGAATAGTATTACCACCCATTTTCTCATAATCATAGAGAGGGACATTAAAGTCTCCCATTATAATTTATCGCCCACAGTAATCTTTGCTTCTGAGTTTTGAAAGAGTTTCCCAAATCTTTTTCCTTTCGTTCCTGATATTAGGAGTGTAAATATTTACAACATACCAACTTTCCTTTTGGTTAGTACTAATTAAATTAATCGCCAAAAGATTTTTACTTTCCATCAAAATAGAACCAGAAAATTGGTTTTTTTTCCACAATATCACTGTACCTCCTGAGGCACCCTCAGAGCTACTAGCTTTAATGGTGTAATTTTTAAAATCTTTGATCTGTTCAGCTTTCTCCATACTCATTTTAGTTTCTTGAAGCAAAAGGATGTCTGGCTTTTGCTCTCTAATAAAATTCCTAACAAAATCTACTTTAAGAAGACTATTTAGCCCCCTTATATTCCAACTAAGAATCCTCATTTATTTTTATTGTTGTCCATACATTGCCGCAGAGTTATCTGCTTTCCATCAGCTATATTGAGCTTACTTTCTAGTTCTCTATTCTTCTTTGCAGATTTTTTCCCAGGTTTATCTGAGAATCCTACATCCGGTTTAAATTTGGCTTGCTTTTCAGATCCTTTTCCTCCTTTACTCCTTAGAGGACTATTAGCTTTCGCACCGCCATTTCTTGTCATAATGTGGTTAGTAATGTTCTTTATTTCACCTTTAATCTTTTGGTTTTTAGAGTTTTTTCCACCCTCTACCATTACTTCTACCTTGAGGGGCTCTTTCACTGAAGAAATAAATTCAACTATAGGTTCCTCCTGCTTTTCCTCTAACTGATCTTCACACAAAACAACCTCTCCTTCTTCTATTTTGTTTCCCCCTTTAGGTTCTACTTCTCCTTCTTCTAATTCTTGAATTTCTATTCTTTGGGTGTTCTGAATAGGAACGTTAACCTCTTCTTCAGATAGAAGATCTGAATCTTTGTCCTCTGTTCCCTTCCCCTTCTCTTCCATCAGGGCATTAGAAATCTTTAAAAGAGGACCTACTTGAATTTCTCTACTTTGGATGTTCTGAATAGGGACATTAACCTCTTCTTCAGATGGAAGATCTGATTCATTGTCCTCTGTTCCCTTCCCCTTCTCTTCCATCAAGGCATTAGAATTCTTTAAAAGAGGATCTGTTATTCCTGTTACAATAGGGTCACCCGCTTCTTCTGTTGCTGTGAAGATAGCCTTATCTGTGTGTTGGTCAGCTAAGGCATCTTGAGGCTTCCTTATCTTTCGAGGATCTTCTTTTACCTTCCATATTTTCTTTTGTTGGATCTTAATATTTTTTCCTTCCTGGAAATTTCTTGAAATGGGTCTTCCCCTGTTGGGGCAATTCTTAGCCCAATGCCCCTACTTCTTGCATACATAACAAGAGTTAGGCAGGTCTTCAAAGACAATCACTTGGGTTTTCTTGCCAAGCTTGGAGATAAGTTCCACTTTTTTGGGGAGGTGATTTAGGTCCGCCACTTTAACATAAATTCTGGCACTTTGGAGTTTAGTTCTTGAAGCCGTGGCATAGTCCACAGCCACTAACTCGCCAAATGAACTAGCTATACCATTGAAGATGTCCTCATGCCAGAATTCTAATGGGAGCCCAGGTAGTCTAGCCCAGATAGGGGTAGTTAAGAAGAATGAGTTTGTTAAATCCATTTCAGGTTCCCATTTCTTGATAGTAAGGGTACTTCTTCCAAATGTCCAAGGTCCTTCACTCAGGATCTTATTCAGATCTTCTTTACAGTTAAAGATAAAGGAGAAAAAACCATTCACCATTGGTGCAATGTCAACTTCTCCACGTATAGCCCAGTTCTTTTTGATCATAGACCTGAGTGAGTCTATATTTGGTCTTGCTCCTAGAAACTTTCCTACTAGGGTGAGATCCATTGATGAAACAGAGAAATCAAGTAAGGGATCTGGGATGAAAATTTGGAACTCACCTTTCTCCCAGCAAGATTTAGATGTCACCGGTGGAAAGAGGGATTTCCCAGTCGGTTTTTTCCCAAGCAGTGACGACCAGGTCCTTTGTACGAGGGCCCCTTTCTGTCTTTCAGAGTTCTTTTCTATTTTATAATCAGTTTTGTCTTTCGCTGTCTCCATAGATTGTTCCAATTTTTTATTCGATGGATAATCTCTGGCCCCACTATAGGGCTCAGAAACTACTGAAGGCCTTTTAGTGTCTGTGTCAGTTAGAAAACCTGACCCTCCACATTTTCCTCCTTCCTCTGTTGTTCCACCAGGATCTATTCCTCCTGCCAAATTCTCCCCAATTCTTTTCCCGCTCAAACCGAATTCAAAAATTCCAGACGTTGGTTCCATTCATGTATTCAATTACTGGTTGGATAGTGTTGATGACTCATTTAATATATTATATAGTGATTTTTAATGTTTCACTCCTATTGTTCAAACATAGTCTTATAAAGTGAATTTATGCTTCATTTTTAAGGAGTATGAGACATGGGCTCACTACATGAGCTAAAAGGTTATTGTAGAGGTTCATGGCTAACCTTGGAAGACATAAGTGATTATTTATAAGATATCCTAAGGATAAATATCTGACCATAATTGAGAATGGTATATATACAATATGTTTTTTATGCTTTGTTGGTGTGTAACTAAGCTAGATAAACAAGTGTTTGTGTTGATATTTGGAGACCTTGTGCGAAGGTTGTTGGGGTCTTGGTGACCAATGTTTGTATGAAATTGAGTAGAGAAAAATTTCATTATACTCAGCATAATTTTATGATTCTATTAATTATTTTTACTAGATTTATGAGTGCATATTTGTATATGATTAACAGATTTTTGAAGGGATTATTGCTTGTGTTAAAGAGAAAGCTTGGTGTTGGTGACTTGTGTGGAGTTGCAGACTTGGAGAAGAGTGTTATCACAAGTTTTCTATATTATATTGAGAAGAAATTAGATATAAATAATTTTTCATTTGATATGTTTTGTGTTTTTTCTCAACATCTTAGGCAAGTTGGTGCTTGTCATCTTTAGGAGTTGGTGCTCTTTATGAAGTGAGTGCTTCACTAAAGCCTCATGTTTGTGATCATCTTATAGGAATGTAGTCCATTGTTTTGTAAACTTGAGAGTGGTTTTTATTCCCCATGAGGGTTTCCCATATAAATATTTGTGTAATGGTTACATTCATGTTTATTCTTTGATTCATCTATCTTAAATTTTGATGTTATTGGTTAAGTATCTTGAAGATTTGGTAATTGGATTTGATTACTATAAAACACTAATTCACCCCCCTCCCAATGGTTTGTACCTCTATCAATTATTTGAGATACTAGATATGGATGTAGAAGAAGTTAAAAAAGAATATTTCATAGCATAAGGAGTCAATTATAAAGGAAGAGGTTGAGAAGAAAATAAATTGATACCCCCAAATCTAGTTGAGAAAGTGGGAGTAGGAGAATGAGGGTTTTCATTTTGATGGCTAATCATGAGGCTATAGAAGGTGGAATGATCCTTCCCTTTATGTTGATGGAATTATATGATAAAGAAAAGTATTTCAGGAGTATACTCTAACTCAAGTTGATCCTCTAAGGGAAGAGGAGAGTTTTGATGCAAAGAGGTATGAGGAGGGGTCCCATAGTTCATCGTGTGGGTTGAAATATGAATATTACTAGCATTTACAAAAGGATCCCTACTTTGTCTATGAGAGACCCTATTAGGATTGGTGAATTTCATCATGTCTATTGACTAAACTTAAGTGTTGTTAGAAAATATAAATTCCATGATGAAATAAAGAGAAACAAGATGAGAAATCAAAGAATCAAAAAGTGATTGAAAAATAGTACTAGGTCAACTTGGTCGACCTAGTGCAAAAACAAGGGCTATAAAATTCTAAAAGGTCTATAGGGTTAACCTAGTTTAGTGAACAATGACTAGAAAAAAGAGGTAAAGATGCTGTAAATAGTATAGGGTTGACCAAGTCAACCTAGCATAGTATACAAGGGCTAAAAAATGTACAAGGTCAACTTAGTATAGTAGATAGGGAAGAAAAGGAAGATGATAACAAGTTAGGAATTCAAAGAAAGATAATTGTAAGTAATGTAAGAAATTAGTAAGTACTAAAAGGGAAATAAATAGTCAATTGAATTTACATTGGCCAATCTAACTGATGCACACAAAGAAAAATCTTTCGCTAACATTGGCTAATGCAAGATTTTGCACACATAATTGATCAAAGAGAAAACAAACAACTTGAAAGGAAAGCTAGCTACTTAGTCAACCTAGAATGCTAATTAGATTATTAAGAATGATTTTAAGTTTAAAGGGAGATTGGCTATAAGCAAGGTACAAGATAAAAATTTATGGATAGTTTTAGGTAAGTTTAGGATGAAAGGGAGTGTAGTAGAAATGATGCATGCTTGGTATTAGGGCCTACCCCCTCAATTCACACATCATAGCAATGAATTTAACATGTGCTTAGCCAAAATATACCATTAACCATGCTTTATACTTGACTAGAGCATCAAGTCAGCTTCCCCCTTAGTGATGAAATTCAAATAGGTAGACTTGGGTAGTCATATGTTTAAATGTTTGTTGATGTTTATGTGGTTTGGCCAAGTGTAAAAAAGAATAGAAATAGTTCAAATAAATGATTGATTTAAAATACCCTATTTAGACTATGTGAACTAATCTAAGCATGCAAACAACTAAAAAGAAAGATGTGATTAACATATATGGTTAATTTCAACTTTGAAATAAGGTATATTTGAGAAACTATATGGACAATCATACATAATAGGTTCAAACCTTTACCATGGAAGCAAGGTTTGAAAGTAAAATAGGTCAGTCAGGTCAACCTAGTTATTTCAAAAAATATAGAACACAAAACTAGGTCCACAAGGTTGACCTAGCTGACTATGCAGAGATAGTTTTAAAGACTATAAACTTGAAAGGAAAGTATAGATAAATAAAGATACAAAGGAAATAAAAACTCACTTAAATGGTTCAAAGATGAAAAGTATAAGATTGTTTATGTAAGACCTTGAAGAAAACTACTAAAAACTTGGAAACAAGGTCAAGTTGGTCAACTAAGCTATACAAGAACATGCTGAAAAAGTGTTGAAAATGCAATAGGTTGACCTAGTCAACCTAGTAAACTGAATAGGAAGTTTGGAAACCTAAAACACTTTGTACTAGGTTGAGCCGGTTGATCCAATTATCTAAATAAAAGTCTATAAGTTCTAGAAACCTATACTTTGTCGAGCTAGTCAATCTAATTATCTAAATATAAGTTTATAAGTTCTAGAAACTTATACTAGGTTGAATTGGTTAATTTAATTACATGCTCCTATAAACCTATGCACAAATATAAATAACTAGGTCAATAGGATCGATCCAACATAGTAAATATATGACAAAACTAATTATGAATAGAAATGAAATAAGTGAAATAAATCCTGCAAGGGTTTGATTCACGTCAGGTTCACTAAAATGTATGAAATTTAAAATACATCATGTCCATAAATAAATATTAGATTGGATGGGATAGAGAACACCTACACTTTTGATTAGGGAACATATAATTTTTAAGTAGGAGCATGACCAATGTGAGGATCCACTAGACCTGATTATGGGATCACTTGTCACAACACACCATGTAAGGTAGGGTTCCAAAGCCTACAATCTAACACAATAGCAAAACTCTAAAAGATTCCTATGATTTAATATTTTCACTAATATAATGACAAGAAAATTAAATCTAATCTAGTGCACACCTAAGAGTGTGGCATAAAGTGGGGGTTAAAAATATAACAAATAAACAACTAACTAAACATGTATAGAAGACATATACTCATGTCAATGTAGATAGAATCCTAATACATGGAAGAGAAGAATACAAATGCACTATTTATCTACTCTTACAAATGAGGATTAAATTTAGGAATGCTTACCTTTGAAGATGAACCTACTAATCCTCAATCTGCCCCTTGGCCAAAGTGATTTGCAAGAGATTATCATGGTATGTAAGGATAACTAAGATAAATCCACTCTAGTCTACACAACCTATCCAAGCATCCAAAATACTTATCCATAAGACAAAATAAAAACTCTAATGAAAGTATTGAACCCTAAAGCTTTTTTCCCCAAGTAGAATGGTCAATAGGGAGATGTTCATTTGCACTTCTT
The DNA here is from genome assembly GCA_037957365.1 of Torreya grandis. Taxonomy (NCBI): domain Eukaryota; kingdom Viridiplantae; phylum Streptophyta; class Pinopsida; order Cupressales; family Taxaceae; genus Torreya; species Torreya grandis. Next base: position 739,958 of record JARHVA010002811.1, read on the forward strand.
CACTTAATTATTAGATTTTATTAAATGGTAACTAATGATCTTGTATATATACTAGTATCTTACCCTATTATAATTTGTGAATGTCAGTTGTGCTAGGTTAAATGGTCTACCTAGCAAGTTCTCATGTCTAACTCAATAGGTTTGTGCTAGGTCACTCAATAGGTTTGTGCTAGGTCACCAAAGAGGTAACAAACCAAAAGAGAGAAAAAGTCCCTAAACTATGTTAGGTCCACTGAGTCGAACTAGCACAACCAATAGGTCAAAAGGGTGATAAGGAAATAAATGAAAGATAAAACATACAAGCGATAGGAATAGATAGAAATAATAAGAATAAGCTTGGGTTTAATCATTTAGGAGGCTAGTGTGTAGATGGCAAGTGAAAAGAAGGAACAACAATCTTATAAAGCATTGATGGTATACCCACCCCTTTCCTAATGTATCCCTTAAGGTATGCACTTAGAGAGATTGAGATTCGATGGGTTATTACAAGATACAAAGTGTTAGTAATCAATAAAAGTTAAAAATATTTTATGTATATAGAAGTTGCTACAACAACTAGTTATGATGCAAAGGATATAATAAAGTTTTTATATGAGAACATAACCAATCAAGATAGTAAGTTATAAAGGTAAACACTTTCTAAATAAAACCATATAAACATTTACTAATGAATTATTTATATTGCACCACAAAATTACAGCCTATTACCCTTAGGCAAATGGTCAAATAGAGGATGAAAATAAAGTCTTAGGTAAGATGCTTATAAAAGTTTGTGATGTTTATTGAAATGACTAGGAAGATAGACTTCATATCATCTTATGGGCATATCATATACATTACAAATGGGCCTTGAGATTTACCCTTTAAACAAGGATTTCAATAGAGGGGCAGTTAGTCTTATGTTAGTCCCATAAAACAAATGAAATAAAAACACTAAAATCCTAACACCTCTAGCCTAGACACTAGAGAGAGCTTAGAGAACAAAACTAAATGAAATCACAATAAAAACATAAAATAAATAACTCTTTTACCTTCCTTGGAGGTTTCAAATGGCTTGTTAAATTGCTTGTTTGGCTTGTGCATCAATACGTCTTTGATAATGAAGCTTTATCCATTCCTCTCCTCAGAACCTTGGATTTGATGTTGTTTGGCTTAATATTTGGGTATGGTAACACTAATTTCACATGTCTTATAGAGAAAATCTTGCATAATAACTCTATAATATCCAAGCTTAGAAATGAAGGGGTATGGCCTTGTATTTATAGCCTCAAGAATTAACTCTCACCCAAGGTGAGTTAAGGTCGAGCTTAAACATGGAATGGATTCAAACTACCCCTAGGTGAGTTAAAAATAACTCCAATTGAGTTAATAGTTGTCATGTAATTATGATTTTCAATTACTAGGCATGGCTCTCCAATTAGATATTTTAGGATATTTTCAAAGATTTTGACAACTCATAAAGTCAATGACGAAAGGTTTGATATTTTGATTTTTGGAATTTAAATTTTAGATATTCATTAATTATAAATAGATATTTCAACTAGACATTTAATCTTGTTTAATTAGTTAATTGATTCTGATACGCACTTTTTCTCTTTCAATATTTGATCAAGTGCCCCATGTAATGGGTCCATAAGCTAAATTAGCAGTTGTTATGTCACAAAGTGATTAGGGAGGAATCCATGAGAGGTTATTATTTCATACGGGCTAGTATCCCAAATAGGGATGCCTCAACATGATTTTGAGTATTGATGAATGATGCATAAGCAAATTTGGGACATTTAATGATTATAAGGCTTAATTTATAATGTTTGGTAGAAATTAGTCTAAAGTTTGATTAGGATCTAGTTGTGGCCAAAATTGGGTGTCTATAGTTTGCCCCTATTTAGGAAGGTGTTTTCAAGCTATATGCACAATAACATCTTCTCAAAGACAAAAAGGCCATTAGGAATAAAAGAAGATAATGATTGAAGAAGAATATTTAAATAATGTTTGGGAATCCTATAATGATGCACCCTCAAGGGAGTGGCCAACACATACAATTGATTGATGGTCCCTCAAAAAGAAATAAGAAACATAATGAATTTAACCCATGTGTGAGATAATTCCCATTGAGAGAATGCTTGCATGCATTTATTTGACCAAAGATAGTTATAATTAGTAATAAAGGTTGAGATGTTAATTTTCTCAAAGGTTGTTATAATTAATGGCACAAGCATATACCCTAGTAGGGTGAATGGATCAAAATAATTATTTTCCCAAAAGAAGTTATAATCATTAAGATGACTTGGATTGAATAATGTTTTTTCCCTATTAGGGTAGATTGTAAAGCATAACTCAAGGGTATACCTTGTTACATAGATTAAAGGTGATCAGAAACAAACTTATATGTGATGGCCTAATGACTGAAGAAGCCAAAAAAAAACTAGACATACAAGGATGTGCAAAGTGATGAAAGAGATGATTGGAAGAATAATGGTAGTTTAGTTGACACAAGATACATCATGTATCTAATTATTTCCTATATAGTCTAAATAGACCTCAAGCCAATGTAGTTCACCCAAATGTAGAAGAAAATGGAATGAGTAATATAAGAATAAGAATTGATCAATGTGAATGATTTGATCATACCTACCAATGTGGAGATGCTCATCCTTATTAACATTGATACAACTAGAATGGTCAATGGGTTTATTTGATCAAAGGAGGGTAGTAGTACTTACCATGATTACCAAGGAGAAGTTTATGTAGCTCCATTTCTTATAAGACTTCTTGAGCTGATTTTTACTAAAACATGTGAAAATATGCATCATGATATAAAACACCATGATAACATGGAATAAATATACATAAATATTTACTTTTAATCTAATAAACATTTTAAAATAATATACCAATGATGAAAAACCATGATGACAATGTTGATGTATAAATATGGATAGACTCAAGAATAATGTGGAAGGAATCACCAAATGAATGCATATAGACTGAGTCAAGGCACAATAATGAAAGAAAATAAATAAGAAAATAAACAAATAAATATCTAAGAAAATAAACAAAAATAAATCTTGAAAGTAAAGGCAACATAAAGCATCCTATCATCAACTAACTCAATACCTATGTGTGAAAGGCTCTATGGAAGGTTAAATAGGTGGTGTCCCAAAACAAGGATATCTACAAATGGAAGATCACACCCCCAATGGTAGTGGAATGGATTAGAACCAAAAATGGATTTACCCTAGTAGGATATATCAAGGATTAATAATTAAGTTTGAATAGGATAACAAATTTTGGATTTTAAGGCTTTATATCTCTCTAAAATATTGTAAGCCGATTTTTTAATTGTTTAGAATTTTGAAATGTTTTGAATGTTTTTTGGAATTTTATAAGCATCTCAACTTGATGGATAATTATGAGATACTAAATGGTTCAACTCATAAAATTAAGAGAGAATAACTTATGTTGTTTAAGAAATGATGAGAGTGTTAGAAAGGAGGACTAAGCTAACCTAAATGTGACTCGATCACCACCTACATAGTCCCATTAGGACCTCAAGTCACAGTAGTTATGCCACAAAAAGGTGGTGAGATCCAAACAAAATACAACAATCTCATTATTTTTTAGTAAAATGGAAAGGAAAATGATAATAGCAATAACAAGGTGATGTGGCAATAGATGATAAAAGGTATTGTTCTTAATATACCCATACACAATTATAATTAGGAAACAACAACATAGGTTAGTGATACTAATTGGCCCATAGGTGGTTATAATTAGTAACACAAGGTGGAATACTAATTTCTCCAAAAGTATATATAATTAGTAATACTATTCAAGTGTAAATTAAATATGTAATTACCATATCCACTATCAAACTACTTTCAAATATTATCATTTGAATATGTACTTCTAAAAATTTTGTAGCTAGATCATAATTCCCTAGCACAAGGTCCCAAGAGAATTAATGGAACCAAGGTTAAAATGGATAGGTAAGGTTAGTAAAAACAAGTTTATTCAATATTTAAGGTATGGTATAATGGTATGTTGAGCATCATCATTGATGTTTGGTTGTCATTGATATCAAAGAGAGCATGTAGTATTAGTGCATTAATGACAAAGTGATTAGATTGATTATTTGGATAGTGTTTAAATTATTGAGGTAATTTATGGATGATAATTATGGTATAGACATGTTTCAGAAACCTTATTTTTTTTTATACTTATGGAAGTGAAAATAATTCATCAAAGCAGTCAATTGAGTGTCTAGGTTCAAGTAGTCATCTTGACAGATAAATTTGAGTAAGTAGTTTGATGATGTAATATTTCACACATATGAAGGTTTTAGGAGTATTTTGATACATGGATGGATTACCATATGAAAGGTGATCATATCATTCAAATTTTAGGTCATGAGGTTGAGCATAGCGAAAGTCATTAAGGTGCAAAATTGGCTTTTTAGGTAGAGTTCATTAAGTTCCTATACTTAACCAAATTTGCATTATCAAAGATCTACAGTGAGTGTTTAATCAGATCATAGATCTAACAAAGATAAATTAATTTTATTGGATAAGGATCTAAGGGCATGATTCAAAATTAAATAGTCAATATTTCATGCACTAGTGACATGTGTCACAATCATAAAGTTTGAGTATCAGATCTAACATCGATCGTGAAACCTCTTAGATAGAGATCAATGGTGAGCATGTGTTCATGAAAATTATGATCCATTAGAGTGTATTGAGTCAAATATTTAATATTTCACATAGGGCTAATAATTGGTAGACATTCATTGGAGTCAAATAATTAATGTGCTTAAAAAGCAAATGGAGCTGCCAAGTGGCACAATTGTAGAAGCAAGGATCTAAGATCAACAGTGAGAATTGTAAGGTAAAGATAAAAGACTTATGAGGAAATATATGGTACATATATTTTCAAATTTTTTATGTAGCATGATATTCTTACAAATCATTTAATGCTTAACATTTACATAGTGACCATTGTAATTTGAGTATTCAAATTCATGAAGGAAAACTAGTCTATAGTTTTTGAGCTATATATTTTGATCCAAGATGAATTTAATGGTGGTGTAAAAATAAAATTTGAAGAGGACTTCAATTCACATATATAAATTTTCATTATAAGCTATGAATTTTTATAAAAGTGTATATATGGATCTTCAAACTTAATTATTTATTCGTTCATGGTGTTACTGTGTACAAAATTTTGTTTGAGTAAATTGTGCTTTAGTAGAAAAGTGTTTTGGTGGAAGTATTCATTTGAGGATTATTATAAGTCATATGGAGTGGACCCATGTATTTGAAAGTTATCTTGTGTTATTTTTATTGCTTAATGAAGTGTTAAAGGTGTAATAGGTATCCATGAGACTTATAAAGGCTACAAAGGCCTAATTGAAAGGTGTAGCTACTTAAGTGTGACCCATAGATGTTATGACCAACCTGTGAGGATAGTATTGAGATATGTTCTATAATGATATAAGTCTTAAGGGTTAAGGCATGTATAATGGCTGACCTAGAATTTGATATTCATGAAGACTCTATAAAGAGTGGAGACCAAGGCAATGGTTTATAGACTTGATGTGAATGTGTTGAGAGAGCAAAAGATAGAGATGAAGGAAAGAGAAAATAGGGAGTGTGCTCAGTGGATTTATTTAATTACATAGTAGATTGAGGATGATCAAAGAATCTTAGAGTGATCTAAAAGGGTGTTTGGATGCATTAATTGTATGATCAAGCTTAAGTGTGTGTGATGAGTTGAAAGAGAGGTGTTATACATTATTTATCTAATCATATTGAAATGCAATCAGAGTTATAGATTTGTTGATGTCATAAGGTTTTGTGTGGGTGCTCAACATATAAAAGAAGTGGGTACTTGTTCATACTTAGGAGTGGGTATTCCTTGTGAAGTGGGTGCTTCACTAAAAGGTCTTATGTTTTTGATAATATTATAGGACAAGTAGTCCATGTGTTTGTAGGCTTGAGAGTGGATTTTATTCCCCAAGAGGGTTTCCCGCATAGATCTTGTGTTATGTGTGTGATCTTGCATCATCTTTCTTATTCATTTTTATGAATATCTTGTATGCTTTATGAATGCTTGTTATCATTGATTAAGACTTTGAAATTATTAATATTCAATGTTGAAATATCCTATATCACTTATTCACCCCCCCTCTCAGTGATTATACTTATAACATAGTATAGGGTATAGTATTGTTTAAGGATGGTGATGCTATGAAAAATGCATATAATGGTAATTGGGTTTACCCCCAAGTGATAAGGTAAGGTAAATGGAAAGGTATGAAATAATGACAAGATGAATGGTAAATGAAAATGGTGAGGTGAATGGAAAATGGAAAAGGTAAGATAAATAGTAAATAGAAAAGGTAAGGTAAATGGCAAATGTATAGTAAAATATTATATTATTCTTGCTAATGTGGAGATGCACATCCTGATCAACATATGATATAACTAGAATAGTCAATTATTTAAGTTACTAGACCACACCTATTCTGAATAGCTTCTTTATCAAGAACCTACTACAAATTTAGACTCCAATAATGTTGTTGTGATATTTATTGGTATTTGATTTTATTTCTTTAAAATTTTGAGACAAGATGTCTTTGTATATTTTGTAAATGAAAGTACATCCAAGGATGGTAAATATAGATAAATATTAGCTGATAGGTATGATTTGGAAAGGAAGAGGTGGTTGATAATGGAATGTATAATGGTTTGTCAAAAAATGAGGATTGGGATTTTCAAGCACATACAATGTTAGTTATTCCAAATTAAACATAATTTTGGTTATGTCAATGCTAAAGACTTATTAATATGTTCTTGATAGGACCACCATCTTTTTCTATTATTTGGGCTTGAGAGTAGTTGCCATCTGATTATACTGTAGATTGAAAGATGTATTGATGTTATCTTTAATAATGTCTTCATCAAGAATTGAATTACTTTTGATCTCAGTTATTGTTTCCTCAAAGAGGTTTTTATCAATGAATTTATCTTGGTTATCCCATAGTGCCTCTGAGAAGGTTTCACTAAGTAATGGTGACTTTTGACTTTGATTATCTTATAACACCTCAAACAAGGTTTCACTAGAAGATGTTGAGTTTGGAATTTGATTTTCAAGTAGCACCTCCAAAAAGGTTTCAATAGGAGATTATTCTTCATCTACATGAATATGGTCTTGGACCCCCATATATTATTCACCTGATATGTCACCATGGAAGTAGTTTAATAAGGTATGATTCTGTCAGTCTTAACTGACACTTATGGTAGGTGAAATGTAAACATAATGGTTAGGTTGGGTGGTGATGATGGTATGTGGAATGGTAATAGAATGGAAAGAGGAAGCATAATCCTCATGGAAGATACTAGGATAACCTATGTTTAATATAAGGTAATCATCCTTAAAAATCATGAAAGGATCACAAATATATTCAAATTGATTTGTAAATCATATGTAACCAATATCATACCAACCATAAATGTATTTTGATTTTAAAGTTGAGTCTGACTCAAGGGACATTGAATCTAATGTTGAGACTGACATCCATTCTATTTTTGATACTAAATTTGACATCAATTCAAAAATACAATGTAAATTCAATGTTGATTCTTCATCTGGTGTGGATGTTGTTAAAATGATATCATGTTGAATATTTGGTATTGAACAAATAATGGCCTGTGATGGCATAATGGGTTCCATAAAGATTAGTTTTTCAAAGTGAGACTCCTTAATGAAAGGAAAAAGGTCAAGATACAACTCCATATATCTTGACTTTTCAAATGGAGTCTATTTAAAAATATGACAATGGTAAAGATAATGATTTTCCCAAAGGTGGTTATAATCATTAAGAAGTGACTCAACAAATACTAGCTTATCAGAATGATATTCTTTGATAATAAGGGTAGTATAAAGAGATGATTTATCATAGTTTGACTAATCACAAATAGGTGTTTCAATAAAAACATCATAGATTGTTTGGTTCTCTTGGCCTTGGTTTCCAAGTAGTTGTAAAATACTAGTTTTAAACACATCTTGGTCTTTGAATGATTAACTCGATTAGAGAGGTATTGATTGGATTTGTTATGGTTCAAATACTAGCATGGGTTTTCTAAAGTAGGTAAGATTCTAAATAGATGAATAACAATCAATGTTTGGATAATGACTTCTTTATAAATAGGCCCATCTAATATGGTTTGCTAGTTTAGGATGGTAATTATGACCTGTCTAGTTGTAATTACACAACTGTGTTGGGATAATGATCTACCATACTTGGAAAGTCTTGGAATGGTAATGGTAGGGCATTGTGAAGCTGTTAGGTTGTGGAGCTAAAAGCTTCATTGATGCAAATAGAGGAGGAGGTTTCAGGAAGGTTGTTGAGTGTTACAGTCATCGACGTCGATCAGGCAAACTGACGTCAGTAGGGTACAGACAAGAAGCAACCAACATCAGTCAGGGATCAGCCAGCGTTAGCACCTCCAGGTAGACAAGGACCGATGTCAGTCGCCTGTGTGGTTTGAGCTACATGTGTTATGGATAGTTTGTTAATGAACTGAGTGTTTGCATGTTGAGAGCCAATTTTAGACTAAGAGCTGCGAATCTAATTATTGTAATTAGATGTCTAATTAGTGTTTGCATGAGATCTATTTAAGAGACTCATTGGTTGTATTGTAAAGTGTTCTAGTTTGAGTTGAGCAAAGTTTGCTTCTTCTATGTGTGAGGTGAGCAAGGGTGTTCCTCCTAGTTCCACAGTAGTATCAAGGTGGGTACTGGTTTTGGAGAGTCAGCAGGATTCTTTAGGGGTGTATGATCTTAATCAGCAAGTGTGCATGGCTTCTTTAGGAGATCTACATGGTAAGTAAGATCATTGATCTATAGGTGTATGTGTGTGCATGATCCAGGTTTGTAGGTGTGTAGAACCAGATTGATTTGTAGGTGTGCAAGATCAGGGAGGACAACAACACAACAGAGAGCAATATCAGGAGAGATCTACTTATAGTATAGGTGTGTACTCAGAGCAAAGAGGAAGGCAAGGTAGTTCCTTCCATAAGTAAGATCAGATTGGGTTGCAGGTTGTTGCAATTTAGGGGAGATCTACTTGGAGTACGTTGAGTACTTGTGGAGTGCGTGGAGCACTTGTGGTGTGTGTGGAGCACTGGAGAACTAGCAGTAGTGGATACTGGCTGGTTGGAGGTGAACACCAACTCTGTGTTTGAGTTGTGTGTTGGGACCTAAGAGAGAAAGCTTTGAGGAAAGATTTATTGTTTATGCCCTAGAGGTGTGGGAGCCCTAGAGGTGTGTAAGGAAGAAGAATTGTGGCAGCCTTCTTTGTTGTATTTCCTTCTGAAAGAGTTTTAATACAAGTTGTGTATTGTCTCTCATATTCTATGTTATTTTTGAATTCTAGTTACTTGTGATTCTGGTTTAATTCTGCATATTAAGTTGCTTGGTAATCAATTGTATGCTTCCATTATTTCCCAACAAGTGGTATCAGAGCTAAGGTTGCAAGGAGTAGAATTTGTGTTTGGTTACAGGTCACTCTCAAGAGTTTCTGATTGAGTGGGAGTAGAGCAATGGCAGAAGAAAGTAAGCTAAGAATGGAGGAATTGAAAAGCACAGATGGTCATCTACGGTCCTATGGAAAGAAAGAGCAAGGAAAAGAATATTGTTGGTTGGTAGCAGATCAGCATGAAGGAACTAAAGATGCAGATGTTGCAGGTGTCATTGCACAAGATGCTCTAGGAGGATTCTTGGATAAAGTTGAATCTTGGTTAATATATTCTGTTGCCTCTTTCCATGCAGCCCCATGGAGAGGAGCTGGTGAGCCTTGCCAAAGAATTGGCAAAGGGGAAGTAAAGCTGAAATTGCAGGTGGCCAACACATGGGTGTTGAAGGAGGTCATGTAGGTCCCAATCTTGAAGATAAGGCTAATTTCTTCAGGGAGGTTGGGTGATGAGAGATGCACAAGAACTCTCACATCGGATGCACTTGAATTAGCTGGTGGTAAGAAAATAGGTACTCTTTATCTACTTATTTATATTACTAATTATTCTTATGTTGCAGAGACGTGGCTTTATAGGCTTGGTCACAAGAGTAAGAAGGAGATGCATGTTCTTAAGAGGAACACTGATATCTTTGACAGACTTAAGAACTGGAAAGCCTTGGTGTTCTTGGAGGAGATGATGGATAGAGACCAGTGGATGGGGCTGGATACTTCTGAGCAGGGCAGTTTGGACATGGGTTTTGATTCAAAGGAGCTCATGGGGAAAAATTCATCACTCATAGGTGAACATAGGTATCAGCGTCGGTCAGGAGGAACCGGCATCAAATAGACAGGTGTCGATGTCAGTCATGTGTAGACCGAAGCCAATGATGTCAGGCTGGGTAAGACTGACATCAGTCAGGAGCACCGATGTCGGCAATGGTAAGACCGACATCGGTCAGGAGAACTAACATCGGTAGCATCAAACACCAACACTGGTAGGTCGATAGTCAAGGACAAGTGCATGGGAACTGATGTCGGTAGGATGCAGACTGTGTGGTGACCAAGGTCGGTCACTGTAATGGATTTTGGGTGGATAGCACATTGTCAAGGAGTCTTAAATGCCCATATGGAGGACTGAAGGTGGTAAGTAAGCCTCAAATTCATTATTCCTCTTCTTTATACTAGTTTTTGACTGCAGAGCACGAAGGATCCAGGAAACAGTGGGAGCATGGCAGGAATATGATGCAAAACCAAATGGGGGATTTGGTAGGGTTACCAGCCGGTATGAAAGTATAGAGATGAATGGATTCCTTAGTTGAAGAATAGAGAGAATGAACACGTGAGATGAAAGACAAGGTCATATGGTCTTGAGGAAGTTGTAGGACAGTGGTACAGGGTTTGACAGGTGGATGACAAAGCATGGCTTTAGTCAATGTCAGTGTAACCATTGTGTTTGTCTTACCAAGGGGATGATGGTCATGACATCATTTTGTTGTTGTATGTGGATGGTATGATAGCTAGCAAGTTTTTACATACAGGGTTTTACTGAGCTAAGGGTAAGGTTAGTTTAGTGGCATGTCTTGAAGAATTTCGAGTAGTGAAATTCTTTGGCATGGGAGACATGAAAGATCACAGGTTGATTTTGTCTCCAGTGGGAGCTGATGTGAATCAGGTGTTGGCAAGGTTCAGGATGTAGAGCTGAAGCACACTAAGGGCTGGATAGTTTAGTGTTTGAAATCACATGAGGTCTGGTATAGACCTGAGTTTTTCCAAGTAGTGAGAGCTATCAGAGAGTTAAGAGCCAATTCGAGGAAGTGGGTTTTCATGGATTTGAGAGGGACCAGCAGCAGGGATTCATGCTATGCAGGGTCAGGACTTCACTACATGGGTTTGTAGGTTCAGATGTGGTAGGGTACTCAGATGATAGGAGGTGCACCATAGGTTGTGTGGTGGGTGGTCTTCAGGATTCATCTTGAAGAGGGATACAAGCCAAAAAATAGATTAGATGGGGTACAGGTATAGGTACAGTGTAGCTGTTTATCTCCAAGTGGGAGATTATTAGGTTGTGGAGCTAAAAGCTTCACTGATGCAAATAGAGGAGGAGGTTTTAGGAAGGTTGTTGAGTGTTACAGTCACCAACATCGGTTAGGCAAATCGACGTCAGCAGGGTAAAGACAGGAAGCAACTGACGTCGGTCAGGGATCAGCCGGCATCGACACCTCCAGGTAGATAGGGACCAATGTCGGTCGCCTGTGTGGTTCAAGTTGTGTGTGTTATGGATAGTTTGTTAATGAGCTGAGTGTTTGCATGTTGAGATCCAATTTTAGACTAAGATCTTTGAATTTATTTATTGTAATTAGATGTCTAATTAGTGTTTGCATGAGATCTATTTAAGAGACTCATTGGTTGTATTGTAAAGTGTTCTAGTTTGAGTTGAGAAAAGTTTGCTTCTTCTGTGTGTGAGGTGAGCAAGGGTGTTCCTCCTAGTTCCATAGCAGTACTAAGGTGGGTGCTGGTTTTGGAGAGTCAACAAGATTCTTCAGGGGTGTATGATCTTAGTCAGCAGGTGTGTATGGCTTCTTTAGGAGATCTACATGGTAGGTAAGATCATTGATCTACAGGTGTATGTGTGTGCATGATCCAGGTTTGCAGGTGTGTAGAACTAGATTGATTTGTAGGTGTGCAAGATTAGGGAGGATAGCAACACAATAGGGAGCAGTATCAAGAGAGATCTACTTAGAGTACAGGTGTGTACTCAGAGCAAAGAGGAAGGCAAGGTAGTTCCTTCCATAAGTAAGATCAGATTGGGTTGCAGGTTGTTGCAGTTTAGGGGAGATCTACTTGGAGTACATTGAGTACTTGTGGAGTGCATGGAGCACTTGTGGTGTGCGTGGAGCACTGGAGAACTGGTAGTAGTGGATACTGGCTGGTTGGAGGTGAACACCAACTCTATGTTTGAGTTGTGTTTTGGGACCTAAGAGAGAGAGCTTTGAAGGAAGATTTACTATTCATGCCCAAGAGGTGTGGGAGCCCTAGAGGTGTGTAAGGAAGAAGAACTGTGGTAGCCTTCTTTGTTGTATTTCCTTCTAAAAGAGTTTTAATACAAGTTGTGTATTGTCTCTCATATTCTGTGTTATTTTTGAATTCTAGTTACTTGTGATTCTGGTTTAATTCCGCATATTAAGTTGCTTTGTAATCAATTGTGTGCTTCCATTATTTCCCAACAGAAGCTTGGTTTCTATCATGATCTAAAGGATGAGGTCCTATAATGGTAATGGTAGGGCATTACAAAGCTTGGTTGCTATCATGAGCCAAAAGATGAGGTCCTAGAATGGTAATGGTGAGGCATTACGAATCTTGGTTTCTATTATGAGCCAAATGATGAGGGCCTAGAATATAATGGTAGGGCATTGAAAAGTTTGGTTTTTATCATGATCCAAGGGTGGATTAATGGTATAGGTGGGAGATTAGGTACCATTAGCATTGAAATGGAAAACTTGGTAGGTTAATCATCCTAAAGAAGGTATCATCAAATACTATGCTTGAGGATATTGGATTTGTTCTCCAAATTGAGTATTGTAAGGAGGATAGGGATTGATATCACAAACCACATCATCACCATGGGGATGTTGAAAAAATTCATCATATGTGACCATGTTATCATAACTTGAATTATACATGGATCCACTATGAGTGTAACAAGACATATTCAAGTCAATGATGAACATTTTACAAAAAGGCCTAGAGTTCTACAAACTCTAAAAAATAAGGTCCAAAGGAGAAATGGTCTAACTTGGTATAAAGGTAGAGTTGTATCTCCAAAAGGTATGTGTTAAAACTTGGTCTAAATAGTCTAATGTCAAATATCTAACATCAAATATATTAAAAAAATGGTCAAGTGGATGAAATAAAACCTAAATGCTAGACTTAGGTAAAAATTACTACAACCAAGTCTAATCTAGGTCTAAATAAATAAAGGCTGCTAGGTCTTTCAAAAAAGGCACAAAATCTAGGTTCAAAACAGGTATTGTTAGGTCTTTTGGAAAAAGGCACAAAATTTAGACTTTAAAACAGACTAGTTCTAAGAGGTAAAATATTAATCTAAAAAATTTAAATGCTTTGACACAAACTAGGAATTTGGATTTAAATAAAAATTTGATCATTTGGTAAAAGACAATGGACTCTAGGCACATTGAGGATAGACTACCTCCCCTAAATCTAGGCACAAAAAATAATCTTTAAATCAATCAAAGAATTAACCTAAGTTCCACAACCCAAAAGTGAAGGGTGAACACCTAAACTAAAATTACACAAGGCTTGAGTATAAACTAATCAATGTTTGGATCTAAACTTGTCAAGGAGAATTTCAATCTTGATTTATAAAACTAGACTTCTCAAAAGAGATAACAAGCTAGATAAAGAGAATTACATAACGATAATAGACATAGATCTAAAAGACACATGTGACTTTCAAGATTCATATTTTTGGACACAAGGTAATAAGTCTTTGAAACAAATTGAGTAGTGTAATTATGTTACCATGCTTTAAAGATATGACAAATAGTTTTTTTTAAGACTCTAAGGCAAAATCTTTGAAATTAATAGGGAATCATAACGACACCCTTTTCAAATAAGTGACACACACAAAAAAGTTTGTCAAAAGACTAAGGCAAATGTATGGTGTCAAATGGATGATATAATGCCTCTTCAAAAAAAGGAGTGATGTGTAAAACAAGGCTCATTTTGACATGGTATGATAAAAAAATATTTTAGACTCAAGATCATGTAAGTAAAAAAGGATAAAATGACACAAACACCTAAGTGTACCATCATAAATCCTAAAAATAACAAGGTTACATCATACTATCAAATTCCATCAATATACCTACTCTTGAGAGGATTTTAATTATTAATCTTAAAATTAAAAGTACATGAAAATTAGGGTTTTAATCCTCCTCTGATCTTAAGAGTTTGTATTGTGGTATGAAACTTTGGGTGACTTGCCCTGCATCAATAGTATGTCTATAGTAAGTGGGGTTATTTTAAACTATCAATTTTCACTCATTTCTAGATGGTCTCAAGTGTGGAAAGAAATAGAGATACAATCATGTCATTTGGATCCACATCAAATAGCTTCTTATGGAAAGGTCTTATCCTTTTCATAGCCACTACATACATCATTTTATCAGTGTAGCGTGATGTCTAAGTTGCCCCTAGATTTTGAGGCTAAGTACCACTAATGGAGCTTGTTTTAACCACTCAAAACATGCATCCTAGTGGGTCACCCTCAATTTATATACCCCACCATGTATTTGGGTTGAAAATATGTTGAGATATGAATTCCTAGGTTAATGCTTCCACAAAGAACTCATGAGAAGGTGATTAACTCTCACTCACAAGCCAAAATACATGAAAATAAAGACCAATTAAAAGACTTTATGGTTATTTTCAGGTCACCCAAATCATACAAATTTTGGGAGGGCCTTAGATATTTTTATTCCATGCTTTTGGACTAAAGTTACAAAGACAAAGAATGAGTGTTTTTTATCAACCATGTTCCCTAAAGAGGATGGAGGGAGAGCATACACATGTCACTCATTTTGATTAAACAAAAACTTCAATAAACAAGAATGAAAATGAAACTCTTAAGAGTATTTATCTAGTGTGAGAGTTCATTTTAATCACAAAAATGAAGTTTGTTGTGTGTGAACATATGATTGCAATAGGGTGAGATTAGTATGGTGTTAGTGAATGAAATCAAATCTAAACAAAGAACACACTAAGCTAACACCCTAAGCCTATTTCAAGGGGGGAGTATATTAACAAAACCAAATGAGAAACACAAATATAATGCAAAGACATAAATCCTTCACATTCCTTGCATGTTCCAAATAGCTTGTTGAAGTGGCTTGTTCATCTTATGCTCAATGAGTCTTCATCAAAGGAGGCTTGGCTATCTCCTCTTCTCCTTGGCACCTTTGTGATGGATTTGGATTTGGCTTGGCTCAATAATTTGGCATTATAAAAATAATTGAAATGTCTTTTATCATTATTTTTGCATTATAATTTTGCATTATCCAAGTTTAAAATTCATGTTTACAGCTCTTCTATTTATACATTTCCAAAACGGTTCACGATCAAA
This sequence comes from Torreya grandis, assembly GCA_037957365.1. Taxonomy (NCBI): domain Eukaryota; kingdom Viridiplantae; phylum Streptophyta; class Pinopsida; order Cupressales; family Taxaceae; genus Torreya; species Torreya grandis. The sequence continues at coordinate 755,617 of JARHVA010002811.1, forward strand.
CATGACCATCCATCTTAAGATTTAGATGTGTGGACATGAATAAATCAAATTATGTAATTAAATTTATAAATATCCACCATAAATATTTATGATAAATGGGAATTTAAGAGGCATGGAGAATCTTAATGAGGCATGGGGTGGCTTGGTCTTGATATTTTATGCATCTATGGCTTATGGATGCCACCCCATAGAAATGATGTCATTTGATGATTTAGATATTCAATAGTTATTTACAAAAATAAATATTCAAAAATATCCATGGAATTATTAATTAGGATCATGATGCTAATTAATTATATTTTCAACATGATTAGGAAATGTTGATGCAAATTTTGGCCCTTAGTGCACAAATTAATCAAATTAGTCAAAATGTCTTATTATTGGCTCAAAATTTGATTGTTTTAGAATTAGAAGTTGATGTTAGATGCATTGGACCTATATTCCCATTTAGGATGTTTCAAATGAAAAATAACAAAGGCACATGTCTCATGCAATAAATTTGGTAGAAAAGAGCAATCTAGAGCACCCAGGTATGAAAATGTCATTTTGATTCAAAATGATTTGATCAAAGTTAGTTGCTTCATAAATTGCATTGCCCCATTTAGTGACACTCTAGCCAAAATTAGCACTTTAATATAAAAGGTTCACATAATTTAACATGTTTTAGTGTTTTTAGGCCAAATTATGCATTTTGGTAGAAATTGGTCAAAATCTTGGTTGGAGGTTATTGATGGCTAGTTTTAGATGTCTATAGTTTTACCCTAATTGAGAAGTCATTACAATCTATAATCATAGTAAAATCTTCTCAAATAATGAAAAGGTCATGTATGATTACAATTTCAATGGTAATTGATGAGTTATATGATGCCCCTTCTAAGGAACAGTTGGCACAAGTAGGTCAACAAATGGTCCCATCAAAATAAAGAAGTAAAATGAAGGGATCAAAGAAAAGAAGATGATGGGGTGAAAACACAATGAGTTTTAAAAATTAATCAAAATCATTGAGAATTCAAGTGACATGTTGTACAATGGTTTACCTAAAGGTAGTTATAAGAATTATACCCTGATAGTGGCAACATGGTATGATAACATAATGATTTGCCCAAAGGTGGTTATAGTCATTGAGAATATGGAGCTGCCCCAGTTAGGATAGAAAAACAAGATAACATGCCCCTATTTGTGAAAAAGAAAGTAAATTTGGTGAGAGCATAATGATTTTCCCAAATATGGTTATAATCATTGAGAGATATAGGTGGGATGGTGTACAAGGATTTTTCCATAGGTGGTTATAATCATTAGACCTCAATTATGGAAAACATGATTGATTGCTTGATGATGGTGGTAACTAGAAATAGAGGGTAATGATGAATTGGAACAACCTGCTAGTAGGGAGATGCTCATCTGAACTAACAAAGGTTGAAATTTTTTCAATGTTAATTAATCTAATTAGTATATTATTGGGATGCCAGTGTCGAGGAGATGTTATACCACCCTTGCTGAGTAGACTTCTTGAAGTTGATTTTTGTTGTAGCACTTTGATGGCAAGCATCATGATAAAACACCATGAGGACTAGGTTAAAATATGCATAGAGACTGACTCCTGAGATCCAATACTCAATAGAAAACAATGCACCAATGATAAAAACCATGATGATAATGTAAACATATTAATATGGATGGATTCAATTATAAATGCATAAGGAATCACCCAATGAATGCACATAGACCAAATCAAGGTAATAGTTCTAAAAGAAAACTAATAGGTACACAAACAACAAACAAATAAATAAAGAAAGAAACAAATAATAGTTAGTCCTAATGCTAGTACAAACAACATGACTTAAATGAGACAGACATTACCCCTAGAAAATAGGAAACAACCTAGCAAACAAACATGATGAGGGAATAGAAGAAAAGGAATGGGGTGGTTGAGCTATCTCCATATGCACTAGGCAAGTGGATGCTACCTACATAGTTTTATAGATTTAATATTGAACAAAAACTTTAGGCCAAATGTTGTTCTCCCAATAAATGTGAAGATAATGATAGTTGATGAAAATAAACATGATGGATGAGATAGAAGAATAGGAATGGTTTTGAAAAATGACAAGTGCATGAGAAAAAAGGGCCAAAAAAGATGGGAAAACAAAGTGACAAGTGATTTACTTGTGACTTAGTAAGGGTTCATAGAATCCTTAAGGAAAATAAGTGGTCAATGCTTTTTATTTTTTCTAATAATTTTATAAATGTTTTTGGAATTTTTGGAGTATCTCAACTCAATCAAGAGTGAAGTAACACTAGATAGTTCAAGCTCATAAAATGGTGAGATCATTACTTGGGTTTCTTGAAAAATGGTGAGAGCATGGCTTAGTTTTCTCAAAAAATGGTGAGATCATGACTTAAGTTGCTCATAAAATGGTGAGAGTATGGTGGAAAGGGTGACTAAGCTAACCTTAACAAGTATCGAGCACTACTTACATAGTCCCAAAGTAAGACCTCAAATCACTGTAGTTTCACCTTAAAATGGAGAAGTTTGATTAGTGTAGCATCCAATTCAAACAAAATAAGCATAGTTGGTATGATGGCATAGTAAAACATAGAGAATGTCTAGTTGGTATGGTCAAGGCACAATAAACAAGTGTTTCCCCTAGTTTGCCCATAGGTGGTTATAGCTAGGATATAATGGCATAGGTTAATGATATTAATTTGATCATAGGCAGTTATAATTAGGATCAAGACAATGAGAGAGAATGAAATAAGAAATGAAGGATGAAACTACCAAATGATTATTTGACTACTCTAAAATACTACCTCTATTTATAATATGTGAAACAATTGTTGAAACTAATTTTGAATCCTCTTACTAAAAGTGGTGATGGAACCAAATGGAATGGAACCAAAACCTTTATCAAGTATCTATTAATCAGGACTCTGAAAATAATCCAAAGCCTTTATCTAGGTGGTTATTTTAAAGTTTTGATTACTAGATAGAACTAGGACCAACAATATCAAAAATCATCACAATAGTTAAAGGTTCATGAGTTGGTACTAGCAAGTTCTTAACAAGGAAATGATACTCTACAGTTGTGTCTATTTTTCAAATTAGAGATGTTACTTGCCCTTGGTATATGCTCAAACTGAATGTTGGAAATATGTCATTTGAGAGTGTCAACCATGGCTTTATATGGAGCCAAATTTTCATCTTTGGTCTAAAAATGGTCTATAACCTAATTGATGATTAACTAAGAATTACCATAAAACTTGAGATGAGATACATTCTATTAAACTGCCTAACAAAGCCCTGTAATAAGTGCTTCATATTTGAACATGTTATTGGTATAAGGAAAACTAATCTTGAATGATTTATGGATTATATCCCCCCATGGTGTAATAAATAAAAGACCTAGCCCTAATCCATGTGTTGTGATTGATCCATCAAAATGCAACTTATAGTTTTTTTACTCAAGAGGTGTGTTAATGATGGTCATTATGGATTCATCAAGAAATTAGAATGTGAGTGGCTTTGTATCAGTAAGGGGTGATTCAAAAAGTTGATCTGTAAGAACTTTCCCCTTAATGGATTTTTGATTAATGTATTCGATGTCAAACTCAATGAGAAGCATGATCCACTTGGCCATGTATCCTTGTAAAGATATTTTAGATAGTAGATACTTGAGTGGATCTAATTTTGAAATAACCATGGTCTTATTGTTTAACATGTAATGGCCTATTTTCTAAGCTATAAATACCATGGCTAAATAGGCTTTTCATATGGGTATATAATTATGTTCATACACAACCAGTGTATGGCTTAAATAGTACACAACATATTATTTTCCATTGTCATCATGCTAAGCCAAAAGTGTCCTTAGGGTATTGTTAGTAACTAATAAATACAACAATAATGGCTTTCTTGGCATAGGTGGCAACAAAATAGGTGGATTCACTAGATAGTCTTTTAGTTGTTGAAAATTTGTTGGGTACTGATCATCCTAGTGAAATGTGACTCCATTATTTAAAAGATGCATAAAAAGATGACATTTATCAGCCAATTATGATATGAAGCATCAAATATACTAGATCATGCCTTGTAAACTAAAGAGCTACTTCAAAGTAGTTAGTGGTTTTGTATCTATTATAGCTTGGACTTGGCCAAATCAACTTCAATGCCTCAATGAGACACAATAAAGCCTAGAAATGTTCCTAATGTGACTACAAAGACACACTTCTTAGGATTAAGTCTGAATTTATACTCATGTAATCTTTCAAATATTTTGTGTAGCACTGTTAGATGATCAAACCTAGTCTTTAATTTGCTAAGAATGCCATTGATGTAGTCTTCAATAATATAATACATCATATCATGAATTATGATAGTCATGGGTTTTTGGTAGGTGGCCCCTACATTATTAAGACTAAATGACATAAAATGATAAAAAAAATTCCCCATGGAGTGGTGAACATTATTCTATGTTGGTCTTCTAGTGTTATTCTAATCTCGTTATATCACAAAAAGACATCCATTAATGAAAACATTTCATAACCTATTATGGAGTCAATGATCATGTCAATGTCTTGCAATGGAAATTCATCCTTAGGGAAAGCTTTGTTTATATCATGAAAATTAGTATAAATTCTAATCCCTTCTAGCTTTTTACTAACTAGTATAACATTGGATATCCACTCTAAGTAGTTAATGGGTTGAATAAATCCTACTTCTAAGAGTTTTTACAGATTTTTATTTACTAATACAACAATGCAAGGATGTATTTTACGTAACTTTTACTTTAATGGTTTGGCATCATGATTGACCACAAGGTGGTGTAGAACCAAAGTGGGGTCCAAACCTAGCATGTTAGAATATGCCCATGTAAAAATATCTACAAACTCCCTCAAAAGGTATATAAGGAATTCATACTCATTCTTAGTAAGGAGAGCACCTAGCTTAATCCACTTTAGGTCATTTAGGGACTTGATGTTAACATCTATCATATCATACACTAGAAGGGTCAAACCATCTTCAAGGATAGTGGGCAAGGATTTGAGCTAGTTGACAACATTAGAGTCATTTGCTAGGAATGGCTCTTCAAATTCCCTTAGGCATGATGAATCAGAGTCCCTTAATGGAAGGTTTGGACATGTAATAAAAACTATTGGAAATTCCTAAATGATTTGATCAAAAGCTTGTTGTTCTTCAAAACTGAACTCAGACTCATAGACAATTTTGTCACTGGTGGTTTCTTAAGCTATGGTAGAAGAAAGTTGAACACCCCCATCTAATGTTGGCTGAAATAGATTTTCACCATTAGAGTGACCTTTTTCTTTACTTTTACCCTAGTCAAAAAGTGCCTCAAAGAGGATTTCACTTTGGGACCTCAATGTTTTAATTATTTAATTTTGGCTAAGGGTGTTCACCCACTCTCCAAAATAGGCTTCAGGATCCAACTTGATTGAGAACCCTAATTTATGGTCCCTTAATAGATCATTGTCTCTAAGGTCAAGAAAATCATTGAAAGCCTTGTTATTTTGATATGCATCAATTGGTATGTTGGACTCTTACTAGTCCTAGTCTATCAGCTGGGGATAATACAATGACAGTGGGTTATGATGAATGACTAGGCTAAGGGTACAAATGGAATGGGTGTCAAATAGGTTGGTTTTAGCTAGGTTATCAAAAATTCTATGATCAAACTCTGATTCACTACTGACATCTTCATCACTATTTTATGGTAATGGAATATGAGTAAGTTTTATGGAGTCACTCCCAAGTAGTTTAAATCCAAGTCTATAGGGTCCTTCATATTTGGTCATCGAAATTGGCTCAAGTGTTCCCTATTGATTAGGTATGAGGCCTCTTCCTTCATATTATTGATTCTTCATGATCTTATTGGGAATAGGATACTTAACATTCTCATAAAAATCATCTTGGTTGTTGTTATACAACCGTGATTCATCCCCTTAAAGAGGGTTTGGTTCTAGGCCAGATAATGGTATAAACATGACATATCCTTTACCTTTACTCTTTTGTTGCCATTTTGGATGAAGTGGATTATCTTTAGGTTTTCCAGAAGACTTTGGATTCTATGTAATGTTCAAAATATGAAAGCTATCATGGGTCACATACTCTCTTGGGCCATTAGGTGAGATAGTAAAATGATTAGATATTTCAAGAGGTGGTGTGTGGGTAAGGGAATCGAGGGTATTAGGATCAATGTAGTTATCCTTTGATGGATCAAAGAGTATTACTTTTCCCTTATCTTGCTTGGCTAATGGATTCATGTTGAACTGATAGTTATAACTCTTAAACTCAAACTCTAGGTGCTTACAGTGCTCATATGGATGCAAATATTTTGGTATACAAACTTCCATCCCTAAATGGGAGAACTTGATACATTAGTTCAACATCAATGGGACTACATGAATTTCATGTAACCAAGGTCTTCCCAAAAGCATATTTTATGACAAATCAATTTTTATCACATGGTAAAGTGTATCATGGGTCAAAGGCCCAAGGATAACTGGTAAACAAATGGTGCCTTGTAATTCTCATTCCTCATTATCATAGGCTTTGATGGTTATTGTCTCTACTTAAAGATATACCATTATGTACCCCAAAATCTTGATGAGCTTAAGAGATATTATGTTTAGACCTAATCCATTGTCTATAAAGACATATTTCACTTTATGCCACTTTATCCAAACTTCAATGTATAATGGGTTATTATTCAATGGGCCAAGGGATGACATATCACTTTGGTTGAAAGTGACTTGTTGGGCTAGAGCTAGGTGTCTAGCCAAAGCTTAGAATTTATTAGGGGATATGTCACTTGAAATAATAGATTGGATCAGGAAGTCATTCAAAATGTTTTTATGGATTTTTGACATATGTAATAAATCCAAAATGGAGATTTGTGCAAGTGTCTTTTGTAACTATTCCATAATGTTAATTTTTTTCTCTTGGTCAGTGATAAATGGCTAATTTCAAGGTTAAATGGTTGGTTGGGTGATGGGGAAAGTGAAAGATGGATGTGGGCTTGGTATGGTAATCTTTGACCTTTGAGTTATGATTGCACAATCAATATTGAATATAGGACCATAATTTATAACAAACAATGGTGATGGTGTGGGACCATATAAGATAAGGCTCAGTTGTTAGTGCACTTATGCATGGTCATGGGGAAAGGATGAGTTATTAGTATAAGGTCTAAAATTAGGAATACCTATTTCCTAGTTTACTATATGTAGTCTCAGATCAAGGAAGAATAGCCCAAGTGATTCGATTGGTTTGGTATGGTTAGAAATGGTCTTATCTGATTAGAATTGGGTCTAGGATTAATAGAGATGGTATTAACATAAACTCCTACAATATGACCTAAAAATATATTGTATTCATATGAAACTACATGGTAGGTTTATTGGTTATTAATATTCTAACCTTGGTTTTATCTATTATTTCAGTATTATTGAAATTATTGTTGGTTCTATTGGTTCAGCCTTTGATTTTGATATTGTTGATTTTGTTATTACACTGGTTAGTTTTGTTATTTATATTGTTGTTGTTGTTGTTACTAGTTATTATGTTGGGGAAAGGGATTTTGATAGATTCCAAGGGTCTGATTAGAAGTAGAATCACTATTATCCAATGTTATCTCCCTATTGTCCAACATATTTTGAATCAAACATTTAATTTGCACACATCTTCATAAATTGTGCCCATTGACTTGATGATATTCATAGAATTCATTTTCATGGTATTAATTAGGATAAAAAATGCCCTAAGGATAATGTTTCAATATAGGCAAACTAAGTAGATTAGTGGTAGTGAGCTTATAGAACACATATTTAATAGGCTCTCTAAGGTTGCTAGAAATGCGATGAGTAGGTACAATTCTTCTTGGAGGAGGAGCTTTTAAAGGAAAAGGTGGCTACATTTTTTGTGCAGGCCTAAGATGTTGTGCTTGATATGTTGGTTGAAATGGTTATGGTTTAGGAGTAATTTGCATATGTGGTGTGGGTTGTGTAAATGGTGTTTTCACCATTTAGACATGACATGACTTGGTTACTCCATTTCCAACAAAATTTTTTTTATGGTTGAATTTATTTGGTGTATTGTATTATTAGCCTATGATGATTACAAAACTTACACTTGGATTGGATCTTAGTTTTATCTATTTCTTTGGTTTTTACCTTAATTCTAATTAGATATCCTCTCATCTAGGGCTCACTTGATCAATAAACCTTTGTCAATGATCTCCTTAAAGGTATGTGCACACTATAATTCTAGATGAGAGGATATCTCATTGTGTAAATTTTTGGTAAACACAGTGGCTAATTATTTATCTAGTAAACTATGCATAAATTGGCTTATAAGGGCTCTCCATCACTATAGATAACTCACAAAAATCTCACCAGCATTTTTCTTGGCTTGCATCAAGTCAACCAAAAAAATATCATGTTCGAGATTAAATGAAAAGTACTACATAAACTTATTTAAAATATCATCAAAATTAAATACTAAATTCTTGGGTAACTTTAAAAACCACTCCAAGGCTTGTCCTGCTAAACTTCTTAGGAACAACAATAAAATGTATATGTCACTATATGCTACTACTTTGCATGCAACAAAGAACTTGGTCAAATGAGCTTTGGGGTCACCTTTCCCTTTGTATTTATCAAATTTTGGTGGTTTGTATCCTGGAAGAAATGGTATTTATAAGTACTCCATGTTGAATAAATAAGACCACACATCATCCAACTTAAAAATTTTAGTCTATTTCCCAGCTTGGATGGTATCAATCGCATCCTTCATCTATTGTAATTATTCAGATATGAAACTGATGGGAATATTGGCCTGGGTAGATGGTTGAGCAGTTGTAAGTGAATCACTTTGACTGGGATATGATAAAGGTATTTATTTGGGTATGCTAGTTTGATTAGGAAATAGACAAAGAATATGCATGCATGGATTAGGGTTTGATTATTGGAATTACATTTATGGTTGTACAATATTCTAGTTAATGTTGGAAATGTAGGCTTGGTTTTGGGTATTTTTAAGTTGGGATGGAGGGATGTAACTATATTATGCCTATTGAGGTTGAAGAGGGACATGTTGTTGGCTAATCAAACCTTGCTATTGAAAGGGTACTTATGAACCAAAACCCTATCTTTGAACTAGTGGCACATTCTACACAAAAGGTAAAGGTGTCATGATCGATACTTAAGGAATATTAAAACTTCTTTGTTACATGAATCCTACTTGGGAAGTGGGTGCATGTTGGAGATTAAACATTTTCTAACCAATAGCCATACATTGTTTATTACACGTCATTTGTATTTAAAGTGGCACATTGGTTTGTGAGGAAAAAGGTATGTTCCCTACTACTTGATGAGGTGGAATATTAGTTACCCCCTATTGAGGTGGTAACATATTCAACCTTTGTTGCATAGGTATAATGGATTGTGCCTGCTATTTTGAAATACTACTCATTACCTATTAGGTAGGAGTAGGATTTGTCACATTTTATTATGGAGGCATGACATTAATCATTGGCTAGCTACCTAATCATATAGGTTGAGCACTTAAAAAAGTAGTTAGTTGAGGATTAGTGGTAGTATTTAGTTGAGTTTGGGATGTAGAAACTCTTATTACCTTATTTTGAGAACCAATCATGATGTTAATTAAAGGTATACTTGTTTGTGTACTAGTTGTCTATTTACTTACACCACCTTGGTTTAGATTAGATGTTTCTTGCGCATTGTCCACTACATTTTAGCCACTATTCTATGTAGAAGAAGAAGACACTTATTCTATTGTTGGGGTATGAAATAAGTTATCAAATAAAGTTTTCTACATGAATGGGTCTACACCTTGATTATCTTGACCATTTAACTCTATTAATTCTCCAGTTGAAGGAACTAAATCTATGAGAGGCCTATTTGACATGATCATCTGAGTGAAATTACATGTTAGGTTCAAGTAGGTTTGGCATGTTGTCTTCATCTATACAAAGTGATCTTCCATGGGGTCCTTGCCTTTAACAACCATACTAGGGTCCTGATACGTCATTTTTAATAGAACTAAAGGATTACTAGAAGAAGCCTATTGATTGTACAATATGTTATGAGGTATTCTTACTAGACTTGGTAAATTCTCATGGGGGAAGTTTACTAAAAACTTGGCCCCTACCTATATGGCTCTACCCAAAATATCGTATTTTTTCTCCAATAAGTAATGCTCAAATAGATAAGGATCATACATAGATGGTGTAGTAACATAGTATGGTTTTTTACGAAAAGGTTCTTCAATAGTAGGTACCATGGCTAGGTGTTTCTCTATTTGTGCTTGATCCTGCTCTAAGTAAGGAGTTGTGTTTACCAATTAATGGGCCAAAGGGTCTTTGTTTTGTGCCCCTATTTGAGAGTTATAAGATGGGTAAACATCTATCTCATACGTAACATTATCTGCATAAGGGTCTTGAACCATTTCTTCTTATGCAACCACATTACTAAATCCCAAATTGTATATGAGGCCATTATGAGTATAAGAAGACATTTTGGGATCCATAGTGAATGTTTTACATCAAAATAAAATAGAGTTATACAAAATACAAAAAAGTGATGTCTAAAAAAATGTTCAAAATTTGGTCTAACTTGGTCAAAAGGATGGATAGGTATATACAAAATCAATTATGCAATGACTTGTGATAAAACAAGCTAATGTTAAGTTTCAAATGTTCCACATCTCACACAAAAAGGTCAAGTAAAAGGACTGTAAAATGAAATACCAAATTCTAGGTCAAAGCATTTCAAATCAGTCTAATCTAGGAAAAACAAAAGTTGATAGGTCTTTTGGCCAAACATGACACCAAAAGATAGGATAAAAAAGTGTGTTTGTTAAGACTTTAGGCCAAAAAATGTCAAAATCTAGACTTCAACAGATGAGATATTTGATCTAATAGATTTGAAACACTTTTTAACAAAAACTAGGCATTTGAATCTTGGTCATAAAAGCTTGATCGATAAGTATGAGGTATGAAATAAAATGCACTTGTAGATATTTTATTTTTTTCAAAATAATGGCACAAAGCTAGGTTCTTTTGATGAATAAGCTAGACAAAGGTGAATGGTGTAGCTATGCTAGACAAAGATTCTCAAAGGAAACTCAAAAATAGTTGAAACTTGGACAGACTAGAATTCTATGCAAAGAGGTATATGAAATAAGTCTTAAAATAATTTGAGCAACGTAGTAATGATAAACTACACAGAAGGTGTAGAAAATGCTTCTTCAAAAAACTCTAAGGTAAAATGGTTCCAACACAATTTTGGCAGTGTAACACTACCTTCCTCAACTCAAATGATACCCATACATAAAGTTATGACAAAATATCTAAGGCATGAGTGTTATATCAAATGGATAAATGGAAAAATAGGGTGGGTAGTCAAATTCTAGGAATCAAAACATTAGTAAACATGCAAGATGACTTGAGTTCTACCAAATGATGATAATGAAGTTGAGTCTAAAAACACCTCTCAATTTAAATTAGAAATTGAACTCAAGTTTAAAAAATTCAAGTGAAAAGTGTCAGACCCAATTTAACACATCAACTTTTAAAACATTAAAGAGTCTAATTTCAAAATTAAACTATCAATGAGGGACTTAAACAAAATATGGAAAAAGGTCTAGACTCAAATGGGCATCATAACTATGCCAAATTGAAAGATATGACACAAAGTGTATGATGATAAATTTAAACAAAAAAAAATATGTTTTTACTTGGGTATCATAATGCCTCCTTTATTAAAATAAATATGGGGACAATGTGTTTAGTTATGTCATTTTGTAACACTAAGTTTTGACTCTCAAATAAGACCAAATAATCTAAGACAAAGACAAACCAACTAAATAGTCATCTTAAATCCTAAACTAACAAGGTATGATAAAGTGGGGTTAACTAAACTATTTTTTTTTGAACATTTATAGATAGATAAAATGCATATGAATTTCATGTTAGCATAAAAAATAAGTGCACTTCATTTGGTTCTACATCATATAGCTTGTTATAAAAAGGTCTTAACCTTTTTTACAACTATTACATCCATTGTTTGTTCAGTGTAGTGTGATGTCTAACATGATCAAATGTCATGGACTTAACATATACTAATGATTATGGTTTAACCACTCAAACTATCATCCTAGTGATGGGATCCTAATTTATATACCCACCATTAGAGAGGGGTTGAAGATGATGTTGAGAGATGAAGCCCCAATTTAAAGCTTCCCTAAAGAACCTGTGGAAGGTCATGAAGTCCCCCTCAAAATCTAAGATGCATGAAATAAATGACACAATAGAAAGACTTTATGGTCACCTCAAGATCACCCAATACTATTATGAGTTTTTCGGGAGTTATTTAAATATTATTTATATGATCAGGGAAACATTCTAGGCAACAATTTGGGTGATGGTTCTACCTTAATTGGTGGCAGGACTTTTGGGAGCCATAACTTTTGCACCTTAGCTCCAATCGACTCACCGTTTGAACTGTTTAAAAGATAAGAATGGAGAGAATGTGATGAAATGGTTGTATATTTTATATATGTATTTTGACCTTATAAAACCTAATGGAATTTCTCTAAATTTCAATTTTAGTGGTGTAGTCTAAAAATAGTAATTTCTCAAATTCTATATTGTTGTAAATCATGGAAGTCAAACCACTTAATCTCCCTTGAGATTAGTGACCTTCCACATCCTCATCCTACCTTAAAAATGTGTATAAATGAAGATGTAACCCAAAATAAAAATTAGACATCTCTTCTCAGAGATAAGCATATGTTTGGATCTACAAATTTTTATGAAAAAAACATCTCTTCTCAAAGATAGAATTATTGTTATTGCATTTTTCTTGTTTTCTTGAATTTATTTCAACAAAATATTCTATGTTTTGGATCATTATATGCCTTGGACTAGGCTCAAAGTGTGATGAAATGGTACTTTTGATCTCAAAATTTTCCTAAAGGGGATAGATGGGAGATTATACACGCACGTCTCTTTTTTATAAAACACACAAAAAACAAGTTTGTAAACAATTGAAGTGAGGTTAATTTATTTGCATCAAATTAAAAGTGTTGATTAGATTCATTACTAGCCTCTTGATTTTAAGATGTGAAAATAGAAATAATTATAAACCACCCAAAAATAAGTTGGCACTTTTGATCCTGAAAGTTCCCTAAAGGGGATGGATGGGAGAGTATACATGCACAACTCTTCTCATAAAAACAAGAAATAAACAAACAAGACATGATAAATGAATGTTTGCAAAAGCAATGAAATTAAATGATTTTATTTTTATTTTAAGACACTAAATGAAATGTGTTATGAGTTGGGCTTCTTTGACATTTTATTGAACTTGTGAAAACTTCATAAACATCTACGGCATAAAAACAAACTAAGTTATTTTTAGACCCCAAATAGACAATTTGAACAAGATTGAGAAAATCTTAAGATTTGATTAAGTTCATTGTTTACACAATAATTGAAATGTTTAGATTATGTTAATAGCCAAATTGAAAATTTTGAAAGATTTTTTATAAACAAATTAAGACAAAACATAACTATCTTCATTTTAAACTCAAAAGTCTAAATGTGCATGTTTTAGCATGTTTATTTTAAGCCCAACTTGAAGTATTTGATTAGACTAATTCATTTTAAATGACCAAAATAAAGTGTATATTTAGTTTAAATAAGCAAAATAGTGCTAAAATGCTACCTTGACCTTGTAAAAATAAGTTTATGACTTCTTACTTTGAATCACTTTAGAGGATGAGATAAGGACTTTTGAATAATGATCTATCAAGTTTCACACAATCGAGTTGGATTACAAAAGAGAGTTGGGGTGAATTAGGGAGAGTTGGGGAGAGTCAGGGTAAGTTAGGGTCAAGTTGGGGTGAGTTGGGGTTGAATCAGGGTGAGTTAGGGTGAGTTGGGTCAAGTTGGGATTGAGTTAGGGTCAAGTTAGGGTGAGTTGGGTTGAGTTGGGGTTGAGTTAAGGTTGAGTTGGGGTGAGTTGGGTTTGATTTGGGGGTGAGTTAGGGTGAGTCAAGGTGAATTAGGGTGAGTCAAGGTGATTTTTTATAAAGTTGGGGTTGATTTGGGGTGAGTCAAGAAGTTGGGGTGAGTTGGGGTTGAGTTGGGGTCAAGTCAGGGTGAGTTGGGTCACACAGTTGAGCTGGGTTACACAGTTCTAAGAATAAAATCGTGCCTTACAAAAAAATGGATTTTTTCTCAAATTTTTACCTTGTTTACCTCCACACTCCAAGATCCTACATGACAATGGTTATTATGTTGCTTTTAGGTGAAATTTAGCCAAATGTGTGAGGCTAGGTCCTATTAGATGTGCCATTTGTGAACATAAGATTGCAATAGGGGTAGATTAGTATGGTGTTAGTGAATGAAATCAAATCCAAATAAAGAACACACTAAGCTAACACCCTAAGCCCACTATCTAAAGTGGGGAGAATATCAACAAAATTAAATGAGAAACACAAATATAATGCAAAGAAAAATAAATCTTTCACCTTCCTTGGATGCTTTAAATATCTTTTTGAAGTGGCTTGCTCGACTTGTGTTCAATGAGTCTTCATCAAAGGAGGCTTGGCTATCTCCTCTTCTCCTTCGCACCTTTGTGATGGATTTAGCTTTGGATTGGCTCAAAAATTTGGAATTATAACACTAATTGCAATGGATTTTGAAATTATTTGTGTATTATAACTTTGCATTATCCAAGTTTAAAATTCATGTTCATGGCTCTTCTATTTATAGATTTCCAAAATGGTTAAGGATCAACCATGACTATCCATATTAAGATTGAGATGTGTGGCCATGAATAAATATAATTAATGTAACATAATTAATAAATATACCCCATAAATATGTGGGATATAGGGGCATTTAATAGGCATGGAGAGTCTTAATGAGGCATAGAGTGGCTTAATCCTAATATTTTATGCATTTATGGCTTATGGATGCCACTCCATAGAAATGATGTCATTTGATGATGTAGATATTTAATATTTATTTTTAAAAATAAATATTTAAAAATATCCATGGAATTATTAATTAGGCTCATGATTTGAATAAATTATCTTTTAAACATGATTAGGCAATTTTGATGTAAATTTTGGCCCTTGGTGTACAAATTAATGAAATTGGTCAAAATGTCTTATTATTGGTTCAAAATTTGATTTGATTAGAATTATAATTCAATGTTAGATGCATTAGAATTATATTCCCATTTATTATTTTTCCAATTCAAAATAACAAAGGCATGTGTCTTGTGCAAAAAAAATTGTATAAAAGAGCAATCCAGAGCACCTAGGTGCAAATATTCCATTTTGACTCGAAATGATTTGATCAAAGTTAGTTAATTCATAAATTTTATTTCTCAATTTAGTGACACTCTAGCCAAAATTTATACTTGAATATAATAAGTTCACATCATTTAGGGTGTTTTGAGGCCAAATTGTGCATTTTGGTAGAAATTGGTCAAAATTCTGGTTGGAGGTTATCAATGACTAGTTTTAGGTGTCTATATTGTAAAGTTTGAGCCTCTTGGCATTAGTTGTTGATAAACTTTCAAAATTTTCAAAAATAATTTTTGTTATATTTTTGTCTCAGAGATGGATCATCATTGATCCATGTAATGATCAATGTCGATCCACATAGATCAACATCAATCTGGTAGATCGTTGATATTTCTTAAAAAAACATAGAAAGACATAGGTTGTTTTGATAGAAAGGATGGTTAATAAAATGAGATAAAAAAAACAAAACACCTCATTATATCCTACAAGAAAATGGTTTAAAAAATTATATGTAAGTCCTTAAACATAGAATGAAGATAGAAAGATCAAGAAAAACTTGAGTTTAGTTATGTCTCTACCATACTCTATTTTTCACACAATGATCATGTTCAATTCTAGTAATCAAGATATATCTAGAAAAATTGTGTTGATCCTTGTAAATTTTTAAATAAAATGGCATAAATCACTACAACCTATGAGTTTATAAAAATAGAAAGATGTATAAAATAGACTAAAAACTTGAAACTTGAGGATTTTTATGCATTTATTAAAAAAATAAAAGTATCATATTACTCTCCTTGGTTATATGGGTTGCTTGTGTCATATTAGGAGTGCCAACATGTGCCTCAACAAGGATTTCAATAAAGGAGAGGTTAGTCTTGTGTTAGTCTAACAAAACAAATTAAAGAAACACATTAAAATCCTAACATCTCTAGCCTATACACTAGGGATACCTTAGGTAGAAAACCTAAATGAAAGCACAACAAAAACATAAAATAAATAATTTTTTTACCTTCTTTGAAGCTCCCAAATGGCTTTTTGAATGGCTTACTTGGCTTATGCATCAAGAAGTCTTTCATAATGAATCTTGCTTAGCTCTTTCTCTCCTTGGAACCTTGGCTTTGATGTTGTTTAGATTAAGATTTGGGTATGGTAAAACTGATTGTATGAGTTTTATGGAGTAAATTTTGCATAATAACTCAACAATATTTAAGCTTAGAAATGAAGGGGAATGGACTTATATTTATAACCTCAATAATTAATTCTCAAGTAAGGTGAGTTAAGGTTGAGTTTAAACATGGAATGGGTTCAAAATAACCTTATATGAGTTAAAAATAACTCCAATTGAGTTAATAATTCTCACATAATTATGATTTTCAATTACTAGGCATGGCTCTCAAATTAGATGTTTTAGGATATTTTCAAAGAGCTGACAACTCATAAAGGTAATGATGAAACATTTGATATTTTCATTTTTAGAATTTATATTTTTAGATATTCATTAATTAAAAATAGATAATTAAACTAGGAATTTAATATCACTTAATTAGTTAATTGATTTTTATTAGCATTTTTTCTCTTCCAAGATTTGATCAAGTGCCCCACTTAATGGGTTAATAGGCCAAATTGACAGTTATTATGCCACAAGATGATTAGGAAGGAATCCATGAGAGGTTATTATTACATATGAGTTAGTATTCCAAATAGGGATGCATCAACATGATTTTAAGCATTGATGAATGATTCACAAGAAAATTTGAGGTGTTTAATAATTTATAGGCTTAATATGCAATGGTTGGTAGAAATCAGTCTAAAGTCAGATCAAAAGCCAACAATTGGGTGTTTGCATACCTTGTTTCAACTAGTTTTTAGTCTAAAAGTAGTAATGCCCACAATTATTATGCATATGGGAGAACAAAAATATTTATGAAATACTATATTACACCTAAATAGGATGGATGAATACTATCATAGAGCTACCTAGATGCAATAGGTAAATAAGTGTAGGAAGAAAGCCTGAAATGATAAGAATATATGTGCTAAATAGTTTCAAATAGATCAACATGTCTTGTTGTATGATAGCCAATTTTGAGCTTTTCCAAGAAAATTAAACATCCACTGGAATGGACCATAAATTATTCATGCATTACCATAGCCAAGAATGGTGGTCCTACGATATTTATAAGGGACCATTTTACCTAGAAAGGTGAATGATAGTAGGCTTTTACCCTAACACCAATAAGTTATGTACTCAAGAAGTAACATGTGCTCATTCTTACTAGTTTAGTGTAGGATTCAATTTTTTATGTTGTTTGTATTGGGTTTTTGTCATGTTTTGTGTAGTTCAGAAGTTTATATACACAAATTGGCTTGAGTAACACTCAAGTAGGAGGTAGTGCACATAAAAGGAGGAAAACATATATCCCATAGTTAAAATGGGAGACAAGTCAAGATAATTAAGTCTAACAAATCTCTATATGACTTAAATCTTGATGATGGATAATGGCTAAGAGATGGGTCTTAATACCCAAGTATCTGAGATAGGTATCATCAACTCCAAATCATTATCATGATCCACATCATACAAGAGAATAATCAATTCATATATTTATTAGGTCACATATTCTACATAACCATTATAAAAAGATACCACATTAGGAAAAAGTGTGTTTGCTAATAAAGTCTAAGATTTGGTTACTAATGCTTTTAAAAATAAGATATCAAGATAATTTTGCACATTTAAATCTCATGCATAACACTAGGAATGAGCCACCTCCATATACAACCCATGTTGCCAATTGTATCACCATTTTATCCTTAGCTATTTTCAAACAAATTGGTGAGCCTCTCTCCAAGACTCTCTCACCACTTTGTAATTTTATTTTCTACCCAATTTCCCTTTAGCATAAATATATTCATAATGGCCACCATTGCATTTCCCCAATTCATCAAAACCCTCTCTACTACATAATTAGAATATATTTGGGTTGGTACAAGCATATGCTAGGCCAAATTTTAGATCCTAAGGCATATCCTTCACTCAAATGTGTCGAAGAAAGAGACTTTATTCCAAAATTAGTACTAGAGGCACAAATATTGGTAATTGTACCTCCATATTGATTCCACAATACTTATATGGAGCATCTAATTTGGCTTCCTACCTTTGGTCAACTTAGTGAAATCATGGAACTTTTATTGGATTGGTAAAATGATGAGAAGATATATTTATCTATGGATATCACTATATATGTGAATGAGGCTATGATGGCAAGGGCCATAGGCACGGAAGTATGAGGATGCTCTTTGGCGCCTTACAAATCAAAAGCTCCTCTAATTCTACCAAATATTAAAGAGGCCTAAACCCATGGTTAGTTTATTTTGATAGGTTTATCTATTTTATGCTACTCAATGCTTGTGTTTGCTCCCACCCCCTATTTCTTGAGTGTCTCTTTTGCTTATTTAACATGCCTCTCATGTATTATTTAGTACGCTAGTTCATTACATTTCTCAATCTCTTTACTAAACCTAATATGGTATTAGAGCTTACGGTATAGGAAGCTTTGGAGCGAGCCTATAGAGGAAGAGAGGAAAAATATTATCAAGGAAGAGTGTGAAGCACTTGGTGGAGAGTCGTGAAGAGAAAGTTTTTTTCCCTGTGACCAATGAGAAAGCTAGTAATCAAGAGAGAAGCATCAGGAGACCTATCTTAGTAAAGAAAAAGTAATAGGAGGTAGTAGAAGAGGCTCATAAGTCTATTTTTATTTTTCCTATGTTTTTCAGATGGCCATTTCTATTCATCTTGAAAAGTGACCATATTTTCATTTGGGCACTATTTTTGGTGAGTGAGAGGTCTAAAAAAATTTATTTTTTTAGAGGAGATGATAAGAACTGACATAATTCATTTTGGTTGAGTATTTCTCCTAGAATTTGCATCTAAATTTTTTCAAGTAGACCAATTTTTTGATTGGATGATTATTTTTATGAAAATTTTAATATAAAATTTTATTAATTCAATTAATTTTAATTATTTAATTGAAATAATTCAAAACTTTAGCATATATAAAAATTATTAGGGACCTATTGGTGACTAATTATCTCAAAAAGGTTTTGGAAGGTGAAAATTTCACCATTTTATAGGTTTTTAATCTATATGTTGGTGGAAAAAGAATTTTTTAAATTGAAATCATATATCTCTAGATAAAATTGTTTTTGTCATTTTTTGATGTTTTTAAAGATGGAAAATTTAAAATTTTCCAAATGATGTGGTGTTTTTTTGCTAAAAACTAGAGGTATTGACCAATTTATGATTTGAGTCCATGGGTAAGAGGAATTTTGTGTAAAGCCATTATATTTTTTTATGGTATGTTCATTTTTTGGAAAAACTAGGTCAAAATGGCTAGTTTACAACACCTCTTCTTGTCGTATTCACAAAAATTGACAAGCAAAAATTTTAGTTTATGGAGTCATAAGGTTTTAACAATATTTGAATATTGGAACTTTGATCAAATAGTGCTTGGTAAAGAGCAAAGGCCTGCCACTAGTTATGATGACTATGATAAACATCATTGGGAGGCTCTTATGTTGTTAAAACTGTTAGTAGTAGATAATCTAATCTCAAAGGTTAGAAATGCAACAATTACATTAGCTTGGTGGACTAATCTTACTTCTAAATACCAAGCTTCTAAATTTGATAGGGTATTATATTTGAATAATTTGTTATTTTCTACTAAGATGTAAGAAGGTGGCTCTATTTTTGATTTTTTTTTATAGATCAAGGACATCAGTGATCAGTTGAAGGCTATGAAAAAGCCTATTGATGAGAAAATTTTGATTGCTCTGGTTATGTATAATCTTTCACCTTTATTTGATTCATTTGTTGAGTCCTTGCACATGATTACTGAGACAGACTTTGGACTTTTAAAAGTTGTCCACATTGTTAATGTAGAAGGAAAGATGATAGGAGTAGATAGTGTTGTCTACATCTACTTCTATAGAGAGTGCATTCTTCATCAAGGGAAAGGGTGAGTAGTTTGATAAAACTACTAGTTATATGATAGAAACTTCACTAGTAAGTGGTTCTAATAAGAGATCTACGTGGAAATGTTTTTACTATAGCAACCTGGTCACCTAAGATTGTAGTAAAATATAATAGGATATGGCTAACCCAAGAAAGAAAGCTCATCATGTGAATATAGCTGAAGGTGAAGGTAAATAATCATATCCTAATTTTTCTTTCATGGCTTATAGTGTTAATTATATGGTGGATCGAGCTTGTTACTTTGATTCAGGGGCATCTTGCCATTATACATGTCATAAGCACTAGTATGTGGATTTTGTTGAAAATGATAGTAATAATGGATATGTATCTACGGGATATGGTAGAACTCATTTTTTGAAAGGATATGATAATGGTCAAACCAATTTTAATGGTGCAGTTTGATATACATTTAAGAATGTTAGGTATATGTTAAACATGAACAAAAAAATTCTTTCCATTAGTGAGATCACTAAAAACTCTAATTTTGTTGTAAATTTTCAAGGACAATAATGTTTAGTCACTACCAAAGGTAACAAGATTATTGTTATTGGGATTGGTGAAAAAGATTTGTATAAGCTTGCAGATCCATAGAGGGCAAAGGAAAGTGCACTTGTAGTAGTTGATAGCACAAGTTCAATATGGAATGAAAGGTATGGTCATTTGAATTTCTCATATTTGACTACATTATGCAAGACCAATATGGTTAAGGGGATTCTTTCTATTTGAGATAGTCATCATGTATATACTAGATGTCAGTTGGGGAAGCAAATTAGGCATTCATTTAATGTTGGTAAAGCTTCAAGAGCTAAGGGAGTATTGGATCTGGTACATGAAAATTTGCATGGTCTAATATAGACACCTACCCCTTCTAGAGCTCATTATTTTTTTGTTTTTGGTCAATGATTTCTCTAAAAAAAAAGTGGGTATACTTCTAGTGAAGAAATCTAATTATTTTTCTAACTCCTTACTTGGAAAGCTATGGTTGAAAAATAGGCAAGAAGGCCAGTGAAATATCTTAGAATGGATAATGAGGGTGATTTCACCTCAAATAAATTCAAGGATTTTTGTGCCACTTAAGGCATACATAGACAATATTATACCCCTTACACTTCAAAACAAAATAGAGTTATGGAAAGGCTAAATAGGATGATGATGGACATAGCTCATTGTATGGTCTAAAGCAAAAATGTCCCATATAGATATTGGGAAGAAGTAATGAATATATTGGTTTACATCCTCAACAAAAGTCTTAAAAAACATTGGATAATATGACTCCAGAGGAGGCTTAGTTAGGTCAAACTCT
This sequence comes from Torreya grandis, assembly GCA_037957365.1. NCBI lineage: Eukaryota > Viridiplantae > Streptophyta > Pinopsida > Cupressales > Taxaceae > Torreya > Torreya grandis. The sequence continues at coordinate 777,316 of JARHVA010002811.1, forward strand.
AGATGTAAGTACTTTTTGAATTTTTGGTTGTGTAGCTTTTGTAGTTATTCTTAGTTAAAAGAGAAGTAACTTGGATGCAAAAAAAAATCATATATGTTTATTGGATACATTGAGAAATAAAAGGCTTATAGATTACTTGATGTTTTTACTAACAAAGTTTTGGTAAATAGAGATGTCATAGTAAATGAACATATCCCATACTTCACAACAACTAGTATAGTTTCAAATATTATGTCATTATGTTCTTATAATGATTTTATTATAAGTTCTAGTATGAAAGTTGAGAAATATTCTAGTTCATCAGTGGAATCACATTTTAGGGAGGGAATTGATGTAGGTCATTGTGAGGTTCCAACAAAATAACTAAAGAAGCCAAAGAGGTATTCTACCACTATGAAGGAACTAAAGGAGGGAGATTTGCCACAAGGTGTGGAAGGAAGAAGATCGAGATTAGGAAAGCAATTTGGTAATAGAGGTGAGCATGATAATTTTTCTTTAACAACTATTGTTTCACATGTATTTGATCCTAATTGCATGATTATATATTACATGATCCCCCATCTCATTCCCAGGTATCCACATCCTGCTAAACTTATGAGGATACATACTTAAAGGATCTTGAAAAAGTTTTGCTACTTCATATTTGTTGCAAGTGAAATCATCCTCTATGTAAGAGGCTTCATATGAATTACATAAAGGAAGGGTATCAGTAGTATGATCAATTAGGGGGATGGCACAATCACATGGGAGTAAATAAAGAGGGATCTATTCTGCTATATAAGAAGGTAATTGAGTGGAATTACAAGTATTTTACAATTCATTTGGTTCATCACCATCTAAATTGGTAAGAGTAACATGCAAATTGGAATATATGTTAACACATTCAAGAAGAGGTGTAATGCTGATATGGAAAATAGTCAGAATATGATATTGAGATTTAATATTTAGTAGTTGAATACTTAATGGATTAGGATTAGCTTCATGTTTGTAGTGTTTGCTATTATGTATGAATTTGATACATTGACTACCTGAAGAAGTATTGACATACATATGATGTGTCCATGGGCAACCAAAGAGTATGTTATAAGATAAGGGGAGATCAAAAACCATGAGTTTAGAGTGAATTGTATTGGGTCCAATGGTAAGTGGGAGCCAAATGCAACCAAGTGGTTTTTGATTAGTTTTATCAAATCCTCTACATGTGAGGCTTGTTTGTTTGAGATTTTCTTTTTTTGTATCAAATTTGTTGAATTAACCAAAGAGAGGTGACATTAATTCTCAATCCTTCATCTACTAGAACTTTTCAAATGAGGGCATTATTGATCCTAATTTTAATAGAGGCAAATTATCTACTCAAAAAATAATCTCATCATTAATCATATCCTCTTTAATAAATTCTATGGTTGGTTTTGATGATGTGGAGATTGTTTCAATTGTATGGGATTCTATAAGTGGAGGATTGTTAAAAGGAATTTATGAATCATGAAATTATGGTTCTTTGATGTTTTATAATTATTGCATAATGAATTTATGATGACAGGGAGAAGTTCTAACTAATTCGATAAGGGAAATTTTGCAAGGCACTAAATTAAGTTCTTTCATAAAATTCTAATGTGATTTAGAGGATGAAGAACCAATGTGAGGTTTATGAAGTATGACATTTTTTGTAGGTATAGGAGAGTTATTTTGGGGTTCAAGTTATGGAAGTGGTTCATCGTTTGGTTCAAAAGATGTGGGTATAGTAGTTGTAGTATCTTTAAGCAATTGTTCATCAATAGAGGGTTTCTTAAGTTTGGTGATAGGATCCTTGTGAGCAGGTTTACATCTATAGTTAAATTTGGTTGTGTTCACATATTGAGAGTTGGTGTAATATTAATCAAAATCGACATCATTTACATAAATATTATCATTTGAATGATGTGTGTTAGAAGTTAAAGAAGATTTGTTAGGTTTTGAAGGTATAGGTTTAGTAATATATTTCTTTTGAAATTTTTTTAGATAATCATGATGACGTAATTTGATCATAGCATCATGATCGAAATTGTCACCAAACATGAGTGAAACTTCAAATTTAGTAAGTTCATGACATGTTTTATGAGAATGACCAATATCAATGTAGAACCAACATAATTTATTAGGATCATATGATGATGGGGGAACATTATTGATGTAAATGGAGATAGTAACTATTTCATTTGTGTTATTGTTAATGGTGGGTGGGAAGCAATTTGATTATCTATTTTGACTACTCTTACTTTTGTTTGATGATTAACACTTGTAATTATGTTAGTTGAAGTTTGGAAAGATTCTTTGGCTCAGCTATGGGTTGGCTCAAATTATTTCATAAGGAAATCTTATCTTTTAGTTTGATCAAATTCTTCATTTAAAGTTTGTGGAGAAAAAGTTCAAACCTTATATTGAAGGGAAGGTGTTAAAGCAATGATAAATAATTTAAAGAGGTTATCATTAGTTATGTTATGATATTCTTTATGAATTAATGATTTATACCATTTGATGAAAGTATGTGTTGATTATGAAGGTAATTATCTAGCATTTATAAAATGACTAAGATGATTTTCTGGTAGATCATTTTGTTGAAATTTTTTAACTAAAGCATCGACCAAATCTTCTAATTATAAGATAGAACATTGAGGTAATTTATTGTACCATTCTAAAACATCTCATATGAATGTTTTGACTAAAAGTTTGGTAGTGGCAAAAGTATTTTTTTAGACCCATTCCTTGTAGAGATTACTAAATGATTTAAGGAAAGAGACAAGGTCTTTAGTTTCATCATATTTAATGGCTGGAGATATATTTTCAATAAATATGTATACTATGAAATGAATTAAAAGTTTGTTTTGAAGGTTGTGGAGTATCTTATTATGCATAAGAGATTGAAGAATTATATTTCCATTGGCATCTCTAAGAGGAGGATGAATAAAATTTTGATTATTTTGAGATATGATAAGAGGAGGTTGATTGGTCATTTGTAATATGTGATATTACATTTGCATCATTTGGGAATTATTGGATGTTTGCACAACATTCATTTGTTAAACCATTTGAGCAAGAATTTGAGTAGTATTGATTAGTGTATTTTGGTTGTTAGTGTTAAAAGGTGGTGGAAGAGTGTGATTATTGGTGTTAAGAGGAAAAATCCCAAAGTTAGGGACATGAATGTTTCCTATGAGAGTATTTGTTATGTTAGTATATATGTCTCTAATGGTATAATAAATAAGTTTAGATAAGGTATTATTATGAGATGTGTGAAATGGGTTAGATCCATCTAAATTATCATTTTGAGTAATTTTAACCATGTTGCAGTCAATAGATTGAGATGAAGAATGGGAATAAGTACACCATGAGAGATATCCTCTTGGGTGGCTAGGGTGGGTATAAAAGAGCAACCCATGTATCTTCTAAATGGGTTAAGGTTATCAAGAAATATTTTTATAGGTGATTTCATGACATTAAATAAGGTGGGAATAAAAAATAATGTGTAGATTAATTTTAGAAAAAAGATTGTAGAAGTAAAACTAAATCAACCACTAATTGGATTGAATCGACCAAGCAAGATTTGCATCAAAAAATGAACTATGTGAGCCAAAAAATATGAAGTTGATCAAGTTGATGTAGTTGGTTTCTGAACAAGAACAGATCACACAGTTTGATAATGAATAAATCAACTAAAGGGCACAAAATCAAGTTGGTTGATGTAGTTAGTTTCTGACATGAAAATATCACATGATCTGATAATGAACTAAGTTATCTAGAGGATATGAAATCGATGAGGTTGATGTAGTTAGGCAGACCAGATAATAGAAAAATATAGAATCAGACTAGGTCGAGTTAGTTGATATAGTTGGAGAAATAAGAAAATAACACAATATATAAATAGATTAGGTTGAGCTAGATGATCTAGTTGGAAAAACATGAAAACAAAATTATCTATAAATTGACTAGGTCAAGATGGGCGAACTAGTTAAAAAATTAAGAAAATAGAATAGTTTGTTAACGTACCAGGTTGAGTTGGTCGAACTAGTTAGAAAAATAAGATGCCAGAACAGTCTATAAATAGATTGGGTCAAATTGGTCAATTGAATTCTGTAATCTAGCTAAGAAATAATTAATGGTCTAATTATAGATGATTTATTTCTAAACACATAAAATAAAACATAAGTACATAGGCAACTAGGTTGAGCTGGTCAATCTAGTTGAAACAAATATCACATAACTTATATCAACATTGACTAATATAGTTTGTAATATAATATAAAATAACAAACAACTAGTAAGAATGTAATTTAGATGTTAATTAATTATTCAAAAAGATCAAAAAATTGTACTAAAAGTTGTAATTGATAGTATAAGCTTTTAAAGATATTTACTTATCTGTTGGATAGGTTCAGTTCGATATTTCAGAACGTTAACTATGGAAGAAGTACCAAATCCATAGCCCACTAAATCCAGTTTCAAAAGTAAGCTGGAAGTAACTTCTTGACGTTAATCACTAACCAATGCACCACACAATCAAATGGATGGTTGGATTTCTAACATTCATTACAAAAAAAATCTTAAATATTTTTTAAATACTATAAAGTACGTGAAAACTGAAGATCATGCTTAGCTCTGTACTATAGCTATGAGTATTGGATCAAGTCTCTCACTCCATAATATTTGTAAGTGATAAAAAAGCACTGTAAATAGAATATCGTAAAGCCCTTCATGACAATAGTTAAGTAGTTTTAAAATTGTTAGTACATAGTTTTGGAAAAACCCAAACAAAGTGAAAAATAAATGTGAAAAGTAATATGTCGAAAGCTAAGTTGTAATTTTATGAAAATAAATAAACAAGCAACCAATTGAAAATCAAGATGATTGTAATTACTATCAAATATAAGTTAATTTCACTTCTTTTAACTAGAAAGTGAAATACACAAAATAAGATCGAATAGGTCAATCTAGTTTGACAAGCAAGATATAACAAAGTCAAGCTAATCAACTCAATTTATTATAAAAATAGATCAGAACCAACATAGTCAAGTAGGTTGACTTAGTTTTTTAATAGAAAATAGGTACAAAACTAAGTTGAGCCAATAGATCTAGTTGACTATGCAGATACATTTTTACAAAACTAAAAATTGATAAAAAATAGTATAAAGTTTAAATTTTATTAAGCAGGAAAATAAATTTTTGTTTAAAAAATGACAAGTTGGAAATGTTGAACTATTTAGAGTGAACCTGACAGATAAAACAAGATCAATCAAGTCGATGTAGTAACTTTTCATGAAGATGCTACATTACTATTTGACTGGATCATCCAAGTAAGTTTCTAATTTTATAAACGTAGAAAATAATATTATTGAACAAAATCGAGACATTCAATTTAGTTTAAATAAAACTAATACAAATAAGAAAATAAAGATAGATTGATCAGATCGATTGAGTTAGTTAGAAATTAAAAAAATGAGATGGTCAATTCAGATATATACATAAAAGGTAGAAAAATGATTGGATCAATAAGTTCGATCTAGTTTATTGAGATTAAAAAACCCTTCACAGAAAAAAATTAGGTCAATATGATCGATGAAATTAGAAAACTTATGCATAAAAAGTAGAATTAAGTCGACATGGTTGACGAAGTTGAAAAACTTACGTACAAAATGTAGAACTAGGTCGACAGGGTCGACGAAGTATAAAAACCTGCACATAGAGTCTGAAATTGGATCAATAAGCTTGATCTAGTTGATTGTAAATAAAAAATAAAAATTATAAGGGTTAGATTCATGTCGAATTCACCAGAATGTATAAAAGCGAAAAAAGATAGATCTATAACTTATCTTATTTAGTAATATTCAAACTCAGAGAAGATAATCAACTAACAATTTGTTGCAATACATTGTTATATTGGGATCATGACCAATTATGGATCTATTAAACCTAACTAAGGGATATTTTACTACACAATACTAAAGGAGAGGTTTTTAATGCCTCTAATCAAATGGTATTATGCAATAACCCTGGCTAGGTCTTATAATGTGATAAATATAAATTAGTTAATCTACTAAATAGACATACAAGCTATTCTAGTGTTCACTAAAACTTGTGGCATAAATGGAGGAATACAATAAACATATAACAAGAAAAGATAATTTTATTCAAGGTAGTATAAAAGTAATCTAAGCAATAAGATATACAATTCAATCCATTAATTATGCAATATCTACTTATCAAAATGAAGAGCTAGGAATACTTACCTTATTGAAGTGAACCCATTGTGCCTCATTATCTCCCTTGGCCAATGGTGCTTTTTAAGAGGTTGTTATGGTTTGTAAAGATCACAAGGATAAATTAGCTCTAGGCTATAAGACTTTTCATATGTATCCAAGACCTTCACAAGATGAATGCTACTACTCTAAGGTAAAACTCTAAGCAATAAAATCCTCAAATGATAGTATAAACAGATTTACGAGTTGTAATGATGTATAATTGAATGATCATCTCTTTAGAAATGAAGAGAAGGGAGTATTTATATCCAAATTTTGACCCTAAACTCTCTCAATAATTTAATTGACAAGGTCAACTTGGTCGACCTTGTTTGATAGAAAATAGAGTCGTTAGGCCTCGAACTAGGTTGGTTGGGATAACAAAGTTTCCTAATGTTTATTGAATTCCCAACAAGGTCAATCAGGTTGATGTAGTAATAAAATGAATAAAAAGAGGTACTACTTAGGTAGGGGTTTATTTAGGAAGGTGAATTGTTTAAAAGAGTGTATAACCAGGTTTTTATTGCTTAAGGAGTTGGATAAAAGTAGCTTGTAATAGTTTTAGGTAATAGTATAGGGACCTACAATCCTACCAAGCATCAAATATCTACCAACCCCTTTCCTGGTGCACCCTTTACGAAGTGCACTCGGAGAGATTGAGACCCTATAGCTTCCTACAAAAGAGAAAACATTAATAAATGATAAAGTTAAAAATATTGTGTATATACGGTATTAATTTTTTATTGGTTCTTATGTTAGTTTGTTCAATTATTAGTTTTTTAGATCTTGTAGGTTTTATTGTGGTCATGGTTTAGTTGGGATTCTTCGAATCCTAGTGTTGGTTGTACTTGGCATTATGTAATAGTGGTTTTATTAATAAAGAGGGAGTGATACAGAGAGCGAACTTATGAAAGCTATAACTTTTGATTCATAACTCTGTTTGAGTTCTCATTTATGCCAAAATGAAGGTCTTAAATTTTTAACTCGATCATAACCCTATCTATCTATTTAGGGATGTTTTAAAAACTTTTCAGAGGCCATACATGACCATCTAAAAGTCTGAAAATATATTTTAATGTTTTTTTTTAGATTTTTCTATTTTTAAAAATAATATACTTTTATAATTGGACATGAACTTGAGTTGAAATTTGTCTATTCAGTTATTTTTAGTGATAAGAGGATTCGTGAAGATTTTTACACTCATCCAAACTTGCATGCAAAACTTACTTTTAAAATAATGGTTGAAAAATTACTATTAGATCAAAGTTACTAAAAATAACAATTTCTAAAAATTATATGGGTCAGTTAACTTTATGTAGCTTTTAAATTATTTAGATTTTGTTATTATGCATATCAACTCTAATTTTGAGTTGAGATTTATTTAAAAACTCCTATGTAATATTTTATTTATTTAATAAGTAAGAACCAGTAGAGAAGATTGCTTTTCATGTAATTTTTGAGTTTTATGTTTATGGATATTTTGCTTAGTCTATATTTTTATTATCTGGTATCAAAGCAAGTTTGAATCTTACAGGTAATGTATTTGTAAATTGATGATTTTATATTTTGGTAGAATATATTGTGATTGAATAACATGTGTAAGAGATGGTGAGAGTATAAGAATGAGGAGGAATTGTTTAGATGAACATGAATATGCAAGAGTAGTAGAGGTAAGTGAAATAATTAACCACAATGGTCGTAAATCAAAGATAAATGTGAATGGAAGATGAAATAACGGAAAAAACAAAGCATGAAGATGAAATTCAACAAGAAGAAGAATGAGAACAACCACCATCAATGAAAGAGAGGATGGTCAAGGCTTTAGAGGGAAGGAATAAGGAATTAAAATTGATGTTTCAAATTATGGAGGTAGTTTAAAACCAGAGGAGTTAATAGATTGGTTAAACAACATCAATACATATTTTGAATGTAAACCTAAGAGAAGATAAGAAAGTAAAGTTTACATGCATGAAATTGAAAGGTCATGCGATGATATGATGTGATCACCTGCAAAAAGATAGACATATAAAGGATAAAGAGAAGATCAACACATAGATTAAGATAGAGAAGATGGAGGAGAAATTTATTCTTGTGGATTATGTACAAACTATATATAAAAGATTCTAAAATTTAAGGTAAAAAGATCACAATAAACTGATGGGGAATCAAGAACAACACACCTGTTCTGATTCCACTTGTTAGGATCTTGCTCCTCAGAAAGAGCACAATATGATTACCAAATACAAGCAATTAAACATGCAGAATTATCCAGAAGTACAAGTAACTAGAATTCACAAATAGCACAGAATATGAGAGATAATACACAATCTTGTATTAATACTCATCCAGAAAGAAAATACAATAAAGAAGATGCCACTTCTTCTCCACAGCTCTCAGAAGCTTCCCACACCTCAAGTGTTCAATAATTTTCTTCAAGAGTTCACTCTCCTACCAAAAACGGTCCCAACACACAACTCACACACAGAATTGGTGTTCACCTCCAACTAGTCAGTAATAACCCTGCCAGTACACAAGTACTCAAAGTACTTCAAGTAGATCTCCCATAAGCTTGCAACAACCTGCAACTCAACAGACCTTACTCACACATGTAGATCTTCAAACGTGGCCTTGCACACCTGCTAACCAAGATCCTACAACTGGAAGAAATCCTTTTCTTTCCTTAATTACAATACATGCCAATGGGTCTATAAATAGATCCCAGACTTAAACAAAACTTAGACTCTTAATTTAGACACGCAACTTAAGACTCAAAAATAGCCTTTACATGCAAACACTCGGTTCAACAAACTAACTGTTCGTGCAACGAATAATTTTGGAACCGCCATAGGCTACTGACGTCGGTCCCTGTCTGACTGGTGATGACCGACATTAGCCAACTCCCTGCCGATGCCAGTTGCCTTCTGCATTCATCATGACTGATGTCGGTTATACTGTCGACACCGGTGTCTCTGGAACTTCAGCAACCTCCTCCATGTTTGCATAGTTGAAGCTTTTAGCTCCACAACCTAACATAAACAAGAGTATACAAATGAGTTCTATAAACTTTCCATACAAGTGGAACATGACAAAACATAAAAACAAATGGCCATAAAGTATGTAAATGGATTGAAGTTTTTTATTCAAGATAAATTGAACATGCATAGAATAGTTTGCATGGAGGAGACTTATCAATTAGATTTGAAGTCAAAAGAAAAATAAAATAGATAGACTTTCAAAAGTTCAATTGGGCCAAGAAGAGGATAATGATGTCCAATAAAGGGAAGCGATGCGTTTAATCACACTAAAAGAGGATCTCCCTGTGGTGCATAAAAGTAAGAAGATAATAGAAAAGTGTTTCAATACCAACAAAGAAGAAAATGATTTCATAGAGGACGAGGTTATGGTGATGATATAGGGTAGTTTCTAAATCAACACAGGTATTATGTTTGTTATATATGTGGATAAGAAGGGCACAAAGCATTTGAGTGTCCATAGTATCATAAATAAGGAGGCACGAGGACCATCCAAGAGTGAATTTAGTTGAAGTTGAGAAAGCCTAGCAAAATATAAAAGCTGTGAAAACATATATATAGGCGAAAACCTCATGATAAAGAGAATAATGATTGGTCCAAAGAAAGAGTAAATGCAAAATAAAGAAGGCAGTGATGCGTGACTACAAACAAATATTTTTCGAACAAGGTGCACTTCAGGGAGTAAGATATGTAGAGTAATTATTGATGGTGGTAGTTGTACAAATATGATTTCTAAATAAATGGTAGAGAAACTAGGAATGCAATGTGAAAAGTATCCTTATCCTTATCGGATTTCATGGTTTAAGAAAGGAAATTAAGTTACAGTAAATAAAATGTGCTTAATTAAGTTTTCTATGGAAAAAAATTACATAAATGAATTATGGTGTGTTGTTATTTCAATAGATGCATCCCATGTGTTGTTGGGAAGACCATGAAAATATGATAAATAAATAATTCATGATAAAATAAATAATATGTATAATTTTTAGAAAGGTGGTACAAATATAGTTTTATTACCTCTTAAAGAAGAAGGGCAAACATAAAGCATGTCATCCACAGAAGAATTTATCAAAGACATGAAGATGACAGGGTGTTATTATGCATTGATATCAAATAATGAAGACATAGAAGTGGTATAAATACCAATAAAATTAATAAAAGTGTTGAAAGAATATACAAATGTTATACTTGATGAGTTATTATATGGTTTACCACCAAAGATAGACATTCAACATCATATTGATTTGATTCTAGGATCACCTCTACCCAATCAAGTATCTTATATGATAAATCCAACAAAACATACATAATTGAATAAATGGGTTATTGGATTGGTGAGAAATGGTGTATTAAGGGAGAGTATGAGCCCCTGTACAACACCAACATTGTTAACTCCAAAGAAAGATGGAGGGTGGAGGCATGTGGATATTAGAGTAATCCATAAAATTACCATCAAATACATATTTGATATACTTTATTTAGATGATATGATGGATGTTATTGCATAAGTAAAATACTTTACAAATATTGATCTGAGGAGTGGTTACTATTAGATTCATATTCGTGAAGGAGATGAATGGAAAATAACATTCAAGACTAAGGATTGATTATATGAGTGGATGGTGATGTCATTTACATTTATGAAGGTGATAGACACAATGCTATGAGACTACATTGGTAAGTTTGTGGTGCTTTATTTTGATGATATTTTGATATTCAATTTGAGCAAATAAGATAACTTAAGGCATTAAAAACAATATTAGAATTGTTAGAAAATGAGAAGCTCTATGCAAATCTAAAGAAGTAAAAGTTTATGTCGAGTAGTTTGGTATTTTTAGGATTTATAGTTTTAACAGATGGTGTAAGAATAGATGAAAAAAAGGTAAATACAATGGTTGAGTGACCTATTTCAAAGAGCATCACAGAGATAAGAAGTTTCCATAGTTTAACATTTTTTTACATAAATTTTATAAGAATTTTAGTAGTCTTGTTTCATCAATAATAGATTGCATGAGAGGAAAATAATCTATGTGGACAAGGGCAACAATATAAAGCTTTCAATTGTTAAAGAAAAAAATTACAAATAAACCCATTTTAGCATTACCAAATTCTAACAAAGTGTTTGAGGTGGATTGTGATGCTTTACATGTGGAAATTGGCGTTGTGTTGAGTCAAGAAGGAAGGTTAATAGCATATTTCAGTGAGAAGTTGAAGGCGGTAAGAAAAAATTATTCTACATATGATGTTGAATTTTATACTATTGTACAAACATTATGACATTGGAGACATTATCTGGTGTCTAACGAGTTTATCCTATTTACAGAGCATGAGGCCTTGAAGCATGTGAACACTAAAAAAAAGTTAAATAATAAACATGCAAAGTTGGTTACTTTCTTGTAGGGATATACTTTTGTTTTGAAGCATAAATCAGGAAGACAAAATCAACAACTGATATTTTAATTAAGAGTGACATTATTAACTACTATGGGGAGTGAAGTAGTTAGATTTGAAGTTGCTAATAAATTATATGACACTGATCCAGATTTCGATGATATAGTTGAGCAATGCAGGAATCCATTAATAGGTGATACAAATACTATTCATGATGAATATCTTATACAAGGTGGTTATATCTTCAAAGAAAAATAACTATGTATTCTAGTTGGGTCTCTAAGAGACAATATTACAAGAGAACTGTACAATGGTGGTTTGGATGAACATTTTGGTAAGACTAAGACAATAGCTTTCGTGGAGGAGAAATATTTTTGGCCAAAGATAAAGAGAGATGTGACAAGGTATGTTTTAAGATGTAGAATATTTTATATGACTACATGTTATACATAAAATATAAGTTTGTACATACCATTACCAGTTCCAAGAGGACCGTAGACAAATTTGAGTACGGACTTTGTGTTGGGATTACCAAACACATACAGAGAATGATTTATTTTTTGTTATTGTAGACATGTTTTCTAAGATGGTTTACTTTATTTCATGTAAGAAAATCAATGATGCCACTAGAGTTGTATAACTATTTTTTAATGATGTGAGATTGCATACTGTTCCAAAAACCATTACTTCAGATAGGGATACAAAATTTCTATGTCATTATTTAAAGACTCTACATGAAAGAAGTTGGAAACTAAGCTACAATCTAGTAGTGCATACCAACCACAAACAGAGATACAAAAATAGTAAATACAAGCTTGGGAAATTTGTTGAGATGTTAGTTGGAGAGAAGCCCAAGCAATGGGACTTGACTTTTCCATAAGTTGAGTTTGCATATAATAGGTCAATGAATAAATTAACATGAAAATCACTATTTTCGATTGTTTATGGAAGAAATCCTATGGATGTTTTATATTTGATGTAATTACCAATTGTAGAATTAGTTAGCGATGATGGAAAAATATTTACAGACAAATATTTACAATAGCTACAATAAAAAGTAAGAAGAAAACTACAAAAAAATAATGAAAAGTATAAAACAACATATGTAAAAATAAAATCAAAAGTATTTGAAGAAGGAGATTTGTTGATGATGTATTTAAGAAAAGAAAATTTTCCAAAAGAACATACAAGTTGAAGTATAAGAAAATTAGTCAATGCAAAATTGTGAAACAAATCAATGACAATGCTTATGAGGTGAGTTTACCATAAAATTTTGATCTCTCAAGTATTTAATATTTAAGATTTATATAATTTTTATAAAGAAAACAGTGAAGGGGAAGAAGATGAAAAAGTAGATTTGGGAGCAACATGTACCAAAAAAGTAGAAAGAAAAGACAATGCATGTTCTAGATAAGAAGACAATGCACACAAGGTAAATAAATTATAATAGGTATTTGGTACAGTGAAAAGGACTACAACATGAAGACAACATTTAGATTTTAGAATGAGCGCTGAAAAGGATTGACAAGAACACGTATCAAGGTTTTAATTAGTGCAACTCACAGGGACTGAGTTGTTTTCAACAAGAGGAGAATGATGTAAAGAACGAACTTCTAGTGACCATAACTTTTAATTCATAATGTTGTTTGAGTTATTGTTTGTACCAAAATGAAGGCCTTGAAAATTTTAATTCAATGATAACCCTCTATATTCGTTTAAGAATATTTTTATAATTTTTTGGAAGCCACACATGACCATCTAAGGGTTTGAAAAAATATTTTTAATATTTTTTTCAAGATTTTTCCGTTTTTGGAAATAATATATTTTTGTAACTGGACATGAGTTTGAGTTGAAATTCATCTATTAAATTAATTTTAGTGATTAGAAGATGCATGGAAAATTTTAAGCCCATGTGAATTTATATGCAAAACTTACTAAACATAGCGGTTGAAAAATTATTAAAAAACGGAAATTGAGCTTTATTTAAAGACTCTTTTGTATTATTTTATTCATTCAATAAAAATTAATAGAGAATATTACTTTTTATATAATTTATGAGTTTTATATTTATGAATATTTTGCTTAACTAATCTGTATTTTTATCAATGAGAAATTTATTGTCGTCATTTACGTAACAAAAAATAATAATATAACACCGATTAATATTCACAGCTCACACTCCATATTAAAATTCATTAGAGAGCAAAATAAAGATTAATTTGGAGTTGAAAGAAAATGAACGCTATAATCCCTCCCTCCAAGACTAATAATATACAAATATTATTTTATATATTTAAAAAAAAAAATTAACTTAAAAAAGTTTACTATTCTTATAAAAATTTAATCCATTTAAAAAAAATAACATATATAGATTTGAAGAGTTGCAAACGTTTTGGAGAGTATGCACAGTTGTGTTGTGAAGTGGGTGGCACATCAATTTATGGACACATCGTATGTACCAAAAGACACGTCATTATTAACTTCAAACTGTTTGAAGCCATGTGGTGGTATCATTTAATAACTTCAAATTACTTTACGATTGCTATTCAATCATTAATTAATTATTATTATTTTAATTAAAAGATAAATACTTTAGTTCTGTTAAAACATTGGTCAATATCAGATATACGAGTAATTAACTTTTTCTAATTTAATGTTTAAAAAAAACAAAACATTTTCATGTTTGAAAAAAACAACACCGATAAAACACAACCGGAAAATTTCTAAACCCTAAATCCTTCGTAGGGTTTTTATTCCTTGTAAGAGATTTCTGGAGTGAGCGATCGTCCCATATTTTTTCCAAACCGTTATTCTACACTATCACTTGTCAACACGCAAAGGAAGGAATGTGGTGTTGTTGATTTCTGAAGAATTTTAATCCCCAAGTTATACAAATACCTCCTCAGGTTAGTTCTCGCTTGATTTCTTTGTTTGTTTCTGCAATTGTATTTGCTGAATTTATTACGATGGAGAACAACAAAAACTCTATTAAACCCAATACTCAATCTCCTGTGAAACAAGAAAGAATCGAAAAAGCAGTAGATGGAATTTTAAAATGGGTGAAATCTCAGCCCAAGTATCAGAAACCTCAGCTGCTAGAACACGACGAGTTTTTGTACATTGTCATAACCCTAAAAAAAAATCCCAGCCGAAAAAAGAACAAACCCTTATAAGATTCCAATACCCAATCGCCCGTGTTTCCTCTGGATGGAAGCCAAGAGTTCTGTTTGATACTAAATGATGGGGAAAAAAGGGTTGCGAGGGTTTCTTCTGAGTTTGCTAAGGCCAAGGTTAAGGAGGAGGGATTACCCATTTCAAAGGTCTTAAAATTTTCCAAGCTTAAGACTGATTATAAGCCATTTGAGGCCAAGAGGAAGCTCTGTGGGTCCTCTGATATGTTCATGGCCGACAGATCTGTGATTCCATTGTTGCCTAAGCATTTGGGAAAGACTTTTTATAAGAAGAAGAAGCATCCCATTCCTATCGATTTGAGCCGCAAGCAGTGGAGGAGGCAGATTGAGATGGCTTGCAGCTGTGCTCTTGTTTATGTTAGTGGGGGTACTTGTTGTGTTGTGAAGGTGGGCAGGGTTTCTCAGGGGAGGGATGAAATTGTGGGCAATGTTGGTGCTGTGATTGATGGGCTTGCGGATGTGGTGCCGAAGAAGTGGAAGAATATCAGGTCTTTGCATTTGAAGTTGTTGGAGTCAGTAGCATTACCCATTTATCAGGTTATTCCGGAGAGGCCTTTTAAGATTGAGAGTGTGGGAAGTGTCGATGGATTGCAGGTTTTGACAGAGGTGCCTGAGGAGAAGGGAGAAGATGACAGGGATTCTGAGAAGGAAGGAGGGAAGAAGGTGTTCAAGAAGGGAAGGATTCATGATGTGCGTTACATGGACCATATGTTGGAGGATTTGTCCAATGGTCTTTTGGCTGGCAAGGACCAGAACGAGGGGTTTTTGGGTGATGAGGATCAAAATGAGGGTCTTTTGGGTGACGGGGAGCAGAACAATTGTCTTTTGGGTGATGATATCCAGAAAGAGGTTGATTTGAGAGCAAGTACAATATATTCAGGTGATGATGAAAGTAATGGCAGGCTTTTGAAATCTACAATAAAGAACAGGCCTGGGAAAAAGGTAGCAGGTTCCAAAAGGAGGAAGGATGTGTCTCTGGGCAATGCAGCCTCTTTGAATGAAGGAGATGTCAACGATGCAGTGCCATATAATGTTTCTACTCCGGCTTCACAACACAGAAAAAGGAGCAAGTATATTGTTTCTGTTGGGCCGATGTCTGCTAGTGTCAGTGCGTCAGCCAAGAAAGGAAAGACCAAGAGTGTTGAAGATGGGGTAGTCACGAATAATGTCGAGGCCTTGGCAACAAAAGTGAATACTAAGCATTGTGAAGATGGAGTGGCTACTGATAGTTCCAAGGACTTGGCAATAAAAGTGAAGACCAAACATTTTGAAGATGCATCAGTTACCGATAGTGCCAAGGCCTCGGCAAAGAAAGGGAAAACTAAACCTTTAAAACGAAAAGCTATAGTGGCTTGATGGGATTGCAGTTTTGAGGTACTTTGGTGTTCTTAGAGGGTGTGTAACTTTGCCCATTATTCTGTACAATGACTTGTTCTGTGCAGCTTTACGGCACAAGGAACATTGCAAGTTGTGTTAATTTAGTAATGTTGATACAACCATGCTTCTTATTTTTACTGCATCTGTTATGAATTTCCATGATTATATTTTGGTTAGTATATGTAGGATCTTCCTGCATTTTTCAGTTCTCTTAATTTAACTTACATTCTGAAAGGATACATATAAATTATCCATCAGCATTGGGAAAAATTCTTCTTCTTGAGGCATTTGGTTTGATTGATATGCAATAGCACGCTTTCCAAAATTGTTAAAAGTCAACATATGACAGACCCCTTTCTATTTCAGGGATTTTTTTTTATCCCATTTGGGTAGCCTAATTTTTTTGATTTACAACATCATTATCAGATATTTGTTTGAGGTGAAGTTAATTAGATATTCAATTGGATTAAGCTTTCCTAAAATTGATCCAGACTAAAGGAAAAGTAACTTGGTGTAGAATGTACACGTTCCGTAGTTTTTTGTGCCTGATGATAACCTGTGTGGATCTTTGATGGTTCATGATGGCACTTAAATGGTATATGTATCTATAGGTTTTACATACATCATAAAGAGGTAGATTTACTTCAATCTTTTAAGCCATTGAATAAATATTGCTAATTTTCTTTATATATTACAAAGTAAAAGGAGAGTAGCAGGTTTATTTCATGTAGACAGAGTTAGCAGTAAAGCCTGTAAATCATCTTTTGAACAGTCTTGGCATGATATAACCTAACCTCCCATGAATTTTGTAAAGTGTCTAGTGATGTTCAATTGTTGCTAACAGTTAAACTATATTTGGTTGTCTTAGTTCAGTCTAGTATTTGTAGTTCTCAGTTTTCTGAATTTCAGTATTTATAGCAGAAGCAGAGACATACCTCTGTTATTTCGTACCTTATATATGTGTTTTCGACTATTTAAATAATCATGCAAATCAGTTCAAGATCATTGTCTGATACATTTATCTTACCTCTGTTATTTTGTACCTTATATATGTGTTTTCGACTAATTAAATAATCATGCAAATCAGTTAAGATCATTGTCTGATACATTTATCTATTCTATATTTTTTTTTCCATCTTTGGGAGGGTTAAGAACTGTTGACTTGATATCTGCTTGTTGATGTCTATGTTACTGAGAATATTGGATGAAAAAATGCACTTTTTGTAATGTTACATCCATCTCCAATTTGCCAGAGGCAACTAGGTGGTCAGCTTGTAAATTTTTTCACTAGTGGAAATGGCTAGTTCATACTTTTGTAGCTAAGTGAGTCTGATTAAAGATTTCATCTTCTAAATTTTCAAAACTTATTTTCTTTGGAAGGGGAGAATCCTACCATGTTTTGTCCAAAGAAGCATTGTAACTAATAAACATCATCAAGAACAGGTTAAACCCAGAATTACATGAACATCTTAAAAAGGACAAATCGTCCACAGCTAGTGATGGCAATCTGCATGCCAGCATTTCACATAATGACTGGTGTTAAGACATCACTGTTCTATGCTCCTATATTTTTACAGAGTTTGGGATTTGGTGAGAGTGCTTTTCTGTATTCTTCTGTCATGACTGGAACTGTGGCCCTGTTAGCGGGGCTTTTGTGTATGGTCACTGTAGACACATGGGGGCGCAGAACCCTCCTAATTTGGGGAGGCATTCAGATGATAATATGGCAGGTATGAGACGAGAACTCAATTTTTTTGACAAGCGCCTTTTATTAATTAAATATAAAATAATATATTGTTGATTCAGCCCTTTTTTTTAATGTTTTGAAACTTTAAAAATAAATAAATAGGTCAATGCACTTCAAGACAAAGCATTCAGTAGCATTAGTATTGCATTGATTAGAGCTTGTTATAGCTGATTTGCTTAGTAATTTTCAGCTCTGGTATGTTCCCAGGTGGCTGTGGGTATAATATTGGGCTTGAAGTATAGAGAAGATAAAGAGCTCACAAATAGCTTGTTAAATCTGTTGGTAATCTTTATCTGTTTATTTGTTGCTGCATATGGGTGGTCATGGGGACCTCTTGGATGGACAGTCCCAAGTGAAATCTTTCCATTAGAAACACGCTCTGCTGGACAGGCCACTACAGCATCTGTGAACCTTCTTTTTCTGTTCGCAATTACACAATCCTTTCTATCCCTTTCATGTGCGCTCAAGTACGTGATTTTCCTATTCTTTGCAGGTTGGATCTGTATCATGACTGTCTTTGTGTACCTCTTCTTGCCAGAAACCAAAGGTTTGCCAATTGAACAAATGATTATTCAGTGGAGAAAACACTGGTTTTGGAAAAAGATAGTGCCACCTATTGACACGGAGGAAAAAAATGAGAAAATTGAAGATCCTCGAGAGTGGATTCATAACATAATTTGGGAGATTTCTTCCAGCCACCGTACTCACTAGAAGTCCAAGGGAGTATGATTTATGCCCGCCATAATTGTCTTGGTTTAATTTGGACTGTAAATCTTTTCCAATTATGTAAACTTTTTTTCAATTCAATTGTAAGCCTAAAAGTCTGTGATCTACCTTACAATCTCTATGACCAAATATTTAAACTCTTTTTGTCAACTCATTTGTAAGCATAACAGGGAATGATGTACCTTACAATCTCTATAGCCAAAAATGTAAACTACTTTTCTTGAATCAGTTGTAAGCCCAATAGAGCACGATGCACCTTACAATCTATATGATTAAAGATGTAACCTCTTTTTGTCAACTCAAATGTAAGTCTAATTGGATGTAACAGTCCATCCTTATTTCTATCAACTCAATTGTAAAGTATACAATTTTTTCAACTTAGACACATAGCACTAGTTGAGCAGCAACATCAAAATAATAGTCTCAATAATATGCCAAATGTTTCTCAAGGTGAACCATCCAAAGTTCAGAATGTTTTAACATTATAGAGCAAGGATGTAATCCTTGGAGTGCAGTAAATCCATTTTTTGTTGTTGTTGTTTCCAAATTGTTCATATATGGCAATAGAGTTACATTAATGTGTACTTTTTAAGCAAAGCTAATGTATGATCAACAGATTGAAGCAAGAAAAGAAGCTAAGGCTACTAGTGAAAATATCTCTAATCTACCTCAAAATTGTTGAGGTAAAGACAGGTCAGAAATAAAGGGAAATATATCTTGCAGACTTTAAAAAATCATTATATATTTTTGCATGATGCACTAAATGCTCTAGAATTGCCAAAAGTTTTAGAAAAAATAGAAAATCTAGAGACATATTCTAAAATTATAGAGAAGTCAATTCAGGGTCATACATCAACAAGGAACCAGTTACAGACCAAAGGCTATACAAGGTCTTGTAACTAGCTTTCCAAAGGCTATGATTTCCCAATCTCCTGTTAATCTGCCCACTTTTGAGCAGACCATGAAGGCTTCAATACATTCATCAGGAGAAGAAATATTAAAAATGTCAGAACAATTTTCCAAACTTAATATCAAGATGGCACATCTAGAAGAATTAGATTTTGACTTTGGAAAACCTGAAAAAAGATTAGTAGTAGTCAGTAAAAAATTAATTTCCATTGCTAACAAAATTGTTAGTCATCAATGGGGTAGAGTTGGTGTAGTAGTATAACGGTGGGCAAAATGCGCAAATTCCAATATGTGTCTTACAGGCAGTGTCCAGGGATTGCTCCGCTCCAGTGGTGTGCAGCAGGCAATAGTTTCATCAAATTCTTTGTAACCGAAGCAGAATGTCTTTAACACTGATAGTTCTGTTGAATATTAACCAAAACCATATTTTAAAAAATCCTGCAAATATAAGAAGAAATCATTTTTCAAATGGTCTACTGAATATCAGCCAAAGCCATATTTCAAAAAGAAAAGGTTCTTGAAGCCTTGAAAAGGCTCTTCCAAGGCGAAAACCCTAAAACCTCTCAAATATTTTACCTGTGAAAACATTGGCCATATCAGTCCAAGCTGTCCAGATAAAAATTCCAAGCCCCTTAATGCTTTTCATGTTCATCACATTATTCAAGCTAACTGGCATGACTAGACTACTTCAGACTCTGATTCAAAAGATGGAATTTCCTTAGATCGACACTCTTCTTCATTCTGATGATGATTCAGAAGCCAGCTGTCACTACTGCTTTATGTTCTCCCTGGTCACTGAGGAAGAAATTTAAAAAAAAAAAAAAAGCTTCACATTGAGACTCCAGTATGGAATTTTTCCATGCACTCTCATTACTTCAATCTCCTAGAGCCAGCTATCCAGAAACGTGGTGCCTAGCAAGCTAATTTAGAAAGATATTAAAAATCAAATCATTTCATTGGACGAGACAAAGCCTCCCAAAGAATTTGATTTGTTTAAACATCTAAAAAAGGGAGAATATTCTCAAAAATATTCCCAGATGAATCAATGGATGAAGTAGTAGAATTTCTTGACAATCTATAAGCCAATCTGAAAAGGTCACAAAGAACAGTTTCCCAATTCAAAGAATTGGGTAGAGAGCAAAACGATTTTGACATTAGTTCTAAAGAACCAGCCTATGAAGAAGAGGAAGAAACATTTTTAGGAGGATCCATGATTCATAGATTTTATAAACAACAAAATATTATAATCAGGATCATGGTTAAGATCGAAGGCTACAAGCCCTAAGAGTTATATGTAGATGCCCTCATTGACACTGGTGAAAACTTAAGCATAATTAAAAGGGGTGTTATTCCTTATTTTAAGTGGGAAAGAACTCAATATGGGTTTAGCACAGTCAATGGTGGTTTTTTCAAAAATCAGTTGGACTGCCAAAGATGTTCCTTAATTTCTAAAGGAAAAACAGGTGTCATTACTTTTAGACAATTTGATAATATTGATATTGATGTCGTTATAGGTAACGATTTCTTTAGAAAAAATTATCTTGTTAGATTATTGGAAATTATATCTTACTTTTGAATCACAAGAAATGAAAATGGAATTTTTTTATAAAACAAATATAATAATTGTTAAGCAAGCTCCAGACTACTCTCCAAAGTAGGTTTGTAAAATGGAAAAGAGAGTCAATGACAGCCTAGCAGATATAAAAGAAAAACTTAAGGCATGATGTAGCTTGAATCCTAAAGAATTATGGAGTACTTGTAAATACCCAATGTCTTTGCAATTAAGGATGAATCTTTCCATCCTCACTTCAAAGCCTCTACATTGCCCTTTCCCCTGAGCAGAAAAAGGAAGTGGCAGTTGAAATCAAGCAATTGTTAGAATTAGGATTGATCAAACCAAGTCAGTCTGAATGGGCTTGTCCGACATTTTATGTTAAGAAATATAGTGAGGAAGTCAGAGGAAAGGCTAGACTTGTTACCAACTACAAGAAGCTTAATGAACAAATTTTAGATATTACTCATCCTCTACCTTTCAAGAATCAGATTCTTAAAAAATTGTATAATAACTCTATATTCTCTAAGTTTGATCTCAAGTCTGGTTTTTTGGCCAATAGGCATTGAAGAAAATGATAAATTCAAAACAAGATTTTTGATTCCAGTCCTCCAGAAGCAATATGAATGGCAAGTTGTGCTATTTGGTTTGAAAAATTCTCCTTCTGAATTTTAGAAAAGAGTGGGTTTCATTTTTGGTGAATATCCATTTATTTCTATTTAAATTGACGATATTCTCATTTGCAGCAAAGCTCTGAATACACATCTTGAACCTCTACGGATTTTTACAAGCTTGCAAAACAAAAATGGGCTTTTACTTTTAAAAATGAAATGATTATAGGTGATTCAGATTATGAATTCCTTGGTGTAATTATTTCAAAGGCAATGATTAAACTATATGAACATGCGTTCAAAGTATTAGATAATTTTCATCATAAAATCTTAGATAAACAAAGGCTTCAAGTTTTTCCAGGATTTTTGAATTATTGCAATCCCTTTTCTGAAATGCAGACAAAAGATAAAAGGATACTTACACAAATATTAAAAAAGAATTTTGTCCCATGGACAAAAGAAACTACTAAAGCAGTTAAAAGAATCAAGGAGAAAGTAAAATCTTTGCCTGCTTTGAAACTCCCTCGAGATGGCCCATTCATCTTAGAAATAGATTCTAGAAAATAGTGTTGGGGATGTGTTTTATTATAAAGGGTTGAAAATAAATAAATTGTTTGTGGTTAAAATCCAGGAATATGGAATCCAACCAGTTAAAGTATCCTTTAAAAAAAGATTAAAGTAGCAATGTTAGCCATTGACAAGTTGAAGCTATAGCTTCTTCCCAGGGCATTCATTTTGAGAACTGATCTTAAATAATTTGATAATATCACAATAAAGTTGCATTGGTCCCACATTGGAAATTAGTTAGTAAACATATGCAGTATTTGGTCTAGCAATCTCTCTTTTACTATTTTTTTGATGAAATATATCTATATATTAACTAAACATAAATATACAAATAATTCACAAAAAAAATAAAGGTGGTATGAAAGCACATCGCATCACACTAGGTAAAGCCTAGGAGCAAAACCAAGAGTTCAAAACACTAGGCAGAGTCTAGAAACAAGTCACAAAGTCATAAAAAAGATAACTATTAAGCAACAAGAGCAAGGCTGGAAGGTGGAGGATCCATATCATTAGGATCTCATCTTGAGCTTAGCAAGTCATTATCATCTGGGATAGGCTCCCAACCAATAGCTTGAGCAGTGTCCCTATTCTCATCTTCGGCTTTTGTCTAAGTGGGTGAAATGGCCAAAATCCTAGGGAACTTATCCAACACATCCAATCAGCGTCCAGGTGGCACCCCCAAGCATTTGGGCATAGAAGAGGAGGAGCGCCCCAGCCATCCTGCCCAGCAGGGTAAGGTGGCGGCTGCCACCCTTGCTGCTGCCCAGGAGGGGAAATGCGATAGTACGGGGTGCCACTATGAGAATGATGCCTGGAGCAGCTGCGATGATGCCCACCATAGGGCAGCCGAGGCACTATGTGATCCAATCTGGCATCCCTAGGCTGAGAAAGCATAACCTAAGCCATTGCACAAAGAGCATCTCCCCAATGGGAGAGGAGGTCTTGAAGATGTCCAAGCTCCATAGCCATTTTATTAGTTTGGACTTGAATATGCAAAAGAACATTAGAGATGATAGAGGATTTTGTAAAGAAAAAATGTTACAATCAACAAAAGCATTATTAAACACAAAATTATTTCTTTCTTTCCAAAGCCAAAAGAAAATCTCTACTCTAAAAGTATGCCAGACTTGTGTGTATTTGAAGGGCATTATGGGTTTGTTTCCAAGGAGGATCATGGATCCAAATCCAGACCCTTTGAGCTTTGGAACAATATCAAAAAAGATGAGAAAGCATCTCAAAGTGGCCACAAAAAGGACAAATAGGCTGGTGGACTCCAAGCTAGATGAGTCCTCTGCCAATAGGTATGCCTTGATGCAGTATACACTAAGTAAAATGAGTAAGATTAGGCTCCACACAAGCCCCCCAAACAATGTTGAAGCGAAAGCTCCACATTTTGATAGAGGAATGTAGGCCCCAACAGGCATTAATTGTCAGGGGATCTAGCTCTACCAATTAGAGCACATATGATTACTTCTCGTATTAGCAATTAAACACAAAATTATACCAGAATGATAAAGTAGCTAGAAACTTGAGACAGCAAAGAATTTGAGAGATAATACACACTCTTGTATTAAATATTACTAGAAGAAAATACAATAAGGAAGATGCCACTTCTTCCTCCACCTCAAAGGCTTGCCACACCTCAAGACCTTCTTCCCTCTCTCTCTTGCTCAACACAACAACTCTAAAGCCTGAGTTATTATCCCTCCTTGAATGCTTCAGCTGATCTCCTTGACCTTACACTTGCAGATCTCCTTGACCTTGCTAGCTTCAATGCTTTTACTTGCCTTCTTGATCATTATTACAATACATGCCTTATGGGTCTTTAAATAGGATCCCATGCTTACAAAAATAGAACTCTAGTTACAATAATTAGACACGCAACTCGTGACTATAATTAGTCGCTTGACATGCAAACGCTCGCTTCACTTAACTGACTGTTCGTCAACAGCAGTTCTGGAAATACACAGGCGACTGACGCCGGTCCCTACTTGTCTAGTGCTGTCGACGTCGGCTGACTCTCTGCCATCGCCGGTCTCCTTCTCCACTTCATCTGACCGACGTCGGTCATACTGCCAACGCTGGTGGCTCTGGTTCTTCAGCGTCCTTCCTTGTGTCTGCAAACAGTTGAAGCTTTTAGCTCCACACCTTAATAATCTCCCACTTGGATATAAACAGCTGCAACTTGTACCTGTACCTGTACACCATCTATTTTGTTCCTTAGGCTCTGTATCCCTCTTCAAAGTCACTCTTGAAGACCAACCACCATGCAAACCTGTGATGCAATACCTGTATCTTATGCCACAAGAATTCTGGGGCTCCCAAATTCTTCATGACATACTTCTAAACCAACTCTACCCTTAGCTCAGAAAACTCCCTGTATATGAAACCCTGCAACAAGTAACACAATATAGTAACAGGATAATGTAGCTAATATTATCCAACTTGGTAAAGATAAAATACAATGGTCAAACCTCCATTGCTCTGCAGCCTACTCAAGACCATATACCATAGCCTTCTGTCTCATGTGTCCATCCACCCTCTTCTCTAAAACAGGAATCCATCCCTCTATCCAGTGCTTCCTTCCAGCTGACAACACTACCAACAAGTACCTGTTTGGTTCTACTCAAAGACTCACACTCCTCATCCATGCCAAGCTCCCACTGTTTCTGGATTCTACCTGCATTGCTTCTTCCATCTTCCTAGTTCATGACTATCAGTAAGCAATATAAAGAAGGTGAACAATGAATATGAGGTTCACATACCTTCCTGACCTCCACATGGGTGTTTGAGACTTATTGATCCACCCAACATCCGTTCCAGTGACCAATATCGGCCATCTCCCAGTCTGCTCCCGACTGATGTCGGTTCCCTGCACTGACCCTGACTGCCGACGTCGTTTCCCTGGCCAACGCCGATGTCCCCCCTGCCGACGTTGGTCCTTATGACCAACGTCAGACTTCTCCAGTCCGACCTACCGACCCTGCTGGTCTGCACATGACCAATGTCGATATCTGGATGACTGACGTCGGTGCCAAGCGATCGACATCGGTGTTTGTGCGTTCCTGTAAGTGATGAAATTTTCATCTGCGAGCTCTTCTTGGATCAAACCTCTGTCCATGCTGCCCTGCTCAGATTTATTCAGCCCTTGTGACTGATCTCTGTCTTTCATCTCCTCCATAAACACCAAGGCTTCTTTGTTCCTGTCAAAAGCATCAAATTTTCTCTTTCTGCAATAAACTGTATCTATGCTTTCCGAATTTGAACACATACCTTTTGAATCAAGAACTTCCATTCCCTTCTTATTCTTGTGACCAAGCCTATTAGGCCACATCTTCGAATCTACACCAGAAGTAGAATCAATAATACAAGTAGACAGATAAAGAGTATCTACTTTCTTACCTCTTGCTAGAACAAGTGCTCCCTTGGTAACCTTCCAAGAATCCGCTGTGAGGGTTATTGTGCATCCCTCATCTCCCAACCTTCCTACAGAAATCAGACTCTGCTTCAGAATTGGAACATGCATGACCTCTTTCAACACCCATGTGTTGTCAATTTGCAATCTCAGCTGCACTTTCCCTTTGCCAACAATCTGACAAGGCATACCATCCCCTAAATAGAGCACTCCAAAATCTCCCTGTTCATACTCATAGAACAAATCTCTGTTTGGGGATGCATGAAAAGA
This sequence comes from Torreya grandis, assembly GCA_037957365.1. Lineage (NCBI taxonomy): Eukaryota > Viridiplantae > Streptophyta > Pinopsida > Cupressales > Taxaceae > Torreya > Torreya grandis. The sequence goes on from JARHVA010002811.1 coordinate 803,373, forward strand.
TGAACCAGAATCTAAAATCCATGATCCTACCTGACTATCTGAAGAAAGTATGAGAGCATCCTGCATCACAATATTTGCATCCTTTGCTTCTTCCATACCTGCATGTTGATTCTCTTTATCTCTCAACCAATACTCCTTCGTATGTCCTTTCTTTTCACAAAACCAGCAGGTAATACCTTTGGACTCAGATCTCCTTCCCGACCTTGATTTCCCTTGCTCAACCTTCTCCCTTTGCCATCCCCTACTTTCTGCACTTAGAGCATTCCCTGATGATTCACCTGTGCTTCTCCTGCATATTTTATCATTCAAGATCACACTCACAACATCATCAACTTTTAAGATTTTAGAAGCAGATGCAGAATTACTTACTGCCATAACCAAACTGTCCCAACTTTCAGGCAAAAAACATAAAATCAAGAGAGCCTTTACCTCATCATCAAAAACAATATTGACTGAAGCCAATTGGTTTACCAAACCATGGAAATCACTGAGATGAGTATGTACCAATCCACCTTCCTGCATTTGCAAAGTAAATAGCTGCTTCATAAGATATACCTTATTAGAAGCCGAGGGCTTTTCGTATAAATTCGCCAAGGACTTTATCAACTCTTCCGTTGTCTTGCACTATGATAAGCTAGAAATCACAGATGATGCAAGGCTCAACCTTATGGAACCGAGAGCCTTCCGATCAAGAACGTTCCATTCTTCATCCTTCATATCTGTGGGCTTGCATGCAACCCCACCCAACGGTAAGTACAAATCCTTCTGATACAGATAGTCCTCAATCTGCATCCTCCAATGTTGATAATTCTTGCCGTTAAACTTCTCCATTTGTAGCCTACTTTCTTCTGCCATTGCTGAACTCCCACTCAATCAAAAAACCCTGTGAATGACCTGTAATAAAAAACAATACCCTGCTTCCTGCAAACCGTAGCTCTGATACCACTTGTCAGGGGATCTAGCTCTACCAATTAGAGCACATATGATTACTTCTCGTATTAGCAATTAAACACAGAATTATACCAGAATGATAAAGTAGCTAGAAACTTGAGACAACAAAAAATTTGAGAGACAATACACACTCTTGTATTAAATATTACTAGAAGAAAATACAATAAGGAAGATGCCACTTCTTCCTCCACCTCAAAGGCTTGCCACACCTCAAGACCTTCTTCCCTCTCTCTCTTGCTCAACACAACTCTAAAGCCTGAGTTATTATCCCTCCTTGAATGCTTCAGCTGATCTCCTTGACCTTACACTTGTAGATCTCCTTGACCTTGCTAGCTTCAATGCTTTTACTTGCCTTCTTGATCATTATTACAATACATGCCTTATGGGTCTTTAAATAGGATCCCATGCTTACAAAAATAGAACTCTAGTTACAATAATTAGACACGCAGCTCGTGACTATAATTAGTCGCTTGACATACAAACTCTCGCTTCACTTAACTGACTGTTCATCAACAGCAGTTCTAGAAATACACAGGCGACCGACGCCGGTCCCTGCTTGTCTGGTGCTGCCTACGTCGGCCGACTCTCTGCCGTCGCCAATCTCCTTCTCCACTTCATCTGACTGACGTCGGTCATACTGCCGATGCCGGTGGCTCTGGTTCTTCAGCATCCTTCCTTGTGTTTGCAAATAGTTGAAGCTTTTAGCTCCACACCTTAACATTAATCTTGTCAACCATAGGCAAATGGGGTATGATCCATGCATAGCCAAGCCGAGGAGTATGATTACAAAAAGGGGTCTCAACATACCATTTTCAGTCCTTCCACCATGGTCCAGTGGAGTAGACTGAGATTTTATAGAGCATGGAATCTGGCACAACATTGAAGATCTCTTGATAGGACCCCTGGTTTGCATTGGCTAATCGAAATTTAGCTTTCACCTTCTCCCAAGATAGTCAAGAATGAGAGTGCATGTAGAAGATATCATAATAATATGGATTCCTCTACAATAAATCTTGAGAGTGTTGACCCAATGGACTTCTACCAAGGGCACTTCATTGCAAGAGAAGATGGGAGAATGCCAGAGAGAATAGGAGTTAGCAGAGAGCCCATTATGGAAATCAGAGCCATTCCAAAGCAGCCATGGATTTACCTTTTCTCAGGCCTTCTAGATGCTTTTGGCCACAAAGGACCCTATGATTTGGATGGGAGACTGAATGAAGAGAAGATTGGGGAAGTCAATCTCTTTCCAAGCCTTCTTGCCCTTAGGTAGGCTTGAGGAGATGCAGTGTCTGAACAACACCTTCCATGCTTCTTGGCTCTCAATGGCCCACACAATCCATTTGGCACATAAGGCAATTCCTTATTGGGCTATGTCGATGAGCCCCATCCCTCTAGCATCACATGTGAGGCAAAAATATTCCCAAGCCACCCTGTGGAATCCTTTACCTTGAGGGGAATTGGCCCAAAGGAAATCTCTGAGCAATTTCTCCAACTTCTAGTAAGAATTTTTAGAAGGCACCCAACATGATGAGAAGTACATATGGGTGGATGCAAGAATTTTTTAGTAGATTTGAAAATTTCATGCTAACAAAAGAGACTTGGTCACCCAATATTCTAGTTTCTTAACAACTTTGTCAACAACATATTACCACAACAAAGGTGGCAAGACATCAAAAGCAAATAGGATGCCTAAAAATTTAAAGATTTCATCATGTTGGATCCACTTCTAACCAAATTTAGTAGCCCATGCTACCAGAGGGAGGTAAGATTATCTGTAGCAATGATTTTTTTGCCATTAGATGCTAGAGCTAGAAGCTACGTAGAAGGTGTTGATACACTTTAAGGCATTGTCCACATTGGTTTCATCCTCAATGAGAGTAAGGAAGGAATCATCTATAAAATGGCCATTAAGCAGTTGCATATCTTCATGTGGGTTTGTGGCATCAAGAGGGAGATAGATTCCCTTAATAAGGCCCCTAGCTTGGGCATTCCTAAGAATATATCTAAAACATTCAGCTATAAGAACATACAAGGTGGGAGCCAGTGAGCACCCTTGATGAATAGAATGGAACAAGCCAAATTGCTCAGAGGTGACTTCATTAATGGATAGGACAATCAAGGCATCTAAGAAAAACATTTTGATGGTTTAAATGAAGATAGGCCTGAAGTCCAGATCTCGAAGCATGGCTAGAATAAATGGCCAGTCAATACGATCATAATCTTTTTCAAATTCAATTTTGATGAACATAGCCTGTTGCTTAGACCATCTAGCTCAATCCATCCCTTCCTAGATGAAAATGATGTTATCCAAAATATAACGGCTTTTTATGAAATCAGTTTGTTTTGGATGCACAATGAGAGGCAACATATTATACAGCTAGATTTTTAGAGACTTGGCAATGATTTTATACAAGACATTTAGGAAGGTGATGGGCCACCAGTTGCAGATCAACTCAGGATCTCCTTGCTTAAGTATGAATTTAATTTCATTTATTTATATTTTTACCCATAGAATGTGAGTAAATTTTTTTTTGATAAACCTTATGAAAGTCACTACCCACAAGGTCCCAAAGAGTTTTATAAAGTTCACAGGGGAAGCCATCAATGCCAGGAACTTTGTCATTAGTCATGTGAGACACTACTTCATGCAAGTCATCAATAGAGAGGGGTCTGTTGTAAACCACCCACTGGGTGGGAGTGAGTTTACAAGGCACCATTGAAAGGCATTGTTAAAGGGCGATTTAATGCATGCAACCAAAGATGCTTGAGCTTTGAACACTTGTTGATAGTGGTGAGTAAAATCTTGCACAATTTGTGGAGTCTCTGTGAGTTTGTTACTAGCCTTAGAAATGACTTGTATCTACTAATTCAAGTTCTTGGCTCATAGCATTTGGAATAACTCCTTAGAAGCTTTATCCCCTATCTTAAGCCAATGAAGCCTGGCTTTGACTTAGGCTCCTCAGGCATTGTAATTGTATTCAATTTGAATGTGGTGCTGTAAGGACGTAACTCTCACTTGCAAGATCTCATTAAAGTGATGTTTTTCTAGGGTTAGAGCCACATGGCTCAGCTTGGAGGAAGTATCAGAGTAGGAGTGTCTCCAAATTTTGGCAAGTTGGTTGTTCTATGTAAATTTTTTGCTTAAGTCATAAAGAAAGAGAGAAAAGAAACTCGATATGGGTATGGTTAAAAAACATGTTTGGGAATTAGAAGATTGTGAAGAGATCCTCTTTGGCTTAGGAGGAAGACCTACATATAAGAAAGCACAAAAGTCAGTTGGGTGGGTGGTTGATGTAGTTAGCCTATTGGTGGAATCGAGCTTGATTCTAGTAGAGTAACGATACCTAAGAGCTTGGTTGAGAGGTGATGGTGAGTTGGCTCTCAATAAGATGAGTGATGTTTAATAACATTGATAACATTGATTGCCATGCAAAATAAAACTCCTAGATACTTGAGCTCTTGATAATTATTACAGATGGATTTGACCTCCCAAACCTCTCTCTCTTATAGGCATAAGCAAGAGGTGGAAGTGAAGGTGTAATGGGTCATCTAAATATAATTTGTGTATGCAAAGGCTTGAAACACAAATTAGACAAGGTTATATTTAGAAAAGGGTCAGTGGAGCTCGCATGTTCTTGGTGAAAAGGTGGATCCTAACCATTGATAGTCAGGGGTCCTCAAGGCTAACCATCAACGATCACCTCGGTTAGGGTCCACAGGAATAGGGTCTTGAAGATAGGGTTACTCATCTAGGTACAACTAAGTGCAAATTGGTCTAGTTAATCCCAATAGGTGTAGGTTGGTCTTAAGAGGGTCCATAGGTATTTCCAGGGCTACTTCAACATTTAAAATCATAGGTGTGTAGATTTTTCTATGTTTTGCCTCTTTTTATTATATGGCTTGCATGAATGAGCTGTAAAACAAAAATAGAGTATGCATCAAGGGTCTGGTTGCCTTGAAAGTGGGAGAGGTGTTCCCCCTCAAATCGAGAGTTGGTGAGGTGAAGTTGAAGTAGGTATTGGTTTGATAAATGGTAGATGGTGAGTCATGAGGTAGTGACATGAGGTTGGGCATTTGAAATGTAAATGTGTGCAAAAAATGTGATAAAAAGGAGTGATATCCAAGATCATGCATATACGAGGTTGCCAATGTTTAAAAATAAGGGTCAATGCTGAGAAGGATAAGTGATGAGTGAACCACGTGATTTCCTATAGGCATGGTGGATGGGAATTCTCATAAATGCAAGTCTCCTAAGTGATCTCTATATATTCGGTGGGTATCCAAGTCAGGAAGTGCTCCTAAGGAAAACACAAATGGGTCAAGTGTTGTGGGTATCCAAGGTAGGAAGTGCTCTTGGTGAGACACAAGTGGGTCAGTATGTGTGAGGTGGTGCAAAAGTCAAAAGGGTCAACATGGCAATGTTGTCATTGTGGTCAAAGGACAAAGAAATAAGTGTCATAAAATTACATGGAAAATGGATTAAAAGAGACCAACGATGAGGTTATGAGGTGGTCGGGTTGGTGGGAGAAAGTCATCTCCAAAAGTAGGTAACAACCTAAGGTAAATTTATTGAAATGCACAGATGGAGCTAGTGGTAGTGGTGGAGGCTAATGATTATTGTTAGATACATTATTGTGATTTACTATTTTGATATCGCCCTGTACACTGATGTAGTGAGATGTATATTTTTTTGAGAGAGCTGATACATTGTTACATTTATTATTTTTGATGATTCAAAGTATACAATGCATGGTTTTCGATGGCATATATGATGGATGCTTATGGTTTATGATCATGGTTATGTCTTATGATTCCCGACATGTGGTTTATGATGTTAGTGTTCCATTCAGTGGCTTAGGCATGTGATGCTAGAAAGATAGTTATGATGTTGTGATTTTTTGCATGGATATGATAGGATGTGTTATTGATGAATGTATGTTATATTATAATGTAATGGTTTTGTTTATGGACACATGAATGAAATGGTAAATGGTATATGCCTTGATGTTTTGCTTATTGATTTGGTTTATGTCTGTGATGATGTAATTTCATGCTTATAGGCTCGTATAATGTGATAATTGTAAATGGATAGGTTAGTGCTTATGGTCAGTTGTGATATGCTTACATTGTGTTTAGCGCATAGAGAGATAGATAGTTTTTCTAGTTGACATAGTTGATAATGTCCAAGTTCTTGATGTGATGCTTGTTGTTCATGATCAGAGAGGTAGAAGGTGAATATGATTAAAGATGAAAATACATGAAGTAAGTAGGTAAACAACTAGATGTGTAGGAAAGTGATAAGAATCATGAGAGTTATATCCACATGAATTGATAGAAGATAAGAAAAAGGAACACGTTGCCCTTTTATTGGTAAGACTGACATGAAACCCAAAGTTGGATTGGCTTAGTGAAAATAAGCCTTTCCAATGCTTTGCATTAGCATGCCTAGGTTGATAGATAGGGATCTTGATTACATTGTGTCAAGTAAGTTCATAGTCTCGTGCATATGACATGTGGAAGGAGATGGGTGAAACTAGAACCTTTAGTGAGACTAGTGTGCCTTTTTTGTAGGTGTCCAAAGAGGTAGTATAAACAAGTCTATGTTCATATATAAAGTGTAGACTGATTGATGTAGGAAGTCTACTAAGGAGAGCCAATTGTAGCTTTCCAAGATTATTGATTTTATGAGAGCTGATTACAGCTTTCAAAATTATTTTGCTCTTATGTTTGTTTTTGTTGGAGGGTCAGGGAAGCTGATCGATGTGGTAAGCTTCCAAGAAATTGCTAGCTTTGACTAATAGTATACTCAACCATCCTTCAAGGGAATGGTCCAAGTTTATATGATTATTTCAAATGCTTTTGATAGTTGTCCTTCAAAGGAGTAGTCCACCTTACATTTGACAATTTTGGAATAATATTCAATAGTTGTCCTTCAAGGGAGCAGTCTATGAGTGCTAAGGATGACCCATTATTTATTTTTACTATTTGATATTGCTTTTACTTGATATAGAATTTCTCATACATGCTCAATGGATTACCTTTATGAAGACAAAACTAAGCTGACATGAAGGTTTAATAGGTGAAAAAGAGGTATAGATGACAATGACCATAGGAACTGATCTCAAAGAGATGGAAAGTACTGTGAGAATCATGCCATGAATAGAGTTATGGTACCCATAGTTCAAGATTAAGCTATAATTATGATAGATAGTCACATGATTTAGTTTTAGTTAGTTTCCCCTAAAAAGAGGGAAATAAATGTAGTGGCAAAGGATGAGACTAAGTTAAATAAATGATGATTGTGATCCCTATCTAACAATAAAAGGGATGAAAATGTGAAGCATTGAGAGGTTTAGGTTTTGGTTTGCCTTCGAGAGAGGATAAATGATAAGCTCCTAATCTATACTTATGGGTAATGATGTAAGGTCCAAGCCAATTGAAATCAAATTTGCCCCTTTTTCTTTTCTCCTTATTAGTTACATGTTGGTTTTCCTTGAGGGCAAGATCTCCGATATTGAATTCTCAAACTTTTAGGTGTTTTTTATAGCCATGTTTGATTCATTCTTGATAGACACAAAGATGGGAAAGGGCGGCTAAATGATGCTCATAAAGTAGCTCAAGTCGAGTTAAATTTTCTTGATGATAATCATCATTTGAGATAAGATTGTGCAAATATATTTGAAGAGAAGGTATTTGGACTTCAAGAGGCAACACAACCTCAGCTCCAAACATGAGAGAAAAAGGTGTAGCACTTGTATGGGTTCAGATGCTAGTGTGATATGCCCATAAGGCAAAAGGGATGTGCAAGTGCCAATCCCAACTTGAGGCATTGACCATTTTGGTAAGCATATTGTTAAGGGTTTGTTTGAGGCTTATTCTTGCCCATTTGCCTGTGGGTGATAATGTGATGAGAAACTAAGTTTAATGCCGAATATGTCACAAAGACCTTGAACTTGTTTGTTTTTAAAGGATTTTCCATTATCAATGATGATTTTATGGGGAACACCAAAGCAGCAGATGATATAATGGGTGATAAATTCAATAATCTTTTCATCTTTTATCAAGACAAGAGGAATAACTTCTACCCATTTGGTAAAACATTTAGTCGTAGTAATGATAGAATGATGTCATTGTGAAGAATGGGGATTGATTTCACTGATAAGGTCTAGACCCCATTGTGAAAAGGGGCCAAAAGTCTATAGAAACACAAAGAGAAATTGCTAGGTGTGTGATATAAATTAACATGTTGTTGATACTTGACATACTTTTTCACATAATCATAACAATCTTGGTTAAGGGTGGGCTAGTAATAGCCTAGGTAGAGGATGTGTTTAGCCACAACGAGTTCACTAAAGTGCCCCCCATAGATACCCTCATGTGTCTCCTTGATAGCATGAGAGGATTTTGGACCATAGAGGAAACACAATAGGAGGCCATCAAAACCACATTTATAAACAATTCCTCCCATAATGGTGTAATGGGAGGTACTTTGAATAAATGCCTGATGGGCATTTCTATAAAGGCCAAAGGGAACTATGCCAAGGTGAAGATAGTCAAAGGTTTGATGATATCAAAGGTTAGGTAGAATCTCTTCCACACTAAAGATGGTTGGAGTGTCTGATTTGGTGTAGGAAGGTTCGATGAGGTGATTGATAATGACTAATAGTTTGGATTCTGAGAGTGCTGATGGGATTTGAGAGGCTAGCAAAGACATGGTATCGACAAATTTATTGGTATATCGTGGGGTGGTTTGAATATGGTAGTGTTTGAATGATGCTAAAATTTATGTAACCAGTTACCTATACAATTGTAAAACCTCATTCTTACACTAGTAAATGTCAGTTACTTAGTTGACCACAAGTTGGGAGTCACCCAAGATATTGGTTGTTTTGACCCCTAAGGCTAAGTTAGTTTGGAGATCTATTACTAAGGCTTCATACTTAGCCACATTTTTGGTGCATTTAAAGTTGAGTTTAAATGACAAAGGAAGTGGTTCATTGATAAGGGGGATAAGGATGATACTTCTCCCCTCACATTGACATTTGGACCCATAAAAAAATATGGTTACCTGACTATTTAAATACACTTGAGATAGGCTTGCGATAGACTCATCTGAAAACTCAAGAGGAGGAGGTTGGTTATTTGTTAGGGGTGCCTCAACCAATTGGTCAGCAGTGACTTTCCCCTTGATCAATTTATGCTAGAGGAACTCAAGGTCAAACTCAGCTAGAAGCATGAGCCACCTAGCCATACACTAGTTTTGGTATGGTTTAGAGTGCTTATACTCGAGTGGATCAATTTTAGTTATGAAAAAGGTTTTGTGGTTAAGAAGGTCATGGAAAATTTTGGTGACCGCAAAGACTAAATCCAAGAACAATCTCTTGGTATGCATGTATTTAGTCTCATACTCGATAAGTGTATAACTAATGTAATAGACAACTTGATCTTTATGTTGTTCATCTCAATGGTCAAGCATTGCCCCTAGGGAATGCTCATTGATAGAGATATAAAGGTAGAAAGGTTGGTCATCCTTAGGAGGTATGAGGATAGGTGGAGACAGAAGGTACCCTTTGAATGCATCAAAGGCCTTTTAAAAATCAACATTCCACTTGAAATATACCTCCTTTTTCAAGAGGTGATGGAAGGGTTGACACCGATCAGAGAGATGGGAGATGAAGTGATGAATGGATTGAAGCTTCCCCTATAAACTACAGAGTTGTTTAAGATTGGTTGGAGGTAGCATCTTGAGGATGGCTTTAATTTTGGCTAGATCAACCTCAATTCCTTGAAGGAAAATGATGAATCCAACAAGTTTATCTGACAAGACCCCAAAAATAATTTTTTTAGGATTGAGGTAGATGTGATAGTGGATAAATCACTCAAAGATAATCTTGAGAATGGATAGATGGTCTCTACAAAGTTTGGACTTCCTAAAAAGGTCATCCACATAGTCTTCAATGATTGTATGGATAAGGTCATGGAAGATGTAGGTCATGGCATGTTGGTAAGTTACACCAGCATTCTTAAGACTGAAGGGCATGACTCTATAATAAAAAGTCCCCCATGGGGTGATAAAGATAGTTTTGTGCTAATCTTTAGGGGTAATCAAAATTTGATTATAACTTGAGAATCCATCCATGAGAGACAACATCTCATGGCTTACTGTAAGTCAACAAGTTGGTCAATGCTAGGTAGAGGAAATTCATCCTTTGGGCAGGCAAGGTTGAGGTCATGAAAGTCTACAAAGATACATAGTCCCCCTATGGTTTTTTGATAGGCATGATGTTTGAAACCCACTAAGGATAATTAATGGGTTGAATAAAGTTGATAGAAAGGAGGCATTGAAGCTCTTTTTTGACAAGGAGATATATGCAAGGATAAATGTAATAGAGTTTCTATTTGACAAGATTGACATCAAAATTAGTCATGATGTTTTGGGTGGAAATGACTAGGTCAATACCAGTCATGTCAACATATGACTAGGCGAATGCAATACAATAGTCCTGGAGAAAGGTAGAGAAGTCTTGTAGTTCCATAGGGGAGAGAGTTTGGCCTAGTTTGACAACATGGGGGTTGTTTAGAGTGTCTATGTCAATATCTATGGTGGGTTCATTTAACATGGTTGAGGTCTCTAGAGGTAAGGATTTGAGTATGGAGGGATCAAGTGCACCAAGGTAGGTGAGAATGGAATCATCATCCTAACACTAAATAGTGTGAATGGTAGGAGAGTCTTCCCCTACCAGTTCAGGATGGACTAAAGGGATAGATACAGATGAACCTTTCTTTTGATAAGTTAGGAGGCTGAGGGTAATCATGTTGATGGAAAAAAACATTAGGTGGGATGATGTCCTTATCCTCACCCATAGGTGGAGGGGGTGTTGGTGAGGAAGGGGTTTTTTTTTCAATAATGGTAGGGGTAGTTTGTTTGGATTTATTATTATTAGGTAGAATGAATCTAAGGCCATGCTTCTCATGAGGATTTCAGGTCTCAATCAAGGTCAATGTGTGTGGCCTGTGCCTAAACCAAATCCCTTCCAAGCACACCTATGAAGGTATAGTTTGGAAAAGTCTAGGCCATCCACATAAGAGAAGGTGAAGGTGAATGATTGAGTTAGAGAGGGAGTGGTAGCAATGTTAAGTGGCTTATAAATTACCCCATAGATAAAGTGGGTTTGAAAAATTGGAAGCCCCAAGGGGTTAATGACTCTAATGTTAGGGTCATAACCTGGTTAGAGGTTGAGCCTTCTATATTCTTGGGGAGTTTGGAAGGCATAAAGAGTGAGGAGGTAGTATTCTCCAAGGCTAAGGTGTTAAAAGGTGGGTTCTAAAGGATCAGTGATGGGTATCTAGTCTATGGGGATAGATGAACTAGGATGTGCCTTAGTGAAAGGGGAAGTAATGGATTTAACTTTCATAGGTGAGGGATTTATGGTGGTTGTTTGTAGTGCTTTGGATGGAGGCAGGAGAATGTCATTAGGTCAGTAGGTCATATCACATGATATAAAAGGGATAGGGTCATCTTGTATGGTAACAACTTGAAATTCTTGTTCAAACTTAACACAATGATGGAGGGTGGAAGGTACACAACCCATGGCCTAGATCTAAGGTCTCCCCAATCAAACATTATATATGAATTCAACTTTGACTAAATAGAAGAGTTCGAGGAGCGTGTGAAGTCCTAGCTGAATATGAAGGATGATGGTTCCCAAGGTTGTGGTCATAGTTTCATTAAAGGATCTAAGGATGGATGAAGTTTCAGACATGACATTGTCTAATAGCTTGAGTTGGTCATATGTATGAGAAGAGATGATGTTGATACTGGCTTCCCCATCGATCATAACCCATTTGATGTGGGTTTGGTTGATATGGGTGGTAATAAAGAGAGGGGTATTTGAGTCCTCAAGGTGTATAGGAAGTATCTTTGAGTCCTTGAAGGTAACAAGGGTGGAGAGTTAGAGAGCACCAACAAAGGCCTTTATAGGTTGGGAATCCCTTATCCTAACTTCAATGGCCTGCATAGCCTTGATCATGGCCTGATGATGGTGGGGTGAGGTTTAAATGACCTCATAAAGGCTCATCTTAATTAGGGTCTAGTGGATTTGTTTAAGAATGACCCTCCTGATGTATTCAAAGGGGTTAGCCTCTGAAGTGCCTACGATGGTAACTTTAGGCTTAGCTGTAGATGTGGAGGTTTAGATTTGGTTTGGTTTAGGTTGAGTTGGTGGGTATGTCTATGGAATGGACACTTTGGCCTTCCCCTTATCCTTTTATTGTGATAATGTGACCACATTAATGGTACGGATAGAGGGGAAAGTGTGATGGGGGTTTGGGTAGATTTTCCATCACTTTGAGATGAGTCGGGGATTAAGAATGTGTTGGTGACTGGTTATTGGGTGTAGTGGTGGAGGAATGGATGGAAGGTCATCTACCAAAAGATTATCCTCATTATAGAGTTGGTGGATAGTGGCCTAGAGATATTTATGATTCTCTATGTCATGCCCAAGTGTCCTATGATAGGAGTAGATTTGATGATCATTGTACCAAGTTGGCTTTGAACCAAGAGGATTGAAAGGTCTGATAGAAGGTAATTTGAAGCAAGAGGTCTATAATAATCTTTGAAGAATGGTCATATAGGATTCTGCTAGAGTTTAAAAAGTTTTAAGGATCATGGTTTAGGTTGGTAAGATGGGCATGTTGGTGGAAATAGGTTTGGTGAGAGATGGTTTAGGTAAGGTAGTGTTTCTAGTTGATGGTTTTGGTCTGGGTATGTTCGTAGTTGGGGTGGTTGAGTTTGGTGGTCTGACTATTGGTAATCTAGGAAGGACTGACACATTGGATAATAAATGTGCTAGTGTAATCAATGATAGTGGGTGAAATCTATTAAAGGGGCATTGTTTTTTAATCAAAGCAGAAGAGTGAGGCCATAATATAGAGGGAAATGTAGAGGGAGGTAAAGTCTTAGTCATGTGTCCCTTCAATGTTTCCATCCTCTTAGTTGGTGTGGGTTGAGACTTGGGTATAGACTTAGGTGAAGTTAAGTCTACTTTCAAGAATGGGTGAACCAAACTCTAAGTAGGGAAGGCACCAAGAGTTTTGAAAGGTTTGGTTGGTGATGTGGTGGCTATTTTGGTTTATTGAGAAGGTGGGGGGTTGGTAAAAGTTTAGATTGATTTAAGAGGTGGTGGAGAGATGATGTATTGGTTGGTTAGGGGCATGGTAGAAGGTTCAAGTTTTTTGATGGGGGAATCCCTAACTATTTCCAAAAAGTGGTTTGATCCATGTCTAGTTTTTTTCATTGTACCTAACTTTTGAATGAGTTTGGAAAAAAGGTTTGTAAGCTAGTCTAGTTTCCAAGGTAGCGGGTGTCAAGGAACACCTATGAGTTGAGGAGGAGGTTTGATAGCCTCATTCATTTCCTTAAGCAAGGGAAGTAAGTTTAGGCTAGGTGGCTGATCGATGAGGGGTGTTTGTGAAAAATTTGCTCCCTTGGGCACGATGTCCATAGTTGTGTTTTGTTCTATAGTTAAGGGAGATGGTGGGATAGGAATGGTTTTTTGTTTAGGTTGGCTATTTAAAGGGGTGGTTAGCGATTCCAAAGCCTCTATGAGCAAAGTTAAGGAAAAAGAAGCCTCCTTGGTTTAGGCCTCCAAAGGAAGGGAGAGTGACTTTGTCACCTCGGTAGATGAAGTGGGGGAAAAGAAGGTAGGTTGGATGATAAGCACATTGAATACCATATTGACCATGTGGGAATAATGAGAATATTTAGTTTGTTTGTCCTCAGCTTTAATAGGGGCATGGTTGAGAAAAGGTTTATTGAAGATGTCAAGAGCTTGGTTTTGAGGGGCATTGGTATTATCCAACATGAGTTCCCCTTTGTCGATAAAACTCTGAAAAAAATTGTTGAAAGTATTACATTGACTGATGTCATGTCTAATTACCTGATGAAAATCATAGAGGTCATTCTCATTGTATCGAGTAGGTGTTGGATGAGAAGAATCAAACTACTGGTGAGGTTTCATGGGTGGAAGTTGTATAAGGTTAGCTTTTAGTAGCTTCTCCAAAATCGAGGTGTAAGATTATCCAAATAGAGTGAGTTATTTTTGGTTACTTCAATTTGGGTTTCTTATATTTTAGTTGGAGGTAATGGGAGAATTTTTTTGAGTAACATTGGGTGGAGGGGTAGTTTTAAGGATGATGGCATTTGTAGTTCCCCTGGTCTTGGTTTTGGTATTAGCTTGGTTGTCTAGTTTATAGGAAGAGGTTTCATTGGTCTTGAACGTAGGTTTCTTGTTTCATAACTTCAATTTACCCTCATCTATGGCCCAATTTTATAGCTTACATTCCATGGTAAAATTGTCATCAAAAGTTATGAAGCTTTGGACATGTAGTGTAGAAGATATATGTTTGGCATAGGCTCAAGCAAAAAGTTCTATAAGTTCAGTATGAGGTAGGGGAAATGAAGCTGATTAATCAAGTTTCTCCAATGGATCACAAAATCATCAAAGGACTCATCATCAAATTGCTTGATAAAATAGAGGTCCATGATAGAGACCTTCTTGGAAATTTTAATGGAAAAGAGATCTAAGAAGACTTGTGCTAGTTGGGTGAAAGAAAATATGGAATGTTTGGTGAGGGCACTATACCTATCAAGTGTTGGGCCAGATAAAGACATGGGAAAAGTTTGAAGGAGAAGGGAATCATCATAATAAGTCATGTAACATGCATGCATGAAATCCCTAAGGTGTTGTTGGGTGTCCTCCTTGCTTTGAAATTTGTTAAATCTCAGAAGCTCCCATTGAGGAGGGTAAGGTCTGATGGGAACAAAATGATGAATAGGTTCATTATAAATCCAATCATAAGATAGGATGTTATGAGCCCCTGAAATGGATGACTCAAGGTTGGTCATCTTGTCCATGAGCATTTTCATTAGGTCAGTTTGAGGTGGTGCACCAAAATTATTGTAAGGCTAATATTGTGGTTGAGGTTAAGCAACATATTGATAATTATTTGGCAGTTGAGAGGCTGCCACATATTAGAATGTGGATGTTATAGGTTGGGTAGGGTAGGTGGATGATGGTGGTTGAGTAGTGGGTACATACCCTTGTGGGCTAGGGATGTATCCTAGATTGGGTGTAACAGGTAACTATTGAGGAGTCCATGTGGATTGGACATGGGTGGTAGTTGGGTTGGTGACAAGAGGTGAGTTAGTGACCTTTGTGCTAATGGGTGGTGTAGTAAAACTGATAGATACCCCTAAGATTGGTAAAGGGGTATTGATCATTAGGTTAGGTCTGAGAAAGGGGAGGCTGATAGTGTTGGTGGTGGGTACTCCAACAAAAAGTGGAGCATGATGGCTTAATGGTTGGGTTGTTCCCAAGGTAGAGGAGTCACTAGTAGGGGTGGAAGGTGTAAGGGTAATAGTTGGTTGGATACTTTTGTTTTTAGTTGTAACATCAAAGGGGTTAGTAGATGAAGATGCCTAGGTGGTTGAAGGTTGAGTGGTGATCATGACAATGAGGATACCCTTTATAATGTGGGATGGCATGCCATAAGGAGGATCTTGAGGTGGAGTTGAAACCAAGATATGATGAGAAGAGGTGTTAAGATAGTACTGAAGGGAAACTAAATTATTGTTTATAAAATTGGTAAAATCCATGTCTCCTTGGGGAAATACTTGAGGAAAAGTAGGGATTCCTAATGTATGAGGTGAATCTTCTACCTTAGATATGTACTCCATAGATGAAGAGGTAGAAGAGGTTGATTTAAGTGATGGATTTTGTTCTACTAGGTCTCTCTGTTGCTGATGAGCAAGAACCATATAAAAAAAGGGGAGATAAAAAAAGAACAAACTCATCACTAAAACAAAAAGAAGACAAGAAAATGATCAAGGCAATCAAGACACACACTATGAAGTATGCTAAGCCTAGAGGTTAGTTTTAATCTCTTTTTTGGCTTATGCCTTAGTTTATGAGAATGTGTGATAGAAGTTGGCTTGTAGATTGGGTACTATATAAATAGTCTATGGTTGGTTTTGGGTTGTTTAGGTGCACAAAAGAATATATATTAGAATCAATACATGGCTTGGTATTAGATCCTACCCCCTTAATTCATAGTCCCATGGTGATAAGGGTGTCGGGTGCTTAGCCAATATATATTGACATCTAGAGTTTATAATCAACTAGAGAGCTGAGTTGGTCCTCCCCTTGGTAATGACCTCCAAGTATGATTGCAAGGAATGGATAAGGTGACTTCTAGGTGATGAAATTCTAGTCGAATCTTGTCTCAAGTTATTTTGATGTTTGATTGATGAAAGTGGTCTGGCTAATGTGTGTAATAAAGGTGATGCTATGATAGGATTATTGTGCTTTAATTCAAAGTGAACTAATGTTAAAATTAAGCAATTGATGCAGTTGATTTTAAGCTCAACAGAAATTTTAGTTTCAATTATGAGCACAAATAGGGAAAAGAGCGTAAAAATGCAAATCAAACATGAGTAAAGACTCTAGGTCCCACTGGGCATGCTATAATGTTTCATGTAAATTTTTTCTTAAGTTCTAAAGAAAGAGAGAAAATAAACTCGATACGGGTATGGTTAAAAAACATGTTTGGTTGTGTGCACACTGAATCAACATATTATGAACAAATCTTCTTTGTCTTGGGAGGAAGACTTTCAAATAAGAAAACACAAAAGTCAGTTGGGTGGGTGGTTGATGTAATTAGCATATTGGTGAAATCTAACTTGATTCCAATAGAGTAATGGTCCCTGAGAGCTTGGTTGAGAGGTGATGGTGAGTTGGATCTCAATAAGATGGTTGATGCTTGATAACATTGATAACATTGATTGACCTACAAAAGAAAACTCCTAGATATTTGAGCTCTTGATAATTATTGTAGATGGATTTGACCTCCCAAACCTCTCTCTCTTATAGGCATAAGCAAGAGGTGAAAGTGAAGGTGTAACTGGGGCATTTAAATATAGTTTGTGCATGCAAAGTCTCACAACACAAATTAGACAAGGTTATATTTAAAAAAAGTGTCAGTGGAGCTTGCATGCTCTTCATGAAAAGGTGGATCTTGACCGTCAATGGTTAGGGGTCCCCAAGGTTGACCATCAATGATCACCTTGACCATCATTGGTCAGGGTCCATAGGAATAGGGTCCTAAAGATAGGGTTACTCAGCTAGGTACAACTGAGTGCAGATTGGTTTAGTTAGGACTGATAGGTGTAGGTTGGTCCTAATAGTGTCCAAGGGTACTTCTAGGGCTACTTAAACATTTAGAATTTTAGGTATGCATATTTT
This sequence comes from Torreya grandis, assembly GCA_037957365.1. Lineage (NCBI taxonomy): Eukaryota > Viridiplantae > Streptophyta > Pinopsida > Cupressales > Taxaceae > Torreya > Torreya grandis. The sequence goes on from JARHVA010002811.1 coordinate 820,625, forward strand.
TGGTGTCTACATTGGTGGCCATAGATCTAAAAAAAATGAGAGTTCCTTTTGATAGCATCATCCCACCAAAGAATCCAATCGTATTCTTGGGAAGGACGTGGATCTAAATTCCAAACTATCCTAATGTGTGTCACCATGGGACCATGCTTGATCAAGGAGGTGTTAAGGAAGAATTACATTTTTTGGACTTTGGGTTTCATGAACTACCATGTCACTTAGAATTGAATCGAGGAGTGATCAAAAAGCCCAAAATCTAGTAGTACCTACACTGGAGGAAAAAAACCATTATCAAAAGAGAAGTACGATTGGGTATACATCATTTCCTTATCTAGATGCTTCTAAATCCAAGTGGGGCTTTCACTAAAATTACTCCAAGTGTACCAAACTCCATCTACAGGTTGGTGGGTTAAATTAGGGTCATAAAAGGCCCCATTTAGTGCACATTTAAAACCACACCTCCCTTTCACCAGCTTCTCACCTCATAGGCAAGTGGCCCAATTTGTCCTCAAGAGATGCCACCATATTAAATTCATCACATAATACCCAATGGGCATTAGATACATCATCTGCTATCCATCACCATAAATGTGTATGCTTCAAGGCATCATTCATGGCATAAATATTAATAAAACCAAAAGAGTGTCTTTCAATGCTAAAAATAGCCCATACTAACCTGTTGGTTGGGTCCATGCTAGATTTCACTAAGTGTGGCTTCCACCTTGGATAATGAATGTGATCACCCCTCCACACACTGTGGCATGGTTACTATGAAGAATGATATAATCGTGCTAGATGGAGTTACTGACAGTCATCAATAAAAAATACACTACCTTGACTTCTTGCAAACAAATAATGTCCATCTTGGGAAACTTCTTTCTAAAATCATGCACAAAAAACTTGCATTTTGGGTCTATTAAACCCCAAACATTACATGAAAAATAATTCATAGATGACAAGGGTCAAGAGTCATGTCCTCCAAGTCTAACCCTTCCAAGATGTCATACTGATTCTATAGAAAGTACCCACTATTATCACTCAAGAAATCATCAAATTGCTTCCTCACAGTAGGGTCAACCTGATAATCTCATTCCTCCACCTTGTCACTCCTCTAAAGAGGGATATGAGAGTATTTGGGTATATCTTATTTATCATGAAGTGGAAGAGTGGCTGGATGTGAGTCTAAAAATCTAGACGAACTAAGCATAGAGGCCTCGAAACCTTGGGAAAATATGTTAGCATCTAGAGGGTTGTTAAACACCCTTAGATTTTCTACTAATTTCAAGGCTTTAAATAGAGATGGCTCTTTCTCAACAGGAGCCTGCTCATGCAAGCCATTGCTTGAATATGGCTTTCCTACTTTGGGAGTAACAACTATGCTTATGGTTTTGAAGCGAGTTTTCTTATTCCCTACCATGGTCCATCTTTTCTTAGGTAGTTTCCTACTAGCTTTAGGAGAGGGTTTTGGGGGAGAGGATGAGCGGTTGGACACATTATTGTGAGCTAATTGAAGAGGACAATCCCACATCTTATGGTTTGTGGCTTTGTAGTGAAATTAAGTGTTAGGAAAGTTGATTTACATAACTCATTGAGAGTACCTCACATCCCTGACTTGAATTTATACAAACTCCTTGAAATCTACTTTGATGATATCTAGAAAAGGTAAAGCTAAAATGAAAGACTATGAACCAATATTTCCTAAATTTAGATTTCTAAATTCCAAGGAAAACCTTCCTCAAATTATTCATGCTATTTATCCCATAAGAAGAGGAATTGTTATCCCAAGAACTATTTAACCCTTTTTCATATGTTTGGATGATGGTTAAATGGGTATAATAGCCTAATCAAATAGATGAACAAATTGATGAATAAAATTATTATAAAGAAAATCAACTAGATTAATTTAGATAACATAATATATTGAATTTTGAAAAACACCAAATATAAAAATTATAATTCTAATCGATATTATGATATAAATACAACAAAAATAAGATATAATACTTAACTTGTTTATAGCTATATAGGTAGATCTAAGATATAAAAATATGGAATCAGGTAAACTGACACTCAAGATCCAATTGTTAGATTCTATAAATTTTATTTTTGGAGGCTTGGACACTTGCATCGACCTATGGGCAATTACATCGACCTATGGGAACTTACAATTACACATTTATTTGTGGCTTGATGTTTTTGCCTTGTAAAAAATATTCCTTATATACAAAAATAACTACTTGTACTTGTTAGGGTTTTTATTACCTTTCTATTGATGTTTCTAGATCATGTGCACTTTGTATGACTATGTATAGCTCGAACCCTAGTTCTTCACTTTAGGTTAGGTGATTTTACTAAAAATGGGTTAGCAGGATCACAAAGCCAATATGACCTCAAGGACCCCTTTATAAATGAGTGTTTCCTACATAGCTACTAATTTAAATAGGGCTTAAACATATATATTTCTCTTATGAATGTGGGATTATGTGCACAAGGGTGCAATATGCTATATTCAAGGGCACAAAATGATCTAATATGTAACTTGACAAATACTACTCATGGTTTTTTTTTAATGCTTCATACCTATAATACAACTAATCCTATGACTTATATAGGAATAGGGAATTATAGGTCAATAAAACTCAATTTTATAATTTTATTGAATGAGCTTTATAGGGAATAATAGGTCAATAGAATTCAATTTTATAATTTTATTGAGTGAGCTTTAATAGGTGTTTGCTTAGTATTTTATAGATGGATAGTGAGTAGGATTTAATTTGTATTTATACCACATATTTTTAAAATATCTCATGTAAGGGTCATATAATAAAAATACGCTGACCCATACATTTATAAATATTTGTAATTTGGTGACTTTTGAAGAATAAACATTTGATAAGGAATGTGGACACTAGCATCGACAATAGTGTCCCTATGAAAATAATAGTGTTTGATAAGATAGAAAAATGTCGAAGATATGTAACTAAAAGTGAAGGATATATATCATAGTTTAAGCCTTATAGAGTGTATACATAATATGGGTCATCAAAATGATGGGTTTGGTCTCTAAGATAAATAGTTGGCACATTGAGATGGTGAATGCCAGCCTTTTGGCAATATGAAGGTCTAGAACTAAAGGGTATAGCCATGATTGGTATTTTTAAAGTATACAAAATTGAGATGTTATATATATTCATATTTTAGAATCTATTTTGTCTCCCCCACACTCAGGATCCTCAGTCTATTAGTGCATAAGAATAAAATACTAGGTTAAAGGATAAAAATGCATAACTAGGTGTGTACAACACACCTTGCCTTTGCTTGAGCCTTAGTGAATTTTAATTTGTGTATGACCTATAATCAAGAGAATTCAATAGTATAGAATAGTACATGGAATCTAAATTTAAATAAATGAAATGCCTTAAAAAATAAAGAGAGCAACGAAGGAGTACACATGTGTGTCAATGCAACCATGTTTTCCCTTGGTAATTTGCTTTGGCAAAGATGCTTCCTTATTAATCATTCAAGTTTAGAGAGGTTCAAATTTGAACCTTAGAGATTTTAAGTGTAAATTTTTGAGGGAAATTATACCCCAAATCTGGTAAAAAAGTGAATTGTGACACGACCATTGAGATCTCTAAATCTTAATCACACAATAAGTAAAAATACAATACATCCAAGTCGAGTGGTATAACCAAATCAACATATAAAAGGTAAGTAGTTATAAGGTTTCTAATGAAATTGAATCTCAATTTCATAGCTTAAAGGAGCCAAATACTATAGATGATGCTTCTTGGTTAAAATGATGATTCTTGCTAAAAAGTTTTGAAAATGTATTTGTAATTTTGATGAACTTGCATGGAATATGCACCTATAATGTGTCTCAAGTTGAAATATCTATTAAAATGTAATCTATACTCTATAATTGTGTATAATATCTATCACAAATCTAATAAACTATCCTAAATCAATCAAAATTAGTGGCAAATATATATGATTCTTACCTAATTGTATATATAAATCATGTAAATTGTATCAAATTATATGAACTATGTATGTATAGAGTAATTTATTTATGACATATTGTGCCCCCCCCGCCCCCTCCATTTGAGATGAGAATGGAATCTGAGACTAATATTACCTTAAAAGGATAAGATAAGTGTATTATCTATGTATGAATCATGTAGAATACAAGAGTAACATGTCTAAGTAGACATATGTAATGCCTCCCTTTTTCCCTAATAGAAATTTGAAAAAGATCGTTAGCCTATTTTATTTACATAGTCTAAATTAGGTGTTATAAGGAAATTATTTTGGGTGTCAGTTCACTATTCACTAGTTATTATTCATAGGTACTATTCACATGTACTATTCATGGTGATGTGGTAGGTGATGCAGCTGATGATACAACATATGAGGTGGTTGGTGGATGATGTGGCATAGACCATGGGGGATCTCACATGTGATAAATTTGATATGAGAGAAAGTGGGATGAATTTCTAAGAGGGAATAGTATTTTGGCATGTGAAGTTCTTTTGTAGGCACATGGGGATAGTGGGTCATCAAATCATTGTTCCTGATTAAAGTGGGGGACAAATTGGAAGGGATATTCCCACTCATTTTTGAAGCACATGGAGGAATTCACTATTTCATATTTTCTCTCACATGTGTGATTGAGGTGTCTTTTTGGAAGCATGTGGAAGGTGGGAAACAAAGACAAAAGAGGGTGGCTAATTTGTCTCTCTCCTTTTGACTAACTTACATCCCAAGGAAACTCATCACATGGGTTAATATTATGGGGCATCATTTCCTCTCTCTCATTTCCTCCATTATTGTAAAATGTTATATATGGAGAGCTTCTCCATTTGTAATATATGTTGAAGATTATAACATCCCCCCTATTAGAATCAAATTTATGTTCATTTTTTGAGCTTGAACCTAGTTTAGCTTATCCCTCTCATAAGGATTAAAACCCTTGGAGTGAAGAAATATTTGAGGATGAAAAACCTCTAAGTTTTGATGGTTTTGGTGGTGAGATATCCTCCTTGGCTAGTTTTGGTGGTTTCATTCAGAAACTACATTGGTGCTTCAATAGAGTGATTTGTGTAAGCAGTTGTGTGTTTTAACTTCTCTTTTATATGTAATATTAATTATTTTACATAATAATATAGTTGGTGATTATTATCAATTTCAGATACTTTTTTTGTATGGTTGTGTCAATATATATGTTTATTTAGAAAATTCAAAAAATGTTTTAAATATCTTAGAGGGGATATTATAACATATCAATGAATATCAAAGTATGTGATTAAAAAAATACATAAGATGCATGATATGGATCATAAAATTATATAGAAACTAATCATACAATCTCAACAAATGATTAATCACACACATAATAGAACTCACTATCACACAAAAGGTGTCTAAGGATGCCGTAAATAAGGGGCATGTTCAAATGTTACACACTCTAAGGGAGGACATATTCACATGCCCACACACAAATAAATAACAATGAATGACATAGGAGCCTAGAAGCAAGAAACATATTCAAATGTTTCATAATTAAGATAATTGTAAGTAAGAAGTACACTCAAGCAAGTGACAATGCAAATAAATTTATGATAAGTAACCATCATAAACATATCATACTAGGCCTTACATATATGTGTTAGAAAAAAAATTCATGTAACATAGCACATCAAATACATGGTGTAATGTGTAAACATTAATATATGCATGTGTAAGTGCTAGTATATAATCTCAACTTGATAATGTATAAGTGATCATATAACAATATAACCTATATCTATGTGACTAAATAAACTATTTCCCCCAACATAGAGTACCACATGGAAAGAGGAAAGGTCCAACATATGTATGTGTAAGTATCATGGATTTGGTGTATACATGTATTACACTGAAGTATGCATGAAACATGTGTATATAAAATAAATGATATGCTAGGTACTAGCATAAAGTAAATAATATTAATGACAATGAGCTACTAAACATGTGTATGCTGATTTTTTTTAAATTTTTTTGACTTATTTGAATGTTTTTGTAATATTGGAAAGGAAAAAGTCTATCCTATAATCCCATCTAATGGATGTTTATAGGAAGCTCCAAACTTAAAATATGGTAAATCAAACTAGTGATATTACCAAGGGGCATACATATGTGTCATATCTAGAACTGTAGAATCTATGGTACTCTACATATATCTCATGGGAGTCTATGGTTGTGAATATTTAATAGAAGAAAGAGTGGTTCTTGGAACACATTTTTAGTGCTATGTGGTTTCCTTAGTGCAAATATACTTTCAACATGTTTAATTTATGTTAGCAATTAGGTGGACCAAGTAAGTGTAGATGAGGGATCCATGGAATCCAATGTGTATATACGGTGTAACAATGTCTCTCAAGTATTAATCACCTAGGAAAAGGGAATTACTATTACTTACACTTTCACACATGATTAAATTTATTAGATTTTATAATTTCTTATCTTGGAATAAAATTCTCTTGTTCAAGTGGATGTTCATATGGTATTTTAAGAATTGTAATTACCCTATTGGCATTAATGCATTTAATACAACCATGAACTATGGATGGTAAGATGTAATCTTATGTATCCAAGGTCATCCCAATAATATATCAAATACTCTCGTATATGGTAATATAGAAAAGGTGGTGACCACATGTGTTGGAACAAATGTAATAGTACATAAATCTCACCCATAATATATTGTGATGTCCCATCGAATGCTATAAATTTTTTGGTCAAAGAGTATAAATCATCATTTGTTTATCCAAAATGTTTGATAAATGTTATCATACATACATTCTCACTAGCACCATTATTAATCATAATAATGTGTATAGGCTGATGATCAAGGTATTCTCTACTAAATAATGAGTGAAGATCTGAGTCATCATCCATAATTTCACTCTCATTGAATTTAATAAAAGGTATCTAAACCATAAGATATATAGTGTGTGTAAATGTGCCAATAATCCCATTTAATGGGTGCCCATAATGTGGTGGAGGAGGATATACATTATATGCCATTTGAACTTTTCCATTTCTATTAGAATAATCTTGCAATGGGTTGTCATGCCCCCTTCTCTTGAATTATACACATGCAAGAGACCCTTAACCTATATCATTCCCATATGCTATATTAGTTAATGTAAGGGAATAATAGTTTGTGTTCACTATTCACCTATTACTATTCATGAAATCACTATTCACTATCACTATTCAATATGACATGGCAAGTGATGTAGTAGTGAGGTTGATTGTGAGTGAGGTGGCAAGGACCATAGAATAATATTTCATAGATCAAGAGTATGTGATTGGAGTGGGGCATACCAATCCACTTGGGAGACAAATTAGATCTACTTTATTTGACCACATGGGTTGTTCTTGGTGAGAACAGGAAAGGTTGGCAATTTTCTAAGTGGTTTCATGTTGAAGGCATGTGGAAGGGTTAAAAATGACAAGTTGGTTTATTTTATTTGTGGGTACATTTTGGAAGCTTATGAGAAGTCAAAGTGGGTTGTTGAGAGGATCTTTATCACATGTGAGCACATGGGTGAATAGTGGATTAGTCCTCATCATGTCATTCTCTTCACATGGAAAAGGAGACACATTTTTGGAGGCATGTGAAGGTGGAGATGTTTTTGTCTAAATTTGGAGATATGATTTTGAATCTTTCCCAAGGGGACAAGACTGCCACTATGGATCAATAGAAATCCCACTAATCATGTTTCATTTCTTCCTTCACCATGAAGTTTCCTCTCTCTTTATTTTTAATTTTATATATTGATGGCTTCCGATTTGTAAAATGATATTATGCCAATTTATAAATTTTTTATGATATTGTTAAACTTGTGTTCATACAATTATCTTCTTTTGATGAAAACACATTGAAGAAAGGATTCAAGGATGAAACCACTTGGGTGCTTACAAAATCAAAGGATAGAAACTTGTGGTTCATGAAGGTGATCTCATTTAGAGATTGAAATTGAGTTTCAAGGAGATTACTAATTTAGTGTGGTTTATAGTCATAACTCTATGTGTGTGATAGAGCTTCTTATTCCATGTATTTTGATGTTCATTTTATTAGTAATCAATATAGCAGATTTGTGTGTTTCTCATATATGTTACAAGGAGTTCATTCCATAAGTGTCTTCATATTCATCTCAGTGTGTTCATTCTAAATTTTTTTAGTTTGGATTTTTATTATTTTATTATGTTTTTATAAATATCCCATTTGGGATATTACAATGGTATTAGAGCCATGTATCCTTCTAGCCTATTTGGGAACTATCCCTTTTGTAGATCTTCAAGTTGAAAATCTTGGCCAGCTGTAGAGTGTGAGTAGTCAACTACAATGGATTGGAAACCAAGGTTCTTACCAAAGGTATAAGAATTAAATCCTATATAAGAGGTGATGATGAGGATACATAAATATGTATGAGATACTTCTAGGGTACAAAACTATGAACGATATGCCATCAAAGTTTTAGACCAATACCAAACACATACAAATGAGTTCAAAATATCAGTCTCTTTTGATGAATACTTGAACATCAAAAAAAAATTGTATCTGAGAGAGAAGGGTCTCGTAAAATACATAAGGAACATAAGGAGGATAGAAGGGAAGATCTCCAAGAAATTGGAAGATGACAAAATTTGCTTTCAAGAGAAGGAAAGATTGGAACCAAGGACTTGTCAAGTCATAAAAGTTGAAGGTAAAAAATCTTTGGAAATCCAAAATATTTTATTAGATTCTGATTTTTTAGATCAAAAGGATAATCATATTTAAGTTGAGTAGGAAGTATCACTTTTCAAATGCATAAGAGATAAAGTTATTATTGCTCAAAACTAACCCATAAATATTTCAAATATTGAAACAATAATACATAAGTGTGATTTACAAGATATTGAAGGCAATGAATATATTATTGATAGTTTTATGGTATCATAAGAATATCCACAATATATCATAGAGAAAGAGCATAAAGGACTCTATTTACATGTTGAAAATTTCATATCAAATAATTTTGAAGGAAGATCCTCTCTTGCAGATTTACAAGAGGGATAAAAAGGGACTATGTTGATTAATAGTGAGACTACACATAGTTTTATTGATGAAGGTGTTATAAGAATAATCACTAAGATGGGTGGTGAATCATTGTATTTAAAAAATTTATTCAATTCCACTCAAGCATATATGAACCATTCATATAAACATGAACATCTAACAAAGTACATGTAAACATACAAGATCATGAAACACATTACATATATTGGAAACCCTCAAGGGGAAGAAAATAAACTAATATATAAAAATGGAATACATTTATATAATATAAAAACCAAGTTTAGTGAAGAACCAACTTCACATGGAGCACCAACTCCAACTAGCCAAGCACCCACTTGACTAGTCTTTAACAAGCAACCAGTTGCAAGGAGGCATTAACCCCCTAGATGACTCAGTACCAAATTAACCATCTAATTACATTGATCAGATTTAGTAGAACTTTTTGATAATAAAATATATGATGATGACCTTTTTCATCTCTTTTCTCTCTTTTATCCCTCTCAAACTGCCTTCTAGGCTCCTTCGCTCAACTAGGTCTCTTCAAGATAGATTAGGTCATATGACCTTGATATTAGTCTATAATACCCTTGTTAGATATTAATGATATTTTTTATGAACCCTTTTTATTTTCTAAAATACCTCCATCTCTTCAAATTTATATATCCTTCGCTTCCACTCACACTTTCTCTAACTCTCAATTAAGCATATTAGGCCTTGTTCTTATACTAGGCTCTTGCTCATACACCTCTTGTTCAGAAACACACACTTGAAAACATATATTTTCACATAATAAGAATTATTTCATATCAAAAACATGAATCAATAATTACATTAGGTCAGCCATATCTCAAATAGATCAAATCCTTTTTTAGGCTTTAAGGAGACCTATTTCAATTAGGCCTTCATTAGTACACGTTACATTTTTATCTCCTCGGAACAAATTAAAACTATAAAAATGGAAGGAACACTTAATATAACACTAAAATATTCCCTTTATAGTCTCCTCTTATGTCCATGACACTTTATATCTCCAACCACCACTTGAAGCACACCATTAGTACTATTCACATTAGGCCTTCATACACAAAGGAAGGTCTATCTTGAAAAACTAAAGATAACATGTTATTTATACACATAACCATGAAAATAAATCACATAAACAAAAATAAAATACCTAAAACTTCATAAATTTCATTATATTTCATCACATAAGGAAACATAACTCAAAAACACTCTTACAAGTTGTTCACTCATAACTACCAGTTTTACTCAAATATTAGTCATGATGACTCAGAACTCAAAAAATTGTATAGACATTTTCAATTTATTATTATGAATGTATATGAACCTATGACATATAAAAACCATCTTAAAATATAAATATCATATGGTCTAGTGGCAAATATCAGTCTTATAAACCAATTTGTTGACCTCACTACACACATACCGTACTGAGTTAGACAAGCCATTTTAGATTCTTCATTTTCACCAATATACCTAACTTATAATATTTAAAAAAAATATGAATAGGACATACCAAAAAAAAAAACCTTCTCCATGCACTTAGTTCCATCACTATATCATGGTAACACATCTCTAATCTTTTTCTCACTACTACTTAGGTTGTTCATTGTTTTCACCATTAGGCTTGTTAGTAACTGGCTAACTTGAATGAATATTTTAGCACACTTGAGGGATAAATTATATCCAAAAAACTTAATGGACATGAAAAATAAGTCTGAAGCTTTGTCCTCCATCCATTTTCATACTTTGACTTGGTCAAATCTAACTACTACAACAAATCTCTAAGAAATAAGCACTTTCTTGTAGGGTATACTCACACACCTACCAATTTAACCATAATTAGAGGTGCATGAAAGAGTTTAATACAACCTAAAATAGTTTACCTAAGAATACCAATCCATTCTAGGCACTTTTTATCAATATCTTCAACATCAAGTCCTTATTAGGGTTCTAAGAGGGTTTAAACCTATTTTCATTTTAAAAAATCATTCATAAAGCATAGCCACTCAATCCAAAAAAAATGCATATAAATTTGAGATAGGAACCTTACCCATATACCATGAATATATTAGGTTCCCATTTATAGGTTTGATGAGCCAATGATCATAAGGAAAACCTTTTTGGGTAGAGAACCCTTTCATTTTATGTACTCAAGATACCTTAGAACACATTTTCATGCCTTATCCTTCAAACTTTGACCTCAAACTTCAAGAACATGCTTAAAAAACTTGAATCACCTTTTTAAATTATTTTTTACTCAAATTTTCATTGGAAACTGATATTTATACCCCATTAGGCATAGACACAAATAGAAACTCTCTCTTTCTCACCATAGTCTTCGTACCTTACTAGGCCTTAAACTATCCTTCATGCCTCTTTCGATGATATCAACACCTCAGTGTCATGATAAACATATCATTCTCATTCCATAAAATATATTTCATTCATAAAAACCACCATACATCTTTCACATGCCTTGATGATATCTCTTTAGGCTAGGTAGGGTATAGAAATGGTCTAGTTGTAGACTTGATTTGTAGGTCGTACCCTTGTAGGCTCACCTTGAGACTCACATGAGTAATCCAATGCCTCATATACATGATCAATAAACCTTATATGAACACTCATTATTGTGTGCATTCATCTCACCAATCCATCATTTTCCTTCATGCACAATATTAGGCATCTTATGAACATATCTTTTCAAGACACTACTAGGCTCAAGCACTTGACAACTTTGATAGCAAGGACCTTCCATGGTGACCTTCACATAACTCTTTCAATCATAAGAACATATATAAATATTATATTACATTTTTAGAATCACTACAACACTAATCAATATTCTCTCTCATAGCTACACTTTTCAATGGCCTCATGAATACCTTCTTAAGAGCCTTTGACATCAATGACAAAATCAATGCCAAACCTCAAAAACATGAACAATTCTCACCAATATCTCCCTTTTTCATTTATGAAAAAATACACTATAAACTAATGATTCTTATCTCTCCATTCTCATCTTTCTCCCCCTTTGACATAAATGACAAAGTGATGTCTGGATCTCCTTGGATCGCACTCCTTGCAACCAAAATACTCAATACATAAGACTATGAGTTTATGAGACATAATACAACCATGATCCACCTATATCCATGCATACCTCCTTAGAAAAACTCACCTATTCTTGGAGCTAATGAACCTAATTATCTCTCCCTAAGTACTTAGATTTTTCAGTGATTGCTAGGGGTAAGAATTACACCCAATTTATGTCTTAATTGTTCAAATGTTACCTTTGGAAGTGGTTTGGTCACAATGTTTAAAATTTGATCATGTGTAGATACAAATTCAAGTCTGACACTTTATTCACTTACCTAATCTCTTATAAAATTATACATGATGTGAATGTGCTTAGTCCTTGAGTGCATGATAGGGTTCTTTGAGATTCTTAGATCACTTGTCTCATCACAATATATAGGGCTAAGACCATCATAATCCACATTGTAGTATTTTAGGGTATATCTTATCCATAAGACCTAAGTGTAACATGAAGCTACTATAATTTACTTAGCCTCACAAGTGGATACTGCTACTAATGGTTAATTCTTGCTTATGCATAAAACTAGGCACCCACCTAAGAAGAAGGATCCTCCATTGGTACTCTTCCTATCATCTAGACTTCCTACCTAGTCTGCATCTATATAGGCTATCAAATTAAATTCCTTGTTTATTTAATACCATAACCCATGCTCCATAGTCTCCTTGAGATACCTTAGTATCCTTTTGATTTCTTTCAGATAATTCTCCTTTGGAACTTCTTGAATCCTTCCCACAAGACCTATTTCTTACATGATGTCAGGTCTAGAGGCATTGGTGTATATCAAAATTCCAATTATTGACCTATATGACATATGATTGAAATTTAGAGACTCATATTCCTTGCTTAACTTACACCCTATTATCATAGGTGTACTAACTACCTTTAAATATTCCATCTCAAACTTATTCAACATCTCTCTTATGTACTTGGCTTATGAAATGATTATACCTTTTTCAAACTGAGTGATTTGCAACCTAATAAAAATGATAGTTCTCCCATCATGGACATGTCAAACTCTTTCTTCATTACCTCTACAAATGCTTTGGTAATGTTCTCATTATTTCCACCAAATATTATGTCATCCACATAGACAACTACTATCAAGTGATGGTCATCTTCTAGATTAATGTATAGATTACTATTGGCAACTCCTCTTTTAAATCACTGATCCAATAGATACCTATCTAACCTATCATACCAGGATCTAGGAGCTTACTTTAGACCATAAAGAGCCTTTTTCAATCTGAAAACATAGTCCTTATCACCTTATAGTGAGAATCCCTTAAGTTTTTCTATATACACCTCCTCTCCCAAATTCCCATTCAGAAAGGTAGATTTGACATCCATCTGGTATACCTTGAACCCTTTGGATATTTCATATGCTAGAAACAATATGATGGCCTCCAATATTTTTACTAGTGTAAAGGTCTCCTCAAAGTCTACCCATTCAACTTGTGCATATCCCTTGCATACAAATCTAGCCTTATTCCTAGTGACTTCTCCATCTTCATTCAACCTGTTTCTAAACACCCATTTTGTGCTAATGACATTCTTGTCTTTATGCCTAGGAACTAGTTCCAAAGTATCATTATTCTCTATTTGGTCTAACTCATCATTCATATCACCTATCCAAAATTTGTCTTTGCTTTATTCTATAATATTCTTAGGTTTAATCTTAGATAATAGATAAACATTATCTTAATTTAGATTACTTACCAGTCTTCTACTTGTTATCATACTTGAATTCTTGTTGCTAATGATTTGAGACTCAGGATGATCTCTTTGAATTTGTCTTTCAAGGCCTTTTGAGTCCTATCTCTCATCAACTTATTCTTCTTCCTCGTCAACCTCTATAATTTCCTCTTCATTCTTGAATTCTAGATTTTCTAGTGTATCTTTTGACCAAGAGTGTGATTTCTTTGTATCATCAATCTTCAAATGGATGATTTCCACTATCTTTAGTAACCTCTTTTTATAACATCTATAGGCTGAGATCTTTGATGAGTGTCCTAAGAATATACCTTCATCAAAATTTCCTAACTATTCATCGTATGTTTTGTTGAAACATTTGCTCCTAAACACTCTAAAGTGTTTCACATTAGTAGGTTTGCCCTTCCATAGCTCATAAGGAGCCTTATTTCCATTAGTCCTTATCTATCCTCTATTCAAAATGTAGACTACAGTGCTTACTACCTCTTTCCAATATCCATAAGATAATATAAACTCATTTATCATAGTTCTAGCCATTTCTTAAACTATCACATTGTTTCTTTTCACTACCCCATTATGCTAAGGTGTCCTAGCTACTGAGAACTATCTCCTTATTCCATGAGCCTCATATAGCCATCAAAATCATTAGACCAAAACCCTCATCCTCTGTTATATCTTAGGCATTTGATCTTCTCATTCTTTTCATTCTCAACAAGAACCTTGAATGGCTTGAACTTCTCAAGAGCTTCTAGCGTTTCTTTCAAGAATGTAACCCAATTCATTCTTATGTAGTCATATATGAGTAACATGAAGTAGCTATCTCCTTGAATTATTTGAATTATTGTAGGCCCATAGAGATTAGTGTGTATTTAATTGAAGAGTATTTTAGTACATTACTTCTTGCACTTGAACCTTGGTTTAATCTAATTACCATGTTGACATTCCTTGTAAAGTATGTTTGTAGGTTTGATGAGCTTAGGCATGTCATTCACATACTTCTTAGTTCTTATCTTGACTATATTGTCAAATTTTAGGTTACCTAACTTTCTATTCCATATCAAAATTTCATCCATCTTTCTCATAAAGCATCTCTCTTTCTGATTTCATTCAAGACATATAGATTATTCTTAATCTTCTTAGCATTGGCAATTAGCCTTCCTAATTTGGCTCACCTTATCTCACACCCTCTATCATGAAAGGTTAATGTGTGTCCTTGATTGAACATTTTACTTAAATTAATTATGTAATGTTTTAAACCTTCTACATACAACACATTTTGTGTCTTGGGATTCTCATTATCCAAACTCAAGACACCCTTGCCAACTATATTAGTAGTTGTGTTGTCTCTAAACCTCATTATTCCTGTAACATTATTATTCAATGAGATGAACTTATTTTTATCTCCTTTCATGTGGATTAAGAAAACACTATCTATATACCATTTCATGCCTTCATCTTGGATGTGAAAGCCAATCTGATCTAGCATAGAATCCTCCTTGGTATTTTGTTCCTCTTTAGTAAATAGTCCATCTTGACTCTTGAACTCAATATGATCATTCCTAACTTGATTTGGCTTCCATACCAATGGTTAACCATTATGATGCACTCTAGGAGACTCATATGTCTTGTTAAATTTTGAGGGCCTTCTAACTCTATTAGAATAGAATCTTTTGATATGCCCCATATTATGACAAATGTAGAAAATAACATTTCTATACTTACCTCTTGACTGATTATTTCTTTTCCCATGGTTTCATGATAACTTATCCTTTATTGCATTGGGATATATGATTATTCTTTTCATGTTAGTACTCTTGACTTTTTATTAATTCTCACACTCTATTTAAAACTTTCTCATCTTATCTATGAGTTACTCATGCTCAACCTTCAAGGAATCTAGCTCTATCTTCAATTGGTCATACTCAACTTCCTTTAATTTGAACCTTATATTGACACCTTATAACTAATTCTTGAGATCCTTTATAGTCTTATTTTGATGCTTCAAATCATCAACGACACATATGATCTCAACTTTAGTGTCTACTTTAGCTTTTCCTTCTCCACTGTCATAGTAGATTTCTTCATCATACATGTTATCTTCTTCCTTTTGATCATTAAACATCTTATGCTTCTTAGGATCACCTTGATGTTGTTAGACTTAAATCAAAGAACCAAGATTTAATACGAATTATTGGAAGCACAATCACTGAGGGGTGGGGGTGAATCAATGTCTTCAAAACATTCATTTAATTCCACTTAAGCATACATGAACCATTCATATAAACATGAACATCTAACAAATCATATGCAACAATATAAAATCATGAAACACATTACATATGTGGGAAACTCTCAAGGAAAAAAAATCCACTTATATCTTTAAGTGGTCTATAGTCTTATGAGACAAAAACCAAGTTTAGTGAAGCACCAAATTTACATGGAGCACCAACTCCAACTAGCGAAGCACCAACTTAACTAGGCTTTAGTAAGAAGCCCACTTGTAAAGAGGCACCAACCTCCTAGATGACTCAAAACCAACTCATCCAATTGATTTCAATGGTCACCTTTAGTAGACCTTGTTTCTCATACAATAGATGATGATCACCTTCTCTAACTCTTCTATTCTATCCCTCTCAAGATACCTTCTAGGATCCTTCACTCAATTAGAACTCTTCAAGACATATTACGTCATATGACATTGATATTCATATATAGTACCCATATTATATTATTATAGTTTATATACACCCTTATGATGGTCTCTAAGACCTCCTTTATCTTTTCAAAGTGTTATATCCGTCGTTTCCACTCATACTTTCTCTAACTCTCAATTAGTCCTATTAGGCCTTGCTCTTATATGAGGCTCTTGATCATACACCTCTTGGTTGGTCACACACACTTTATCAATTATATTTTCACACAATAGTCATTAGTTCATGCCATGAAAATGAATCGATCATTACATTAGGTTTGCCATATTTCAAATAGATCAAATCCTTCTTTAGGCCTTAAGGAGACCTAATTCAATTAGGCCTTCATTAGTACACATTACATTTTCATCTCCTTGAAACAGTTTAAAACTCCCAAAATCATAGGAAAAATTAATATACCACTTAAATATATTGACACTAAGATCCTATTAGTTCCATTACACTTTATAGCTCTAACAACCACTTGAAGCACACCATTAGTATTGTTCACATTAGGCCTTCATATACATAGAAAGGTATGTCTTGAAAAAATAAAGATAAAATTTTATTTAGAAACATAAAAATGAAAATAAATAACATAAAAAACACATAAAATATATCAAAAAATTCATAAAGTTCATTAGACTTTATCACATAGGGTAAAAGAACTCAAAAACACTCCTACAACTTACTCAAAACTACCAGTTTTCTTCAAAGACCAGTCATGATGAATTAGATATTAAACACATATTTATGGATTTTAAATGGATTATTATACACTTATATGAATCTATGACATATCCAAACCATACTCAAATATAAATATCATATGGTTTAGTGGCAACTATTGGTTTTACAGACCAATTGTTGACCTCACTACACATACCTTACTAAGTTAGACAAGCCATTTGGATTCTTCATTTTCAACACTATACCTAAATTAAAATATTAATACCAAACATTAATAGGACATACCAGTCAAAAAAAAATTTACATGCACTGGTTTCATCACTCTATCATGGTAACACATCCCTAATCTTTTTCTCAATGCTACGTGGATTTTTCATAGTTTCCACCATTAGGCTCGTTAGTGACTGGCTAATTTGAATGAATAATTTAGAATATTTTAGTGATATATTATGTCTATAAACCTTCTATACATGAAAAAAATTCTCAATATTCATCCTCTATCCATTTTCATACATTGACTTGGTCAACTCTAACTGTTACAATAGATCTCTGAGAAATTAACACTTTTTTGTAGGGTATGCTCACACACCTAACGACTCAATCATACCTAGAGGTGACTAAGAGAGTTTAATACAACCCAAAATAGTTTTCATATGCATACAAATCCATTTTGGTCACTTTTTATCAACTTATTTAACATCGAGTCCTTATTAGGGTTCTATGAGGGTTTAAACATATTTCCATTCTTAACAATCATTAGTAAAGAATAGCCCCTCAATCTAAAAAAAAATACCTATAAATTTTAAATAGGACCTTACCCATATACCATGAATATATTAGGTTCCCATGTAGAGGTGTGATGATCTAATGATCACAATAAAAACCTTTTTAGGTAGAGAACCCTTCATTTTGTAAACTCTAGAGACCTTAAAACACATTTTCATGCCTTATCCTTCAAAATTTGACGTAAAAATTCATACACATTCTTAAAAAACTTGAATCATATTTTTAATTTCTTATCTACTTACACTTACCTTGGAAACTAATCCTGATATCCTATTAGTCTTACACACTCTCTCTCTAAACCATAGTCTTCATACGTTACTAGGCCTTGAACTATCCTTCATGCCTCTTTCCATGATATCAACACCTTAGTATCATGATAAACATATCACTCACATCATATAAAACCTATCTCATACGTAAACACTACCATGCATCCTTCACATGCCTTGATGGTATCTCATTAGGCTAGGCAGGGTCTAAAAGTGGTCTAGTTACAGACTTGATCTTTAGGTCCTGCCCATATAGGCTAACCCTAAGACCCATATGAGTACTCTAATTCCTCATATACATGCTCAATAGACCTCATACAACCACTCATGCTTATGTACATTCATCTCACTAAAACATCATCCTCCTTCATACACAAGCCTAAGTATCTTATGCACATATCTTCTCAGGACACTACTAGGCTCAAGTACTTGATAATCTTAACAAGGACATTTCATGATGACCTTCACATGACTCTTTTATTAATAATAACATATACTAATAATATCTTATAATACAACACTGATCAATATTCTCTCTCATAGCTACATTTTTTAATGACCTCATGAAGACCTTATCAAGAGCCTTTGACATCAATGAAAACATTAATACCAAACCTCAAAAACATGAATAATGCTCAATAAAAGGCTTGGTAGAGAGGAGGAGACTTGAATTAGAAAGTTTTTAAGGATTCAACATCATTGTATTTGATGGGTACAATATACCATGAAAGAAAAAGATTCATAATCTTGATTTAGCCTTCACAAGCCATAAGGTTCATAATGATTTTTATATTATCAGATATATTGATGTGGTTGTGGGTGTGTAGTGGATACATTATCTGAGATAATACTCTAAAAATAATGGTACCAGATTTCAAGTTTAAAATTAAAAGAAAGGAGGTGCTTCTGAAAGGAACTACTAATGGAGCCCACAAGTGGTTATAACTAGAAGAATGGAAAGGATATTTCATAAAATCCAAATCTCATGGGATGTTAGATGCTTAAAAATGGCACAACATCCTTCAAAGGATAATAATGTTTCAATGTATGTTGATATATAAAAGATTTTGAGTAAACATAGTATGGTTTTGAGTGATAAGCCTCCAAGATTACCTCCTAAGGGTGGATTTTAGCATATCATAGAGATGGAACTAGGATCAAGGCCTATCATGACTACACCATGCTGCTATCCAAAAATTTAAAAAGAGGAGATTGATAAGGCAACAAATGAAATTTTGTGTATGAGGTACATCAAACCCAATTTTTGTCCTTTTGCATCTTCTGTAGTATGGGTGAATAAGAAGGTTGGTACTATGTGGATATACATAGATTACAAGTCACTAAATAAAAAGACTATAAAGAATATGTACCTAATACCAAGATAAATGACCTGATTGATGGGTTACATGGTGTTGTATTTTTCTCAAATAATGAATTGAGGTATGGGTATCATAAGATATGCATGAGAAGAAAAGATATTAAGAAGATTGTTTTCTGGTGTTAATTTGTGTACTTTGAATTTTTGGTAATGCTATTGGGTCTTATCAATGCACCAGCCACATTCCCATCTAATATGAATATGGTGTTGGGTAATCATTTAAGAAAGTTTTTTTTAATCTTCTTTGATGATATTTTGAATTATATTATAAATTTGAAAGAACATCTTAAGAATCTAGATATAGTTTTGAGTATTTTTTTCATTCTTTACTAGGATGTCCAAATGTGATTTTATATTAGCTAAAATCCTATACTTGAGACATTTAATTAGTGCTAAATGAGTTCAAGTGGATCAATAGAAGATTCAATCCATTTAGGATGGGCCACCTCCTACAAGTCTAGCACAACTTCAAGATTTCATTGGGTTGTGCATTTATGACATGAAGTTTATTAAGGGGATTTATTAGCTTGGAGTTCATCTTACTGAGATAATAAAGAACAGATCACTTGAGTGGATATAACAATATAAGCTACTTTTGAGAAATCAAAGGAGGTAATAGGTTCATGCCCAGTTCTAGATATTCCATATTTCTAACTTCCCTTGGTTATAGAGACTCATGAAGTTAAGCTAGCCTCAAGGACCCCTTTGTTAATGAACACTATTTACATAGACACTACTTTGAAGAGGACCTCAAACATATGTATTTATCCCCCTAATGTGGTTTTGTGTGTGCACAATGGTGTAGTATACTATATGCAAGGGCATGCTTTGATATAGCTTAAAAATTGGCAAATACTACTCATGGGATATTATTTGAATGCTTATCCTATAATATAACTTTTCTTATGACTAACACATAAATAGGGAAGAATAGGGTAGTAGAATTCACTCGTGCAATTGATTAAATGAGCATGAATAGATGATCACTTGGTATTTTATAGATGGTTAATGAGTATACTTTGATTTATATTTATACCACACCTTTTGAAAATATCTTACATAAGGTTTAAATAATATAAATATTCCAATCCATATGTTTCAAAATATTTTAAATTTGGATGACTTTTGAGGTAAAGACACTTGATAATAAACTTGGACATTAGCATCGATGCTAGTGTCCCTATGAAAATGGTAGTGTTTGTGAAGGTATAAAATTTATAAATGTCTATAGCTAATAGTGAAGGATATATATCATATTTTAAGCTTTCTATAGTGTATAAGTGATCTAGGTCATCATAATGATAGGGTCAGTCTATAATATAGGTAGTTAGACACAATAATATGGTGAAAGTGAACCTTTTAGTAGTAGGAAGGTCCAAACCTAAACGGTATAATCCTAATTAGTATTTTTCATGTGTACAAGACTTAGATGTTTAGGAAGGTCCAAACCTAAACATGTATAACCCTAATCATATTTTAGTATCTACAAGAACAAAGACAAAAAAATTAGGTATGGATGCCAAATATTGAAATAAATCCTTTGGTTTGGGAAACAAATTTTTAAGAAGTAAAATAAATACTTTGAGATCATATCCCTCAAAAGGTTGCAGAATGGTGGTGGTTTAAAAATGGTTTTTATTTTTAACTACCATTTATTAATGAATTAGTCTATATCAAATAATAATGTTTTTTGTATCTATCATTGTAACATTAAAAATAGGAATGGGAGGTTCTCATATTATAGTCACAACAAATGGATTGATATATTTCACATTCCCTCTCCCATTTTTTTTACTTGGGCATATGAATATTATATTGCTAATGATCACCAAAATAAATTGAAAAAATTTTGGTGTAGGATGACTCCATATCTTTAATTGATCCTTTTAAAATTCAATACTTATGCTCCAAAAAATGATCCCCATGACAAGCTTGAATAAATTGTAAAGTTATTTGTGAACTTCCCTAACTTTAGTATCAAATTTTGTGTTATTCATCTTGTGAGTTCAAGGAAAGTAATTATCAAGAATCAAATCCTACTCATACCTATGAGTTCAAATATCATCCTAATCTAAATGATTATTTTAATATAAAAATAAACTCTAAAGCTATGATTATGTTCCCTTTATAACTAAGAACTAAACGAGTTGATTGGATTATTGATCCTATAGATTATGATACTATGCTAATAAATGAAGATGAGGACTCATATGAATAAAGATGGTGGATGGAATAATATTCATATGGTGATAATTATTATTATGATTTATATTACTATCTAATGTATTTTATTTAATCAAAATCACAGTGGATCTTGAAATTTCTATCTACATGCTAAAATAGTCAGAGATGCAGTGTTACTATGACATCAAGCCAATAACTATTATCCATTAATTCATTATAAAAAACTATCACTAGATTGATTTTTTTACCTATAAGGTATCATGGAATTATCATGATGGTTTGTATCATGACATGTTATCTTCCACCTATGATAGTGGTTGGAAATTTATTTATGTTACATATTTAATAAAGGTTTGAAATGACAATTATAGGTCTAGATGATATATATAGATAAGGTAGGCCATCATGACAATGAGAGGGCACTATAAACAACTAGACTAGTGGAAAATGGTTCCTAATATTTATTGATAAAATTGACATGAATTTAGTCCCATCTAGGTAGCCCACATGACAAGTACACAACTAATGTAATCTTTTCCTATATTACAGGGATGTCATCAAATGTTATTTTAGTCCACTATGACAATGCTAGAGATTTTATGTTTTTAGATAATTTAGTTTATTTTACCAAAAACTTGGGTAAAACACAAATTTTGTTGATTGTTATCACTATCTACAAGGGGAAATCAAAATAATAAATGGATATGTAGGCTCTTAATCAGGGATAAAATAAAAAACAAAATCTAGGTAGGTCTACTATAAGTTCACAATAGTGCACTATGTTTGAGTCCATTCACTATAGACTTGTTTGAGTTGATTGTCACAAGTTATTAATAAGAAAAGGTAGAGAAAAAAAAATTCTAAAAAATTAAAAGTATCCTTGGACATAACTATTATAAGTACACAATAATGTAGTGCACTTGAGTCTATTAACTGCATAGCTATCCCTATTAAATTTCATGTTGAAATGATTATTTCACTACATTTGAATGCATTATATATGGTATTAAAAACATTTTTAGACTTTAAATATCACTTGAAGTACCTACAATTTAAAAACTCTAGTTTCATACACGCAAATCAAATTAGAATCAATTTGTGGCAGTAGAGAGTGTTAGGTGAATTGAGTTGATTTGGAGTGACTTCGGTTAATCCCTACAGTAGTACACTACATTTATAATACTTAAAAGAGGGTTAAAACTAAAATATAGTTCTCCAAATTACATGTGTGTAGAATTGTGAATGTAAGCCTTGACGCTATTTCTCATATTTTAACATTGACACAAATATGTGGATATGAGTTCAACCTAGAATATAACTTCTCTAAAACTATGGATAGAAAATTAAAATATTTTAATATGTTTTGAGAGTGAGGATAACCATTTTTAATGCATTAGGTAATCCTTGTATTTATATGTGTTTTTATTTTTAAATAGGGATATATTGGCATGAAAAATATCACCCAATATAAGACCCAATTGAAAAAAAATAATTAAATGAGACATGACCCAAAATAAGTTCCTAAAGTTACACTTGGACAAGTCTCAACTAGAGTTGCAAGATAACCTATCCAGTTACCATGGAGTTATGTAGAAGGATAAAGACCAAAATTTGGGATTTCCATAAAGATATGGGAAAATAATAAATAAACTCACAAACCATAAAATTGAAAGATTCAAGTAAAATGAATCAATAAATGCCTCATTTGTTATCAATAGTCTACAAGTACAAATTTTCAATAAATGACATAAATGATGGGTGTGTACCAAATTTGGGAATCTATACCTATGATAATAGGGGCTTAGATATATGGAAGGATTGTATGAATCCTATGTTAAGATAGAGTGATTATGGCCTTGACATACCTATTGAAATTGGTAATCACCTTGCATAATAATGATATTTCTCAAAATATTTCAAATTTATTACGTAATTTCTAAAAGGCATAAATAGGGGGGGGAGAAGAATATAAAAAATGGTCTTATATATGAAGACTAAGAAGCCATGGGATATGTATAGAAGATGGATATTGATATTTCATGGTATGAGATACCAATGTTTTATTTGAATTAAATATCACTATGAACATGATTCCTATATCGACATGGGAATTTATCATAAGGCCAAAATTAAGCTACATCCCTATTAGTTTGAGTCTTGCAGACTATGGTTGTATTAATCCTATTATAAGGCTTAAGGACATGGAAATAATGTTGGATAAGATTTGTTTAAGTGGGGAATTTGAGATAATTTATGTGGAAATGAATGAAAATCATTAATCTTCATTGATTATAAATAAGTGGGCCTACAATGGTCACATGACCATAAATATAGAGGAAAACTAGGTAGAAGCATATGAATATGTGTAGCTTAGGATTACGAAGAGAACACAAATATTTATTAGTTATTTGTTAGTAAAAATTATAAAATTCCATGCATAATAATACACTAGAACTAAACACTCTTGCCTCAGAACAAGGGGGAGCATAAGATAAGGAACAAGATCACAAAATAGATTAAAAAACACAAGTATATTACCTCCTTTGTTGAATTTGATATCCACTTGTTGGCATAAGGATTTTTGTTCTCAGTCTATAACATTAGAGACCTTGTCAATGCTTCTCCATAGTAGTATCACTTCTCCAATGGTCACTTATGGCTTTTATTTACTATTGTCTTGGCTTAGTGTGAAGTTTGGCATAAAATGGGCCTTATAACACTATTCTTGATGGCTTCTTGAAGGCATTACTATAGAATAACCATACACATAAAATATTTTTATAACATGGTGTGGGAAATTGTATTTATATATCTAATAACTAATTCTAACCCTAGGGAGGTTATTTTAAATTCTAACTTTGGTTGAGTCTAAAATAACTTAGGTTGATTCAAGATAACACTAGGGTGGGTCAAAGCACTTATGAAATCTTGAGACCTTAGTTTGAGATATTTATGAGCTATGACAACTCACTTTAGATATTTTTGAGGTTGTTACTCACCTTTTTGGAATATTTAAGAATTAATAAATTAATTTATTAGCTCATTTGAATTTTGACTTCATATTTGGCTAAAGATTCCTTTTTTGATAAATGAAATTCACTAATTCAACTTGGAATTTTTGATTAGGAAAGTTAATTAAGATTTACAATGCAATTAATATTGTTTAGTGATTTTTAGATTTTGGAATTTTTTCAAAATGTTTTCAATTAATAACTTGACAAGCTAAAAGTTTAAAATTACCAGGTCATAATTTGACTAGGGTTGGATTTTGAACTAGGTTATGGGTGCATATAAGGTAATACCCTAAATAAGAAAGCCTCATCATGTTTTTAATAAATTAAATACCTTAGGAAGATAATTTTGGGAAATTCAGGTGATTTATAGGATTAGATTGTGTCATTTGCTATAAATTGATCTAAATATTGGTTTAGACATGAAAGTGACCAAAATTAAGTGTATATAGTTTACCCCTATTTGAGAAGGAATTGTAAGACATAGTAATAATAAAGTATTTTCAAATAATAAAAAATTCATTAATTTCAATGGTTCATTCCCCAAAGGGAAATAGATAATCCCATGATTCCCCCTCGAGGGAGTGGATGACAAAATAGAGTCATCAAATGTTCCCTCAAAATGAAAAAAATCACATGATATAGATGGAAAAAAGGGTGAAATTAATAAATTTCCCGAAGGAAATTATAAATAGTAAGTGTGATAAAGTCACTAATTTACCCAAAAGTGGTTATAATCAATAAAAAAGGGTATGATACTAGTTTTTCCAAAGGTGGTTCTAAGTAGTGGCATAAGTATTTGCCTTTGTAGGGCAGTGAGATGGATACTAATTTTCCTAAAGGTGGTTATAATTAGTAATATAATGTGAACCACATATTTGCATAAAGGTGGTTATAATAAATGACACATGCATTTTCCCACATAGGGTGGGTATAATGATAAAAATAATGATTTGCCCAAAGGTAGTTATAATCATTAGCACAAAATGAAAAAATTGATTTACCCATAAAAATTTATAATCATTAAGTTCGTCAAAAAAGAATGATTTACCCAAAGGAGGTTATAATCATTCACACATTTAAATTGCATAATTTAAAATTAGTTTTCCTTAGAAAGGAAGAATAGAGTGTTGATCGATTGCAAAAGGATTTGTCACATTGAGACAAATTAGTAAGAGTAACTTATGAAAACAATATGTTAAAAATATTTACATTGAACCAACATACATGTTCCTAACCTAAATGTAGGTTTGAAGATGCACATTCAAACAAACATGAGTTATAAGTAGGAAAATAATGTTGTTAAATGTGTCTCAGGGGAGGCTTAAAAAGATGGTCTAGTTACCATAAAACCAAAAAGTAAGTAGTAAGATCAAATGGCATGTAAAACATACCACAAATGTGAAAAGTACACTTCATGGAGCTTACAAAATGAACTATAGGGCTTCGGGGGTAAAATTTTATTCTTTTCGCTATATATTCACCCCTAGGGTGAAAAATTATTCATTTTCACCCTACCCTATAATATTTTCTTAGCTATGGTTTTATGTTTAGTGACTTGAGAAAAATGACCCATGGGGGAGCTAAACCCACATTTTAGAGTGTATTAGAGAGCACATGTGTCCACCCAATGATGGATCACATGTAAGTAACTTCAAACTAGTCATTAATATTTTTTTTCATACATTTAATTCTAGTTTTAGGTCAAAAAATAGTGAAGTCATCATTTATATTTTAGGGTAAATGACAACTTTGCCAAGAAAAATGGTGACTTCATGTGAAGTTGCCATTCTTAGAAATGGAAGAATCACCAAAATTGGGTGAAAATAATTGAAATAGCAATTTCACCCACTTTTAGGTGAATTTACCATTTAAAAAAAAATGAAAATGGTGATATCACCTAAAAAAGTGAAAATTTTCCTAATTGACAACATTGCCATTTAGAAAATTGGTGGCTTTGCCCTAGAAGCTAGAAATAAATGGTTCAAGGACCTAACTGGGGTCCAACATCTTTAAGGGGGTCAATTAGTCTTAATAAGATAGGTTTAGGCTCATGTAGTAGCATAGATTTAGGATTATGCTAACTTTTTTATGTTATAAGAGTAATTAGTTATCCTGATATGTTGGGAGCAATAGTTTCACTATTTACAGAACCCCTAGATCTAGACAAATGGTATGGTTGGATTACTAGATGCACTATATATTCATAATGTGGCACATATGCCATTCACCTAATCTAAATGAGCATACTTGAGAGTGCTAGCTGAGCATTGGCATAGTGAGACTTTTATGTTCCACCTGCCTACTAGAGAGGCAATCATGACACTTGAGGATACCTAATATATCCTCAAGTTACCAATATATGGATTGAGACTATTTTAGACACCACCATCACAACAACAATTATATCTTGATGATTTGCTGAGTTACTAGGGTATCTATATGTTTTATGGGAAGGTAGATATAGACCTTAGAGAGACATACACAAAAATATAGCCAAATGATTTACCTATTGGATATCCATTACCACCAAATCTTATTTGTAGGAAGGTAATTGTGCTCATGGCCACTATTAGTGGCATCTTAATACCTGACAAGAGTGGCTAGTAAATTCATATGGACCTTGAAGGTGCAGTATGGAGTAAGCTTAATGAGTCCACATGATTTGATTGGGGGACAACTATCTTGGCACAACTTTATAGATATCTACACATGTTAGAATATTGTAGTGGACACAAAATTTGGGCTTCCACTCTTTTGATGGTCTAGGGTTGGGAGTAAATTTTGATTGAGTGACCATTAGGGAATCACTAATTATTAGACTCAAAGGATTTTTTGGCATATTGTTGGTCTCATATATGAGTAGGTAGGCATGGACATAGGGGGATATTAATTTATATCATTATATGTTTGATGATCTTACACCATAATTTTTTATTTAGATGTCTTACCTTGCATACTAGTTGTAGTATTTTAAAGATAGGTGGTATATGGCCTATATGAAGATTATTTGTTTTTTGATTGGGAGATAGTCTCACATTACTGAGGAGTACTACCCTAATCAGGTACTTTAGTAGTTTGGGTTCATATAGGATCTACCTGAGGGACATAGGTGGTTTACCCACATGACATAAGAGATTAGTCAAGATTATCCTATTATCTAGGGTTGTGGCCACTATGAATTATTTGAGTGTTCCTTGAGTTTCCTAGGATTATATAGGAGGATCAACAAATACAAGGTTTAATCTAGCCTGTATACATTAGTGGGTACAGGTATGCCCTCTAAGGATGATAGTTTTAGAATAGGTATGGGAATAGATGCCCATCAACATTAAGGAGATAGAGGTCAAGACATTAAACAATAATGACAACAACTAATAGGGTAGTGACATAAAGGAAGTTAATGTTGATGATGATGATGGATTTAATGTAGGAAATGATGGGGGAGATAGAGATAGAGATAGAGATGATGGCAATGATGATCTATATTTGATGGTACTTGATCCTATCATAACATGGGTTATAGTGTATCAGGTTGATCCAAGCTAGGTACAAAATTTTGGCACAACTACAATAAGTAGAGATATAGGCATGCTAGAGGTAGAGCTCACCACTCAAGTGGGGGAGATTGTCATCTTACAATAGTAGGTAGCTGATTTGTAGATCACCCTAGATATAAGGGATGATGACGTGAATTGACTTCAGTCAAAGATCACTTAGTTTAAGGCCAATATAGATAAAATGGTAAAAGTGTAAGGTTAGCTTACCATTGAGAGGGATTAGGCCATTAACGACAGAGATCAAGCATTTACCACTACTAATAGGCTCTGATGAGAGCATATGCAACTCAAAGAGTCATTACATAGGCTATGTTTTCATAGATTATTCTAGATATCCTTCAAGATAAGTATGAGGAATCTTATTATCATCAAGCCTATGAGATGACCATGCCCAAGGACTACCAATTTACTTCATTTGATGTTTGGGATGTACAAAGGGTAGTTAGTAGATCTGGTAGATCTCACAATAGGACTCATGTTATAGGTGCCTCACATCATTCCATCCATTATCCATGAACACCACCACTATAATCATTAGGGCCATCAAGTCCACCTCCAGTCATTGGTCTCAAAGATACATAGAGCTAGAGTTGAGCATAGGGATCTGGGCATTTTGGCATGGTTTTGGCATATGATATTTTACTTATTGTATCAACATATTGATGTATTTTGAGGCAAAATTATGATATGTATATATCCTTTATGTATTATGACATGTGAAATACATTGATATTTAGTTTTGTGTCTAATGAGGCTGATGTAAATGTATGTGATATTCCTGTGATGCCATATTGTTATCTCTTTTATCTCATGTTTAACATTGATTAGCATTATGGATGTCTAACATTTTTTATGGTTATTATCATGTATGATTTATTTATTTATTACTTATGCCATATTTATGAAATGGTGTTCTATTAGTTATCATCTAATTATGTTGTATGACTCATATGTATGCTTATTCAAAGATGCACATATGTATAAACACATAATAAATCATAGTTTACTCTTTTTTATTACTCAAATATTTAGTAATGTGGTTGGGTATTTAGTTCATTTTGATATATTATAGAAGTATTATCTTTTCATTGAACTAATAGCCTTTTTATGCCTAGTTTTTTTGTAGCTTGTGATATTAAGCATCATAGTTATGAACAGCTAAAATGACAATATATAGCATAAGCATGGAGAACTTAATATTAAATGTAAATATATACAACCTATAAATAAGATATGAACAATCAAATAACAAATGTAAATATAAAAAATAAACCAAGTGTAGGACTAAATACAACCATTCACAACCTAAGTACATGATAGGGATATTCAAGACTTAAATGTTAAAAATGTAGTAATCCTATAGAAACTGAGAAATAAACATGCAAAAAGGTAAATAAAAACTAAAATAGAATAAACAAATAAAAAAATAATGAAACAAACAAAATAACATGAACAACTGTACAAACAAAATAACAAACAAGGCCATAAAAAAACAATAAGACTACAAACAAATAAAAATAACCAAACAAACAAATAACAAACATAAAAAATCCACAACAAAACAATAAAACACCAATAGACAAAAAAAAAACAAATAACAAACACAAACAATCCAAAAGAAAACAAAATAAACAAAACATGAATAAACACAAAAAATCAATACACTAATAAACAAAAAAACAAACATAAACAATCAATAACAAAATAAAAAACACCAATAAATAAATAAATAAACAAACAAACATAACACAAAAAAAATACAATAACTAAAAAAACTATAAACAAGGAAACAATATAAACTAGATAAAACAAACACGACAAATAAAGACACATAGAATAAACAAATAGACTAATACAATACATAAAGAAGGCTGCAACAAATAAAACAAAACAATAAAAAAAATAAACAACCCAAAGCAAATAAAAGTGAAATAAACAAACTATTCTAAATACACATAGGCAAATAAATAAACTACGCTAATAAAACCATAATGTACAAACAATGATTAGTTATAATGTTAGTACAAATATAATACAAATTATTCATGCATGTGTAATATAGGTGTTACTCTTGGAAATAGGGTGACCCCTAAGCTAAGTAGTAATAACACAAGTAAAACAACACAAGAAAAAATGGCACAAAGTTTCTCCTATGTTATAGGGAACAATGACACAAAAAAAAAAAATAGTTTGAATATAAGAAAAGGAAGGGGGTAGTCGAGCTGACTCCATATACACTAGGTAAGTAAAAAATGCTTACATATTTTCATGGACACAAGATCCAATGTGAACTTCATGCTAAATGTAGTTCTCCTAGGATATGAGATAGAAGGAAACGTGATGATAAGAAAACATGATTATCTTGCAAAGGAAAATAGTAATGGTCTTGAAAAATTATGAGTACATAATAAAAGAGGGGGATGATGTATACAATCATGAAAGCGTCAACACAAATAAATCATATAATTGTGAGAGTATGGTTAAAGCTAAAAACATACTAAAACACAAAAGATGAGTATCTAAAAATGAATTGAATTGGTAATTCATAGTGTCTACTACATATATGGATTGGAATGAGAATGAGCTCTCAAAATGGCAAGAGCATTAGCTAAGGTTGATCAAAAAACAATTTGAGTTTTTAAATAGAAATTACTTGCAAAAACATTGAGAGCTTACATCTAAGGCAAATAAGGATGAGGAAACTAAAGGACATGTGATTACTTATGAAATAGCTAAGAGACTCAAGATCCTTAAGGCAAAGAAGATGATTGAAAAAGAAAGAAAGGTGAATTAGTGGTGACTGATCTAACCCATGATACACTATGTATCCAAGTGCTACTTACATAGTCTGTGTAGACCTTAGGCCGATGTAGTTCTCCTAGAATGGGAAGAAAAAGGCCAAGGTGGCCTAGAAATAAAGCTTTGTAAATGAGATGGTCCATCCCATAAAATTTTGATGGTTTTATATCTCATATGGAAATTCTAATCCAATTTTTCTAATTTTATGATTTTTAGGATTATCTTAGGTCTTTTACAAAGGTTTAGTGGTTTTAAAACTATTTCAAATGTTTTTAGAAATTTCTAGGAATCTCAACTCAATCAAAAATCATGAGATACATATTGGTCCAACTCACAAAACAATGAGAGTGTGGCTTAAACATGTTTGTATAACAATGAGAGTATTCAAATAATGATGGCTAAGCTGACCTTAAAAAATATTGAGCATTGCCTACATAGTCTAAATGGACCTCAAGACATTGTAGTTTTGTCTACAGTGGTGAAAGTGGGGACTAGATTCTAATGTTTTGGTGTTTTTGGAATCTCAACTCAATAGAGAATTTCAAGATACAACACGGTCCAAACTCAAAAAATGGTGAGAGTGTGGCTTAGATTGATTGAAAAATGGTGAGAGTGTTCAAACCTAAATTGCTCATAAAATGGTGAGAGCATTGGCAAAGGAGTGACTGAGTTGACCTTTTAAAATACTGAGTTTGCCTACATATTCTTGTAGGATCTCAAGTCACTATAGTTTTGCCTACACAAAATGTATCTGACTAAGTACCAATAATTTTAGGTATAATCAAATGGAAAGGTATATAAATATTAATGGCAAGGTAATACGACAATGCATGGTAAAGATATTGTTCCTCATTTGTCCACAGTAGTTATAATTAGTAAACAATAACAAAGGGGTGGTATTAATTTTCCCATATGTGGTTATAATTATTAGCATAAATATAAAATGTAATAATAAATGAAGGATGTAATTTTTAGGACTATTGTCATACTACTTTCATATATTATCACTCAAATGTTTAATCTAAAATAACTACTGGAACTAAATCTGTCATTAACCACTAAACATGATTGAAGTACAAATAAATTAGAACCAAGGACAAACATGATAAGCAGGGTTAGGTAAAAATAAATAGTTAGAAATGGATTAATGATATGGTATAATGGTAAAAGGGTATAATGCAAAGAATGGGTATAATGTAACATAACTTAAACAATCTTTGTAGATAATACTTTGAGTCCCTCAAGCATAAAAATGTTTGAGGTGCATTATGTTCATCGGTTCATGAAGTTGATTTTCCTTTGGTGTGGCAAGCCTATAACTCCAAAAACTTAGTTAGCAATAACTACATAAGGCCATAGCTAATTTAGTTGGAACTTTCATTTTTTATTTGTCTCAGAATTGACATTATTCTAATTTTCTTTTAACACAAGGTCATGAAGATCAAAGTCATGATGCTTAACACACCAATTGTATTGGCATATTAATCTATTATGATATGCCTAAAGGTTATTCAAGGCAGCCATGCATTTTCCATCAAAAAAGTCAAGCTATTACAAGTAAGCTACTCTATATTCCTCATCATTGATGATATGTTGAAGTGAAATTTGAAGAGAAGGCAACTTGATCTTAATAGGAAGAATGGCCTCAGTGCCATAAATAAGTGAATATGGGTTGGATCCTATTAGAGTATGTAATGTGGTATAGTATGACCATAGGGAATTAAATAACTACAAGTACTGATTATGACCAACGTCATTAACAATCTTCTTCATAATATTGACAATGGTTTTATTAGAAGCCTCAACTTGGTCATTGCCTTGTGGGTAATAGGAAATAGATAAATGTTGTTTGATATGGTATTGGTTACAAATTATTTTCACTTCTTTATTTTTAAATTAGTCTCCATTATCAAATATAATATCAGAGGGAAGACCATAATGGAAAATGAGGTGGTTGAATATGAACTTGGATAGCTGTTTATTAGTTATGTGAGGGGAATGGATTTCACCCACTTAGTAAAGTATTTGGTAGCAGTCAGGACATGTTTATGGCCATCCTAGGATGTGGGATTTATCTTCCTTATGATTTCAATTCCCCATGTTGATAATGGGCATGGTGTCATTAATGGTTTGATTGTATTGGTTGGACCATGAATCAAATTAGCATGCTTCTAACACTTTACATACTTATTCACATATGCATCTACATCTATTTACATAGACAGCCATTAAAAACTAGTATGTAGTAATATTTTGGCTAGTACTACCCCATTGGTGTGGGTTCCACACATTCCATGAACTTCCCTCAACACTAGTCTAGATTTGGTAGAAGGTAAAAAAGGAAGCAAAGTTACATCATAGCTTCTGTGATAAAAGGTAGGTTCAAATAAGGTATAATGAGAGGCTTTGAAGATGAGGTATTTTTTTTTTATTATGTGATAAGTCAAGTGGAATAATTTGGTTGTGGAGATAGGCATATATGTCTCAATACCAAGGATATGTGGGACCAATAATATTTCAAACCATCTCGATGTTCTACAAGAAATTGATAATCTTTTTCTCTATCTATAATATGAATCATGGATCCAATAGTTCCATGGCATCAACTATTCTCTTATTAGCTCAATTTATTATTTCAAAATAAATTTTGGAATTTTTTTTCTTGAGAGTATCAACCATATATTTATAAGGTACCAACATCTTGTCCTTCATTTGGTATTGCTCCATAACTTGAGTAATAATTAGCTAAGAATCACTATACACTAATAAATGTTAGATTTTTCATTATACTGCATGATGAATCCATGCAATGTGTTCTTCATACTCAGTCATGTTATTGGTACATGGAATTCCAATATGAAAGGACTTGGCAATAAGATCCCCTTGTGGCATAACAAACAGTATTTTTCCACCTGATCCATGAGTTATGAATGAACCATTAAATTACATATTCCATTATTCTTCCTCAGGGGGTGATTTTGCTTCAATTGTCGTAATGGCCTCATGTAAGAATCTAAATGAAAGAGGTTGAGTATCATGAAGAGGAGCTTTTGCAAGCTAATCTATGAATACTTTCCCATTAATGGCCTTATGATTAGCATATTCAATTTCAAACTCACTAAAAATCATTATCCATTTTTCCATGTGGCCTTGTAAAGATATTTTAGAAAGTAGATACTTGAGCAGATCTACTTTAGCAATAACAATGGTCTTATTGTTCAACATGAAATGATGCAACTTTTGGGCTATGAACACCATTGATAAACAAGATTTTTCATTCAGTGTATGATTATTCTCATATGCAACTAATGTTTGACTCAAATAATACATGGCATGATCTTTACCTTGTTCATCATGTTATGCCAAAGTGCCCCAGGGTATTTTCAGTTATTGATACGTAAAATAACAATGGATTATTCAATGTCAATGGTAATATAACAAGTGGATTGGCTAGATATTAATTAATATTATTGATTGATTTATGTCACTCTTCATTCTATGAGAATGTAATACCCTTCTTTAGTAAGTGTGTAAATGGATGGAATTTGTCAACCAAATATGATATGAAGTATCGGATTGATTGAATCTTTCCTTACAAACTACAATTTTGCTTCAAGGTAGATCGTGGTAACATTTTTTTAATGACTTGAAATTTGGCTAGGTCAATTTTAATTCCCCTAGGAGAGACAATGAAGCCTAACAATTTACTATAAGTTACACGAAATAAACACTTATTTGGATTAAGCCTAACATTTTACTCATAAGTCTCTCAAAGAGTATTCATAGTACAACTAGATGGTCATCCTAAGTCTTTAATTTACCTAGGATGTCATCAATGTAGTCCTCAACAATGCTATGTATCATATCATGGAAAATCACTATCTTGGCTCATTGATATATGGAAGGTAATATTAAGATACAACATAAATGAACCTCATATAAAATACTTCAAGTCTCTAAAGTGAAATAAGGATTGAGATGTATTATGTTCATTAGTTTATCAAGTTCATCTCCTTCTATCATAGCTAACATGTAAGTTTTAGATCCATAGTTAGCAACAATCACATAAGGTCCTATCCAATTACGCTTAAACTTATCTTTCTTATTTTTCTTAAAAGTAGTGTTTTTTTGGTTTTATTTAAGGACAATATCATCATACTTGAACTATTTGTGCTTCACATGCCTATTATAATTACTATATACACATGATATTTTCAAAATTTATCAATTATTGGTGTTTTTAATCTTACAAGAACCTATTGAGTCTCAATCTCTATGAGTGCACACCTTAAAGGGTGC
Organism: Torreya grandis; assembly: GCA_037957365.1. Classification (NCBI taxonomy): domain Eukaryota; kingdom Viridiplantae; phylum Streptophyta; class Pinopsida; order Cupressales; family Taxaceae; genus Torreya; species Torreya grandis. The sequence goes on from JARHVA010002811.1 coordinate 856,231, forward strand.
ACTGGGAAAGGGGTGGGTAGACTATTAGTGCTTCACAAGATTTTTATCCCCTATACCACCACTTTTATCTACACAACCATATCCTATACACTTCCCTAAGCTTTGACACCTCCATTACACATTCCTAAAAGTAATTAACCACCTTATTCAGCCCCTACCTAAGGGAAAAACTATTTTTGACATTTACTAAATAAATTCAGCCTGGGCCAACCCTATATTTAAATTATTATTTCATGTTACGAGACTTTCTTGGTCCTAGATGACCTATTATGCAACCTAACATGATTTTATAAACTAATGATGTAGGGTCGATTGGGCTGACTCTATTGGTTAAACTTTTAGAAACGTTTAGGGTTAGATTAAGCTATACATACACATTATTTTTGACATTTTTTATGAAGATAAGAAGAACATCATATTGTACATTTTATTATCCACCATTCAAATTGAGGAGAATTTCTTAGGGTTCCAATAATGCACTTGGAGATATGGATCTTGTCTTGTGGAATTTTTTTTTGGTTGCATAAAGAAGTTGTGTAACCTAGCATTGACTTATCCGTATTAACTTTACATATCACAATAACCTCTTGTGAAGTACCTTAGACAAGGGAGAGATTGAATTTTGGTGGTTTTTATTCAAAGGTAAGTATTCATAACTTTATTTCTCTTTTATTAAAGTAAATATATTTACATTTGTACTTCTCTCCCATGCATTAGAATTTCCTATACATTGGCTTAAGTATAGATATTCTCTACATGTTTAATTTTTATATTTATTAACCCCACTTTATGCCAAAATATTTGGTGAGCACTAGATTAGATTTTAATTTACTTTGAATATACTTAGTAAATATAGAAACCATATGACCTAACTAGGGTTATTGTATGGCGTTTCTTGACTAGAGGCTTTGCAACCCTCTTTAGTGATATTATTGTGGTAAAGGACCCCCTTGGTTAGGTCTAACATATCCATCTTGGTCATGAACCTATTTTTATAAATTTACCTATAAGTGAAAGTGTAATTATGATTTATCTTCTCTGAGATAGGATTGATTTATAGATCGTTTGTATTTTCCCTTGTATACATTCTGGTGAACCTGACACGAATCTAACCCTTGTAGATTTTATTTCATGCATTTATTTTATAATCATATTGTATATTTTTATTGATAGAGTATTGTCTCAAACCTATCGATATAGTCTAATATTCTATGCATAGGTTTAACAAATAGTCACTCCAAATCAACTCTATTATTTTTATGTAGGTCTTCTCCAAATATAAGTGATAGGATCAACTAGCTCAATTCTTTTCTCTTCTTCAATCATAAGATTGAAAACTTTATAAACCAAATTGATTATATTTTTATTTCTCTTTTTTATCATACAACTTTGTAGACTTATTTGATCCAATCGACTCTATTAAAATATTATTTTCAACACATAGGCTTTGCAGATTGCATTGACCAAGTTAACTCTGTTCATAAAATATAAAAATTCAGAATTTGAGCACCACAACATAAAATTTTCAAACTAAATATATTCAACATTACCAATGTTTATTCTTACCTTCTCCATAATTGATGTTCTTCATTTATAGTCTTATTTTTCCCAAGTTTATATTCTATAAAACTACTACCCTATAACAAACTAGGTTGACTAACTTGAGATAGTTTTATAACCTATCTTCTCTTTATAAGACACAAGCAACCTATTTGACTATGTTCTTCTATATCTTTCTTTTGAAAAATAATGGAAACTCTATCAACCCTATTCTATATTTTTTTCATGTAGTGTTCCCTAAATTGATTTTTCACTCTTCATAGTCAAAGTAATTAACCTATCTTACTGGTAATTAATTCACTTTTCATTTCAGTTTCTTGCATGCTTAGAGTAACAAACATAGACTAATTAGGTGGTTTTTCAATTTACTAAATTAATCACACTATTTTTTCCTTTACACACACTTCCAAATCACTAAACACTAAAAATATTAAACATTTTCTTCCGAATGCCTACCTATTTAGATTTCATCACCAAGGGGGAAGCCAACTTAGGTTTGTGGCCAAGTATAAACACATGGTTGATGGTATATATTAGAAAATCACCTAACACCCTCATCTTTATGGAATTGTGAAGTGATGGGGTAGGACCCAATACTAATTTAGTACCATCACCAATACATATGCCTTTCATCCTAAACTACTTGAAACAATCCATATATTGATTTTAGTTCCTTCTTATAGCCAATTCCCTATCAAATTAACTTAAAATTTATTATAACTTCACAATATTCAGGAATGATCACTTAGCTTAGCATTTCCATTTAAGTTTTGTTGCTTTCTCTTTGATCATTGTATTTTGTATTGCAAAACTTGTACTAGCTAATGTTAGTACAAAGTTTATGTTATGTGCTACAATTAGGTCAAACGCATTATTCTAATTGCTTGTGTGTTTTATTACATTTTTTATCTATTATCTTAAAAAACATTTCCCTATTTTCATAAGTCATCTCTATCGACATAGTCTCTTACAAACCATTAGTTTTGCTTACATTCAATACACAATCAACCTATACAACTATGTATCCTTTTGGCCTACCTTAGTTTTACCATATGTAGAACCTAGTGGACTAGTTAGATTGTGTCTTTTGTATCCTATTTTGTTGACCTTTCCTACATACTCTTTTGACCCTATCAACTCTATACCTTTTGGCTGATACTATTTTATGTTTGGCCGACTCTATCCCTTTATTTCCTCTTTGCTTTATAATTTCAAATTATACCTTCAAGCATCATGAAATCCCTTTTAGAATAATTTTTGACAACTTAAATCTATTTATAATCTATATGGGATGTTATTTTATTCCTACCTTTACTACCCAAGAGGATCTTCACTCTTGGAGAACTTTTTCTCATCCTTCATCTGTTGATTCCAATATGGTCCAAATCACTCCAATAGATGAGATTGGTGGATCTAATCCATTTTATATTTCTCAATATAATTATCAATTAAAGGCTTCTTACCATACTATGGGGGCACTTAACACAATATTAACAAACAACCCCATAGGAAACCTTCTCAACAACAACAATTTGCCACCTAGAAACACTCCCCATAATACCAATTTAGGGAATCTCCCTCCTATCAATCCTAATAATCCTCTTCCCAACATCAAATTTACCAATAAAAATTAGATAAAATGCATTATTTTGATCATTATGTTCATACTATTTCCATGGATATTGATTTAGAACCTAAAGGTCATATACCTCAAGTCAATTATCCACTTATTGATACTCCTTAGGTTGTTGAACAAATATTACCTCTTGAAAATTAGTAACTTATAGAACCTTCCATCCTCCTATCACATGGGTAACTCTACCAAATCCCATCCCTACCAATTATTCTAAAGATACACCTATTATCTATCTAATTGAATTCAATCAACCTTCCTCCATAGTTATACCTACTCCCTAGATCAACCTTGATACCAAGGCAATGTATGTATGCCAGATACATTTTGAATACTATCACCATGGTAAAAAAACATTGATATTAAAGTAGATGTTTACTATTATATACCTTTACCTATGTCATATATAAATGAATCCATACTTGAGTTACTCCATGCTTGATAACCTCAACTTCCTTGAGAACATCAAAAAATTAGGAATTTAAAACTAAAAAATCCTCATTTTAATTAATTAATTACTAGAATTGATACCGAAACCAATCCCATTTAATCTCTTCCCAATGCGATATATCATTTTCAAGATGGAAATGCTTTGTTTATCTAAGAAACCACAAGAATAGAATATGACACAATTTTATGTCCTCAACCTATAATAGTTTCTATAGAACTCATGCTGACTGATTGTGATGATTTTATTATCTTCTTAGATAAATATTTCAAGACTTTCACTTGGTCATATGAGGTCATTATTGGTATTGATCCTTGTATCGTTGTTCACAACATAATCACATACCTAAACACCAAACTTGTTCAAAAAAATAAATAGAAATTTCCACTCTGTGCCATAAAGAAATTACCAAACTATTAGATGAAAATTTTATTAAACCTATGGACTATTCTGAATAGGTGTCAAACATTATACCCATTCATAAAAAATCACTATGGTTATTTTCATCTGTGAAAACTTTCACAATCTCAACCTCACTTGTCTCAAATACAATTTTCCATTACCTTCAATAGATGTATCATAGATTCCAATATTGGATATGAAATGTTTTAACTCATAGATAATGTTTTGGGCTTCAATAAAATTCACATAACCCTTGAAGACCAACACAAGAAAAAATTTACTACATAATGGGGCACTTATTGCTATGTTAAGATGCCTTTCGACCTTAAAAACACTAGAACTACTTATCAGTGGGCTATGAACCACATTTTTCATGACATTATACATAATATTATATAAACCTATGTGGATGATATCATTTCCAAATAAAAAATTCACACAAACCATCTCTCTGATCTAGCTAACATCTTTGATCGATTAATCAAGTACAAAGTTAGAATCAACCCCTAAAAGTGTTTCTTTGGAATTAAATTTGGTAAACCACTAGGTTTATTAGTATCTCTTTTTGGTATTGATGTTTATCCCACTAAAATAAATGCTCTAGTCAACATTCCAATTCTTAGAACCATCAAACATTCGTACTTAGCTCACAAGCTCAAGGTAATTTGACAATTCATCCCCAAAATGGCTTATCATATGTACTCTATTAATTCCCTTATTAAGAAAGATAATGCTATAAAATGGACTGATCCTTGTCATAAAGCATTTGAAAATATGAAATAATATTTTTTGTATTCTACCTACCCTTTTTCCTCCTTCCAATGATCATCCTTAAAGATTTTGTACACTTCTTCTCCCATGTCAATTAGAGCAATATTTTTTGAACAAGATGATAACATAAGAGAATATGCTATTTATTATATTAGTCAAGGCCTCATTAATTACAAAAAAAAAATAATACTAAATGAGAATGATATTGTCTCACTATCTAGTTTTTAGTTAAAAAGCTTTGTCACTACATGATCTATCAAATAACCTGTCATTGTTTATTCTAACCCATTTCATCACTTTTTATCCAAAGCATTTCTACCTAGAGTTAAAATTGGCAAGTAAATGGTTCTCTCAATGTATTTTAACTTTTTATCATAACACAAATAATTGTGAAATGGAAAGGCATTGTCAACTAACTTTTAGTGCCACCCATACCCACTACACATCACCTTAAAGATAGTATCCCCAATAATAATTCTCTCCATATTGAAGGTCTTAATACAACTATATCTCTTAAAGATTACATACATAATTTCACTCCTAATTTAGAGGCAAGTAATAAATAAGCTACCTATGTCATTATTGATACTACTAAATCCAAAGTAGTTATCAAATGGCTTCTTGAAGTCACTATTAATTTGAATGAAGACACCTAGACCCTACACTTTGATTGCACTAAATATATCCAAGGAGATGTGGTAGGTTGTATTCTAACTAATCCTCATGGTAAAATCATCCCTTTATCATTCCATCTAATCTTTGATGTTGTTAATAACATGGTAGAATATGAAACATTAATATTATTCATAAAAGTGGCACTTGACCTAGATATCCCATAACTACATGCTTTGGGTGACTCCCAAATTATCTACCGATAGGTTAACAACAACTACCAATGTAAAAGTGAAAATTTTATTTCTCATGATCAAATGGATACCACCCTCACCAAAGAGTTTGAATATTTTATCATTGAACCCATTACAAGAGATCAGAACTCTATCACTGACTCTCTTACTACTTCAACATCCTTATTTTGCATTAAGTATTAGTGATCTCAAATTATTATTTAAATAAGAAATTATGCATATTATATCCAATCACAAGATTTGATTATCTATCACATTGAGGTTTTCACTATTTGATAGAGCCCATGGTATAAAGACATTATCTAATTTTTTGAATATCAAACTTATGATTCAAACACAAATTCTTGCAAAAAGACTAGAATTCAAAAATAAGATTTTAAAACATCTTTTGGTATAATACCCTTTATTATCGTAATGTATAAGGTACCCTTCTCTGATGTGTAATGAAATAAGAGGCCTCTCTTCTCCTTGAAAAATAACATGTGGGAATTTACAGTGGTCACTATAGTGGACATGCTACAACATAAAATGCCTAATATGGACTACTTTTGGCTTAGTTTAGAAAAGATTGATATTAATTTTGATAAAAATGTAGTCCTTTCCAACTTCATGATAATATAATCCATTCACCACCAATTTAGATTCAAATTATGAAATATCCTTGGCCATTTTACAAGTGAGGATTATATATCATTGGTAAATTACCTCGATCACAAGATAGACATGTTTTTATCATCACTTCTACCGAATATTTTATAAAATGGGTAGAATCCATGCTTTTTGTCAAAATCACAAGAACTAATATTTATAAATTTATACTTAACCAAATCATTAATCACTTTGGTGTTACTCATACTATCATTTCTGATAATGGCAAGAATTTTAAGAGCAAAGATGTGAAGTAATTATGTGCTAAATTTAAAACATACCACAAATTCTCTACACCTTACCATCCATAATGCAATGGATAAGTTGAGGTCACTAATAAAATTCTCAATAAAAGCCTCCAAAAAACCATAAAAAAGACCTGCACCAATTAGCATCTTCATTTATATCCCACACTTTGGGCCTATTGTACTAGGATTCATACTGCCACTGGGGTAAAACCATTCTTATTAGTCTATGGTTCTTAGTCTATCTTAGTATTAGAAGTCAAGATTCCCTAGTTATATATATATATATATATATATATATATATATATATATATATATATATATATATATATATATATTCATGATATAACTCCTAATTAATAACTATGTGAAGTTCACCTTCATGCTCTCAATCTTCTCAATGAACACCATTTAGCCACTCTTCAACATACCTTCCAATACAAGGATTGTATCATTAAGTAACATAATAAAAAGGTTAAAGTTTGCACTTTTAATATTGGAGATCTAGTCCTTAAATTAAAAAATACCCATGATAAAGAAGGAAAATATGCTAAAAATGGCAGGGAACTTATTTATTGAAAGACATTCTAGGTCCTATCACCTATCACTTTCAAACTAATGAAGGCCATATTTTTAAAGATATCACTAGTGCAAATTCTTGAAGAAATATTATGCTTAGATATTTACCTTCTTATCAAACTTCTATATGCTATCCTACTAATACTTTTTATAGTATTTCATCATGGATCTCACCCTTTCTAGTAGTCTATTTTTACACAAACCTTAGTTCCTTCCCTTGATCCTTTAGTTTCTTTCTCTCATGAGTTACATTGTAATACCATGGATAGGACCTATTTTTTTCATGAATTCCTTTCACTTTCATATATTAATTTTTCATTTCAACATTGTTATTTTTTAATTCTTTTTACACCCTCTTGGGTTTTTTCTTTTGTGAGTTACAATGTAATACCATAGATAGGATCAGGCCCTCTTCATAAATACCATTTTTCTACTATTTTATTTTCACATATTTTTTACACCCTCTTAGCTTTTTATTCTATGAGTTTTAGTGCAAGACCATGGATAGGACTAGGCCGTCCTCAAAAATACCATTTTCCCCTTTATTTCACCCATTTAGGTTTATTTTTTGTGAGTTGAAATGTAAGACCATGGATAGGACCAGACTCTCCTCATAAAATTACCATTTTATTTTCAAACACCTCCAAAATAAGTATTCATTTTATATATTATTAAGAAATGGTTACAAGTTTGTGATCCCATACTCTCAACTTCAAAAAATTGTTTATCTTGTATATAAAACTTGAAAAACAAACTATTTTAGCATGTTTCCCTACACTTCCATAGATTATTATGTTAAGAAATCATACTTACCTATCATTATATCCTTTTTCCACCATTGTCATCTTTTTTGAAGTAATTCAAATTATTTCATTTTCATTCCCCTTGATTTCCTTTCCTTTCATCACACTTTGGATAAACAAGACTCTTATACATCACGATCTCTAAGTTCTCTTTCTTAGCCACCAAGTCTAAAGTTTTTAAAATATAGTAATTTTAGCACCCATGTTTGGTTCTGTAAATCTTTTTGGAGGAGGAATAAAAAAATCCATCAAAATTTTAAATCTAAATCATTTAAAACAAAAATCAATGATAAAAAGGTAACATACAAAATAAAAAGTAAACATCACACCAAAAGACATGATTTATAACACATCTCCTATCTTAAATAAAATCTCAAACTCCATAGTTGGCCTCATATTAGAGTTGAGGTCTATTGGGGTGTGGTAGGATAGTATATTGGGATAGGATAATTAAAAATAATCTATCAGTGCTACCTACTTTATCACACAAATACCCAGTTTTTTTAGTAGACCAACAACTCTGTAAGGGGTCCTGAGGAACTAGGAACACATTGTATAAAGGTAGATCCATTTAATTTTTCATGCATATAGCCTTCATGAGATTATATTCATACTTAATTTGGTGAACTCAAATTTATGTGGTTATGAAAAGTTATTTACATTCCTCAATATTGAAAGTCCTTTTATTTTAACAAACCTAATTTAAGTGTCTTGAATTCGATAAAGAGTTTTTCTATGTTGATATTTCTTTCACTCCCCCCACCACTAATTTCATTTTCCCCCTTGATAGGCAAGTTTTATTCTAATTTTTTTTTCCCACTTCTATATTCCTTCATCTTCACATCTTGAAACATGTTAGCACTACTTTGATTTATTTTTATATACTCTTACAATAAAACATTATGCTTGAGTAAATATATATTATCTTATTTATACCATTGGTTTTCATTTCTAGAATTTCCTTGGTCTATTTGAAAAACATTTTTTGTTATTTCCCTTTTTTTGGAAACTTTCACCTATTTCTATATTTTTATTGTAATTCCTTTTTTTAAGGCAACTATGTATGTTTCTAATTTTAGTACTTTTTTTCATTGTTGAGTGAGATTAGCTTTTTACCTCTCACTCACCAATGTTATTTTCCCTTTTATGTACTTTTTTCATTGATGATTGAGTAAGGATTTTTATTTCTCTCTTGTAAATGTTATTTTACCATTTGTTTCCCATCTTAATTTAATTACAGATTGTTACTAATTTCACATTTATGTTTGATTACCAATTTTCACTTGTATCCTTAGTTTGACTTAGTTTGTTTACCTTTCTTATTTAACATTTACTTGTTTGAGTTTTTTGGTCATTTAGTAGCCTTGCATTTTCGGTCACTAGATTTACTCTAAAATTTTGGCTTAGTCATTTTATCCTAACTTATAATTTATCACCCCATCTTACCAAATTTACAAGTACATCATTCCTACATAATTTAGATATTTTATCTTACCTACATTTATTTATTTTTAATATTTAGTTTTGCATCTTTAGGTTTGTCCAAAGCAATCTTTGTGACCTCCATAATAAAAAATACAAACACAATAGAAAACCATCCAATGATAAAGGTAAGTAAAGGTATGCATACATTATTTTTATTTTCATTTTAGTCATTTTATGCTTTAAAATTATTGTCATTTATTTAGCTTCAGCATTGTGTGTTGTTATGTTATTTTCTTGAAGCACCATTTCATGTTACACCTAAGTGACACATGATGATCTTATATTAGGGAATATGTATATGTAAATATGGATTACAAAGATGGTTAGATCAAGAATTAGTCATGAAAAACATAAGAACTACATACGAACATAACAATCTATGCCAACATACTCAACAAGGTGTGTAAATGACAACTAAGAACTGAATAAAAGAAAGCAAACATACATTACCTTCCTAATAGCATCCCATCATCCATAAGTGGCTCAAAACATGATTTTCCCCTTGATTTGGTGCTCAAGTCTTCAACAATGGTGCAAAGCAAGCTCCTCTACCATCTCAAGAACACCAAGTATAATCTACGCTCATGATATAAAATCTATCTATGCCTATCAATGAAGTTATCATATTGAAAATAAAGCATGATAATCAAAACAAATAAAGGTTGTGGAGAGAATCATAAGGTTTACACAAATTTATATTAATCAAAGTGGTCTTGACCCTCTTATTTATAAGATTTTATATTTAATAAGGATCAACCATGATCATCCATATAAAGATGAAGATGTGTGGCCATGAATTAGTCCAATATTGAATAATTAATCCATAAATATCTTCGAAAATATTTGGGAGGAAGAGGCATTAAAGAGGCGTGGGAGCCCATAAGCTTGATATTTATTATATTTATGGCTTATGGATGCCACTCCATTAATCATGTCATTTGATGATGCATATATTATGAATCAATTTATAATAAAGAAATATTCAATAACTTCCATGGAATTTTTAATCTCATAATTTGGTTTAGTTTTCCTAAGTAAGAATAATCAATTTTAGTTTAATTCTTTAGAAATTGATGCACAATTAATCAAATTGTTTAGAATGTCATATTACTTAGTCATAATTTGACTGGAGTGGAATTAGAAGACAATGTTAGTTGCATATGGACCATCATCCTATTTAGGATATTATTGACACAAAATAACATAGGCATGTGTCATGTGATTCTAAATTATAATAAAAGAGTGATATAGAACACCAAAATTCATTTTCATCATTTTGACTCAAAATGATTTGATCAAAGTTAAAAATCACATAAAATACATTTCCCCATTTAGGGATAAGTTAGCCTAAATAAAAACTTGTATACAACAAGCTTGAACCATTTATCACATTTAAGTGATTTTGGCCTAAATTGTGCATTTTCACAAATTTTGAGTAAGATTGACAATTTCAACACAAAGGTGTTAGGAATTTGATGTATACATTTTTCCCTTGTTTGAGAAGGCATAATACGACATTCAGTGAAGCAACATCTTTTCAAAGAAAATAATTTTCAAGAATAAGTAGGAATGAAATGAACCATGATGCCCCCTTGAGAGGATATATAGGGATGACAAAGAATGATGGACTCTCAAAAAGAGAGGGAAAGTGAGATTAACCCATGGAATAGATTAAATCTAGATGAGCTAATGCTTTCACGTGTTGATTTTATTAGTGATAAAAATATACTTAGAATATTATGGGCCCCAAGGATGGGGGGAATGGGAAGGATACAATCCAAAAATAGAAGAAACACACTTTAAACACACCCAAAGTGAGGATGCAAGATACATGCTTTAGAACTAATCAATCTTGAGATAATTTGCACACTAAAATATTGCTAGGGAAAACATCTATATAGATTGGAATTAGAATAAAAGTAGAACATTGTCTCCAAAGAGATAATAAATAATAATGTGCTCTATTAGAGTGAATATGATCATGTAATAAATAATTTTACCCTATTAGGGTTGATTTTTATCATTGATAAAGAATGGTTTACCCCTATAGGGCTGATTTAGATTTGTGTTTAGTTTAAATTTTATTCCCTAACATGGGAAAATTGGTAAGCAATAGCTCAAGGAAATAAAATATTATATATATTAAAGATGAGTTGCACAAACATAGATGTGATTGTACAATGACTGAAATAGTCTTTAAAAAACCTAGGCATTCAAGGATGCACAAAGGGGATGAAAGAGATGAACAGAAGAATGAAGATGGCCGAGCTGACTTGAGATACATCATGTATCCAAGCACTGCCTACATAGTCAAGATGGATCTCAAACTAATGTAGTTCACCTAGAAGAATGATAGAATATAATAATGAATGAATACTAGGTATCGATTAGAATCATGTTATTTGTCATGAGATGCACATATAAGCATAGAGTTAGGTGAGAAATAAACCATAGGTACCTAGTTTCATTAGTGTTCTTAAGAGTTTTTCATCAAAGCTGCATCGACTTTGATACTTGGAACCAAAGCACAAAGTGCTTTCTATAGAAAAATAAATTAATCATCATAAATATGAGGAACTTATAATGACATGGAATTTAAATTACACTGAGCTAGTTCAAATGTGAATACTTATAATTGAGGATAATGGTAAAAAATGACCAATACCAAAGTTACAACTATTTATATTTAAACAAAAAATCAAAGACAAAGAAAAATAAAGCATAAATGAACCTATCTTAAAATCAAGATATGAATAATCAAGATCTAAGTAGGAACAATAATGTAGAAAAATAAAGCAGTAACAACTTAATAACATGAGATAAAAATAAAAATAATTAAGATCCATGTGGACCATCAAAATACACTTGGAAAAACAAAATAAGAGAATAAGAAGAAATAGCCAAAGGAAAGAAATAAATAAAATGAAGAGACAAGAAAGCACAACAAAACACCAATAAAAATCAAATAAACACACAAACAAAAACCAAGTTCATGTAGAATAAAAATAATTGTTCATGCATGTGTAGTAGAGGCATTACTTTATACAAAAGTGTAAAAAAAATGACACAAAGTTTCCCCTAGATGATAGGGAAATAACATATAATAAAAGGGGAAAGAGAAGAAAAGGAAGGGGTGGTTGAGTTAACTCCAGATGTGCAAGATAAGTGGACACTGCAATACATAGTTCCATGGATGCATTACCCAACATGAAATTTAGGCCAAATGTAGTTCTCCCAGGAAGTGGGATAGAAGAAAAGGTGATGACTAGAAAACATGATCAATGTTATAGAAGAAAAGGGAAGACGGGACAAATGAGAATGGTCTTGCAAAATGGAAACCCAGTGGGACAAGATACCTGTAAAATGGTAAGAGCATAAGATGATTACTTGAAAAATAGCAAGAGTGTGAGACATTATGGGACAAGAATGTATAAACTTCTAAGGCAATATTTTTATTATTTTATGGATTGTTTTTTAATGTTTTTGGGGTTTTTGGGATAAATATGTCTAAGGGGAACCAACTAATCAAGGAGATGCTCACCCAAGAGTAAAAGTTCCAATAATAGCTAAGCTAACTACAATGGCACATGATTGTAAATTAGCAAGAGTGAGGTCATTATAAGGTAATAATGCCTACCAAATAATAGTATGCTAATAAAACAATATACATTATAAGACAACATCTGAAGAATTATGTAGCAGGAAAAAACCATACACCATGGTATCCATGTTCACTTGTCTATAAAAGAAGCTATAACATATTATTCCTACTAATTTATTTTATAGAATTTGAATTGATTGTGTCCATAATTACTATGAGTCATAATTAGGATCATAATTGGTTAAGGGATAAAAATGTTTTGGTTACAACAACCCAAGACATGAAAATAATGTTTTTCTCAAAGATAACCATCAAAAATGAATGGGGTCCAAAAGAGGATGGTATAGAATGAATATGATCCAAAAGAGGATGGTCCATGGTGGTATAAAATGTGTTAAAAGTGCCAAATATATAAATATTTTACTATACAGAGTCATTAAAATAATATGGTTCTCAAAATAATGGTCTAGGGTAGGATAAAAGAATATGGTCCATGAAATGATGGTCTAGGATATAAAGGTAAGCTAAAATACTTCAACATAAGTTGCCTCCTATTAAGGGGTCTTGTAGAAAATGGTTTGAATATTTTTAAGTGTAGAACCTCTTAAGGTGCACAAAGTTCATGGGCTCTATAAGTTATTCACCATTTAGAGTAGCTAGTCGATATGCCCCTGATCCACAGTTTGTCATGATAACATATGGTCCCAGCTAATTAGGTTAGAACTTACCTTTTTTATTACATTAAATTCTTGTGTTCTTCTTGTTCTATGTTAAGACCAAATCATCAATATAAAACTCTTGAGGGAGAATGTTCTTGTTATAGCTTCTCCATAATCTGATCTGATAGGTTTGTAAGTTTTTTAGGGCATCTAAACACTTACCATCAAGAAGTTCTAGTTCTTCTAGCCTTGAGACTCTATATTATTTTTCATCTTCAATATGATAAAAAGAAACTCACAATGAAGACAACTTGATATAAATCAATATAATAGCTTATATTCCATAAACAAGGGAGTATGGAGTGGTTCCTATAGGTGTTCGATGACTAGTTTGATAAGACCAAAGGGTAGGAAAGATTTATAAGTGCCAATTATGGTCAACATCATTGAAAATCTTCTTAAAAATGACTATAATGGTTTTTTTTATGCCTCAACTTATTTGTTTCCTTACAGGTTAGATGGCATGGATTTTGTATGCTTGATTTTGAATCTTTCATAAAGGTATTTTATATATTAGTTTATAAAGGATCCATCATTATCAGATATAATGTGAGCTAGAATGCCATATTGACAAATGATATGGTAATGAATGAATTTGGATATCTAATTCTCAATAATGTAAGTGAGAGGAATGACCTCAATCCACTTAATAAATTACATAGTAATAATTAAAATGTGTTTATGGCCATCTAAATATGTTGGGTTTATTTTCCTAATGAGATCAAGACCCCAAGTAGAGAATGACCATGGTGTTGTGATTGGTTGTAGTGGTAAGGAAGGTACATGTATACAATTTCCATGTTTCTAACAAAGAACACACTTCCTTAAAAATTCAAAGCATCTATTTCCATTTTTAGTGAATAATAACTTGTTATGAGGAGATTTTTAGCTAAGACTACAATTTGATAGGACCTAAGTTCCCTAAAGCTCTGACACAACTTGTCAGATTTAAGAGCACATATGATTACCAATGTATAAGTAATTAAACATGTGGAATTATACTAGAAGTACAAGTAATTATCAATGAGAAACATCACAAAATATGAGAGGTAACACACAATTGTATTCAACTCATTACAGAAGGAAATTACAACAAAGAGATCACACTCTTTCATCCACTTCATGGGCTTACAGTAATCTTCCCTCAAGAGTAATCTTCTCTCAATATAGGTCACAACAAAAAACTCAAACATAGAGCTGTTGTTCACCTCAACTAGTCAGTATCAATACTGCCAATACACTGAGTACAAACTGGTACTCTAAGTAGATCTCACCATGATCTTGCTCCTTGATGTATTGCTGTCACCTTGGATCTTGCTCCCCCACAGATCTCCTTTTGACCCTCGCATACACACACCCCTGTAGACCAACCTAATCTTACTTATCACATGTAGATCTCCTCCATGATCTTGCAACACCCTGCAGACCAAACTTGATCTTACATACCTGGAAGAACCCCTGTGATTCTTCCAAGGGAAGAACCCTCCAAGTTCTACACTTAACAATACATCCCATGAGTCTATTATATAGATCTCATGCATACAATGATTAGACTTGCAGCTCAAGACTCGAACTAGTCTTTAACATGCAAATAACCTATTCAACTAACTGATTGTTCATCAACAACCAGTTCTGAACCACACAGGTAGCCGACATCGGTCCCTGTCTGACTGGAGGTGACCAACGTTGGCCGATCCTGTCGTTGTCAGTTGCCTTTGCACTGATCCCTGACTAATGTTAGTTTTGGCCTGCCAAAGTCTGTGATTGATACTCAGTAACCTCCTCCCCTGTTTGCATCTGGGTGAAGCTTTTAGCTCCATAACCTAACAATCTCCCACTTGGAGATAAACAGTTGCACCTGTACCTATACCAGTACATTGTCTAATCTGCATCCTGGCTTGTATTCCTCTTCAAGCTCAATCTTGAAGACTACCCACCACACTCCTTGTGGTGTTAATCTTATGCCTAAATTTCTTCATTCTCAGCTTACCTTCTTCTACCATTGCTATACTCCCACTCAAATAGAAACCCCTGTGAGTAACCTGTAATAAAAAAACACTAACTAGATCTGAACCATCTATTAGTCAAACTCGATCTAAGAACATCTAACCTTGCTCTGATACCAATTGATAGGACCTAAGTTCCCTAAAGCTCTGACATAACTTGTCAGATTTAAGAGCACATATGATTACCAATGTATAAGCAATTAAACATGTAGAATTATACCAGAAGTACAAGTAACTATCAATGAGAAATATCACAGAATATGAGAGGCAACACACAATTGTATTTAACTCATTACAGAAGGAAATTACAACAAAGAGATCGCACTCTTTCATCCACTTTGTGGGCTTACAGTAATTCTCCCTCAAGAGTAATCTTCTCTCAATACAG
The DNA here is from genome assembly GCA_037957365.1 of Torreya grandis. NCBI lineage: Eukaryota > Viridiplantae > Streptophyta > Pinopsida > Cupressales > Taxaceae > Torreya > Torreya grandis. The sequence goes on from JARHVA010002811.1 coordinate 872,386, forward strand.
GTCACAATAAACAACTCAAACACAGAGCTATTGTTCACCTCAACCAGTCAATATCAATACTGCCAGTACACTGAGTACAAACTGGTACTCCAAGTAGATCTCACAATGATCTTGCTCCTTGATGTATTGCTATCACCTTGGATCTTGCTCCCCCACAGATCTCCTTTTGACCCTTGCAGACCAACCTGATCTTACTTATCACATGTAGATCTCCTCCATGATCTTGTAACACCCTACAGACCAAACCTAATCTTACATACCTGGAAGGACCCCTGTGATTCTTCTAGGGGAAGAACTCTCTAAGTTCTACACTTAACAATATAACCCATGAGTCTATTATATAGATCTCATGCATACAATGAGTAGACTTGCAGCTCAAGACTCGAACTAGTCTTTAACATGAAAACAACCCATTCAACTAACTGACTATTTGTCAACAACCAATTTTGAACCGCATAGGTGATCAATGTCAGTCCCTGTCTAACTGGAGGTGATCGACGTCAGTCAATCCTACTGATGTCAGTTGCCTTTACACTGATCCCTGACTGACGTCGGTGTTGGCCTGCTGATGCTGGTGACTGATACTCAGCAACCTCCTCCCCTGTTTGCATTTGAGTGAAGCTTTTAGCTCTACAACCTAACACAATTTTAGTGTGGGCCCCACACATTCTTTCATAAACCTTCTTCAGCACTAGCTTGGATTCTCCTGATTATAAATAATGAAGTAGAGTTTCATCATAGACTTTATAATAAATTATGTTTCCAAGGATGGTATAATGGGATAGATGGTGAAGGAATAGCTTATGTTGGTTATTAGATAAGTCAAGTGGAAAAATGTGATCATGGAAGTAGTTATAAGAATCTTGATAGCAAGATAGTTCAATTGGGGGATTGAGACCAAAAATGGAACATACCCTTTATAAATATAGCATAATATATATATATTTTTAGAATATTTTCAATTATAATTAGATACTCTTTAGCACCTCCATCAATTTTTATCAGGAACCCAATTGTCACCATTGCATTAGCAAATCTATTGTTGGCCTTTGGAACTTGTTTAAAATGCATAGATTTAAAATGAACTTTGAGATTATCAAATTTTTTATTTTAGGGTAAACATTTGTCATCTATAGTTTGATAGTAATTAGTGGTTTAGATGATGATCACTTGGGAATCACCATAGACTATTAAGTGCTGAATATCCCACTAAATTTCAAGAAGTCCTGCAATCAATACCTCATATTCAGCCATATTGTTGGTAAAATTAAAATTAATGTGAAATGATTTGAGAATAAAATACCATTATGGTGTAATAAAAAATATGCCAGATCTAGATCCATAAGAAGTAAAGGAACTATCAAAATAAAGCTTCCATTATTTAGGTTCATGTTGCAATTCCTCACTGTGATGATAGAATCATCTAGAAAGTCAAATCTAAGTAGTTTAGTGTCTAGAAAGTCAAATATAAGTAGGTTCATGTTGCAATTCCTCAAAAAAATGATTAGAAATAACATACCCTTTGATAGATTTTTGATTCTGATACTCAATATCAAATTCACTTAAGACCATGACCCATTTAGCCATACATCCCATAAGAGATGCTTGGGATAATAAAAACTTTAGAAGATCCCCCTTAGTGATAGTAATTATTTTATTATTCAACATATAATGTCATAAATTTTGGGAAGCAAACATCATAGATAAACATGCCTTCTCAATAGGCATATAATTATGTTCATAAGACACTAGTGTGTGGATTTAATATTAAACTACATATTCTTTACCTTGATTATCATGTTTGCACAAAAGTGCTATTGATGCATGCTCAATTGTTGATATGTAAAGAAGTAGTGGTTGTCTAGGTGTTGGCAGTCTCAAAATTGGAGGGTTAGCCAAATATGTCTTGAAATTCACAAATGTTAACTGACAGTCATCATCCCATTTAAAACAAAACCCCTTACTTTAATAGATGGGTAAATTGGTGGTACTTATCTACCAATTGAGAAATAAACTTATAGATTGATTGGGTATTTCCTTATAGGATTCAAAGCTATTTATGATATAAAGGTGGAGGCATTTTAATAATAGACTTAAAATTAGCAGGGCTGACTTTGATCCCTCTTTGTGATATAATGAAACCTAATAATTTCCTTAAAATGACTCCAAAGACACACTTCTTAGGATTCAAGTGGAGTTTATATTCATGAAACATCTCAAAGATTTTTCATAGAATGTCTGGATGTCCAAGCATGGGTTCTTGATTTTGCTAGTATGTCATCAACGCAGTCCTCAACAATATCATGCATAATTTCATAGAAGATGATAGTGATGGCACGTTGATATGTGGCTCTAACATTATAACTTGGTAATAAAATGTTCCTTATGGAGTGGCGAACATAATATTGTGTTTATCTTCTTAGGGTATATTGATTTGATTGTATCCAAAAAATTTATCCATGAGGGATAACATCTCATACCAATTAATAGAGTTGACAATCATGCCAATGTTGGACAGAGGAAAATCATCTTTAGGGTATTCTTTGTTGATATCTCTAAAATATGTACAAATATGTATACCTTGTGGCTTCTTGTTGATTGGAACTATATTTAATATCCATTTAAAATAGTTCAAAAGTCTAATGAATCTTGCTCCCAATAATTTCTCTAATTTAGCTTTTACCAAGAGGGTGATGCATGGATGCATCTTTCTCAATTTCTATTTAACTGGTTTGTCATCTAGATTAACAACAAGTTGATGTATTACCAAGTGAGGATCTAATCTTAGCATGTTTGAATATGCTCATGCAAAAAAATCAATGAAATCCATCAAAACGGATATAATGTGTTCATAATTTGCTTCAATAAGGGAATCTCCAAGATAAACAATTTTGGGATCATCATTTGTTCCTAGGTTCACTTCAACTATGTTCTCTAGAAGAAGTGTAGATCCATATTCAAGAATAGTAGGCAAGGTGTGAGCATGAGCATCATATTATACTATAATTTCTTGTTGTTCCTCCCAAAAATATAGATAATGTGACAAATATGAATCCATCATCTTAAGTAATGGCCAAGTAGCAAAAATCTCTAGAAACTCAAGAGCAAGATGCTCAAACATTTTTTGTTTTTTTGAAGAGATGTTTTTGCTAGATATAGAGCTAGGACTTGATGGACCTTGAGCATCCTTTGGGTATGAACAAAATTTCCTATCCAAGAGCACCTAGAATAGGTTTTTACTCAAGGGCTTGTCTTTTTATTTACTTTTTCCCTGATCAATGAGTGCCTCAAAGAGGTTTTCACCTAAATATATTGATGTTTTATCTTTGTTATGATCAAGAAAGTTTGTTTTCTCCCCAAAGTAGGTAGAAGTATCTAATGAAAAATCAAAGCCTTGTTTGTGATTGCCAATGGGAAATCCATCTCTTAAGCCCATGCATTCTATAATTGATTCTTCATTCTAAAACTCATTAAGGCATATGACTAAATTTTACTAGTCCCAATTAATGAGTTTAATATGGAAAATGCATAGGGAACAATGAGGGGTTATGGTCATAATCGCATTTTGATCAAATAACTCTAAGTCAATTAGCTCATCAAAAAGGTAATAATGGGATGCTATGTCATTTTTAGGAGCCTCATCTCTAGTCGATTAATAATAATCATTATCAAAAGTCATGAGGTCACCCTTAGGTGGTATAAATCTAAAAGCATGATTTAAATTAGGTACTCCAACTGATAAAGGTTCCAAGATCCCTTAGACTCATGGGTTAAGGCCTTTTCTTATATAATAGTTATATAGACTTTAGATGTATGAAAGAGATCTAAAATGTAAATCTATGTAGGGGTTTTTCTTAGTTAGTTCAATAGACTTTAAGGATTCTCAACATTACGATGAGATAGTTTGGCCTTGATTGACACAGTGTTAGATTTTGGATTTGAAGGCATAATTTTCACATTGGGTTTAGTGGAAGAAGGGGGAAAAGGGACCTAAAGAGTAAATCATGAGTGTCTAGTTAAAACTACACAACCAAGGGGTGGTAAGGAGCCATTATAATCAGAAGACAAAGGCAAAGGGCCTTAGATGATGGATCATATGTGTCTAGTTGTGTTAGATCAATTTTGAGTCAATGAGGAGCAATTGTAATTATAGGATGTTATCAAAAAATAGTAACCCATGAAAATATATTCATAATAAAATTATGTTAACTCAATGTAACATTACTAGAGGGAGAGTAAATTGACCCTATAATATTGGGTCTAGTACTATGAGGGTAATGAGATGGTTCATGAGATTTGATAGTAAATATGGCAATGTAAGTTGTATAAATGCATCCCATGGTGTTGTTATAGTCATAAGGCATGTTGTTGTAACCCAAGTTGTTAGCATGGGTAATTATGATCCTGATTATGATCATGCTAATTATGATTTTGAACCTAATTCTAATTATATTTTTCCACTGATTCTATCCTTGGTTTTTATTGTTCCTTAGTTGTTGTCAATTATGTTGAGGAAATAGATTTTGGTAATTCTTATATCCTGATTAGTGCCTTAAGGATAAAGATTGATCTCAACTTCACCACTTTCAATCAGATATTCAATAAGGTGTTGAAATTAGACACAATGATAATTTCCATGACCAATAACACAATGAAATTTATACTATTCTTTTCCTTGTACCAATATGGCTTTGATTGATCTTGAGTAAATGTCTTTGGTACTAGCCATATAATTAGATTAGCTACTATGAGCTTTTGAAACACTATCTCAACTGTTTCTCCTAATTTTGTGAAGACTTTGAATTGATTATATATTTTCATCTATTGAGGTTGTCTTTACAAATTGGTTGGTGGATTAGGGGGATCTAATTATACATTTAGATAAGGTAGGGCCTGCACTATTTGTATGTGTCTTGCTTCAATTACTCCATTCCCTATCACATTCTTATTCTTATTGAAACCCTTAGGTTTCTCTTGTGAAACCATTTGAACTAGTGATTGGGTCTGATTTGATGTTTGACTCTACATGAAAATCTTGATAAGGCCTTTTGAAATAAGTGCCTTCTCAATTTGGATCCCTCTATCTATGATTTCTTTAGATAAGTTAGTATAAGCAAGCCATAGATTTTACATGACCTCAGGCTATAAGTTCTATGAAAATATGTCCACTAACTATTTATCTATCAAATTATGTTAAAAGTGACCCACTAATGTGCTCCACCTCTATAGATATGTAGTGAAACTTTCTTCATCACATTGTTTGGCTTTGCACAAGTTAACAATGGTTAATTCATGTTCAATGTTGTATGAGAAATGGTTGACAAACATTTTAGATAAGTCATTTCAATCTATCACTGATCCCTTGGGTAACTTAAGTATCCAATTTATAGTTTATCCCACTAAACTTTATGGAACTAAACAGAGAAAATAAATTCTACTATAAGCAACCTCTTGGCATAACACAAAGAATTCATGAATGTGTTTATGAGGGTCACCCTTTCCTTTATAATTTTAAAATTTAGGTGCCTCAAAATGAGATGGAAATGGGACATAGAGAATAGATAAATCAAATGGATATGGATATATCTTATTAAATTTGTACTTCTTGATTCTATTTCTAGTATCCAATCATGATACAATTTCTTTCATATAATTCCACTCTTGCATGTTTGGTACATTTGTGGGTGGAACATAATTTTTTTTGGGGTGGTATGTGCCCCTATTATTTTATGGATTTATGAGGGATATACACCCTATGATCCAAAACTTGGTTTTGGTTCACTCCTTGAGTTGAGTAAGTGAGTCATTGATTCTTTGGAATCTGTTGCCTTAAATTATACATGTTTTGTTGATTTTGGGGAGTTTGTGGTCTATTTACCAAAGTACATGTTGGTTGAGATAAACTAGACAAATGTTTTTGTATGAGTTCTTCAATTCATACCAAATATTTTTATCTTTTTTTTTGACAAAGGAACAAGAGGTTTTTGATGATTGAAAAATGTATGTTCCATGTCTAGTGAAGCATGTTATGGAACCTCTTGGGACTTAGGTTATTCTATTGAGACATTCAATCCATCATTATTATGTTATCAACTAAATTTTACATTGGTTAAACCACATTCCCTTGTTCCTTAGAAGTATCATCGTGGATTGAAGTAGCTACTAAAGATTATGTCAAGTCTACGATAAGTTAGTATGCATATCACTGACTTATCTTCTTAATCTTGGTGATAATATCATGATTAGTTGGCTTCAAATCTATAAATATTTCCTTTCCTTTTATATAATAAGGTATGTTCAGTTTTATTAAGGTTTTTTCTTATTTTTTCTCTCCTTCTCTAACAAAAGTATGTAATTGTTCCATAGGAAAGTTCAAGGGTAGTCTAGCACCAAATTTGATCAACCTTAGAAGGGATTTATCTTTGTCCTCTTGGGGTTGGTATTCGATATAATCTTCCTTGGATCCTATAGTTATGGGAATGTCTTCAAAAAGAATAAAATTGTCTTGACCATAAAAATGTGTTCCTCCTCATAGCTAGGGTCATAAAAGACTCCATTACGAGTGTACCTTTGAGTTATGTATAAAATATTTATTATCTACATTTGAATAGATTTGGAAAATGTTTTACAAATGTTTAAACAAGGTATGTGTTTTGATTTTTTCTAAACAAGTGACTAGGTACCAATGAGACTATAATAAAAAGGAGGTGGCATAGTACTACACAATTAAAAAAATGTGTTCATGAAATTACTCAACCTTGGGTAGGGTTGAAATCATATAAATTAGAAGAGGGTATGATAACTCAAAAACCTAGAGTGTAACTCATACACTAAAATATAGATTTTTGAGATACATTGATATCATAAAATCTAGTTCAACTTCGATGAGTTGGAACTAGGAAAATAGAAGAAATGCCTTTAAATTAGGAAGGTGACAATGTAAACCAAGAAACTCAGGATGTGAAAACATGCAAGAATTCCTAATTATAAAACTACAACCAAATGGGTAACATAATACCTCCACATAGTAATAAGAGGTAGAATAAAAAGTGTTCTAAAACTTAGAGTGTTAGTGATACACTTGATGGCCTAAGTTCACAATGATTAGATGATAATGAGTCTATAAATGACCTTTAATCTAAATGGGAAATTGAACCCAAGTTAATTCAAGTCAATTTGAAATGGAAAATCTAATTTAACACGTTAACCTAGAACTTAGAAGGTGTAATTCTGAATTTAAATTATAATTAAGGACTTTAAGATTATGAAGGGTATTTTACACCCCCTTCTCCCAAAAGATAATATAGTGACTTGGATCTTTGGGTGTACTTTTCATCAATAATACTTCACAATAAGTGGGGTTATCTAAAAATTACAATTTATGATCATCTACAGATGGTCCCAAGTGTGGCTAACACAAGGGATGCAACATGTAAATTATATACACATCAATTAGATTTTTATGAAAATGTCTTGTCCTTTCCATAATCACTACATCTATCAATTACTTAGTGTAGTGAGATGTCCTGATCGATCCTATGTTCTGAGTCAGCTTATCACTAACAAAGATGGTTTAAATTCTCAAACCACCATCCCAATAGGGTGATCCCAATTTATATACCCCCTCATGGGGAGGGTTTGAAGTCAATGGTAAGAGATGAAACCCTAGGTCAAAGCTTCCTTAAAGAACTCATGAAGAGGAAATGACCTCCCCTCCACAAGCCAATTAAATGAAATAAGATGATCTAAGTGAAAAGGATTTAGGTTTGTGTTTAGATCACCCAAAACATATGAGTTTTGGGGAGATCCTAGACAACTTACTTTTTACATCTTGGACAAGGGCACAATCGCAATGAAAAGGTGCTTTTGGGCACTCAAGTTTCCTATAGGGGATGGGGGGAGAACATGCGTGCACTTTTCATTTTGCTCAAATAATCTAACAAACAATAGATTATTTGTATAAAATAGCACTTCAAGAAATTTAAAATTTAAGTGATTGTTTACTTTAAGCACCAAATTAAAAAATTTAGTGAAGTTCTTGGCCCCTTGGCCTTAGTTTGCAAAAAATTTGAAAAACATTCATAAAATGATCAAATAAACCATCTAAGTTCCTTTTAAACACCAAAGGTAAGGTTCAATATTTAAATCATGCTCATCTAGGTTCCTTTTAAATATGAAAGGTAAGGTTAAAAACTTAAATCATGATTAATTAACCACTTTTCCACATGGGTCCTATAAGAAAAATTAGAGAGTCTCCTTCAGCTTTGAAGCATAATTTGTGATGGAACAAGCAAGTTTGGATTTCTTGCTCTTAAGTTCTCTATTTTTTACACATAGAGATTGACATCAATCAATGGCGACTAATGCTAGTTGATGCAAGACTGATACAAGTTAAAAACTTAACCATTTCCAGCCAAAACTAATCAATAATGGTCACATGTGAACCCTTAGGAAAAAATGATTTATCACAAAAAAATTGTTAGCACAATGTTAGGATAAAATATCCAAAAGAAATTTTTTGGATCAGGTAATAATGTTCAAACCAAATACTTAAAAACCCAATTTGATAATTAAAAACTTGAGAAAATCTCTAAAATACAAATTTATAAACATATTTTTCCCTGCAACCTAATCGATATCGATTAGCCTTGACTGATGTCGGTCACCCAAAATTGACATTAGTCACTATATGACCTGTATATCAATTAAAAACATAAAAAATATGGGAAAAAAAAAATTGATGTTAAAGGAAATTTTAATGACTTTAAAGAAATCTAAGATTGCTAAAATGTATTTTTTTCTTGAGAGGTATGTGTTATCCCACTGGGCATGCCAAGGTGTAGAGATGGATTACAAAGATGGTTAGATCAAACATTAGTCATGTAAAACAAAAGAAATGCTTAAGAACATGAAAATATAGTCCAACCTATTCAATGGGGTGTGAAAATGATAATTAAAAACTCAATGAAAAAATTAAATATAAATTATCTTCCCAAGAGAATTTCATCATCCATAAGTGGTTCAAAACATGATTTCCCCCTTGATTTAGTGCTCAAGTCTTCAACAATGGTGCAAGGCAAGCTCCTCCACCATCTCAAGAACACTAAGTATAATTTAGGATCATGATATGAAATCAATCTATTCCTATCAATGAAGCTATCTTATTGCAAATGAATCATGATAATCAACATAAACAGAAGTTGTGGAGAGAATATTGAATTATAAGTTTACCCAAATTAAACTTAATCAAAGTGGTCTTGGCCTTCCTATTTATAGGACTTTGGATTTGATTAAGATCAACCATGACCATTAATCTTGAGATAAATATGTTTGGCCATGAATTAATTCAATATTACATAATTAATCCATAAATATCCTCATAAATATTTGGAAAGAAGAGGCATTAAAGAGGCATGTGAGCCCATAAACTTGATATTTGTTGCATTATGGCTTATGGATGCTACCCCATTGATCATGTAATTTAATGATGTAGATAATAGGAATCAATTTATAATAAAAAAATATTTAATAACTTCCATATAATTCTTACATAAGCTCATAATTTAGTTTAATTTGCCCAAGTACGATTAATCAATTTTAGTGCAATTTTTTGGAAATTGGTGCACAATTAATCAAATTGGTTAGAATGTCATATTACTAGGTCATAATCTAATTGGAGTGGAATTATAGGATGATTTTAGTTGCATATGGAGCATCATCTTATTTAAGATTTTGTCAACACAAAATAACACATGCACGTGTCATTTGGTTTTGAATTAAAAAAAAAGAGTGATCCAGAGCACCAAAATGTATTTTTGTCATTTTGACTCAAAATGATTTGATCAAAGGTAAAAATCATATAAAATGCATTGCTCCATTTAGGGATATATTATCCTAAATCAGCACTTTGACAAGATCAAATTGTTTAGTGTGTTTAAGTGATTTTGGCCTAATTTGTGCATTTTCACAAATTTTGAGTAAGATTGACAATTTCAACACAAAGGTGTTACGAAAAGGATGTCTAAATTATATACATAATATTTTAAAACCTTGTCAACTATTGATGTTTTACCTTTTATAAGAACCTATTGAGTCTCAATCTCTCTGAGTGCATGGCTTAAAGGGTGAACCAGGAAAGGGGTGGGCAGACCATTGGTGCTTCGCAAGATTTTTATCCCCTATACCAACACTTTTTATCTAAACAAACATATCCTATACACTTCCATAAGTTTTGACACCTCTATTACACATTATTATAAGTAATTCACCACCTTATTCATCACCTACCTAAGCCAAAAATCTTTTTTGACATTTACCAAACACAGTTGGCATAGGCTGACCTTGTATTTAAATTATGTTTTCACATTATGAGACTCTATCATCCTTGGCTAACTTAGTTCAAGACCTTAATTGATTTTATAAATTAATGATATAAGGTTGATTAGTCCAAATCTATTAACAAAATGTTTGAAATGATATAGGGTTAGATTCAAAAATATATACATAATATTTTCACCATTTCTAAGGAAGAGGGGAAGAACATCATATTTTGCATATTCTTATCTACTATTCTAATTAAGGATAACTGCTTAAGCTTCCAATACGACACTTAGAGACACAAATATAATCTTATGGATAAGTATTTTGGATGCATAGAGAAGTTGTGTAGCCTAGATTTGACTTATCTTTGTTATCCTTACATACCACAACAACCTATTGTGAAGCACCTTGGCCAAGGGAGAGATTGAGGATCGATGGGTTTATAATAAAAGGTAAATATTCCTAACTTTTTTTCTCCTTTGTTAAAGTGGATAGATTTGCATTTATACTTCTCTCCCATGCATTAAGATTTCATATACATTGACTTAAGTATAGATCTTCTATATATGTTTACGTTTTATGTTTATTTCCCCCATTTTATACCATAAGCTTTGGTTAGAAATATTAGCCAATTTTGGCCCACATACTAAGATTTTGACTTGATAGAGATGTTCAATAGAGTTTGTAACAAATAAATGATCAATAAAAGACTTGAACAAGCCTAAAAGAACTAGGTTGTCATCAAACATCATGCATAGATGAACATATTATTATGGTTTCACATTTAATAGATTCACTTGGAAATCCTCTCAGGCCAAAAGGTTGCGTGGACGTTAGGTTTTTCATGCCTTGAACATTCTTTATAAATTTTATGACTTGATGAGTTATCTATCTCAAGTTACAAGTCCTCAAATTTGAACAAGTAGAATGAAACATGCATAGGGACATCAAGTTTAAGCTATGGAAAATAGCCATTTGAATTGAAATATTCCAAGGTTGAATGTAGATCTGACAAGTGTTAAGATATTGAGAATTTTGGTAGTAGATCTACATTGTGTAAGCAATCAACATGTCAAAAGGTCCTTAGAATGAGATCAATGATGGGTGTTCGATCAGATCAAAGATCCAATGACATGTAGTGGCTAGCGATGTTAGTGGGTCTAAGTTGATCCAATGGCACACTTTCAATCTTACCAAAATAGATCAATGATGATCATCAAGTCAAAAAGTTAGAGGATCTTGATATCAAGCAAAGGTCTAGTAAATGTCATGATCATAATGACCAAACAAATCAATGGTGCACATTTAATCAAGTATAAGGAGATCGATGGAATGAATTTAATTGATCTAAGGAGATCGATGGTTTGTATGAGGTCAATAATTAAAAATGCTAAATTGAAGACAAGGCTATCACATGGCACAATCATGAGAACCAACCAAGACTAATAATAAGATCCTGAAGATGAATAAAGAGTTACCAAGTGTCACATTTTTAGATTACTAAATCATGTTTGATGGTCAATATTAAAATTATAAAGCTAAGGGACTTTAATGGAGAGTAAATGCAACCTAAGGTTGAACAAGGGAAAATATTTTGAAGGATACCATTTAAACTCAATCGAGACCTCTATTGGAGGATCCAGAGCATGTAGACTTAGTTTTCTTGTGTTTTCAACATCATGTATAATAAGTCCTTGGTTTATACAAGATCAGATGTAGAATAGGTCTATTTAGACCTAAAATGGTTCAAAAAAGAAGCTATGTAGTTTGTAAGATCTTCATCGATATAATGACTATATGAAAACCAATAAATTGGATTGGTTTTCAATCTATAGTAAAGATCTATATTTAGGTTGGGATAGATGTATATATAAATGAGATACTATGGATTGTCCATCCTTCATCATAGTCATATTTTCAATAAGTGGGTACCTAAAACAACTAAAAGTAGACATGATCATGAGTATGCCAGGTCCAAAAGGTATGAAGACTTTATCCTTATATGAAATCAAGTGGGAGATGGTGTAGAAGACCAATGCAAAGGGATTTTAAGGATTATATAAGGTAGATAGAGCATTTAATATATTTTTAGGGTGCATAATATTTTTTTATTCATAGGAAGATCATGACTCATCATCCTAAGACACTTTGTTATCCCCTAGTGTATTACTTAGCCAATGAGAAGATTAAACGACTATTGGGATAAAGGAAAGATATCTTGTCTATGATGTATTAACCCTAATTTTATCAAAATATACTGCAACATTCATTAAAATATGGGGGTAGCTCATTTAATGATCTTAGATGGTGTGTTCCCTCTCTCTTCTCTTTTCTATAGATCACCCATTCTTTACCATTAATAAGGATGCTCATTTTTGGGAGTATCAAAGGACTCTTTGAGATATTTCAAGATATGCTCATCTTGATTAGGATAAATGCTATCAAGAATTTATAAGAACTACCCCTTGATGCAATAAAAGAATTTATTTACCTATATATTTCCTTATATCTATGTTGAGTGAGTTGTACATGATGGCATAGTGAAGGATATTCTTCCTCATCCATTGTTCTCTTTTATGACCTCCTTTAGGGTGTTTTTAACTTATTTTAGGTCTAGATTAGTGTTCATCTTAAATCTAATCCATGAAATACTTATGCAATCAACTGGTCTATGAGTGGTGTGAGTTATCATTATCTTGTGATGATAGAGTGTGGGTTAAATCCTATGGGAGTTTCCCATTTTTATTTGGTGCATCACCTTTTAGCTTTCTTAAAATCCCTTTCCCCTTTCTAACCCTTTTCCCTGTAAAAAAATTAGTTTAGGTGATTCATCAGAAGGAAGCCATCCCACTCCAGAGGTTTATCCCCTTCATAGGTTACCCATAGCCTGGGGTTGTTCCCATATTATGATTAAGATTGATAGAGCTTGATTAAATCTTCCAAAAGGGTGAAATATCATGCCATAATAGTTTTTGGCACACCTAGTGGGACTTTACTACATTTTGTATCTCATTGAAAGGTTCTTGGTATTGCCTTTTAGTGTAATCAACCTTTGGAGGCACATTTGAAAACACATATGGTGACTCCACTATGAACATCAACTAGTATAAGCAACCCAGGTGCCTAATCACCATTATTTGGTATGTATCATCCTCCATTTTATCAAAATACATGTTCTTTCATTCCTTATCCTTCATGTCAAGTTAGCAATGTTCATGGCATTACCCCAAGTGACCCTTAAGATTTAATGTACCAACCTTGTTAGAATTCACCTCTCTATAGTAAACTAGAAAAGAGCCTTAGGGAGATATGGATTGATTTTGAAAAATAATTAAGAGAGATTGACAAGGAAAAAGAGTACCATAGGAAATAACAAAATCTTCAACACCAAGCTTATGTTCAGGAGTAGGAGTTGAGGTTTCAAGAAGAGTACTTGGTTAGGCAAGACCAAGCCAAGAGGGAAAATGACTATCAGTTGTTCTTGATAAAAAGAGCATCCAACCGTAGAACCAAATTTCCCTCTCCTACTCTTGTTTATGCTTAAACCCAACCCCCCTAGTTCACCTTGTAAACACCTAAATCAGGCCACCAATGACCTCCAACTAGGCTTTTGACCAATTTCTACCAAAATGTAAAATTTGGCCTAAAAATACTAAAATGCAATAAAACCTTTGAAATTGACATATTCAAGTGCTTATTTTGGCTAGAGTACCATAAAATAGGGTAATGCAATTTATGGGCCAGCTAACTTTGATTAGATCATTTTGAGTCAAAAATCTAATTTTGCACTTAGGTGCTCTGGATTGCTCTTTCCTATAAAATATCTTGCACAAGATGCATGCCTTTATTGTTTTATGTTGCTAGCATCCTAAATGGGATAATAGATCCAACACATCTGACATTGACTTCCAATTCCAATCTAGTCAAATTTTGGACCAATAACAAGGCATTTTGATCAATTTGAGTAATTTCTACACAAAGTGCTTAATCATGCTTAAGATCTAGTTAAAACAAATTAGAGCCTAATTAAGAATTCCATGGAAACTTGTTGACTACTTATTTTAGCAAATGAATATTGAATATTTACATCATCAGGTAACCTCATTTCTTGGGAAGACATCCCTATGCCATAAATGCCACAAATATCAAGATTCATGCCTCCCATGCCTCATCAATGCCCTCCATGCCTCTTAATTTCTCTTTTATCCCAAATATTGATGACCTATTTATCAATTTTAATTTCATAATTGGATTAATCCTTAGCCACACATCTCAATCTTGAGATGGATGGTTTAGGTTGATTCTGATGAATCTCAAAAATTTCTAAATAGAGAGGCCAAGAACATCATTTCTAAGCTATTTTGGTACAAATTTATTATGCTCAAATATCTTCAAGAAGCTTAATTTGTGCAAAGTTATCATGTCAAATGGATTCCAAGATCTCTCACATGCCAAAGTTATGATGCCAAAATATTAATCCAAGCCAAGCCAAATCCAAAAGGTGACAAGGAGAAGAAGAGATAGCCAAGCCTCCTTTAGTGAAGACTTCATGAGCACCAGTCGAGAAAGCCACTAAAATAAGAATTTGAAGCATCCAAAGAAGGTGAAGGATTCTTATTTTTATTTACTTTTTAGTTATGTTTTTCATTTATTTTTGTTATTAATCTCACCCTATTAACTAGGCCTAGAGATGTATACTAATTACTGTGTTTTTATTGATTTATTTTCATTTTGGGACTAACACAATACTAATCACCTCTCTTGAGTCAAATTCATGGTTCACATAATGGCATGCCTAGTGGGACCCAACACATCCCAGACATGAACAAGATCATTATGTAACTTTAAAATATTCATTTGGATCATTAAAACTTTTACAATTTGATTTTCTAACTTTGTTTTCCCATTTTTCTTTTTCACAGGTTTACACAATAACCGTCACCGATTGAGTAAACCATTGATGAACCATTGTCATTTAAGTATAACCATCATCAATTAAGTTATTAAAATTGATGTTAGTCTACATAACCATCTTTAGATATTAAAACCATCATCGGTCTGCATAAATTTCATCGTCATCGATTAGTATAAGCATCAATGGTCATTGTGTTTTTTTACACAAACTCGAGAGCTCATTTTTTTAAGTTGGTTTTTTCACCTTAAAACGTGCTTATAAGATAAACATATTGCTAATATTTTTTTTGCAAATTTTACTTGAAAAATCATCAAAGCATGCTTAAATAGATCCTTTTGAGCTTCTTTTAGGATGTTTTAAAATGAATCAAACTTTTCATTTTGGTGCTTAAAGGAAAATCATTTAGGGTACTATTTCTGAAATCTTGAAGTTAGATTTCAAAGTTAAAAATTAAGACCAAGGGGTCAAATGAACACCACCACATCTTTTATTTTGGATTAAAATTGAACACACTTGTCAATTTTTGTTTTCAATAGTTTTTTAATTAGAACTTATTTGGCAAAAAGAAGGATTGTGTGTGTATACTCTTCCATTTGTCCCCTTTAGAGAACCGTTGCAATCAAAATCACCATCCTTATTGTAAAAATACTAGTCTAAGGCTTAAAAAGAATGTCATCTAAAGCATTCCCTAAAAACTTATCAAATTTTGGGTGACCTTGATAGTGACCCTAAAGTCTTTCTATTTTATGATTTCTTTATTTCATGAAAACTTGGGTTATGAGATGGATGGCATTACCTCTCATGAGTTCATTAGGGAATATTTGACCCAAGGTTTCATATCCTGGAATTGACTTCACTTACTCATTTTGATTTATACATGGGATGTATCTGCATTTGAACATCACACTACACTGATCAAATAATAGGATGTAGTGGTTGTAAAAATGACTAGAACTTTTTACAACTAGCCAATGCCATGGTCACCTAATTTCCATGCTTGTCTTTTACATCATTTGAAATGAAAGTCATTGTGCTATTGATTCTCCTATAAATGTGTGAAATCTTACTAAGTTTAGTTAACCCCACATTGTAATGCCCTTGCTAGGATTTAAATGATTATACTTAGTGTATTTTGGTCATTTTTGCTTGGTATATTTTGAGACTAAAAATTGTTTGTTTGTTCATAAGCCATTTAAAAACAATATATTTGAGTTGAGGAGGGTAGTGTTATGCTACCCAGATCATGTCAAAACATTTTAAGCCTTTTGAGTTTTTGAAACATAATATAGATCTCATCATTCGAGTATGCTTACATCGTTAAGGTGCTTAATTTGTTTCAAGACTAATTTACCTTCTATCATAAACCATTGTTTCAAACCATTTTATGTATACCATTTAGAAATTTATCTTGTGCTCTCATGTTCTCCAATCTTATCTAGTTTTTTTGGTCAAAACCTAGTTTTTAACATTGATTTTTCAATTAACCTTGTCAAAGTTTGGATTAAAACATTGATTTTTTTTAGGCCTCAATTCATGGGACTGATACACAAATCTTTCTCTTTTGGGTTGCATAACTTCAGTTAATTGATTACCTAGTTTCAAAAATTATTGATGGTTTGTTTGTTTAGTACCTATCCTTATCATTTTTTGTGCCTTTATTTGGGAAAACATATTATTTCTTCAAAAAGCCTTTTTCCTCATGCCTTATGCCAACTGATCATGTTTATGTTTGATTCTATGTGTCAAGTTTATGTCAAAGTTTTTTCCAAACTTGGTAGATTAAATCAAATCACATCATGCCTTTATTTTAAGCCTAGATTTTGATGTCATTTGGCCAAAAGTCCTAGTATATGCCTATTTGTTTGAGCTTAGCTTTTGACTTCACATTTGGACAAAAGATCTAATAACTCAACTTTTTGCTTTTTGAGTTTAGACATTGTTTGAAACACTTTGAGCTAGACCTTTGACATGCCAATTTTTATTTAGATGCTTGAACTTTTGTGCATATGACATTTGACATTAGACATTTATTGTTAGACTATTTCATGCCAAGTTAACACCAACCATTTTGGAGATACAACTCCACTTTTAGACCACATTAGAGATATAGATCCACCCTTTTGACCAAGTTCAATAAAGTTTGAATTATTTTTCCTTTGGACAGAGTTTTTTAGAGTTTGTATAACTCTAATTCTTTTTATTTTTAGAAATTTCATCATTTATGCAGATATGTCTAGCTACACCTATTGTGGAGTCAAGTACAATATAAAGTATGATAGAATGGCTATAAAAAATGACTTTTATGGCTTTAGTCAAGACCCCAATGATGATAATATGGTTTGTGAGACATATTTCTATCCACCTCATAATAATAATTTTTGGGAACAACTTCACAAACTAGCTCATGATCCAACTCGAGACCTAGATTGGTATGAAGAGGCTTGTGAGGAGGACTTTGAAGACTCAACTACAAATAATATTATTTGGAATATGGATCCATACCTTCTTTACAATAATTAGTATGTGGAACAGAGTCAAGAACCAACTTATGAGCCAACTCATAGCTAGGATGATATTGTTTATGAGGAAGACTTGGATGCTTTGACTTATACGAGTAATCAGGCTCCACCACATCATACCATTTCTATTCTAGGACCACAATGACAAATCATTTATATATCAAGACCTCATATTTTATCTTGTATAAGAAATCAAGCTCCATAATGCCTATTCATCATTCCAGGACCTAGTCCTTTAGCTTGTGTGGGCAATCAAGCACCATAATACCCTATCATTACCATTTTAGGACTTCATCCTTTGGCTCATGCAAGTAATAATGTTCCCCAATGCCCTAACATTATCCAACCACAAGACATTTCTCATCCAGAACTAATCCCATCGAAACCTCAACTGATCCAATCCTTTAAAGACTAAGTGGTGTTCAAAATAGGTATTTTCCAACTCATTGGAAACCAAAGCCAAGACAACCAACCAATCCAAGATGTTTTTATTGAGCCAACCACTTATGATAAGTCAACTTGCGATGAATCACCTATTGATCTTATACTAGATTGAGGAGTCTCATAATGATGATCTAGTCTTTATCAAGTCACTTATTAATGATTATAACCACCTTTGTAAAAATCATTACCTTGACCATGTGCCTATTATTCAAGAGCCTCCTATTGAGAAGCTAGTCTCCAAAGATTTGTCTCTTGACCTTTTTCCCATCTTAGAGCAGTCCCACTATGACAGACTAATTTTTATAGAGCCCATTATGCCATCATAGGTCATTACTTGTCCAAAACCAAATATTCAACAAGACATCATTGTAATAGAGTACCCATCAGATGAAGAATCAAGTTAGAGTTAGGTTCTATTCTTGAACCAACATTGGATTTACCATCAAAATTTGAATCAACATCAGTCTCAACATTAGATTCAAATTCCCTTGAGTTAGAATCAGATTTAAAAGAAGAATATGTTTATGGCTATTACAACATTGGTTACACATGCCTTGTAGATCAATTTGAATACATTTGTGATCCTTCTACAATTTTTAATTATGAGTACTTTAGCTTTAACACAAGTTATACTAGTATCTTCTATAGGGATTATGTAGCCTCTCCCCATTCCATTACCATTCCATAAGCCATTACCATCAAACAAAATATCCTTATCATTGACATTCCATCTCTCACAAGTGTAGATTGGGATTGACATAATCACACTTTGTTGAACTACATCCATGGTGACATAGCATTTGAAGAAGAGCAAAGAGGATAAGACCACATTAATATAGTAGAAGAATACTCTCCTAATGAAACCTTTTCAAAGGCACTAGGGGACAATCAAAGTCAAAACTCAACATCTTCTAGTGAAAGTTTTTTGGAAGTGCTAGAAGACAATCAAAGTCAAAAGTCAATATTCCTTAGTGAAACCTTCTCAAAGGTGATATAGGACAATCAAGACAACTTCATTGGTAAAAACCTCTTTGAGGCACCAATAGCTGAGCATAAAAGTTCTTCATTGCTTGATGAAGACAAACTAAAAGATCAAATCAAAATAGCTTCCAATCTATAGCTTAATCAGATGGTATCTACTCTTAAGATAAAACAACAAAATTTGGTGGTCTTATTGAGAGAAAAAGTCTTTGACCCTACCACAACCAAAATTATGTCAAATCTAGATTAAAAACATTACATGTGACTAAACATCCTAATATTCATTTATTTCCCCACCATTGTACATTCCATTATCATCGACCATTCCATTTCATAATCAAACATACCATCTATTATTTGTCCTTGTTCACCATCCATGGTTGCACTTTCCTTTGTAGAGGCTACATATATACCTTGTATTAATGCTTGAAGGAATCAAAATCAATGACCAATGAAGATCATAACAACATTCTCAAAATCACATTTTGTAGGTAGTTCTTGATGGAGCAGTTATTCAAATGAGGTGTGGGATAGTAATTAACATGATCAAGTATTCTATTTGTATCATTTGTTAATTAGGATGTGCATCTCCATCTCAATAGGAAAAATAGAATCATATGTCATTTACCATACCTAGGCCAAAAACATGTACCATACCATTTCACATTGCCATTGTTACATATCCATTTTCCATTGTTGTATATTCTTGCTATTCACCCTATCACCTAGGGGCAAACCCTCTTACCATTTTATACATCCTATCATTCCATTCCTATCTAAACCAAAGCCTATTTTTAGTTGTCCTATCCAATCCTATCTTGATCTTGGTTACTTTGGTTCTTCTTGCATCTTTTTTGGTGGGATTCTGATCAAGTTTAAACTCTTCTCAGATCCATGTTTAAATTAAATTCTATGAAATTAGTGTGATAGTTAATCTACCAAGATATCTTTCATTTTCCATCTTGTATCAAGTTTATTTATGTGAGGCTAATTATAGCCACCTATGGGGAAATCAGTGTCTCACTAGTCTTGCTACTAATTATAACCACTTATGGGAAAATTAGTATCATTGACCTATGCTATTGGATCCTAATTATAATAACCTTTAGGAAAACTAGGGGAAACACTTATTTATCATGCATTACTGCATCACCTTTCCATTACTATTTTCATTTGACATGCCATTTACTAGATTTGAGAACTTGTTGGAACCTAGTTGGTCTATCCCTACCATTTGTGTGGATGTAATTACTATGACTTGAGTTCATTTTAGGACTATATGGGTCATGCTCAATTCATGTTGAGGTCACCTCAGTCCCCTTTTCCATATGCTCTCGCTATTTTGTGAGAAACTTAAGACAAATGATCTCACCATTTTGTGAGTAGGTATCTTGTCATTCTCTAATGAGTTAAGATACCTCAAAATGCCAAAAACATTTATAATATTTCAAAATCTAAAAATATTTACCATGTCTAAACCTAATCAGTTATCCTTGATCTACCTTACTATGGCATTGTCATTGTTAGGATGCTTTCTTTTGATTTTATTTTTAGTCTTTCTATTTATTTGTTTATTTTAGGTTATTTATTGTTTGTTTATTTATTCTCTTACCTATTTGTTTGCTTTCAACACTATTGCCTTAACTCAGTCTATATGCATTCATGGGTTATTCCTCAAGCAAATTATTCTTGAGTCTATCCATATTCATACGTCAATATTATCATCATGTTTTTTATCATTGGTGTTTTATTTTCAAGTGTTTATTAGATTAGGATTCAGTCCTTATGCATATTTTGGGATAGTCTTCATGGTTGTCTATCATGATTCCTACCATCACATGCTATAATAAAAATCAGCTTCAAGAAGGTCTATAATAAATGGAGCCACATAAGTTTCTCTTTGGCACTTTGGCAAATCCTTCCATCCCAACATTGATCAAATTAACCCATTGGCCATTCTAGTTCTATCATTACTAATAAGGATGAGCATCTCCTCATTGGTAAGTACAACTAAATCATTTCTAATGATCAATCTTATTTATCTATCCATCTCTTACATCACTTTGCACCTAATCATCTTTAATCTATATTCCACATTATATCCTTGATTTATACTTGCTAATCATCCCTAACTAGGGCACCATCAGTTTTAGCCAATATAGATCCATTTAATGATTATAACCATGTATGGGCAAATAATTATTTTGACTTTTATTCCTGATTATAACCACCTTTGCACAAATCCATTTTCTTTTTACATCAATGCATGCAAGCATTTTCTCATTTGGATTAATCTCAACCATAGGTTAATTCCACCTTTCTTCTTGTTTCTTTTTGAGGGACCATCCATCAACAAATGTTATGACCACTCCCTTGAGGGGGCATCATCATAGGCTTCCCAAAACCATTTGGAGCTTTGTTCTTCAATCATCATCATCTTTTTGGCATACATGACATTTCTCATTCTTTGAGAAGACATTGATTTGCCTATGGTTTTCAACCTCTTCCCAAATAGGGGAGAACTATAGACACCTAAATTTGGCCATCAATGACCTCCAACCAGGGTTTTGACCAATTTCTACCAAAATGCACAATTTGGCCTAAAAACACTAAAATGCATTTAAAGCTTTGAAATTGAAATATTCAAGTGCCAATTTTGGCTAGAGTATCATGAAATAGGGTAATGCAATTTATGGGATATCTAACTTTGATCAGATCATTTGAATTTAAAATGCCAATTTTGCACGTAGGTGCTTTGGATTGCTCTTTCCTATCAAATATATTGCACAAGATATATGCCTTTGTTATTTTGTATTGATAGCATCCTAAATGGGTTAATAGATCTAATGCATCTGAAATTGAATTCCAATTCTAATCAAGTCAAAGTTTGGACCAATAACAAGGCATTCTGATCAATTTGAGTAATTTGTGCACAAAGTGCTTAATCATGCTTAAGAGCTAGTTAAACAAAATTAGAGCCTAATTAAGAATTTCATGGAAACTTGTTGAATACTTATTTTTGGAAATGAATATTGAATATCTGTAGAGTAAAAATTACTCCATGTTTCATTCTAATTTTCAGTTACGCATTGCAAAATTTTTTCCCGCACACTTTGGTTCGAGACGACTAAGTTTTGACTCAGAGCTCAAGCTCAATTTTATTTTTACCTTATTTTTCTCTAATTATCAAAGTCAATCAAAATCTGCAAAGTGTCATCAACTAAGGCACCTTTCATAATTTCTATAAGTTGGTCGGGATGTGCCACGTATCTCATAGTGACTCAACAGAACGTGACAAGTGTTAGCATCTATGTTTCATATCAGCATCTACGTTTTAAATCTCTTTTGAGTGAAAGGTTTCAACAAGCTAAGTATCAAGATCAAGCAGAAGGCACAAGGTGGAAACAATAAAAGGTTTCAATTTGTTTTTCTAAAAGCAATAGAAGATGCCATGTATTTCCAGCTGAAGAAAGTGGAAACCACCATGTGTCAACCTCTGAATTATCTTCATTTCATTTCATTGACGAGTAAAGATTGTGGTGGATCCCAAGTTTTTTTTCTAAGGCAAGCGTAAGCCACCAAGTGTTGTCATCTATGTAAGTATGAAATGAGGCCTAATTGTTTCTATGGTATAGACAGGGCAATGTGGAGATAGACATGTGTCACCTTCCGTAGGATTCTCAAAAGGTAGCTAAAATGTGGAAAGCACCCCCTGTCCCTCATTTTGAATGCATGGAAAGTGCCACCTATCCCTATTCCCTTTTTGAAGTTACTCAAGCAAGAAGTGCTTTGGGTCCCATTTTATATAGAAGTTGTTTAAGTTTTAGAGAAGAGGATGGTGACAGATGTCAAAGACCAAACACTTTTAAGTGAAGATACAGTAAGAGTATAGGTAATGTGAAAAGTGCCGTGTGTCTTCAGTAAGTGCTATGGAAGCCACCAAGTGGCACGTTCTAGTGCTTCCTAAATAATAAGAGGGTTTTCAAGTAAAATAGGAGAATTAGCCAAGTGTTTTCTTTTGTTTGATATAAGGGAGCATCCTACATATTCATTTCAGCCAATGAACTATAAGAAGACAAAATGTTTCAAAATCTAAGAAATATATTTTATTAGACACTTCCAATTTCAGTTAGAGTTCAATTAGGCTGATAGATTGAGAACACATAGACAATATGGAATAAATCCAATGATATAAAGAGGGGTGCAGAGATCACCAGATAATTGGAGAGAATTTTCTATGAGAGACTATTATCAAGAGTTTTTAGACTTTTAGTGCTATGATAAAGAATATCATCTGCCTTTGTTTTATTTTCTTGAGTTGGAAAGTTTATGTAACTATGCATGTTTTTGTTCCTTTTATATGATTGGAGAATTAATAAGAAGATAGAGTTATGTGCCTTTGTTGATGTTTTCTATGTCATTACAAAAGTAGTCTAAGTTGTGAGCCTCTATTTCTATTGTTTCTATCTTTTACATTGATCATGCCTTGTTCGCTCTTTAATGTAATTAAATCTTACATATAGTTTCACTGTGCTTAGAATTAAGGATCAAATTACATTCAAGCACATCACCATAGTTAGATTTCCTTCCTTTGTATTTATGTTTCTATTTAAATTCCTATACCTTTCCACCCAACACTTGAGATAAAGAAGAGACCAGCTTCTTAAAAATCTAGAGGTTGTTTCAAGTTACAAGTCCCACATTCTTGAAGCTTCCCATTATTGGTGTTAGAAGTAAATCACAATTTTAACCATCAACAATTTTTTGGCACGCCTGGTGGGATCACTCTTGAAGTTTCTTTCAAGACCGTATGAACTAGAGAGTTACAAAGAGTCAGAGCTGTGGACCAGTAACCAGATCTCAATCTACTATAAATCTAGGTATTCTTTTACCACCTTTGGTAACTAGTCCAAGAAAAAGAGTCAATCAGTTTATACCAATACCAAGAGTAAATTAGGAAGCCCCTATACCCCCAAGAAATTATGCAAGTTAGAACACTAGTAGTCCTTTGATTCTCCCAATACCACCAGCGACTTGGGATCATATCCCAGTAAATGCCTTGAAAGCTCTACCCAAATTTAGTGGGCAAGATTTTAAAACACCTGAAGAACATCTTCAAGATGTATCAGATGTCTATGCTATACATGTTGTCACACAACAGAATGTGGCTATAAGGTTACTAGCAGCTTCTTTTAAAGGCAAGGCTCTAGAATGGTACCGGTCCTTGACCCCAAATACCATATCTATGTGGGATCAGCTTGGAGATATTTTCTTTGAAATATTTGAAGAGAAGGGTGATAAGTCTTTTTTGTTACAACAATTGATTACCATCCAAAGGGCACCATAAGAAGCAATGACTGACTTCAATTCTAGATTTCAAAAGACTTGGGAAAGGATTCCTACTACCGCTAGAACATTACCATGGCTATAGTGTTTTATTTTAAGGCTTTAAATTCAGATATATATGTTATGATTCAGACACTTGGAGGTTAGACTCTACTAGAGGCTTATGACTATGCACTCAGAGCTGAAAATAATTTGATAGATGCTAGAAAGTTACCCCCAAGGCCTCCCATGCCCATGTTTCTAGAGATTACCTTACCATTACCTCAAGAAGCCTCTAATTCCATAGCCACACCTATGTCTATGTATAAATATCCTCAACCACCTACTAAAGAACTTATCCCTGCCTAGTCATCTGAGATGGATGATATCAAGAATATCTTAAGGACATTTTCTAATGAGTTGATTAACATAAAGAGACAATAGAATCCTTACCCTAGACCCCAATATTAGGGCTACCAAGGAAATATATTTTCATCATAGCCAAATAAATATCAGGGTCCTCAAAGACAAAATAACCCTTAGCCAACAAACCAATTAGTTGCAGTCCCCACACCCTCACAAATGGTTCCCCCTAATTTGAATAGGGAGATTGTTCAAAGGAAAAATAATTATGAAAATAGCACCAATTCCTGGTTTTTCCCTTGTAATAATGCTCATACTCTAAGAGATTGTCCCATGAGTAATCTACAACAAAAGGTAGCAGAGCAAAGAAGAATGGATGGACAATTTGTAAGTACTAGTGACAATCAAGCCTACCAATCTCTTGGTATGCAAAATTTAGTCCTAATGGATTAGATGTAAGGGATGTATTTAAAACAAGAGGAAGAAATAGCCCTAGAACATACTTTGTTCTCATGGGTTGAAGATGAAGATTCAATTTTCATGAATGAAGCATCTACTTCCAAGAAACCAGTGGTGCAATCAGACTACTATACTAGATCAAAGAGAAGAATGGTGGAATAGCTTGAGGTTGCAAATAATCAACTTATGGAGAGTCCTCCATTTCAAGTTCAAAGAAATATATCTGTTAGACAAGAAATGCTATAATCAGTGCCGAATCAAGTAGTTCCTGGACAAGTTTAAGAAAAAGTAAGGTATCCTTACTTTCCAAGAACCCAAACTCTAGGACCAATGAATGTGGTGGATCAATTAAAGAGGACTCCAACACAAGTATCAATCTAGGACATAATAGCTATCCTTGAACAAAAGACACTATTACAAGAAGCTTTATAAGGCCAAGCAGTGCCCAAACATACTGAGATCAAAGAAAGATTTGTTGAAAAAGAAAAGCTCAAGAAAATAGTTCATCTATAGACAATAGCCCTAGTGAACAATCCACTAGAGGTAAGCAAATAAAAACTATATCCTTTCTATCTAACTTTGATAGTTGGTAAGAAACTACTACATAATATAATGATAGATTTAGGGGCTAGTACTATAGTAGTGCCAAAAGCAATAGCAGATGCTTTAAAGATAAAGTATGAGCCACTCACTAAAGGAGTTATGTAGCTAGATGGCAAATTAGTGCAAACAATAGGGAGAATTAGACAACTCCCATTACAATTATATACTTGTCCCAATATAATTGTTAATCAAGATATAGTAGTCATAGATATACTTCCTATTTTTGGTTTATGTTTATCAAGAGACTTTAAAACCAAGATAGGAGGATATATGTCTCTTGCTTGGTCTCACCTTATTCTAAGAACCAAATATGGTTCAAAGATGAAAATTCTATCTGAACCACTATCAAAGGATCATATCACAAATGAACCAACATCAAAATTAGAGGTAGATCATGCCATGTTAAATAAGGAAGAAAGGGTTTTTGTTGAGGAGTTAGGTGACTGGACTGAGCATGATCAAGAAGAAGAAAATAACTAGTTGTTAGCTATGATGCATAGTGACCCATATGGGAATTATGACTTTACTGGTCTAGGAACTTATGTCATTTTTGATGAGGACCATGAAATCCGTAATGTTCTAAGGGAAGAGGCACCAACTACTCAAGAATTTGAAAAATATTCAAAAATTTGGACCTTAAATTTTGATGGGGCTAGAAGTAAAAATGGTGATAGAGCAGGAATTTGTCTTACTACTCCAAATGGTGAGAAAATTTTAAGGGCTATCCATTTCCAATTTACCTATACAAATAATGATGCTGAGTATGAATCTCTAGTACATGGGCTCCTGTTAGCCAAGAAAAAGGGAATAAATAATCTAATAGTAAAAGGAGATTCAAAATTAGTAGTAAAGCAAATTAGAGAAAAGGCAATAGCCAAAAATGTAAGAATGAGATCCTACAGACATAGGATTTGGGACTTAATAGAAGAGTTTGAAGCTTTCAATATTGAAGTAGTCTCTAGGATTCAAAATTTTGAAGCTAATAGGATGGCCCAGATTGGCTCATAGTTTGATCCAGTAACTGGCCTATTAGTTAACAATGAGTTAGTAAAAGTTATAGCGAGGCTAACCATTCCAGATAATGATGAGAATTGGCAATCATTTGAAAATAATTCTTAGATACTTTCATTCTTACAACAATTAGATGAGTTTGCTGATCAATTGCAAACCAAAATTGAAGAGGCATTTGGAAATCAAGTCATACAATTAAGGACTAATAAGCTTCCCAAAGGCTTGACCACTTTAGAGAATCTATTTGGTCTAGAAGATGTAAGTCTAGAGAAGAAAAGATTCTAAGTAAACAAAGAAGACTATTCTAAAATAGAGGTGAGTGAAGGGAAAAAATTAAAATTTGGAAATTCTACAACTCAAGGAGAAAAGAAAGACTAGTTGAATTGTGTAAATAATATGTCAGAGTCATAGCCTGGAGCTATGAAGACCTTCATGTATACAATAGAGACATTATTTAGCACATAATAGAACTAATTGAAGGATCTAAGCCCATCAGATAGAAGCAGAGGCCAGTAAATCTAAGGATTGAGCCTCTAATGGTAGATGAGTTGTAGAAACTTTTAGATTCTAAAACAATTTTTCCAATCAAACACTCAACTTGGGTATCAAATTTGGTACCAATTAAGAAAAAGAATGGAGATATAAGAATTTGTGTAGATTTTAGAGATCTAAATAGAGCATCTCTGAAAGATCACTATCCCTTGCCCTCTATGGAACAAATTCTATAAATTGTGGCTAGATCAGAGAGATTTTCTTTGCTAGATGGTTTCTCTGGATACAATCAGATTTGGTTGGTAGATGAAGACCAATACAAAACTACTTTTACTACCAAATGGGGAACATTTTCATATGCTAAGATGCCATTTGGCCTGTCAAATGTAGGAGCCACTTTCCAAAGATCTATGGATGTAGCATTTAGGGAACTTATAAATAAAATCATCCTAATTTATCTGGATGATCTTACTATTTTTTCAAAAAATGTTGTTGATCATTTTGATCATTTAGAATCTATTTTCAAGAAATGTCAAGAATTTGGAATATCACTGAATCCCAAGAAATGCATCTTTGCTTTACCTCAAGGCAAATTATTGGGACATATAGTATCTAAATGAGTTTCCATAGATCCTAAAAGAGTGGCAGCTATAATGAACCTACCTCTTCCAATAAGTAAAAAGGTAGTTCAATCCTTTTTAGGGAAGATTAATTTTGTTAGTAGGTTCATATCTGATTTTGTAGGCTTAGTAAGACTAGTGACACTCTTGTTAAAGAAAGACCTAATTTTCAAGTGGACTATAGAAGGAAGGCAAGCCTTTGAAGAGGTCAAGAAGGCTATCTTGACAGCCCCAATACTTAGAAACCCAAATTTTTCTAAGCCTTTTGTAATATATGTCTATGGAGGAGAGTTAAGTATAGCTGCTTTCTTAACACAAAAGGATGATAGATAGGAGGGAGAGCACCTAATAGCCTTTTTCTTAAGAACTCTTAGGGAGTATGAAACTAGATACAACTTTGTAGAAAAACAAGCATATGCTATGGTAAAATCCCTCAAGAAATTTAGGCATATGGTATCGAGAAGCAAAATTTTGATGCTGGTAGCTCACCCACGTGTCAAAGAATACATCATGGAGGGAGAAATTATTGAAAAAAGAGCTAACTAGATAACCAAGATCCTTGAATATGATATAGAGGTCAAACCCACTAAGTTAGTTAGAGGCAGGGGTTTGTGCCAATATATGACTCAAGAGCTTGAAAAGATGATACTTGAAGAGACAAATTCAAAAGAAGAAAAGGAAATTGTATTAAGGATACAAGAGATTGATTTGGAGTCCTAGGTCACAAGCAAGATTCATTTTATGAAATATGGGATTTACCCAAGAGAACTCCCTCAAAAGAAGAAAAGATACTATAGGATATAAGGAGTTCATTTTGCTTTAATTGAACAGGTTCTTTTCAAAAGAAATTATGATGGCAAATTGTTAAGATGTGTAGAAAAGGTTGAGGCTAAGAAAATACTACATGAAATGCATCATGGAGTATCAGGTGGACATTTTTCTGCAAAGACCATAGCTATAAAGGTAAGTGAGGTAGGTTATTTTTGGCCTACTTTATTTACAGATTGTTATCAGCTGGTTAAAAAATGTCAATCTTGTCAATATTATGTGGGGATGAGAAGGAATGTAGCAATGCCCCTTAGTCCTATAATTGTGGATGAACCTTTTGCTCAATGGGGTCTTGACTTCATTGGAATGATAAATCTAGTGTCTAGTATGGGTCACAAATGGATATTAACTACCACAGATTATTTCACCAGATGGACTAAGGTAGTGCCACTTAAAGAAGCAATAGAAAATGTGATCCTAGATTTTCTAGGGAGTATCACTACTCACTTTGGGGCTCCTCGCACCATAATTTTAGATCATGCTAAAGAATTTTTAGGGTCTAAAGTATCTGACTTTGCATTAAAGAATGGAATATATTTGAAAACTTCCTCTAACTATTACCCTCAGGGTAATGGTTTGGAAAAATCAACTAACAAGAACCTGATTAGACTCATCAAAAGAATAAGGGCTGATCATCACAAGGAATGGCATAAAGTGCTTAATTTAGCACTGTGGGCTGATAGAATCACACCTAAACAGGTGATCAAAATGTCCCCATATGAATTGGTATATGGAAAATCTACTATAATAACCCTAAGCTTGGAGATTCCTGCTCTCCAGCTAATTAAACAGATTAAAATTGAAGAAAATGGCCCCATGTAGGTCAGACTTGCAAAACTTTTAGAAGTTCAAGAAAATAGGGATGCAGCCCATGATTCATTGGCAAAGCATCAAAAAATAGTTAAAGACTATTTTGATAAAAGGACTTCAAATCCCTATTTCAAAATAGGCTCAATTGTTTTGAAATGGGATGCAAGAGCTGCCAAGCCGGGTCAACACACTAAGGTTGAAGCATTATGGATTGGCCCTTATAAAATTTGTGCATATAAATAGAAAAATTTGTTTGAGATAGAAACAATGGAAGGTGAACCTAAAGAGATTCCTGTGAATGAAATCTATTTGAAACATTTTAGTTAGATAGTGTCCCTTTCATAGTTATTTTATTTTCCCATTTTGCTTTCCTACTTTATTTTAAATAAGTGTTCTTTGAACATGTAGCAGCAGCTCAGAGTTTTTCAAAATTTTCAAAAATTCTCAATACATTGAATATCTCCCAAAACTTTAGAAATCCCCAAGGTACCTTGCATTGCCACTTGCATAACGTGTCTATCTCGCTGTCCCATAAAGATTGAGTAAAATTTGCTAATGGTCATCTGAGTTTAATGACATTTTGAGACTTGATAGGTCAATAAATGCCCCATATCCAGAGTTAAAGCTTGCCAATATTTGAAACATTCTTGCATCTATGAGAAAATTCTTGCTACTTGCATTTTCAGATCCTACTAAACTTGCTTCAACAAAAGTGCTTTCTATTTTGCAAAAGTTCATATCGGTTATCACAAAATAGATACAGAAGATGGAGGGAACACAATCTTCACAACAAGGAGCTAGGATTTATGAATCCCTTGATAAGTTTCTTATGAGAAAGTCATATGCTTCAGCCCTCATGCAACCATTGAAGACCTACCCAAGGACCAGAGTCCCTAAAGTTGGTCAAGCAAGTGACCCATTAAAGATAAAAGATTATGTAAATGGAGTCATGGACCCAATTCTTCAAAGAACTAGTAGTAAAACTATCGGAGAAGGGGCACATCAAAGGTGTCTCTAGAGGGCCAAGGTGGGGCAATATGAGACATTTTCAATGAGGATATCAAATTCACAACTAACACAATTCATTGTCCCAGGTGTGCATCCATGCCCTGACTTGGTCAAACTATGCACGAACTTGTTCCATGCACCCTCAAACACCATATAACAGGGTCCATTCATGATGAAAATCACACCACAGGATATTAGAGACATGTTAGCCCTATATCATGATAAGACAGCTACATTTCCCATTGTTGCTAAAATGCAAAGAACATGGGCAAACATCAATACTAAATTGAGGTTCTTAAGATCCAAATTGTAAATGGGTGATGATGATACTACTATGCTAACACTGCCTACAACAAGAGCCCAATTCTCACAAGTTAGCCATGATGCATTGTCTATGATGGATTTCATCTTTGAAATGAAAGATGATATGGTAGTCTATGGAGAATAAATGGCTATACTCTTTAGGCTAAAAATTGTCAACAAAACTCAGGAGTATCAGCTTGATTTTTCTAAACAAATTGCATACTCAATGGTGGAATAACTGGGTCAGTTCAAATCAAAAGGGGTTTTTAGGTACTCTTCTTATTTATTTCACCTCATGCTGTATCAAAAATTTGACATCTTTTCCCAACATATGCATTTTGATATGTATGACCCAGGTTTCAATTTACAAAGGACCACTCCTGTGTCTGCATAGACACATATTTTGTCAAAAACTAGCGATCCATACAAATTTTGGGAACTATTTGTTACTCCTAATTTTTGTCACCTGAGCCCAAAACTAGTTATAAACAAACTATTTCCAAGTGTTTCAAACCTTTTGGCCAATTGCCCAATCCCTTGTGATTTCTTTTTTGGATCCCACCATACAATTATTAGAGTCCATGGTTTTTGTGGGGAACCAATGTTGCTACCTAAGATTTTGACTCTTAGGTTAGCATTCTTAGAGGTCACCAGGTAGGTGTGTATAGTAGATAACGAATATGGCTCTAAGAAGAAGAAGAGGAAAATGTATGGCCTCCCATGGATGACAAACAACATGGTACTAGAGGCCAAAGATACTGAAATTGTGTTGGTTAGAAAGCTAGCCTTCCTGAGTTTCCTTATAATCAAAGACAAATGGGTATATGACCCAAATAATTTCATAGTTGCATGGATTAGGAATAATAAGGTTGCTGCTAGAATTGCACATGAGGGCCACCCCTTTTGGGAAAATAGGAAAAATCCTAGGGAAGATACTCTTGGATTTTATGTTGAATTAACAGATTTACCCCTTCAATAAAATAGACCCTGGGAAACATTCTATGTTAAGCAGAGGGATTTTGACACTAAAATTAGAATAACTTCTGGCTTAAGAAGGGCACTAAAGAATAAAGATTGGGATGCTAAGAAAATAGAAGCTTATTGGAAATATAGGCAAGAAATTTGCTAGATAACTCATTCTTTTGGGAATGTGGACTCAGATGAGAGATGGGAAGAACTCTAGGATGAGTGCCAACTATCCCCTATATCTAGCCCTGACACAAGCAATTTGCTAACATAGGGTGTAGAGCCAGAGTAAGATCCAGCCAAGAATCATAGGCCCTAGGGCAAACTGCAGCTGCAGTTGCTGTAATAGTTTGGCCCCAATCTCTTAGCATCATGGAAAAACAAAAGAGTGTGGTGCCTTCACCACCAAAAGCTTCCCCATTGGCATAAGTTATTGAAGTTCCTAGTTCCCCATAAGCACCATTGATAGTAGTGGTAAATATTGAAGAGAGGGGAGCACAACCAGAAGAAGAAACACCAAAGAATCGAAAGAGGGTGCAGTTTCAATTTGATTCAGAGGAGGTAGACCCCCAAAAATGCCAATTATAGAGTACTATAATTGCTCCTTAGGTAAGTATTATTCCTCCTTATCCTTCTCAATCTCTTTCTTCTCTTATAGGCATGATGATTCCATCTAGCCAAATGACATCCCTTACCACCTCTGTCGTGCCCTTTTCTCACTTTGCCCCATCTATTCCTACTCAAGCTTTAACATTGCCTCACTTTTCTCCCTCTGTTCCCAAGAAACTACCCCCTCAAATTGCCCATAGCCAATAATTGGCTATTCCATATGGTTTGCCACAAGGACAACCTTTTGTGGGTGGGCACATTGCCTCTCCTTCTACCTTCCAAACTCAAGCAGACACTACTAGGAAGGCGAGGGAAGTCTAAAGAGAAAAAAAGAGGATCAAGGAAAATAAGGCCTTGGATACATCACATATGTGGTCACAATATGACCCAATTTAGTAGGAACTGATGGTGACTCATTTGTCACCAAATGTAATCAAGACAAGTGAGCAGATGCAACCAGAGGGCTATAGAATGAATGTAGTGGCCATAGACATGTCCCTGTTTAGGTCACAAGACAAAATTGAGTTGCTAACTGAGTCCACTTCTATAGTTTCTGAATACTACTTGAAAACATCAAGGAAGCTATAGAAGATGGAGGCTGATCTAGCCAAAGAGAAGGCAAACTGTAATAGTTTGACCACAGAAATCAATAGAAAAGTTAATGAAATAGAGAGTCTAAATAAATAGTTGTAAGATACTATTTCTCTTCAAACTCACTAGGTGATCCAGGCCCAAAATGATTCCTTAAAATCAGTGCTAACGCAGGTAAAATATGTAGTGACAACCCTAAGGTGAGAAAAAGTATCATTGTAAGAAAAATGCAAGGAAAACTTGCTACAAGTTACCCAATTACAAAAAAATCTAGTGAATGAACAAAATAATACTATAGCTACACAAGTCCAATTTTAAGCAGAGCAACAAAGAGTAGAACAATTGACACTGGAGCTAGCTAAAAGGCCAAAGAATGTAGGAGTGTTAAATTTGGTGAAGGAACTTTATGAATCCATGTGGAAAAGAATCTCTTTAGAGATTATTCAGCTTAGGCCTTCTCTCACCTTCCTATTAAATGCATAGAAATTTTGTGAAAAGGTGGATAAATCTATTGAAGACACTCTGGCTACTATTTTTGGGAGAGTTTTGGATTCTAAAATGCTGCTACAAAAGCTTATGATGTAATGGATGGAACATTGTCAGAAACTAGAATTGATAACAGAATGCTCACTGTTAAGTGAGTGAATGAGGTTCTCAATTTCAATTCCATAGCCATCAATTGTAGAGAGCTTCTTGATGTAATGTAAAAAGGAATTAGTGAAATGAAACAACACATTGAAGACCTAGTGCAATTAGGTCTTCCTTCTCCATTTCTAGATGACAACACTATGCTAATGATTGATGAAATTAAACCTTTGTTGTTGGCCAAGCAGAATGATCAAATAGTTTTTCAAGATTTAAGGGATGATTCATTAGTCCCTAAAGTAGAAGCTATTTGATTCCTATTTCCTAGCTTGAATTCAAATTGAAGGTTACGATTCAGATTTTTCAAAATTTTTCACACAAGGATATTATTAACCTTGATTTAGCCTTCAATGAATTATAGAATAGGCAGGGGTTATCTAACAATGAATGGTCTACCTATCAAACAACATTGTTAAAGCTGTAATTTTTTGACATTTTGATCAAGCGGGACTTGTGGTTTTTTTTGAGTAGGCTCAAAAGTCCTTGGGGTTGCCAATAATTGTAGAGTAAAAATTACTCTACGTTTCATTCTGATTTTTAGTTGTGCATTGCAAAATTTTGTCCCCACAGACTTGGTTTGAGATGGCAAAGTTTTGACTCAAAGCTCGAGCTCAATTTTCTTTTTGCCTCATTTTTCTCTAAGTGTCAAAGTCAAGTAGAAGATACCAAGTGTCATCAGCTATGGCACCTTTCATAATTTCTATAAGTTGGTCAAGATGTGCCACATATCTCATAGTGACTCAGTAGAATGTGACAAGTGTTGGCATCCATGTTTCATATCAGCATCCATGTTTTAAATCTCTTTTAAGCGAAAGGTTTCAACAAGCTAAGTATTAGGATCAAGTGTAAGGCACCAGGTTACAACAACAAAAGGTTTCAATATGCTTTTATAAAATCAACGGAAGATGCCATGTATTCCTAGCTGAAGAAAGTGAAAACCACCACGTGTCAACCTCTGAATTATCTTCATTTTATTTCATTGACAAGTAAAGACTGTGGTGGGTCTCAGGTTTTTGTTTTGAGGTAAGCGTAAGCTGCCAAGTGTCACCATCTATGTAAGTATGAAATGAGGCCTAATTGTTTATATGGTATAGACAGGGCAACATGGAGATGGACATGTGTCACCTTTCACAATATTCTCAAAAGGTAGCTAAAATGTGGAAAATGCCACCTGTCCCTTGTTTTAAATGCACAAAAAGTGGCACCTATCCCTGTTCCCTTTTTGAAGTTGCTTGGGTGAGAAGTGCTTTGGATCCCATTTTCTATAGAAGTTGTTTAAGTTTTGGAGAAGCGGATGGTGATAGATGTCAAAGACCGAACACTTCTAAGTGAAGATACAGTAAGAGTATAGGTAATGTGGAAAGTGCTGTGTGTCTTTAGTAAGTGCTATGGAAGCCACCAAGTGGCATGTTCTGATGCTTCCTAAATAATAAGAGGGTTTTCAAGTAAAATAGGGGTATTAGCCATGTCTTTTCTTCTATTTGATATAAGAGAGCGTCCTATGTATCTATTTTAGCCAATGAACTATAGGAAGATAGAATGTTTCAAAATCTAAGAAATATCTTCTATTAGACACTTCCAATTTTAGTTAGAGTTCAGTTGGGCCATTAGATTGAGAACACACAGACAATCTGGAGAAAATCCAATGCTATAAAAGGGGTGTAGAGATCACCAAAAATCATCAGATAATTGGAGAGAATTTTTTTGAGAGACTATTGTCAAGAGTTTTTAGACTTTTAGAGCTATGATCAAGAATATCATTTGCCTTTGTTTTATTTTCTTGAGTTGGAAATTTTATGTAACTTTGCATGTTTTTGTGCCTTTTATATGATTAGAGAATTAATAAGAAGATAAAGTTTTGTGCCTTTGTTGATGTTTTATGTGTCATTGCAAAAGTAGTCTAAGCTGTGAGCCTCTATTTCTATTGTTTCTATCTTTTACATTGATCATGCCTTGTTCGTTCTTTAATGTAATTGAATCTTACATATAGTTTCACTATGCTTAGAATTAAGGATCAAATTACATTCAAGCGCATCGCCATAGTTAGATTTTTTTCCTTTGCATTTGTGTTTCTATTTAAATTCCTATCCCTTTCCTCCCAACACTTGAGATAAAGAAGAGACTAACTTCTTAAGAATATGGAGGTCATTTCAAGTTGCAAGTCCCAAATTCTTGAAGCTTCCCATTGTTGGTGTTAGAAGTAAAGCATAATTTTAACCATCAACAATATCTTCATCATCAGGTGACCTCATTTCTTGGGAAGACATCCCTAGGTCATAAATGCCTCAAATATCAAGATTCATACCTCCCATGCCTCATCCATGCCCTCCATGCCTCTTAATTGCTCCTTTATACCAAATATTTATGATCCTATTTATCAATTTTAATTGCATAATTGGATTAATCCTTAGCCACACATCTCAATCTTGATATGGATGATTCAGGTTGATTATGATCAATCTCAAAAATCTATAAATAGAGAGGCCATGAACATCATTTCTAATCTATTTTGGTGTAAATTTATTATTATGCTCAAATATCTTCAAGAATCTTAATTTATGAAAATTTACCATGTCAAATTAATTCTAGGATATCTCACATGCCAAAGTTATGATGCAAAACTATTGAGCCAAGCCAAGCCAAAGCCACAAGGTGCCAAGGAGAAGAGGAGATATCCAAGCCTCCTTTGATTAAGACTTTATGAGCACAAGCCAATCAAGTCACTACAATAAGCATCTGAAGCATTCAAGGAAGGTGAATGATTTTTATTTTTCTTTACTTTTTAGTTGTGTTTTTCATTATTTTTTGTTATTAAGCTCACCCTAGTAACTAGTCCTAGATATTTATGCTAATTAGAGTATTTTTATTGATTTTTTTTCATTTTAGAACTAACGCAATACTAATCACCTCTCTTGAGTCAAATTCCTAGTTCACACAACTTATCAAATCTCATCCTAATCAAGATCCAAACAAGTCACTAAAAACCATTCAGATGAGGAACATGAAGACATTCCATCTTAGATCTTCTCCTATGCTAATGACCCTAACTGTGTCATACCCTCTCTTGTGAAACCACCCTCTCCCACACCCATTCAATAAAAGGATAAGGTACCCAAACATTATGCTTTACCCTCATATAAATCAATCAAGGAGGGCACAAAGAAAATAGAGGAAGTTCTTATTGATTTATTATAAGAACCATTTCAATAAAAAGTGGTTTTAGCTCAGCTCAATGAGCTTTCCATACAAAAGTTTCATGACTCTATCTCCTTTGCCAAAAATCCACCAAAGAGAGCCTTTAAAATCCCTAGCTAGAAGGATACTCTCCTAAGCTGCAAGCAAGGTGAACTTATTCACCCTTCCACCATATCCCTCTTGGATAAATACCATGTTTTGTAAAGACTAAGGGAGGAACTTGTAAGCATAGGTGAACCTAAAGAAGACAACACAAGTATCTATGATGATGAGATCATGATAAGTAGCCCACTCCATTTATAGGAGGAAAAGTTAAGTTTAGACCAACTTTCTTGGTATGGATTTGACACTAATGAATTAGAGCCTAAAATCAATATTGATGCCTTCATATTTAAAGAAATGGGTAGTCAAGTTGCAGTTGAGAGCAAAGGAGATTTTATTTTGATCTAGGAACTTTCATTTAGTATGGGTAAGGATGAAGATGAGTAAGAAATATAAAAAAAGAAGGATAAAGATGAAGTATGGAAATAGATGTAACATGACTTCATACACTAGATAGGGGTTCTAAACCAATCTATTATTCCTCTAAAGCATGAAAATAAACTTGTAAATCAAGTTATAGAAGCCAACCAGTCTCAAGATGAATTATCCATTGAAGGTAGTAATGATGTCTTCAATAATGAAGGAGAATGGTTAGATCAAGAACCAAAAGAATATGAAATTTTGAACCTTAGATGGGTTGATCAACTACCATATGGATCCTTTCAAAGTGAGCAAAGAAAGGATGGTATTGAAGTTGGCATTATCCTAGATGACCAAGAGGAAGCCGCCTATTGGGATGACTTAGATATTTTTTACCTAAGCCTGGATAGTTAGATGAGGAGGTTAAAAGTGATCCTATAATATATTTTGGAGGAAGCCTTGAATAAATAAACCAATATGTCTACATTTGAGATGTATTTATCCCATTTCATCTACTTGAGAGCATGCTATAAGAGTTAACAATAAGACATTGTAGCTCACCTATCATGAGCTCTCAAAAATAACGTGTTTTCCATCTTGGTCTACCAAAAGTGAGTGATGCTAAATCTTTTCCATTTGATCCAGGAGGAAGATACTTGTAAGTTACATCCTTGTATATATTAGAATAGTTTTCTTATTTTCCTCTAAGTGCATTGTGCACATTTCTTTCCTATTGTGTGTTTCCTTTTCCAAAGTACCTTAGAAACTTTATTTATTTTGTTTCTTGTTGTTCCTATTGATTCAAGAGGAAGTTATCAATAGTGAGGCCTTGCATCATTTCATGTCATCTAAGAGAAAATACTTGAAGCTCCATTCCTAATGGATTAAACAAGGAAACTAGTCTGGGTTCTCAAGTATAGCCTATTTTAGTCCACATACCAAGCTTCTATATGGATAGAGAAGCTAAGAAAAGATCCTGACCCATAAATGATCAAGAAATGACTTGAGAAAGACTATAATAACTAGGACATCATCAAACTTCATGCAAAGACAAATAGATTAGTTTGGTTATAAACTTAATAGATCTAATTAGAAATCCTCTCAAGATAAAATGCTACATGGATATGAGGTTATTAGTGCCTTGAACATTATTTAAAAAGTTTTTGACTTAATGAGTTGTCTATCTCAAGTCACGAATCATCAAAGTTGAACAAGTATAATAAAACATGCATGAGGATTCCAATTTTAAGTTATGGATAATAGTCATTTGAATTCAAATGTTCCAAGGTTAAATGTAGATCTAAAAAGTGTCAAGATCTCAAGAACTTGGGTACTATATATATGGCATGTGGGTAGTCAATAGGTCCTTAGAATGAGATCAATGATTAGCATTCAATCAAATCAAAGATCCAATGGTGCATAATGATTGGTGATGTCACTGGGTCTAAGCTAATCTAATGGTGCATGTTCAATCATACCAAAATAGATCAATGAAGGACATCAAGTCAAAAAGCTAGAGGATCTTAAGATCAAGTGAAGGGCTAACAAGTGTCATGATCATAGTGACCAAGTAGATTAATAGTGCACATTTGATCAAGCAGAAGGAGATCAATGACATGCATTCAATTTCTTCAAAGAGATTAATGATGTATATGAGGTCAAGAAGTCAAAGGGCTATATTGAATGTAAGGCCTCCATGTGGTGCAAGCATAACAACCATCTAGGAATGACATTAAGATGTTTAATATGAATGAAGAGCTACTAGGTGGCACATTTTTGGAAGCCAAGATCAAGATAGGTGGTCAATATTAAAAGTTAAAAGCTAAGGGACTTCAATGGAAATAAAATGTGACCTAAGGTTAAACCAGGGAAAATATTTCCAAAAACACCATTGATGCTTAGTCCAGACATCTGTTGGAGGATATAGAGCATGTAGACTTGGTTTTCTTGTGTTTTTAATGTTGCATACAATAAGTCCTTAGATTTCACAAGATAAGATGTAGAATAGTTCTATTTATACCTAATACAATTTAGGAAAGAAGTTATGCAGTTTGTAAACTATTCATCGATATAATGACTATATAACAACCAGTAAATTATATTGGATTTAAGTCTATAGTAAATATATATATTTAGTTTGGGATAAATCTAGATATAAATTAGATATGATGGAGTGTCTCATCCTTTAACATAGTCATCTTCACAATAAATAGGTACCTACAACCACTAAAAGAAGACATGATCATGGCTCTATCAGGTCCATAGGTATGAAAACTTTTTCCTTATATAAAATCAAGTTAGAGATGGCATAAAAGATCAAAGCAAAGGGATTTGGGGATTGGAGAAGGTATCTAGAGCATTTAATATATATTCAGGGTGCCTAAGGGTTTTTTATTCATAGCAAGATCATGACTCATTATCCTAAGACATTATTTTATCCTCTAGTATATTGCTCAGCCAATGAGAAGATTTAGGGACTATTATGATAAAATAAAGATATCTTGTCTATGATGTATTAACCTTGATTTGATCAAAATATGGTGGAGCATTCATTAAAAGATGGTGTCATTTCATTTAATGATCTCAGATGGCATGTTCCCTTTGTATTCTCTTTTCTATATATCACCCATTCTTTCCCATTTGTAAGGATGCTCATTTTTGGGAGTATCAGGGGACTCTGAGATATTTCAAGATATTCTCATCTTGATTAGTCTAAACCCTAACAAACATCTGTAAGATCTACCCCTTGATGTAATAAAGACTTTATTTATCGATATCTTGCCTTGGATTTATGTTGAGTGAGTTGTGCATGATGACATAGTGAAGGAGATTATTACTCATCCATTGTCTACCTTTTTGACCTCCTTTAGGGTGTTTTTAGGCTATATAGGTCTGAATTAGTGTTCTACCTAAACCTAGTCTATGAAACACTTATGCAATCGGTTGGTCTATGAGGTTGTGTGAGATAACATTATCTTGTGTTGATCTAGTGTGGGTTCAAGCTTATGGGAGTTTCCCATTTTTATTTGGTCCATCACCTTTTAGAATTATTAGGGGTATTTTTAAAAATTTTAACCCTTTTCCCTATGACAACATTAGTTTAGGTTATTCATCAAAAGGAAGCTATCCTTCTTGAGAGGATGTAACTAGGGTTATTTCTTGGTGTTGCTTAACTAGAGGATTTGGAACCCTCTAAAGTGATATTATAGTGGAAAAGAACCCTTTGATTAGGTCTAAAAAATCCATCTTGGTCATGACCTTGACTATCTAAATGTACTAATAAGTGGAAGTGTAAGTATGATTTATCTTTTCTGAGCTAGGATTGATTTATAGATCAGTTGCATTTTCCCTTGTATAAATTGACCATGCAACCATTTATGGTAAGCTTAAAGGATATTCATAATAGCCATGCATTTTTGATCTAGTTATTTTATCTCTTTAATATGAGTTACTCTATAATCCTCATCCTCAAGGATACATTTAAATAAAATTCATATAGAAATAAACTTGACCTTAATGGGAAGAATGGCCTTAGTGCCATAAATAATGGAAAATAGTGTGGTTCCTATTAGAGTGTGGTAATTAGAAGGATAGGCCAAGAGGGAACAAAGTATTTTCAAGTGCCAATCATGTCCAACATCATTAATGATATTCTTAAGAATATTGGCAATGGTCTTTTTATATGCCTCTACTTAGCTATTACCTTAAAATAAAGATGTATTGGAAATTTTTTGGTTAATGTTAAAATCAACATAGATCCCTTTGATATCCTTATTTTTAAATGAACCACCATTATTAGATATAATGTCGGATGGAATACCATAATAACAAATGATATGGTTAAAGATGAACTTAGAAATTTACTTGCCTATCATGTGAGTGGCATTTCTCGAACCCACTTAATGAAGTAATCAATAGTGGTGAGGATATGCTTATGGCCATCTAAGGAGGTAGGGTTAATCTTCCATATGAGATTGAATTTCCACATTGAAAATGACCATGACATGGTCATTGATTTGAGTGTTCATGCTAGATCATGGATCAAATTTCATGCCTCTGACATTTTTCACACCTTTTAACATAATCAATTAATTATGATTCTATCATCATCCAATAAAAACTAATACATAAGAGATTTTTGGCAAGGATGGTCCCTCTAGTTTGGTTCCCACAAACTCCATGAAATTATCTCAATGGTAATCTAGATTATGTTGATGTTAAACAATGAAGAAGAGTTATACCAAACAAAAGAGTTATATCAAATCTTGTTTGGTAAAGTGTAGGTCCAAGTAAGGTATAACAAGAGGCTTGGCGAGTGAAGACATTTTGTTTCTTATGAGAAAGGTCTAGTGGAAGGACATGGTCATGTAGGTAATTATATAGTTTATAATACTAGATATAACTGGGACCAACAATATCTTAGATCATTTCAATGACTGAAGTTTCATGAGAAGGTCTTAGAAGAAGTTTAATGAGGAACTGATAGTATTTTGCCTTGTTTGTGCCATAAATAAGACAAACAATTATATCCATGTCATATTTCATCTTGTTATTGGCCCAAGGTATGTGTTCAAATTGAATATGAGTAATCTACTACTTGAATGTGCCCACCATATCTTTATAAGGTCCCAACTCATCATCTTTGGTCTAGAATTGGTTCCATTGTACCAATAGACAAATCCCTAAAATGATTGATTTATATTCAACCATATTATTAATATAAGGAAAGTTAATACAAAATAATTTGGAAATGAGAACCCCTTATGGTGTTATGAATAAAAACCCTACTTCTGACCCATGCAACATGAAAGAACTATCAAAATAAAGCTTTTATTATTGCTCTTTATGATGTGTTTTTTTTATGGTCATGATAGACTCATCTATAAATGTAAAATTAAGTGGCTGAGTATATGATATGGGAGTTTTAGTAAGCTAATCTATAAGTACATGTACCTTAATAGACTTTTT
This sequence comes from Torreya grandis, assembly GCA_037957365.1. NCBI lineage: Eukaryota > Viridiplantae > Streptophyta > Pinopsida > Cupressales > Taxaceae > Torreya > Torreya grandis. The sequence continues at coordinate 914,823 of JARHVA010002811.1, forward strand.
ATTGATATATTCACTTTCAAACTCACTCATAAGCATGATAAAATTAGTCACGTGGCCCTATAAATTTGTTTTTGATAGTAGATACTTGAGCAGATCTACTTTGAAAATAACTATGGTCTTATTTTTAACATGTAATGACATAACTTCTAGGATGCAAAGATCAGAGCTAAACAATCATTTTCAATTAGTGTACAATTATGTTCAAATAATACTAGTGTATGGCTTAGATAATACACTTCATGTGCTCATCATGTTGGGATAATATTTACCCTAAGGAATTTTTAGTGGTAGATAGGTAAAATAAGAATGGCTTCCCTAGTATAGGTGGTAGTAAAATAGGCAAATTGGTCAAGTATTCTTTCAAGTGCTCAAAGGCATTTGGCAGTCTTCGTTCCATATAATGATAGTGCCTTTCTTCAATAAATGAGTGAATAGGTGAAATCTATTAGCCAACTATGAAATGAAGCATCTAATAGACAATAGTTTTCCCTACAAACTTTGGAGATAATTCAAATTCGAAGGTGGAAGCATGTCAATAATGGATTAAACCTTTAAAAGATTAGCTTCAATGCCTCAGTGAGAAATAATAAATCCTAATAGTTTCCCTAAAGTAACACTAAAGACACACTTCTTGGGATTAAACCTAACTTTATAATCATTAATCCTTTCAAATATATTCCATAATACAACTTTATGGTTTACATGGGTCTTATATTTACCTAGTATATCATTGATAATATCTTTAAAAATATCATGCATCATATCATGGAATATAATCATCATTTGGCATGTTTCCCCTAAATTTTTGAGACCAAATCGCTTGACCTGATAGCAAAACATTCCCCAAGAAGTGATAAACCCTATCTTATGTTTGTCCTCTGGTGAAATATTGATCTGGTTATATCCTAAAAAGACTTCCATGAGGGAAATCATTTCATACCCATATGTGGAGTCAACAATAATGTCTATGTTTGGTAGAGAAAAGTCATCCTTTAAATAGGCCTTGTTAATGTTTCAGAAATAAGTTCACAATTTGATTCCTTCTAATTTTTGCCTAACTAGCACAATACTAGAGATCCACTCTGAATAATTAACGAGTTTAAAACATCCTACATCCAAAAATTTCTCCAATTATTTCTTAACCAATATGTAAATTCAAGGATTCATTTACTTAGTTTTTTAATTAATTGACTCAACATCTGTATGAACTACAATATGGTTATAACCAATGATGGATCCAAATTGGCATATCAGAGTAGGCCCATGAAAAAATATTTATGAATGCTCTTAAAAGATATATAATAACTTCATGTTCCTCTTTAATAAGGGATGTGTCTAATTATATCCACTTGGGATCCTATAGAGTCCCAATGTTATCTTCTGAGGTATCCTCTACAATAATAGTAGAGTCATCTTATAGGAGAGTTGTCAAAGAGGTAAATTGGATGGCAATGGAAAATTCCTCTAGTCAAACTAGTTCTTCAAGTTTTCTTAAATAAGAATTATTAGAATCTCATAATGATGGAAAAGGTCATGTAACAAACACTCTAGAACACTCTCAAATAATATTATCAAAATCATATTGTTCCTTTGTACTAAATTCAGACCCAAAGGAAAGTTCAGTATTGGTGGTCTCTTGAGCTTCATTTGAGGAAAGGTGAACATCTCCATCTAATGGCACCTGAAATAAGTTTTCACCAAGAGACTAACCTTTTTATTTACTTTTACCCTAGTATAAAATTTCCTCAAATAGGTTTCTACTTTGGGACCTCAATGTTTTATTTTCTTATTTTTGGCTAAGGGTGTTAACCTGCACTTTGAAATAGGAAACATGGTCTAATTTGATAGAGAATCATTACATATGATCTTTGAAAGGAACAATATCTCTTAAGCCCAAAAAATCACAAAAGCCTCATCATTATTGAACTCATATAGAGGTATTATGGATTCTTATTGGGCCTAGTCTATGAGTTGAGAATGATAAAGGGTAAATGGGGAATGTCAGATTATTGTCATGATGGTAAAAATGGTATAAGTGTTGAATAGGTTGGTATTGGATAGGTATTCATATATGCTATGATCAGACTTTATTTATTTCACTCAAACTTTTCTTTTTATCTATTTATATAAGGTAAGATTGAAAGAGGGGTAAAGGTTAGTATAACCTAGATGTGGTGTACACTCTATAATCCAGATGATTGTAGATACTCTTCTTTGGCTTGGGAAGATAACCTAAAATAAGAGAGAACTAAAAAAGGTTTGGTTAGTTAGGTAGATGGGTGTATTTCCTAGAAATCTAGAGCCAATAAGCATGAGCTATCTAAGAGGCTATCAATCCACCTTTTGATACAATTTAATGTTGAAAAGAAAGGTTACATAACATAAAAGTACTAGATCTAAAGAAGTAAATAATTTTCAAAAGAAATGCTAATGTTCTAAAAAAATTAAATTTAGGTGAATGCTAAAATGTTAAATAAATATTTAGGTTAGGTTAGGTTGTTTTTTTTATCTGTGAGGTGATAGAGGCTAAAAAAATAAATTTTGGTTGAAGTTTGGTTGGTGGGAATAGCTTGCTAGTTTTTGGTCAAAAAAGTTCACATAGTGACCATCGGTGGTTAGGGTGACCATCAATGATTAAGGTGACCATTGGTGGTTAAGGTGACTATTTATGGTTAAGGTGACCATCAACAATCACTGTGGGTTTGGACAATTTATTAGTTCTAGCTAGAGTAGGTTATGGGCTAGTTACAAAAAGGTTTCATGGGTTGTTGGAGTTTGGTTAATGGTTGTGAGGATAAGAGAGGGTATAAGAAATATCCAATGGAAATGTTTGGTTTAGGTAGAGGTTTTAAAATGAAACAAAGTAAATTAAAATAAATACTTAAATTTTAAGTTATTTAAAGATGTTGGTCAAACTTGGAGGAATTTTGGCAGAGTAATGGTGCATGTGGTTATAAAACAATTTTGACAGAGTGTTAGGTATTTGTTATGATAGTTGGTTGGATATAAGGAAGACCTATAAAAGGAAAATCTTGATAAAGAAGATCTGAGATGATAAATTATCTATCCTCTTTTTTGCCTTTTCACCTCCTACTCTCCTCCTTCTATAGGCAAAGAGAGATGGAGGTGAAAATGTTCCATAAGAGGTTTGTTTGATGATTTCAAGGCTAGGTGATGCATTAGAAAATGAAGAAGGTAGACATATAAATAATATTTTGATGTGTTAGTTCACACACAAATCAAGTTAGTAATTTTAGGTGCTAGGAACTTGACCATCAGTGGTCAGGCTAACCATTGATGGTTAGGGTGACCCTTAACAATTGATAGGGCCAACGTAGAAAGGTTAAGGTTGGGTTAGCTAGGTGGGTTTAAAAAGGTTAGGTTGGTTTAAATGTTAAAGGTAAATGATTGAGGTTAAATTTGGTTTAGTGATTGAAGTTGGCCAAGGTGGGCATCTAGGAGTATTTTGACATTCATAACCATCATGTGCATATTTTTGGTGTTTACATTTTTCCCCTTTTATATGTAATTTGTATCAGTAAGCTATAAAACAAAAAATGGATTATGGATCAAAGGTTTAATTTTCCTAAGTATGAGGAGGTGATGATTCCACTCAAACCAAGATTTGATGAGGTGAAATAGAATCAATTTTGGGTTTGATGAGTGTTTAAGTAGATGGGAAGGTAGGTGACAAGGGTGGCATGTGAGGGTAGGAATTAAGGCACAAACATGCACACAAAATATGACTAAGTATGATAGTAAATATCATACAAGGACTAAGGTTACCAATGTTGGTAAAAAATAATGTTGGTTCTAAAAATATGAGTGATAGGGTAACCAAGCCACAATATTAGTCATAGCTGATCATGTTATTACTATCAAGTCTCCTAAATAGGGTTGATGTTTTTGTAGGTATTTGGGGTAAAAAGTGCTCTTTTAAAAAACACAAATGGTTTGGTTGTGCACAAGGTGGTGAAAATTCAAATGTTCAACATGGAATGATTAGTCGATGCATTTAAAAATACCAAGGTGAGGTCATCATAAAACTATGCAAAAATTTGGGCTATAAAAATGGCCAATGTTGAGGTGGATGTGGTCTAATGGTTTGCAAAGGGTGTTCTCTAATGGTTTATGGTTATTTTGTAGAGAATAGGTGTTTTGATAAATATTGTCTATTTCAAGTCTAAAGGAAAATAGAAAATAATGGTGGGGATAAGTGATTAAAATGAACCCAGATTGGTTTGCACACCATATCCAGACATTGTGAGCACTCATATTTGGCTGGGGAGGACTACCTACAAGTAATAAAATCACTACCACAAGATGTTTGTTAGTATTTAAATGAGTGGGCTTCTAAGATACGTACTTGTTCTAAGAAATGTGAAACTTACTTAGAGATGACAATCCACTTTTAAGAGAAAAAAGAGTAATAAATAACTAAAAAGAGGTAAAGAGAGAGTAAAAGAGAGATAATATTACCATTATTCACAACTTGAGTGTAGTAGAGAGTGCCAGGGTGTAGGTGGTGTACTTTTTTTATATTTTTGAAGTTGTTTAGTTAGGTTTTGGAGATGTTATGGAATCCACAATCATCGATGTTAGTAGGGGAGTGACCAAATATCATTTATACTACCAAGGTCAGTGGTGAAGGTGACTGATGTCAGTAATGCTATCAAGGTGGGTAGGGGTAATAACTAACTAGGGGCTTGTATAAGGCTTTTTTGGATTTGGAAAATGGTTTTGATCAGGTTTGGGAGGTTAGGGAGAGTTATGAGAGAGATAATATGGTTTGGGTAGATCTGGTTAGAGGTTGGTGTGTCAAGTAAAGGGGAAACAAGCAAGGAAGCTTTATAACTCCCTCACAGGGGTTCAGTCAGAAATATATAAAGCAATGAACAATAGATATAAAGTGAGGGTAAATTAAATACTTAAAAGACCCATAAAATAAGTGATGTACTTAGCTATAGTAGTCACTAAATGATAAGTCCCAAATTGATGGTCCTTATTAGGTAGTCTAAACTGATGGCCTGAATAGAGAGAATAAATGGGTATTATTGGTCCTCAAGAGCTTATTTCCTAATCATGATTGACTTATGTAAGATGACATTAAGTTAGGATGTCAAAAGTTGAATGTTGAGAGCTTGAATGCAATTAAGAATGAATTTTATTGATTTATACTAACCTAAACTTCAGGTTGGAGTTTGGGTTATATCACTGATGTCAGTGATCTTGTCAATGTCAACTATGGGTTGATCAATGTTGATGACCCTAAAATAGGTAAAACTTACTATTTTTGGCCTATTTTCTATTGATATTCATGCCAAGTGTGGCAACCATTACAAAATGGTAAAAATAAGAGGTTAAGAATGAGGTAGTTGATTAGGAATTTAGTTTGGAAGTGTGAATAAGTCTTGGGTAGTTAGGATGAGGGGAATAAGTCTTGAGGTTACTCATCAAGTGAGAATTAGTCATAGGGTGAGGTGGCCAGGTAAAGTGGAAATAGGATTTTTTAATTAACTTAATTAAGTATTTTAGATTAATTAAATGTGTGAGGGGTAAAAGCATGGGTTAGGGAGGTTAATTATTATTATTAAAAAATGGGTTAAAGGGGTTTCAATATAGGGAGTTACACGTGTGTGTGACGTAATTTTGGTTTCTACATTTGCCCCTTTTTGTCTTGTAATTTTTACTTACAAGTTTTCAAGAAAAAATTAAGAGTTAGATTCTCTAAGTATTGGATGAGGTATCCCCCCTCAAAATAGGAATTAACAGAGGAGAAACTGGAATTGGGACTGGTTTGAGAAAAAGGTAATTGGGTTAATGGTGGAGAATTGAGTATCAATTCATATGCTTATACTACTATGAGATATAGTTGACAAAGTCAAGAAAAAGTAAGGTTAAGGATAACTTAGATAGAAGTAACCAAAGCACAACTTGTATGTGATAGCTAAGAAGTTAGAACAATAAAAGTTGTAGCTCCAATGGTCAATGTGTCCTTAGTATCTAGGGTAAGAAGTGCCCTTGGAAAACAAAAAAGGGTTGAAGGTGATAGGATGGGTGTGGTTGCCATCCAAAACATCTAATATACATACATGTGTATAATATCCAACTATAGCGAAATAACATAAATGATCAAGATAAGTAATACAAGGTTGGTGTAAAAGGGTAAATTAGCAAGGAAATATTTATGATCTCTAAGCAAAGTCATCATGGATGAAGATTTGAGTGATCTGTAATTGTGTTTGTCATGGTTGGGGAGATATATGTGATCTCCAATTGCCCTAATGTATAGGTAAAGTCTAAAAATTTAGGGTTACTTTGTTGGGGAAAACATTATTAGAATGGTGTTGACATCAATGACATTGTTAAAATAGTAATAGGTAGTGCCAATGTTAGCACAGTAGGTAAATGTTGCCAATGTCAGTATGTGTAAGCACCGATGTCAGTAGATTAGGTTAAGAATTTTAATTTTGGTAGTTGACCAAACTTGACAAAAGGGGGTTTGGTAGTTGACCAAACTCATTTACAACTTTATGATTGGAGGGGAAAAATAGAGCTATGAGAGTGATTGAGATGCTAAAGTAAGGAGGGGACCCAACAAGAGGTGTACCACCATAGGAGTTAGCTATGCCAGTCAGGAGGAGATGGAGAGATGAGGTAAAAATATCTACTAGTTGGTTTGAAATTTGATTTGGGTATTTATATTTTTAGGCTAATTTAGAGGTGGGGGTGTAGAAAATGTTAATAAAGGGGTAGAAAATAGGGTAGGGTAGTGTTAGGTTAAGTTGGGGTGTTTTTTTGGGTAGGTTTTAGGTTAAATTTTTAATATTGGGTTTAGGTCATTTGGCCCTAAGGCCAAACCAATCACTAACATCAATGAGGTTCATCGATGTCGACCAATAGGACACTGAGATTAGTAGGTGCCTACTAATGTCAAATGATAATTAGGCCTACAAAACATAGACATTGATAACTATGAATAACTAGCAAAATATGACAAAGGTGTAGTTTGGATCCCTTGTGGAAGTAGAAGACTAGCCTAATAGATGAGCTAGCCTTAGAAGACCCCATGTCGATTGAGTGATACCTAAATAACATAGTTTAGGGCCACAAGCCAATGTAGTTTTCCCAGAGCCTAAGAAAAAGAACTAAAAAGGTATGTTAGGGGAAATGGATAAAAAGGTAGGTTGAGATAGGTCAAGAGGTCTAGGGCTTAAAAGATAGGGCATAGTGTCAAGGGTCAAGGATATAGGCTGCCAGGCCTAGAGTTGTGATAGGTAGGTAGGCCTAGGGTGGAGAGAGAGAGAGAAGAGGTAGTGAAGCCTAGGGTAGAGAGAAAAGAGTAGGGTAGTTAGTGAAGTGGGTATATGGCTGAGATAACCTTAGAAGACCCCGTGTCCACTGCGTGCTGCCTATATAGCCCAATTTAGGGCCTCAGACCAATGTAGTTCTCCCAAAGAGAAGGGAAAAAAGGTGGTGATGGAGTATATTAAAATGTATGTGACTTTGAGTTGTGTGTGTATGGATGTGGGCAAGGATGAAGCTAATATTATGGGATTGTCTATGAGGCTTTTGACATGTATGAGGAGGGATGTCATTCTAGATGAGTGGGAGCACATGGTAGTAGTGGGATTATGAGTGTTACATTATTTTTAAGTCACCTAAGATGTGAGCCTCATGATAACATCGATTGAGAGGTGGGATCACACCACCAACACCTTCCATCTACCGACTGGAGAGTTGACAATGACTCAGGAGGATGTTTATAATATTTTATGGTTGCTATTCTAGGGTGAGGAGCTCTTTGCATGCTCAAGAGAGGAAAATAATATAAACATGTTGGCCTTATATAGAGAGCATGTTAGTGAGGTGACCTACCATTTGGCAAGTTTCATGTACAAGGCACTCTATATGGCTGATGAGGAGTAACTTTGATTGAGCATCTTGATGATGATTAGGATCATGATGTATTCATTACTAGATATAGATGGTGGTAGATTTATAATTAAATTGACAAGTGTTTTTGTAAAGTTGGTTGAGTAGTAGACTATTTTTGCTCAAGGTCAAATATTTTTAGCATAGTTATACAGAGAGATATGGGGTTTGAGACTACGATGGCAATATAGTTTGTGTCAACCATCTACTATATTATTAGGTGTATGAGAAAATCATGGTGACATGACCATTGGGGTTACCTACCATGATATTATCCAACTTTAAGTTTGGTTTTAGATGGTGGAGAGAGGGCATGGCACAGACTCGAGTGGATTGCATGGTGTAGGATATTGACTATTATAGGTGTATGCTTGAGGGTTTGATCCCTATAGATATTTTGTGGAGACACTACCTAACATATATGATATTTAGAGGATAGGAATAATAACTTTTTAGTTTATAGAGCTCACTATGGGTCAGGGGAAGGTGAACTAGTGAGTTAGAGATGGTTCTTATGACACAAGTCAGGAGGTAGTTTAGTCTTCTATAGGATATTCTACCTACCTTCCCTCGATATAGGAGGGATGACATAGAGGCATCCCTACCATTAGCCCAGGATCTACTAGCAGGGCCAAGTGTTCTAGATCCAAGGTGCACAACAACATATACATCTTGGTGGGGAGGTTTACATCTCATGATGGAGGTTAAGAGGCCACCACTAGATTTGCAAGGGTTAGCGAGAGAGAGGGATGCAGTGGTATAGGATTTAGGCCCAAGATACAATAATATAGACTAGAAATACAACCCATACACTAGTATTAGCCTTATATGGGTAGGTGGTGATGTTATAGGGTTAGGTTGGGGCACTATAGAGCCAAGTTGTAGCACTACAGGGCCAATGTTTAGTCTTATAGGGTTAGATGACTATAGTGATAACAAAGAGGGATAGTCTAAGAGCAATAGGTTAGGCTACTCCTCCTTGAAAGCCATAAGTACTAGTATAGGCTATGCCATCATTAGGTGCTATGGAACCTCCATATATTGTATCTTTGGTGAGATATATGGCTACCCTGGATGAGATTACCTACTATGAGAGGGTGATTAAAGAGTTTCTATATGTTTAGAGATATTTAGAGTTCAGAGAGTAGGAGAGGTCTATGTCATGTGCCATAGATTATAGCTCATGCAAATGTAGATGGGTGGAGAGTGGTGATGACATAGCTTCCTCACAACCATATAGAGAGCCTTGAAGACCCTGAGTGTCAGAGTTTGGCATTTTTTATTATATATGTTATATGTATATCAGCCTGTGAGTTGAAGATGTGAGATGTATATTTTGAGAGAGAGATCATATTATGATGATGTAGTTATGGATATGTATTAATCCTATATATATATATATATATATATATATATATATATATATAGGATTAATACATATCCATAACTACATCATCATAATATGATCTCTCTCTCAAAATATACATCTCACATCTTCAACTCACAGGCTGATATACATATAACATATATAATAAAAAATGCCAAACTCTGACACTCAGGGTCTTCAAGGCTCTCTATATGGTTGTGAGGAAGCTATGTGGATATGTATTAATCCTATATATATATATATATATATATATATATATGAGATGTTCATTTATTATGATGTTGAGATGTATATATTATGATAGATGATGATGATATGGATGATTATTTTATGTTATGTTAATTTGATGTTAATGTTGATCATATTAGTTGAGTTAGACTAGCCTTTCCCATATATGTGATGGTATATGTATAGTTGGTTGGTTAGTTTTATCTTAGCATTTTTACATATTTTGTGATGGTGTATGCTTAAAATGAATAAACTGGTTATGTTCATTTATTTTATCATTTTTCCATATTTATGATGTTGTATGCATAAAATAAATTGAGTAGGCTTTGATAGTGTTGGTATGAATTGTTTCTTCATATTAATAGAGAGATTGACATATGATGTGGATGGGAAAATAAAGAGGCAAAATGCTCATGCATCAATAAAGACCATAATTAGAACATAAATAGGCTCAAGAAAATGATCCTCTTTCATGCCTTATATCATTAAACCATTGTGTTTGTTAAAGGAGTGTCATGTTTACCTTATATTAAGTGAGCTTCATAGTCCCTTAAAAGAGTACAAGGGAAAAAAGGGTAAAATGAGGGAAAATGTTTGGGTAGCATAACCTACAAACTGGGGATGATATGTCCTTTTTATGGGTGACCTGAGAGCTACTATAGGCAAGTCCATGACTTAAAGTTTTTTTTTTAAGATGATCAATGTAGGAAGCCTACAATGGGATTTTATATAGGTTAAGGTCATATAAATTTGATCAATATGAGAATCCCTTTTTATTTATATTTACTTTTGAGAACAAAGCTTATCCATCCTTCAAGAGAGTGGTCTACGCATTTGTTTTTAAATTTAAATAATTGTCATTCAAGGGAGCAGTCTATGTTGAGAAGCATGACTTGAGACTTGATAAATTTGTCACATATCCCATTTTTAAAAAATTCTTTTAGTCATGGACAAGACTATAGAGGCTTAAGATTTTTACACTTTGAGGGAAACACCATACCACTACATAGGTTAACTAAGTGTATATGATTAAGGGTGAAGAGGAAGGGAAATGAATGCAATAGGGATGCACAAAGGATAAGCTTAAGTTAAACACAAGGTAAAGTGATGCTTTTTTAACAAAAGAATGGTCATAGGTGTAAGGCATTTAAAGGCTTGAGTTCTATCCTTCCTTCAAGAGAAGATAAGTGAGAAGTTCTTAAGCCATACTTGTGAGTTATGATATAAGGTCCAAGCCACTTAGGAGCAAACTTACCCCATTTGATTTTCTCCATGTTAGTCACGTGTTGATTTTATTTTAAGACAAGATCCCCTATATTGAAATCTCAATCTTTGAGGTTTTTGTTATAAGCACATTTGATATGCTCTTGATAGATTTGGAGGTGGGTGAGGGCTATGAGATGGTGCTCATCAAGAAATTCAAGTTGAGTCAAATGTTTGTATCAAAAGTCATCATTAGTAAGTATGTTTTGTAGAGAAATGTGAAGAGATGGAATCTAGACTTCAAAAGGCAAAATAGCCTCTATCCCATATACCAAGGAAAAAAGGTATAAAACCCATATGGGTTCGAATGCTAGTGTGGTAAGCCCATAAATCAAAAGGAATGTGTGTGTGCCAATCCTTGCTGGTATCATTGACTACCTTCATGAGAATTTTGGTCAATGTTTTGTTAGAAGCTTCTACCTATCCATTTTATTGTGGATAGTATGGTGATGAGAAGCTTAATTTGATTCCAAATGTATCACAAAGACTTTGAATAGTCTTATTTTTGAAAGATTTGCTATTATCTGTTATAATTTTATGAGGGACACCAAAATGATAGATGATGTGATAGTTGATGAAGTCAATAATTTTTTTAGCTTTAGTGGAGATGAGAGGGATAACCTAGACCCACTTGGTGAAGTATTCAGTGGCAGTAATAATAGAATGATGACAGAGGGAGGAATGAGGGTTAATCTCCCTGATTAGATGTAAGCCCCATTGGGAGAAGGGATAAACTTCTTTATCAACTTATAATGTAGGATTGGAAATATGAAGTATATTATCATGTTATTGACACTTGATGCAACATTAAATGTAATCAACATAGTCTTGATGGAGTATGGGCCAATAATATCCAAGTCAAAGGATACGCTTGACAACTACATGACCATTGAAATGCCCACCACAAATCCCATCATGAACTTCATTAATAGTGAAGGGAGTCTCAGTACTAGTGAGGCATCTAAGGAGAAGACCATCAAAACCTCAATTGTAGAGAAGTCCCCCTAGTATAGTGTAATGAGCAACACATTTTATGAAGGCACATTTCTCATTATTGGAGAGATCAGATGGGTTAATAGAGAAGGAAAGATAATCCATGAGTTACTTGTACCATAGGTCATGTGGGTTGGCAGTTACATTTATGATAAAGAGGATATTAGTTGAGACATAGGAGGTAATGTTAAGCAATGCATGGTAACATAGATTCTTGAGGAAGAGGATGAAAATGGTATGTGTGAAGAAAGTGAAGCCATCATATCAGCAAACTTGTTTGTAGATAGAGGAATAGTTTGTAAGAGATAAGAGTCAAATGATCCCAATAGTGTATCTACACCATGTTATACCACTACAAAATTTCATTTCTACATAGGTATGAACCATTAATCTGGTTAACCACTAGATAAGAACCACAAAAAATGGTTATGTATTTGATAGCCAAAATGAGAGTTATTTGAAGTCTTAAAATCAAAGCCTCATATTCAACCATATTGTTAGTGCATTCAAAATCCAATTTAAATGACAAAGGAATAGGCTCACCCTTTAGAGGAATAAGAATGACCCTCAAAACCCCACCGTATTAACATTTAGATCCATAAAAAAACATCATCATTTGATAAGGGATGTCATCGGTGGAAAGCATTATGATGGATTAGTTAGGGAATTTGAGCTTTGAAGGTTGATTATCAAGTAAAGGGGTAGTAACTAACTAGTTAGTGATTATTTTCCCCTTAATAAACTTTTGTTAAATGAATTCTAAGTTAAATTTGGCAAGAATCATGAGCCATCGAGATACATGTTGGTTGTGATATGGTTTGGAATGCATGTATTTGAGGGGATCAGTATGGGTGACCACATAGGTTTTATGATTTGGGAAAAATGGTGAATCTTGGAGGTGGAAAAGACCAATGCAATGTAATTTTTTTTAGTATGGGTATATCAATTCTCATAATCAATAAGTGTGTAGCTTATGTAGTAAACTGCCTACTTTCAATGTTGGTCATCTCGATGTGTAATCATAGGACCTAGAAAATGGTTTGTTGTAGAGATGTATAGGTAGAAAGGCTAATTTTACTTAGGTGGAATAAGAAATGATGGGGAAAGGAGGTATTGTTTAAGTGTGTCAAAAACTTCTTGGTAATCTATATTCCAATGGAAGGATACATCTTTTTTGATTAGATGGTGAAAGGGTTGGCAATGATCTGACAACTAGGAAATGAACTGACAGATTGACTGAAGTTTTCCCTATATGCTATGGATTTGTTTGATATTAGTAGGTGGAGGCATCTCTAAGATTTATCTAAATTTAGTAGGGTCAACCTCAATACCATGAAGATAAATGATAAAACCTAAGAGCTTACCAAAAATTATACTAAAGACATATTTCTTAGGGTTTAATCAAATGTTATATTGAAGGAGATGAGTAAATATAATTTTGAGAACTGTCAAGTTCTCTTGATGAAATTTAGACGTGTTGAGTAAGTCATCTATATAATCTTTTATAATTTTGTGTAGGAGATCATGGAAAATGAAGGTTGTCTTATGTTGATCCTCAGGAGTGACTAAGATTTGATTATATCTAGAGAACCCATCCATAAGTGATAGCATCTCATGGTCAACTATTAGATCAAAAAATTGGTTGATACTTGGTAATGGGAAGTTATATTTTGGACAAGTGAGGTTTAAGTCACAATAGTCATTGTAAATATGTATTCCCCTAGTAACTTTTATGATAGGAACAATATTTGAAATCCATTATGGGTAGTTGATGGGTTGGATAAATTTAACAGAAAGGAGGCATTAGAGCTCTTCTTTGACAAAAAAATCAATATGAAGGTGCATCTTACAAAGCTTCTACTTAATAATTTTAGTATCTCAATTGGTGGAAATGTTATGGGTGATGATAGATGGGTCAATACCAAGAATATCATTATAAGACCAAGAAAAGGCTTTGCTATGGTCATTTAGAAATATGGCATAATCAGCTTGCTCAAAGGAATCTAAAGATTGACAAATCTTGAGGATGAGAGGGTTATCATGAGTGGGTAGGTTGATGTCAATGGTTGATTCATTAACATAGCTTGTGTTTTAGATGTGAGTGATCATTGGATATAGGAATCATCCACACCCATATATGTGATAATTATGTTATCATCTTGACATTGGATAGTGTTAATAGTGGGAGAGTCTTCATCAACTATTTTAGGATGAACGAGAGGAAGGGCCCTTATTTGCTTACCATAGTGATAGGTGAGAGGCCCCAAATGGATGACATTTATTTAAAAAAATTAGGAGGTATATATACCTCTAATTCAGTAGGTGATGGTGGAGTAGAAGGTGGAGAAGAAGAGATTGGTTCTTCAATAATGGGTATATGGGAAGTTTTAATGAGTTTAGTTGGTTTGTCATATCCCACCCCTTGCCTCTTTTTGGCATTTTCAATGGTTTGGCTAGTGGGATATTCGGTAGGCATATGGACACCTTGTTCATAATGACCCAAACCAAATCCTTTCCCAGCACACTAATAGAGATAGGTGTGAGTGAATCTAGGGTTACTTAGGAAAGAGAAGTCATAGGTAAATGGTTGTGGGGAAGAAGATAGATTGTTGACAGTGGGAGCTTGATCAATTCCCCCATATGTGAAATTGGTTCAAAGGTTAGGGGGCCCATAAGGGATGACAATACCAATGTAGGGATCATAATTTGGGTGCATGTGAAGCATTTCATACTCTTGTGGAGTATAAAACATGTTGAGCATCAATAAATGATATTTATCGAGTGACAAATATTGAAAGGTCTCCTTCATGGGATCCTTGTTAGGAATTTGTGTTGCCGATATTTGTGTAACCAGGGTAGTGGAGCTTGTGGAAGCTTTAGAAGTATCATGTAGGGAAGATGATGTTTTCAATGGAATGAGAACTGTTAAGGTGTGGAGCTAAAAGCTTCACCAAATGAGTGTTATGCAAAGTTGCAGGAGTCACATAGTCACCGGCGTTGGTCAGGAGAGACCGACGTTAGTTAGGAGTAGACCAAGAGATGCCAGCGTCGGTCAGGGATCGGCTGACGTCGGTCATAGGCAAATAGGTAGGAACCGATGTCGGTTACCTGTGCGTCTAGTATTCTATTTCTGTGGATAAAATAGAATGTTTGCATGGTAGGATTAAGTGTTAGTCTTAAGTCTGCATCTCTATTTTAAGTAAGACTATTTTAAGCCTTAGATTAGGTAGGCATATCTAATGGTTGTAAAGGTATGCTCATGTTTCCTAATATTATATATTGGGATAGATCTTCATAGCTTATTGAGTTGGTATGTAACAGTATTGTAAAATATATGTGAATCATTCCAGGTTGTTGGATTTGATTGTAACTCTTAAGGGAAAGAGGTCTAAGAAGAGATCTGTACATCTGAGAGAGGTGTGGAAGAAAAGAAGTTTCTTCAATTGTAATTCCTTCTGTAAAGAGTTTAATACAATTTTTCATGGTGGTTTCTTATATCTATTGTTCTTTGCCAATTTTGATTCTAGTTACTTATCTTTTTGATTGAATTTCGTATTTAGTTGCTTGCTAATTGTAATCAAGTTTGTTGGTTGATCCCCAGCAAATTGGTATCAGAGCTCAGGTTCACTAACAGGTGGTTCAGATTTGTGTAGTGTGTATTGATTACAAGTTACTCACATGGATTTCTATTTGAGTGGGAGAAGCAATGGTAGAAGAAAGTAAACTGAGAATGGAGAAGTTTAATGGCAAGAATTACCAACTATGGAGAATGCAGATAGAGGATTATCTGTATCAAAAGGATCTATACTTACCGTTAGGTGGGATTGTAAAGAAGCCCATAGACATGGAAGATGAAGAATGGGAAGTTCTTGATAGAAAGGATCTGGGGTCTGTAAGACTGAGTCTGGCATCTACTGCGATATCTAATTTATCACAGGCAAAGTCAATGATAGAGTTAATGGCTACTTTAGCAAATTTGTATGAAAAACCCTCAGCTTCAAATAAGATATATCTTATGAACCAATTATTTAATTTGCAAATGAATGAAGGTGGATCTGTGTCTAATCATCTAAATGATTTCCATGGAACTGAAAATCAATTAAGTTTAGTCAAAATTGTGTTTGATGATGAAATTAAAGCTCTATTAATCTTATGCTCATTACCTGAGAGCTGGCATAGCTTGGTAATGGCAGTTAGTAATACTGCTTCTACCTCAAATATTTTAAAAGTAGATGATGTTGTTAGTGTTATCTTGAATGAGGAAATCCATAGGAAAAACACAGAGGAAGCATCAGGGAATGCTTTAAGTTTTGAGAGTAGGGGAAGGCAGAAAGAGAAGAATAAGAAAGGGAGATCAAGGTTGAAGTCAAAGATGAGAGGAAGATCCAAATCAAGAAATGGCAGGAGGAGAGCCTACTGGAATTGTAAAAAGATATGACACATAAGCAAAGATTGCTGGTCAAAGCCTAAGGAGGAAAATCAACATGAAGGAAAAGAAGAAGCAAAAGTTGTAGGTATTTCACAAGATTCTTTAATATTATCTTTGCATAATAATATAGAATCTTGGGTTTTAGATTCTGGTGCATCTTTTCTTGCTACCCCAAATAGAGAATATTTTAGTGACTATGTCCAGGGAGATTTTGGAATAGTGTACTTAGGGGATGATGAGCCATGTAGAATGATTGGCAAAGGTAAAGTGCAGCTGAAAATGTAGAATGGAAACACATGGGTGTTGAGAGATGTTATGCATGTTCCCATCTTGAAGAGGAATTTGATTTCTGCAGGAAAGTTAGGGGATGAGGGTTCTACAGTAACTCTCATAGCTGAATCTTGGAAGGTAACCAAGGGTGCACTTGTGTTAGCTAGAGGTAAGAGAGAAGGTACTCTCTATTTATGTAATTATATTACTAAGAATTCTCCTTCTATATTATCTACTTCAGATGTAGATGCAAAGATGTGGCATCACAGGCTTGGCCACATGAGTGAGAAGGGAATGTCAATTCTTAAGTCAAGAGGTAGCTTTCAGATTTGAAAAGCATAGATCTGGATTTTTGTGAGCACTATATTTTTGGAAAATAAAAGAGAGTAAGTTTTCTCAAGACTGGGTCAACAAAGAAGAAGCATAAGTTGTAGCTTGTTCACACAGATGTGTGGGGACCGGCTCAGGTTGCTTCTATTGGAGGATCACAATACTATGTTTTTTTCATAGATGATGCTACAAGAAAGGTATGGGTCTATTGTATTAAGAAGAAATCTGATGTATTTGAGACTTTTAAGATTTGGAAATCTATGGTTGAGAATGAAACAGGTAGAAGATTGAAGTGCCTGAGATCTGACAATGGTGGTGAGTTCTACAATCACAAGTTCAATTGGTATTGTTATATGCATGGAATACATAGGCAAAGGACTGTTCCAAGGACACCTCAACAAAATAGAGTTGCTAAAAGGATGAACAAAACAATTATGGAGCGTGCATGGTGTATGAGGTTGCATGCTGGGTTGCCCTTAGAGTTTTGGATAGAAGCTATGGATACAATAGTGTACCTGATTAATAGAGGACCCTCTATAGCTCTAGATGGTGGAATTTTAGAAGAGGCATGGATAGGTAAAAAGGTACATCTCTCATTTCTCAAAGTTTTTAGTTGTGAAGCTTTTGTGCATGTTGATAAGGAAAATAGAAAGAAGCTAGATGCTAAGTCTATGAGGTGCACATTTATTGGTTATGGCTCAGGAGATTTTGATTTCAAGTTTTGGAATCTAGGAACTAATAAAATAATTAGGAGCCATGATGTTGTTTTCAATGAACAGGTGATGTATAGTGATCAGCTAAAGAAGCTGAATCAATCTAGGCAGAGTAATGGAGAATTGGATGAGGTGATGGTCCAAAATGAGCTCGCGAGAAGAAATAATCACATATAGGAAAACACAAAGACTAATGTCAGCCAGGCAGGAATCGACGTCGGTAGAACAAAAACTGATGTCGATCATAAAGTGACCAACATCGGCCAAGAAGAAATCGAGGTCAGTCATGAGGAACCGACGTCGGTCAGTAACAGGCTTAGAAGTGACCGAGGTCGGTCATTGTCAGAGAATTTGGGTGGATAGTGTGTTGTGAATGAGTCTCAGATACCCATCAAGAGGTTAGAAAGGGTAAGTAAACCTCCAATTTGATATTCCCCTTCATTATTCTATTTATTGCTTACTGATGGTGGAAAACCAGAGAGTTTTGAAGAAGCAATATAGATATAATCCAAGAATCAGTGGGAGCGTGGCATGGTTGAGGAAATGGATTCCTTGCAAGAGAACCAAACGTGGGATTTGGTTGAGTTGCCAGCTGGTAAGAAGACACTGAAGAACAAATGGACCTATAGATTGAAGGAAGGTGAGAATGGACAGATGAGATATAAGGCTAGGTTGGTAGTGAAAGGATTTGCACAGAAACCAGGTATTGACTTTGGTGAGATTTTTTCTCTTATTCTTAAAATGACTTCTATATAGACTGTACTGTCTTTAGTTGCTATTGAGAATTTGCATCTTGAGTAGCTTGATGTTAAGACAATGTTTCTTCATGGAGATTTGGATGAAGAAATATATATGGATCAGTCAGAAGGATTTGAGGTCAAAGGTAAGGAGAAGTTAGTGTGCAGATTGAATAAAAGCTTGTATGGCCTCAAACAAGCTCCTAGATAATGGTATTTGAGATTTGATAGGTTTATGACTGAGCATGGCTACAATAGGTGTCAATCTGACCATTGTGTGTATTTTAAGAGATTGGATAATGGTAGATATATTATTTTATTGTTGTATGTAGATGATATGCTGGTTTCAGGATCACACATGCAGGATATCTTTGAGCTTAAGGTGAAATTAGCTCACACGTTTGCCATGAAGGATTTGGGAGCAACAAAGAAAATCCTTGGCATGAGTATCAAGAGAGACAGGAAAAATCACAGGTTAATTTTGTCTCAAGAGGATTATGTGATCAAGGTGTTGAAATGGTTTAATATGCAGGATGCAAAATCGGTAAGCACACCTATGGCTGGACATTTTAAATTGAGTAAAGAACAGTGTCCTAATTCACATGATGAGGTAGAGTACATGAGGAAAGTTCCATATTCTTCCGTGGTTGGAAGTTTAATGTATGTAATGGTATGTACTAGACTGGATATTGCCCAAGCAGTGGGAGTTGTAAGTAAGTATATGGCCAATCCAGGAAAGGAACACTAGAAAGCAGTTTAGTGGATCCTTAGATATCTGAGAGGGACTAGAAATAGGCATTTGTGCTATGGCAGTTCAAATACTTCTCTACATGGTTATGTAGATTCAGATATGGCAGGTGATTTTGATGGCAGGAGGAGCACCACAGGATATGTTTTCACTGTTGGTGGAATGGCGGTTAGCTGGATATCAAAGTTGCAGAAGGTTGTTGCCTTGTCAACTATAGAAGCAAAATATATTACAGTCACAGAGGCTAGCAAAGAGATGATATGGATGACACGGTTCGTGGAAGAGCTAGGAAAGGAGCAAGAGAGTTGCAGATTGTATAGTGACAGTTAGAGTGCAATTCATTTGGCTAAGAATTCAGCCTTTCACTCAAGAACAAAGCATATACAGCTTAGGTACCACTTCATAAGACATGTATTGGAGGATGGTGAGTTGAAGCTGGAGAAGATCCATACAAATAAGAATCTTGTAGATATGCTAACCAAGCCGGTAACAAAGGAGAAGTTAAATCTTCATTCAACTTTTGTTGGTCTTCATGATTGAGTTGAAGATGGAGGAGCTAGAAGATGTTGCTGTACAGGTACTGGTGTAGCTGTTTATCTCCAAGTGGGAGATTGTTAAGGTGTGGAGCTAAAAGCTTCACCAAATGAGCATTGTGCAAAGTTGTAGGAGTCACACAGTCACTGGCATTGGTCAGGAGAGACTGACATCAGTCAGGAGCAGACCAGGAGATGCCGGCATTGGTCAAGGATCGGTCGATGTCGGTCACAGGCAAATAGGCAGGAACCGATGTTGGTTACCTGTGCATCCAGAATGCTATTTCTATGGATAGAACAAAATGTTTTCATGGTAAGATTAAGTGTTAGTCTTAAGTCTGCATCTCTATTTTAAGATTGTTTTAAGCCTTAGATTAGGTAGGCATATCTAATGGTTGTAAAGGCATGCTCATGTTTCCTAATATTATATATTGGGATAGATCTTCATAGATTATTGAATTGGTATGTAACAGTATTGTAAAATATATGTGAATCATTCTAGGTTGTTGGATTTGATTGTAACTCTTGAGGGAAAGAGGTCTAGGAAGAGATCTGTACATCTGAGAGAGGTGTGGAAGAAAAGAAGTTTCTTCAATTGTAATTCCTTTTGTAAAGAGTTTAATACAAGTTTTTAGGGTGGTTTATTGTATCTATTGTTCTTTGCCAATTCTGATTCTAGTTACTTATCTTTCTGATTGAATTCCGTATTTAGTTGCTTGCTAATTGTAATCAAGTTTGTTGGTTGATCCCCAGCAAGAACATCATTGGGACTATAAGTCATGTTTCATGTTTTAAATGGAGGTGGGTCACCAGGTATAACATGTACTTATCCATCATGTTCAAACTTGACATAATGGTGTAAAGTTGAGGGTACACATGCCATAACACATATCCAAGGTCATCTAAGTAGTATGTTTTATTAGAACTCTCTTTCCACAACATAGAAGAGCTTAGGAATAGTGTGGGGACCTATATGGATATGTAAGACAATAGTGCCCACCATAGTAGTTGTGGTATTATTAAAAGACTAGAGTACCACATCGGTTTGAGATATGCAATTGTCAAGAAGGGCTAGCTGTTTATAGGCATGTGTGGAAATAATATTAATACTAGCTCCTCCATCGACCATGACTCTCTTGACATGAGTTTGATCAATATATATAGTAATAAAAATGGTATAATCTTGATCTTTAGGGTGTTGTAGTGGAATTTCTAAATTACTAAAAGAAATTAGAGAGATGGAATTAAGGGAGCTGACCAAAGATACAAGAGGTTGGGGATCATCTGATTGTACCTTGATCACATGGAAAACACTAATCAAAGTTTGATGGTGTTGGGATGAGTTTTGAATTAAATCATATAAAGACATTTTCATAAGAGTTTGGTGAAGCTATTTTACTATTGAGTTTTGAATAACATCTGAAGATGTTATTTTAGGAACACCCAAGATGGAAATTTTAGGATTAGGAGGAGTGTCTTTGGTAAAGGGATAAACCTAAGGAATAGAAACCTTTTCCTTAGCTTTATATTTTTGGTTTTGTGATCATGTGGCCATATTAACTATGTTGATTTGAAATGTCAGTGAAGGAGGTGGTAAAGGGGTTATGATGACATCTTTGGGTTTGAATTTAGAAAGAATAGTAGGAGGCACTATGGATGCCAAAAGTGGAATAATAGGAAGGTTAATGAGAGTATCATCAAAGATATTTTTGACATCAAAGTGTTGTTGAATGAATTCTGAGGACTTTATAACTCTTATTATCATGTCCAGGAGAATGATGTTATAAACACACTTGTGTATCATTAAACCAAGATGGATTAATTCCAAGAGGACTATAAGGCTTAATGGGAGGAATATTTATTATAGAATATTGTAATAACTAATGTAGGAAAAAGCTCTAAGAGCCTACAAGTGGGATCACACTTATTGTGTTAGTAGGAGTGGACACCTTCTTGTGTTTTGATGTTGAAAAGGTAATTTTACATGGTAATTTATTTGGTAATGGTAGAGTTACATGTTTTGTTGCCACTTTATTAGTGTCAGATGTGAAAGGCCTACTAGATGGCAAAGGTAAGAGTGGAGGTAACTTAGCCTTTTATTTTACTTGGGTTAGAAATATTCTAACTAAAGTAGAGGGGTGTGGTCCCAAAATGGATGGTAAAGTTGAGAGCTAAAGAAGGGATTGGTGAGATCTATGAAGATTAACTTTTTTCTATAATTCAGGCTATGAAACTCCAACTTGTGGTTGAGTTGAATCTAATTTCACCTATGGATGAATTAAATTAGATATGGGGTATACACCTAAGGCCCTGATCTACTTTAATGTGGTAGATTCCTATGAGGGTGAGGGTTATGATGTAGATGACTAGACTTTAGGTGCTTTTGGTGAAGAAGATCTAGATTTGTCAAAGATCTTAGGGTAAAGGGTAGTGAGAGGGTTGGTGGTAAAGGTTGATATTCATTGTGTTGGATAAGGAGTTTTAAGTTGATCTTAAAATGCCACATGATCTAGCTTCGTGGAGTCAAGAAATTATAGACTTTTCACCAAACATGAGAAGGGTTTAGATGAAGTTGACATAGGCCATGCAATTGTGTCTTTATAAGGCTAAGGTGTTTGGGAAAGATGGAAATTATTGGTTTCTACTACTTTAGGCCAAAGATAATAAAAAGCTATAATGAGGTCCTCTTCAACAGAGATAGGAAAAGAGACATGGTCTACCATAAATGGGGGAGAGGTAGGTGAAGAAGGTTCCTCAAGAGGGTAAAGCATAGTTATTATGGCTCCCTCAACATGTGGGTGAGGAATAGGTAAAGTATGATCCTCCATATGTAAAAGAAGGGGTAAGAGTGGTACAATAGGAGTAGTCATAATAATTCTCTCATCTATTATGGGAGTAGATAATAGTGACTCCTCTAAGTGCAAAGGTGGATTGGATGGGGTACTACTCTCTATAGGTGGAGGAGAGGTAGGGGAAGAAGGTTCCTCAAGAGGGTATAATGTAGGAATGATGTTCATTTCAACATGTGCTTGAGAAATGGGTAGGGTGTGGTTTTTAATTGGTAAGAGGATATGTAATATTGGTGGAAAAAGAATTGGCATTATAGGCTACTCAGGTGGCAAAAGAAGTGATAAAGGAGGCTCTTCCTTTTGAGGGAGTGGAATAGTTGAAATAGAATCTTCTACCTAAGGAGGAAGAATGGGAAAAACTAGTACCACTGAATGTGATGGTGGAGTTGATGAAATAGGTATCTCTTGTTGAGGGGAATGTTGAACTAGAGGTAAAGGAAAGACCATATTAACTATATGGATATTATGATCACCTAAGTTAGTTATGGTCTGAATAATATTTTGATTTAGTGAATGGTTAGGAAAAGTTTGAACACATCCATTCTTTGATTAAGGGGTGCATTAGGATTATACAAGCTGAGATCACCCTTATCAATCATATCTTGAATAATGTTGTTGAATGTCTTACAATTATTTGAATTGTGGCCTTTAACTCGATGGTAACCACAAAACTCATCTTCCTTATACCAAGTTGTAATAAGATGGGAGGGTTCAAATTGTATAGGAGGTTTGATCTGAGGTAGGGTTATAAAACCTTGTTGCAATTGTTTCTCCAAGATGGATGTATATGACTCTCCAATGGGAGTGTATTGTCTTTGTTCATACCATTATTAGAATTTCTTAGTCAGATTTTGGTAAGTTAAGGAATTTGATTGGTTTGTGGTTGTGGAAGAAGCTAACGTAATGACCATAACTTTATCAGAGCCTTTAAATTTTTGGTTAGAAGGAGAAGTTTTAGAGAAGGATTCATTTGATTTGGAATTTGGATTCTTTTTGTGCAACTTGACTATGCCTTCATCTATAGTGTGAACCTCAAGTTTTTGTGCCATTATAAAGGCCTCATCAAATGTGCAAAAGTTTTTACCTAGAGTGTGGATGAGATGTAATTAGCATATGCCATTGAGAAGAGCTCAATAAGCTCAGGTTGGGATAAAGAGAAGGAGAGTTGATTGATCAAACTTCTCCAATGAGTGACAAAATCTGCAATAGACTTGTTATCAAATTATCTGATAAAATAAAGGTCTATTATAGAAACCTTTTTAGAAATGTTAATAGAGAAAGGTCCAAGAATATTTTTGTGTGTTGGGTAAATGAGAAAAGGGAGTGATAGGGTATAGAGGTATACCAATCCAAGGCAATACTTGAAAAAGACATAAGGAAAGTGTAAAGTAGTAACACATCATCATGCCCTATTAAATAACAAGCATGTCTAAATGATTGAAAGTACTATTATGGGTCATCTTTACAATGGAAATGAGTAAATTTAGGGAGTTCCCATTGGCTTGGATAAGGGAGAATAGGACAAAAAGGATAGATGGGTTCATTTCATATCTGATCATAAGATAACACATTCTTTGAACCAAAATAAATGTCTCTAGATTAGACATCTTGTCCATCAACATCTTAATGAGGTATATAGGGGGGATTATTTTGGGGGATACCTCCTAAATTATAGGTAACCTAATAGGAAATAGATGGAGCATATGACATAGTTTATTGAGGTTGTGTTGGGGCAACATAAAGATAATGAGTCATAGGCTGGGGTGGGGAAAGAAAAGGGGCTTATCCCATTAGGTTAGAGACTATGCTTTGGTTCGTTATTGTTATTGTAGGTTGGATTATTATCATGGTTATAGTGGATGAAGGGTGATTCATAACTTAGGTAATTATAGGCATGAAGGTAGATGGAATAAGTAACACTAAATTTTAAAATGGGGTAAGACTTGATTGAACTGGTTGTGAAAGTAGGAAAGTCACACCAGGGTTTAGGTGGGATTGGGAAGTTGGTGATGCTAAATTTTGGACATTATTTATAGTTGGGTTACTCATTGAAGTGGTGGTTTGGGTAACCATGGGGAAAATAGTGGAGGAAACTAAAACTGAGGTTGTCTCCATTAGATAGGTTGGCATACCATAGATTGGGTCACTCAAAGAATTACGAGTTCAGCTCATAACAAGGTAATGCTAAAGGGCTACCACATTGTGACCAAGAAATTTAACAAAATTTTGATCTCCCTCAGGCACAATGGGAATTTGGTTGGGGCTTGGATATGATCTATATTTGAAGTATGCTCCATGATAGAATTAGAAGTGAGAGGAGAAGGTGGAAGTGGTTGCCAACTTGAATAAATTGTAAAAATTTTGGCTTGATCTCGCATCAATACCATGTAAGAAGAAGTATAAATAGTCTTACTACCCTGTATTAGTGACCAAATAGGGAAAAAACCAAGTTTGAGTGTGGGTAAGTGGGTATTTTAGCTTAATAATTTGAGTAGATGAAAATTGTATAGTCATCGATGTCGGTCGCTTGATTGATGTCGATAGGAAAAGTTTACTAATATTGGTGGAGTAACCAATGTCTATAGGTAAACTTTGCTGATGCCAGTACAGTTAACTGATGTCAGTCACTGTGATATTCTAAGAGATGGAAAATCTAATGTTTTAGAAATCCAAAAGTTGAAACTAGGTAAAATAATGGATGTAAGAGGTCTTTGTAAGAAGGAAGAACACTTAGAAAACCTGAGATAATAGGTTATACAAACTGAGTATTAGAAATAGTATTGATTTTGTGAATCAATAAGAAAACATCCTTACCAAATCCAAAATATAAAAGGAATAAAAAATTAAAAAAAGAACATAAAGCTAGCAACTATTAATTCTTAGAGATTAATTTTTAGTCTCATGTTATCTTATGCCTTAATTAGATATTGAAAAGAAAATTTGGTTATCAAAGGTACTAAAAAGTAATCTAGAGTTGATTTCAGGTTAGTTTTAGTGCTCAAGAGGAAATATATGTTAGACTAGGTACATGGCTTGTTATAAGAGCTTGCTCTCCACACTTCATAGACCTAGAGCCGAGCTAGATAGCTTAGCCAAAATATACCTTCTATCTAGAGTTTATACTCTACTAGAGAACAAAGTGGGTTCTCCGCTTAGTGGTGAAATCCAAGTAGGATAGTCAGGTAGGGTAAGGTGATCCACCAGGTGATGAAATCTTGATGGGCCTTTTCTTAGGTGAGTTTAGATGTTTTTTTTTGTGAATGTTATTTTGTTGTGTAACATAAGTACATTACAATTGATTAAAAATGCTTGTAATTAACTAGGTGAGTTGATATGCAACAAGCAAACAATAAATTGGAATAAGTTTTAAACCCAAATCTAAAATGTTTAGATTTGAATGAAAACAAAGGCGGAATAAGAGTAGATAATGAAATTCACTATCCTAATGTGCACACAAGAAGAAGTAAATAAGAGATTATTTTTAACTTGTAAAAATTGATAATTACTTTTAGAGGCAAATAAAAAAGAAGAAAATTTTAGCTTAATGCTTTTAAATAGAAAATGAAATGTTGAATTTTTAATTTTAAGAGAGAAGAGAAGGATAAAATGCAAGAAATGAAGTTTTAACTATAAGGCACCTATATGAATACTTAAAACAAGAAATGAACCCAAGGAAAACTCTAGGGTCCCACTAGGCATGCCAAAAATGTTTCATTAAATTTTGTCTATATCAAGTCTAAAGGAAAATAGAAAAAAATAATGGGGATAAGTGATTATAATGAACCCAAATTGGTTTACGTGCCATATCTAAATGTTATGAGAACTCCTCTTTGGCTGGGGAGGACTACCTACAAGTAAGAAAAGTAGTACCACAAGATGTTTGTTAGTAGTTATATGAGTGGGATACTAAGCTACACACTTGTTTTAGGAAGTGTGAAACTTCCTTAGAGATGATAGTCAAATTTTGATAGACAAAAGAGTAATAAATAAATAAAATATAGGTAAAGATAGAGTCAAAGAGAGATAATATTACCGTTATTCACAACCTAAGTGTAGTAGAGAATATCAGGGTGCAGGTGGTTACTTTGATTGTATTTTGGAAGTTATTTGGGTAGGTTTTGAAGAGGTTAGGGAATCCATAGTCATCAATGTTGGTAGGGGAGTGATCAATATTGGTTATACTATCAAGGTTAGTGGTGAAGGTGACTGATGTTGATTATGCTACCAAGGTTGGTAGGGGCAATAACTACCTACGGGCTTGTAGAAGGATTTTTTAGATCTAGGAAATAGTTTTGATTAGGTTTGGGAGGTTGTGGATAGTTATAAGAGAGAGAATATGGTTTGGGTAGATTTGGCTAGAGGTTTGGTGTGTTAGTTAAATGGGAAACAAGCAAGGAAGCTTTATAACTCCCTCATGGGGGTTTGGTCAGGAGTATGTAAAGTAATGAATAATAGATATGAAGTGATGGAAAAGTAAATACTTAAAAGACCCACTTAATAAGTGATGTACTTAGCTATAGTAGTCATTGAATGATAAGTCCCAAATTGATGGTCCCTATCAATTAATATGAATTGATGGCCTAAATAGAAAGAATAAGTAGGTGATATTGGTCCTCAAGAGCTCAGTTCTTGATCTTGATTGACTTATGCAAGATGCCAATAATCCAAGATGTCAAAAGTTGAATGTCAAGCTCTTGAATGCAACTAAGAATGAATTTTATTGATTTTTGTTGACCTAAACTTTAGGTTAGAGTTTGGGTTATATCACGGACATCAATGATCCCACTGATGTCAATCGTGGGTTGACCAATGTTAGTGACCCTAGAATAGGTAAACCTTGATATTTTTGGCCTATTTTTTATTGTTCTTCATGACAAGTGTGTTACCCATTAAAAATGGTAAAAATAAGAAGTTAAAAAGGAGGTAGTTGATTATAAATTTAGTTTGGAATTAGGAATAAGTCTTAGGTGGTTAGGATGAGGAGACCAAGTCTTAAGGTGACTCATCAGGTGAGAATTAGTCATAAGGTGAGGTGGCCAGGTAAGGTGTCAATAGAGGTTTTTAATTAACTTAATTAAGTATTTTAAATTAATTAAATGTGTGAGGGGTAAAATCATGGGTTAGGGAGGTTAATTTTTTTATTGAAAAATGGGTTAAAGGGGTTTCAGCAAAGGGATTTACACACATGTGTGTGACATAATTTTGATGTCTACAATAGGTGCTCTCCAAAGGTTGGTTAGTGGTTTTTAAATGGGTTGCACTAATTTGACTTACCAATTGGTTGATTGGGTAAAATGTTTGGTGGAGAAGGGTAATCTCCAATGGTTGGGGTTGATGGATAAGGTGATCTCCAATGGTTCATGGTTAGGGTAAAGGCAGGTTAGAGAAGGGTAATCTCTAAAGTTTGGGTTTGGTTTGTTAGAGAAGGGTAATCTCTAAAGGTTGGGTTTGGTTTGGTGGATAAATTTAATCCCTAATGGTTGGGGTTGATGGAGAAGGTGTTCTCCAATGGTTCATGGTTAAGGTAAGGGTAGGTTGGAGAAGGGTAATCTCCAAAGGTTGGGTTTGGTTTGGTGGATAATGTTCTCTCCAAGGTTTGATGGTTTGGTTAATTGGTTGGTGGAGAAGGTGAATCCCAAATAGGTTAATTAATTAGATATTTTGATGGGTTGGTTTCAATGACTCAAAAAGGAGAAGAGATGTCTTCTTAAGTGGTCATGAAAGTATATGGATGAGGCTAAATGCTTTGATTGAAAAATACCATGATGAAAAGATGGATGGGCTTATGAACACAATCCCCTATCATGATTTTTATTTATTACTAATTTGATGGTTAAAAAAAGGTAGCTTGATCACATGGTGTCAAGTAAGCTCAAAAATCCCTTGATTTGTGGAGGGTAAAAGTGGAGATGGATGATAGGTAGTGGCTGATAAGTAAGGTAGCCTTATTGTAGGGATGACTATCCCTTATATAGGTGACCTAGAAACCATGATAGATAAGTCCATGTCATAATGCAAGGTATAGACTAATCAATGCAAGAACTTTACTGATGTTATGAAAGATGATTGCAACTTTCTTGGGACTGATTGTTGTTTGATTTTAATATAGGGTTTGTTATTACTTATTTTGATATGTTTGGGATGCTAATCAATGCGAGAAGCTTCAAATTATTTATTTTGACAAATTTGACTTAGCCATCCTTTAAGGGAGTGGTCTAAGCTTAGATTTTATTCATATTTGATAGTTATCCTTCAAGTTCAAGAAATTTTGATTATTTTGGGGCAGCTATCCTTCAAGGGAGCAATCTACATTGTAGAGATGTTGACCTAAGTGTTATTTTAGTATCCCAAATTATTTATATACTAGTTCAGGCATGGACTGTCTATATAATCCCAAGGTTTTTCTTTATGGAGGCAAAGCCATAGCACAAGGAGGTTGATGATGGGTAAAAGAGGTGGCTTAAGTGACAAGGACCATGGAAATCCATCATAAAAAGGTTTAAAAGTACCGTGAGGATCATGCCATGGATAGATTCATGGTATCCATGCTTAATATTAGGCTAAATTTATGATGGATAATCACATGATCCTATTTTTAATTAGTTTTCCTTAAAGATAAGGAGATGAAGGTGACTGAAAACAAGGGATGAGATTAAGTTATACACAAGATGACAAGGAACTTGTGTTAACAAAATAATAGATGCACAAATGAAAAAGTATTTTGAGGAGGTTGAGGATATGATATGCCTAGATTTATGCTTGCGTAAATGGTTGATGTTAATAAGGAGAGTAGATGTCCCCTAGTTAATTTATGATACTTGATTAGATGTAGAAAAGATTTGGATTGATAAAAAAAGGTGAGGTTGGTCTCCAATGGTTCATTCAGTGGTGGGGAAGTGTAATATCTAATGGTTGGGGAAGAAGGTGACTCCCAAATAGGTTGGATGGTGTTCAAATGGGTTTCCCCAATTTGGTATACCACTTGGTTTAAGTTAGTTTGATGGAGAAGGTACTCTCCAAAGGTTTGGGGAGAAGGTGACTCCCAAATAGGTTGGTAGAAAAGGGTAATCTCCAATAGTTGGGGGAGAAGGTGACTCTCTAATAAATTTTCTTAGGTGAAGGAGAAAGGTAATATCTAATAACTCAAGGTTGGTTGGTTGATAGGTTGAAGCAAATAATGCCAAGGGTTAGTTTGGTTAATTATTAAGGTATGGTTTGGGTTGATAAATGGTCAAATGCCTTATGGAGGGAAAGTTCCCATAGTTTACTCTTTCCATGGATGGTCAAAGATGGTAAAATGATCCCAATGTGAGGTGTTGGTTAATAAGAGGGTTTAGGAGGGGTGAAGATGACTTCATCTACCCTCTAAAATGGGGTGTTAGTTGTTAGTGGTTAGAAGGTCAAGTTTGTAGGTGGTAGTTTAGGTAGGATTTCCTCTATTACATCAAGGCTAAGTAAATGTTGTTAGCCTTGATTTTGGTATGTTAGGGTAGGTTTGATAACACTATCCCAAAATAAAGGTAATTTAGATAATAGTGTTTAATTATACCAAGGAGGGAGCTTGGGTGATGTAAGGGTAGGCTGGAAAGGTTTTTTTGATTTTATGAGTTGGTTTTTATTTAGGTTGATAGTTGGTAAGGTTTAGTTGATGGCGGGTAAGGTTAGGTTGATGATAGGTAAGGTAGGGTTGATGATATGTAAGGTAGGGTTTATGGTAGGTTCCAAAAAATTGTTAAGTGGGAGAGATAGGTTGGTTGGTCCCACATGGGTAGTGGATAAGTTTGGTTGGTTGGTTCCACATGGGTGAGTGGAAAAATTTGGTTGGTTAGTTCCACAAGGGTGAGTGGAAAATGTTGATAGGTTAGTTATACATGGGTGAGTGGAAAAGGTTGGTTGGTTGGTTCCACATGGGTGAGTGGAAAATGTTGGTAGGTTGGTTCCACATGGGTGAGTCTAAAAGGTAGGTTGGTTGGTTACACATGGTAGGTGTAAAAGGTTAGTTCATTGGTTTCACATGGGTAAGTGCAAAAGGTTGTTAGGTTGGTTCCACATGGGTGAGTGTAAAAGGTAGGTTTATTGGTTTCACATGGGTGAGTGGAAAAGGTAGGTTGGTTTGTCCCACATGGGTGAGTGGAAAAGATTAGTAGGTTGGTTTGACATAGGTGAGTGGAAAAGGTAGGTTGGTTGATTCCACATGGGTGAGTGTAAAAGGTAGGTTGATTGGTTCCACATGGGTGAGTGGAAAAGATAGGTTGTTGGTTGGTCATAGTTGAGATTTGAGTGGTTGTAGGTGGGGTTTGATTGATCATGGATACCAAAAATAAATGACTCTAACTTGATCATCTGATCCATTAACATTATAAATATCTCAAGTGGTAGTTGATAGTTTGTTGGTTGGTTGTATTTGAGGTTTGATAGGTGATAGGTAGGGTTTGATTGATTGTGTGTGAGGTTGGGTTGGTTGTTGATGAGGTTAGGTTGGTTTTAGGTAAGGTTAGGTTTGTTGTAGGTAAGGTTAGGGACATAAATAGCTCATGATGCAAGGTATTGCTCTAAGGTGATATGGTTATTTTCTAAGATCCTAGAAAATTTAGGATCTCCAAGAGAGAATATAGGTTGGTTCCCCATTGGATAAGGCAATGAAGGCAAGATGATAAAAGGTAGTATTTTCACAACTCAAAGCAAAGAGTAAACAAGAAAAAGTCAAAAAGGCAAAACACACACTAAAGTATATTACCTCCTAGGATTTTTTTAGTCTCTCTTTTGGCTTATGCCTTAAGTTAGAAATAATGTTGGAAGACTTGGATTGTAGAGTGGGTAATAAAAGAGAAGTCTATGGTTGGTTTTGAGTTAGTTTGGGCTCTCAAAATATATATTGAAAGTTAGTACATGGCTTGATATTGAGGCATACCCCCTCACTTCACATACCATAGTGATAAGGGTGTCAGGTGCTTAATCAAGATATACTAATTTTCAAAGTTTATGTTCAATTAGAGAGCTAAGTTTTGGTTTCTCTTCTTGGTAGTGAAGTCTAAGTAAGATAGCCAAAGGGTGAAGGTTTACCACTAGGTGATGAAATACTAGTTGGGCCTTATGTTAGATGTTAAGATGTATTTAATGATAAGTGTTTTGGTATATGTGTGATAAAGAGGTGAAGATATGATTTATTACTTTGATTTTAATTTAACTAAATAAGCTAAAAATTCAAGCAATCAATGCATGCAGTTAGTTTTATACCCAAAAGAAATTTTTGGTTTCATTATATGAACATAGGATAGAGTATAAAAGGGGACTAGATGTAATTAGGTCCCACTAGGCATGCCAAAATGTTTTACTCAAATTTTTATTTTTATATATTTATAAAAGGTAAAATTTAAAGAGGGGTAGAGGTTAGTAGAACCTTGATGTGGTGTATGTTCCATAATCTAGACAATTGTACATACTATTCTTTGGCTTAGGAAGATGACCTAAAATAAGAGAGAATCAGAAAAGGATTGGTTAGTTAGGTAGTTGGGTGGATTTCCTAGCAAGCTAGATCTAAGATGTGTGAGCTATATAGGAGGCTATCAATCCACATTTTGAAATAAGTTAATGTTGAAAAGAAAAAGTTGTATAACATAAAAGTACTAGATCTAAAGAAGTAAATACTTTTAAAAATAAATGCTAATGTTCTAATAAAATAACATTTAGGTGAATGCTAAAATTTTAAAGAAATGTTTAGGTCAGATCAAGTTGTTGTTTTTGATTTGTGAGGTGATAGAGGCAAAGAAAATAAAGTCTGGTTGAGGTTTGGTTGGTGGGATTAGCTTGCTAGTTTTTGGTCAAAAATGTTCATAGAACTGTCAGTGGTTAAGGTGACCATCTATGGTTAAGGTTACCATTGGAATTTAAGGTGACCATTGGTGGTTAAGGTGACCATCGGTAATTAAGGTGACAATCAATGATCACTTTGGGTTTGGACAACTTATTGGTTTGGACCAGAATAAGTTATAAGTTGGTTACAAAAAGGTTTTGTGAGTTATTAGAGGTTGTTTAATGTTCATGAGGATAAGAGAGGGCCTAGGAAGTATCTAAAGGAAAGGTTTTGTTTAGGTAGAGTGTTAAAATGAAATAAAGTAAATGAATACATGAAAACAAATACTTAGCTTTTAAGTTATTTGAAGATGTTGGTAAAACTTGGAGGTATTTTGGTAGAGTAATGGTGTCTATGGTTGCAAAGTAATTTTGGCAAAGTGTTAGGTCTCTTTTATGCTAGTTGGTTGTCTATAAGGAAGACCTACAAAAGGAAAATCCTGATGAAGAAGGTCTGAGATTATAAATTATCTATCCTCTTTTTTCCTTTTCATCACCTGTTCCCCTCCTTTTATAAGCAAAGAGAGATGGAGGTGAAAAGGTTACTTAGGAGATTTGGTTGATGATTTCAATCCTAGGTGATGCATTATGAAATAGAGAAGGTATACATCTAGATAAAATTTTGATGTTTTAACTCACACATGGATCAAGTTGGTAAGTTCAAGTGCTGGGAACATGATCGTCAGTGGTCAGGCTAACCATCAATGGTCAACATGACCCTCGATGGTTGATAGGGCCAATGTAAAAAGGTTAAGGTTGGGTTAGCCTAGTGGGTTTGAAAAGGTTAGGTTGGGTTAAAGGTCAAAGGTGAATGGTTTAGGTTAAAGGTGGGTTATTGAGTGAAGTTGGCCAAGGTGGGCATTGAGAGGTATTTTCACATTCAGAACCATCATGTGTGGATTTTCATTATCTACACTAATTTTATACCAACATTATCATAATTAGTCATCAATATAAGAAAATTAATAAGATAGGTGGGATCACCCCTATGTAGTTTAAATCTAATATGACGTGTTCTTTTGTACTTGTTTATAGAGATGTGATCAATAGTACCTTGTTAATTTACCCCCAAGCCTCTACCTTGATAAAATTGGTTATCCATAATCTTGTTAGGGATGGGATATTTTTTACTTCGGTATAAATCATCCAAATTATCATTGTATAACCATAAATTATCTTATATAAGTAGGTCTTGTTATTAGCTAGTGTATGGTGAGAAAATAATAAGAACTAGGTTGTAAAGCTTTAATTTTCCCTTTTATCACTATTCCATTCAAATTGGATTGTCTTTGGGTTTTCCATAAGTCTTAGGGGTTTGTATAATCTTGGCTACATGGATGGTATTATGGGTAAAGTACTCTCCTAAACCATTTTCTAAAATGGTAAATTATTGGAAATTTCAATAAGAGGCCTATATGAAGTTGAGGCAAGGCTATCAAGGTCTATGCAATTCGACTCTGACAATTCAACAAGTATGTCCTTGTCATTATCTTTATTTTCCATTGGGTCTAGGCCAAAATGGTAATTATAACTCTCATATTCAGCTTCCAAATGCTTACAGTATTGATATGAATATAAGTCTCCATGAATAGTTACCTTCATGCTAGAATGAGGAAACTTGATACACTAGTGCAAGCTTGAAGGTATTGAATGGATTTCATGTATGCATGGTCTACCCAAAAGTAGATTATATGATAGATCTAGTTATAATACATGGAAAATTATGTCGTGGGTCAAAGGCCAAATGACAACAGGAAAATAAATGGCTCATTGTGATTCCTACTCTTCATTACCATATGCCTTGATGGTAATAGTCTCTAGATGAATGTCATCTATTGTATATCCTAGATACTTGATTAAATTTAAAGACATAATATTAAGGCATGATCTATTGTCTATGAGTATGCATTTAACTTTACGTCACATTATAACAACCTCAATGTATAATGGGTTAGTGTGGATAGGGTCTAGGGATGTCATATCACTTTGTTTGAAGGTTAATTGAGCAATTAGGGATAAGTGTCAACCATATCTTGAAATTTATCTCATAGAATGTCATTGGATAATTGGGATTATCTCAAGACTTTATTAAGGATATTTTTTTTGGATGATAGATGTGTGAATAAAATCTATAATAAAAATATGTGTAGATTTATTTTATAGTTGTTCTATAATATTGTACATTTTATCCTTAACAATCCTAATTGGATTATTACTAGATGGTATAGTGGATTGAATTACTTCATTGGTAGAAGGTGGTTGTGGGCCTAGAATGGTAGCTTTAGTCTATTGAATTATGATTGTGAAATATGGATTGGGTAAAGGACCATTATAGATAAAAGAGGATAAAGAGGGGCCTGAGATGGTAATTTTTTATTGTTGATGTACTTGGTCGTGGTCACTATTTAATGAAGGGTTATTGACATATGGGCCTAAGATGATAATTCTTAGTTGTTTTTACACTTAGTTCTAGTCATAGGTCAATGAAGGATTACTAGCATAAGGAGGATGATAGACATTGTTAGGTAATGGTCTTGGTCTATTAGAATTTTAATTGTTGTCTTAGGGCTATGTGTCCAACCAAATCTTGAAGTTTGGCTGGCATAATGTCATTAGATAATTGGGATTGGATCAAGAGTTTAGTAAAGATATTTTTTTGGATGGTAGATGTGTGCAAAACTTATAGAATAGAAATTTGTGCATATGTATTTTATATTTGTTCCATAATATCATACATTTTCTCCTCAATAATCCTAATTGTATTATTCTTGGCTGGTATAGTGGATTGAATTAGCTAATTAGTAAAAGGTGGTTGTGGGCTTGGAATGGTAACTTTAATCTATTAAATTGTGATTGTGAAATATGTATTGGGTAAAGGACCATTATTTCTAAAATAAGATAAAGACGGACCTAAGATGATAATTATTTCTTGCCGATACGCTTGGTTACGGTCACTAGTTAATGAAGGGTTATCAACATATGGGCATGAGATGATAATTCTTGGTTGTTTTTACACTTGGCTGTAGTCACAAGTTAAAGAAAGGATTACTAGCATAATGAGATTGATAGACATTTTTAGGTAGTGGTCTTGGTATATTAGAATTATGTCTAGGGTTGATGGTAATTTTGGGTACATGATCACCTGTAATGTGACCGAAAACTCTATTGTATTCATGTGTAACTACGTGATAGGTATGTTGGTTATTGGGTTTATTATGGCCTTAGTTCCATCTATTTTGTGGCGGGAACTATTATTTTTTTGGTTATGGCCTTTGTTGTTATTATTGTTGTTTCTAGTTTTGATTGGTATTGTTATGTTGTGGAAATGGGTCTCAGTAAATACCCACATTATGATTGAAAGTAGAAGCCATGTTATTTAACTAGATCTCTTAATTTTCAAATATACCCTTAATGAGGTTCTTTAACTGCACATATTGACATATATAATGACCATGAAAATGATGGTATTAATATAAATCATACTCTTTGTACTAGTTAGAATAAGGTACACCTTCAAGAAAGTGTTTTAGAATTGGCCAACTAATCATATTGGTTATGGCTAATTTATGAAAAATTGCTTCAATAGGCTCACCAAGGTTGCTAAAAACTTTGGCATTGGGTTTTATTCTTGGAAAAGAGAATTTTAAAGGTGGTATTTGAGGTCCCTGCATGTGTAGAGGTAGTTACATTTATGGATCTAGCCATGGCTACTGAATAAGTTGCATTTTTGGAATAAACTATAATTGTAGCATAAGATGACCAGATGGTGTTTTCACTATTTGGACATGATGTGATGTAATGAATCCATTAGCAAATACATTTTTGTTGAAGTTATATGGTTTAGGTTTTTCAAAATTATTAACTTGAGCGGGCATAAACACTTGCATTTGGATTGGGTTTAGATTTTGACTTGGGCTTGAATTTTGGTTTTGGATATGTTTTTGGTTAGAATAAGACAAGTTGATAATCCATTTATTAATAAGGGTTTTTCTAATTTTTATACCTTTCTCAATGATCTCTTTGAATGTGTGAGCACACTGAAACTCTAGGTGATAACATATTTCACTATGAAAATTTTTAGTAAACACAACTTTCAATTATTTATTCAATAAATTATGGGTGAAGTGGCTAGAAAACACTGTCCACCACTAAAAATAACTCAAAAATCTCCCACCAACCTTTTGGTTAGCTTGACTCAAATTAACTACCAAAATCTCATGCTCAAGATTGTAGAAGAAATATTGTACAAATTTATCTAAAAATTCATCAAAATAGATATCGAATTCTTTGGCACCTTATGAATCCACTCCAAATATTGTATAACTAAAATTTAGAGAAAAATAATAAGTAGGTAGATGACACTATAGGCCACTAAATGGCAAGAAAAAAATAACTCTTTTAAATGATCCCTAGGGTCTCCTTTACACTTGTATTTATCAAATTTTAGTGGCTCATAAGCTGGAGGAAATGGTATTTGGAGGTATTCCATGTTAAATGGATATAAGCACACATAATCCAATTTGAACTTCTTAGTATGTTTTTATATTTAAATGGTTGAAATTGTATCCATCATTTGTTATAGATCTCAGGATAATAAGGTAGATGGCACATTAGGTTTTAGTTGTGGTTGGGAGATCAAAGGTGGATTACCTTGACCAGGGTATAGTGGAAGAATGAGATATTACAAAATGTTGATTTTATGAACCAATTAACTATGATTACACATTTGTACATTAAGATTAGGCTATTGGTAAGGTATGTATTGTTGATAAAACTTCTAGTTAGGGTTTGGATTATGGCTTTGATTTAGAGGGAACTATTATTGTGATGGAATTATATGGCTTTATGGAAGGTATTTGTCATGTCCCATTTGTAATTAATTTTATGTTGTGGAAAAATTGGCCAATTCCAATATTCCTCCAATACTATTTAGAAGTACTATTCTCAAGTTAATATTCATAGGTACTATTCATAAGTATTATTCACTATTCACTATCATTATTCATGGTGACATGGAAAGTGATGCAAGTGATGATGATGTAGTAATGAGGTGGATTATGGATGAGGTAGCATGGCCCATGGGGGTCTTCACATGGGTTCAAGGTGTATGTGATTGGAGTAGGGTATACCAGTCCACTTGGGAGACAAGAATAATCACTTTTTGATCACATGGTCTTGGGTTTGGTGGAAAATACATTATGAAGAAGCATGGTGTTTTTATTATGGGCTTGATAATGTGGGTAAGTGAATCACATGTGCTTTATCATACATGTGTGATAGTGGGACAAATTTTTGGGTGGCTCCATGATCTTCTTGTTTACCACTTGGTCAAAAGGTGATTAGAGCCTTTCTTGTATCTTACATACACATGGGGAGTAAATTTAAATTTACTATTGTTGATTAGTGATCACATATGTGAAGGTGGGATACCATTTCTAAGTCACATGGAGGTGATTAATCTTTGTCTCCCTTAATGCTCTTCTTTTTGACTCCTTTCTACACATGAGGATAAAGACCATAATGATGGATCACATACATGAAGGAGGGTGGTACATTTCTTTCATTATACTCCAAGTTTTCTCATCTTTCTCTTCTTTCACTCTATATATATGGATATCCTTCCCCTTTATAAATAATTATTTAAAAATCATAAAACCCCATTTTTATTGTGAGATTGAACTTGTGTTAAACTTCATATCTTCCTTGGATGAAATCATAATGGAGGTTAAGATCAATGGATGAAAACCCATTGATTATTAGATCAAAGGAAGAAATACCTTTAGTTCAATAGAATAATATCATCTTGAGATTGTGAAGGTACTTAAATTATAGATTCAAATTAGTAGTGTGAAAGTGTGTGTGGTCTACAAAGTTTATTTTGGAGTTGTGTGGAGATTTTTAGGCTTTCAATGGATTTGATCTTCAGTAGACTTATGTGAAATGTTATGATTGTGGAAAGTATTGTAAGTATGTATGTTGAATAATTAATGAAAGAGCTGTGTGTTTTTATCTTTAGTAATTGATGTGTATTGTGCCTTAGTTGAAATTGATATATCAGTGGTATGTTCTTCCCATATATGTTCTGTAAATCCATTTCCATAATTTTTGATTTGGAATTTTACATATTTATGTGTTTTGAGAAAATATCCCATTTGGGGATTTTACATTGGTATCAGAGCTAGTGATCTTGCCAGCCTATGTGAGTTTTTAATTGAGGATGTTTTATCCCTAGAAGCACCAATCCATTTAAAAAGAATTTAACGGTTTGAGACATTACCATATGAGGTTTATTTTCCAAGAAATGATAGTGATGAGCATGTAGGAAAAATGAATACTTAAATGGATGCCATTAATTCTAAAAATATGAATTACAAGGATGGTTGTGTAAAGGTGAATCTACCAAAATATCCTTCTTCTAAATCTAAAAAGGGAAGTAAGTAATTTGACTACAGCCCAAGGTATAAGAAGGAAAGTTATATTTCAAATTTTTTATTTCATATTATACCATTTCAGATTTGTTGTCATGATACACACTCAAGGAGTGGAGAGAGGGTGCGAGACACAACTTGCAAAGAAAGATACAAGGGTCATTTTATTTTTGCTCCACAAATAAAAGTGCGAGATCTAAGAAATTTTATGAATTTTATAAAAGTTCTTAATTTTGATTTTAAGATCTTTTCCATGGAAATAAATAAGGAATGGCAATTATTTTGGGTATTGGAAGGTTAGCATACAAAAAAAGCTGCTTTTTAGATGACCATAATATTCATAAGGTTGGGGGTGTAAAAGACATATCGACCCATGTCTATTCAACAAATAAATATGAGAATTATGATGGTAGATACATGTATGCAAAATTTTTATATTTATGGATTCCACTTATGTCATCTTTGTATTTTTATCATTTTAGATAGCATGCACATGTTTGGGTGATTAGAGATGAATATCCTTCAGTCAAATTTTGAGATATTTTAGATGGGACCTCAACATTATACCTTCACATTAGTTTTGGCTCAGTTGACAATCATATTCATGAAAGGAGAAATGTGAGTTATAGGGATGGAGATGGTGTGTTAGCAAAGAGAGACAAGCATGCTAATCACAAGCTAAGGTATGAAGGTCTTCTCTTATCACTAAATTATTTTCATCATGAACAAAATGAAAAGATGGATGTTAGAGGCCTTGATTTGAATATGTTTGATAAGTTATTTAGCCTATACATCTAAGAAAAATTCTTAAGGAACCATGCATAGAGTTTAGTGATTTATAAATTTTTTGTGAAGGGCCAATATAACCATTCAAGAGTCACTCATTAGATACAAATTATAAGCTTGTTTTCATGTAATAAGTTGTAGTCATTAAGTTTGGTGATGGAACTTATATGTTTTACATTAGAGTCATTAGTTTTAGAGAAAATGACTTTAGCTTCATTAGGAGGCCTTCAGTTGAAGCCATTATGATATCAAAGTAGTGCAGTAAAATCATGGTAGAATTACATCATTCCTTAGAATTCATAGAAGTCACCAACAAAGTATTTTGGATGGTTATGGTGACCAAGGAAATGTTCCTTTGCCAAGGATGGTTTAGAATTTCAATTTTGACTCTATTATTTTATTGTAGATTAGCTACCTCATACTTTTTCTTGAACACATCCATGAAGGTTAGAAAAATACTATAGTTGGGGAATGGAATAATTTATAGTGGGAGGTTGTATGAGATCCTTTTTCAACCAATCTTAAGTTAACTTTGGGTAATTCAATGTTCATCTCCCATGATCATTTGTGGTGACCCCATTTATGTAGTTGTCATCCTACTTCTAGAATGGTAATTTTGATATTTAATTAGGTTGTGACCTACTATTATTTACATTTGACAATCATAGGTTGATTCAAGTTGGAGTTCCTATATCTTGGTTGGGTGATAGAGAAAGGTTTTGGATATGGGAAAGTATACATAGGGATTATATTACAAATATTCCTAGAGTGTAGGGCACATATTTCATCTTTGTAGAAGGTGACAAGTTATTTTGGGGAGTAGAGGAAATTTTCATTACATATGTATTGCAATAGAGAACTCTTAGATTTACTTGGGATCCTAGAACTTCATCAGATTGATCATGGATTGAACATCGTGGTTTAAAATTTATTGATGATAAATAATTTTGGGAAGGGAGGATTTGTCATGTCCCTTTTGTATTAATTTGATGTTGTAGGAAAATTGGCCAATTCTAATATTCATCCAAAACTATTTAGAAACATTATTCCTAAGTTATTATTCA
This sequence comes from Torreya grandis, assembly GCA_037957365.1. Lineage (NCBI taxonomy): Eukaryota > Viridiplantae > Streptophyta > Pinopsida > Cupressales > Taxaceae > Torreya > Torreya grandis. The sequence goes on from JARHVA010002811.1 coordinate 955,368, forward strand.
TAGGTACTATTAATTAATCACTATTTATTATCACTATTCATGGTGACATGGCAAGTGATGTAGGTGATGATGTAGTAGGGGATTAGGTGGCATGGCCCACAAGGGTCTCACATAGGTACAAGGTGGATATTGTTTGAGTGGGGTGTACCACTTTACTTGGGAGATAATAATAATCACTTTGTTGATCACATGGTCTTGGGTTTGGTGGAAAAAGACATTACGAAGAAGAATAATTTTTTTTTATTATAGGCTTAGTAATGTGGGTGGGTGAATCACATGTGCTTTCTCATGTATGTGTGAGAGTGAGATGAATTTTTGGTGGCTCCATGGTCTTCTTGTCTACCACTTGGTCAGATGGTGATTAGAGACTTTCTTAGATCTTATGTGTGCATGGGGATTAAAGTTAAATGTACTATTGTTTATTAGTGCTCATATGTGTGAAGGTGGGATGCCATTTCTAAGCCACATGGAGGTGATTCATCTTTGTATCCCTTAATGTTATTCCTTTTGACTCCTTTATACACATGAGTATAAAGACCATAATGATGGATCACATGCACAAAGGAGGGTGGAGTATTTATTTACTTCTACTCCAAGTTTCCTCATCTTTTTCTTCTTTCATTATCAATATATGGAGAGCCTTCCCTTTTATAAATTCATATTTGAAAAACATAAAACCCCCCTTTTTATTATAAGCTTGAACTTGTGTTAAAATTCATATCTTCCTTGGATTAAATCCCAATGAGGGTTAAAATCAATGGATGAAAACTCATTATTTCTTAGATCAAAGGATGGAACCTCTTTGTTTCAGTAAGATAATCTCATCTTGAGATTGTGAAGGTGCTTCAATTATAGATTCAGAGTAGTAGTTTACAAGTGTGTTTGATGTGAAAAGTTTATTTTGGAGTTTTGTGGAGATTTGTAGGCTTTCAGTGGATTTAATCTTTAGTAGACTTATGTGAAGGATTGTGATTGTGGAAAGTATTTTAATTGTGTATGTTGAAGAATTAATGAAAGAGTTATTGTGTAGTTTTATCTTTAGTAATTGATTATGTATTGTGCCTTGATTGAAATTAATATATCAGTGGTATGTTCTTCCCATATATGTTTAATAAATCCATTTCCATAATTATTGAGTTGGAATTTTACATATTTTTGTGTTTTGAGAAACTATCCCATTCAGGTATGTTATAATATTATGCTTGTTGGGTTTGAGTAGGAACTTGTTGTCGAATAGTCAATCACTACTATATAAATAGTACCCATTATTGTTTAAAGCCTTACAATTGAATATGTTACACATTAGGTCCATGTTTCATATGAGGCACACATTGGGTAAAAGGTAATTATTTCTTAATGGGTACTTGCTATAATTTGGGACCTCTTTGTTGAGTAAACACCTATTATGAATTGGGTATTTATTAGATGTTAGGTATCTATTGTTGACCACTATAAATATTTTTTTGGTTAGACAACATATATAATGTACTCACCATTTGTTGGTGGTAAATTGGTCTACGTCTGCTATTTCATAATATTAGTCACCACATGTTGAGGTAAAGTAGTGTTCACCACTTGTTGGGGTAGATGGTTGGTTTATGTTTGGCTATTTTTCTCTTGCTACATATTTGAGGAAGTTACTAGTTGAGGGGTTGCTGAGTATGGATCCCTTTGGGGATATCATATGACCATGGTGGTATATTTTGGGGGCTTAGAGAGATCCACAAATTTGGGGAGTGCATTTTTTATGTAATCCACATGTGAGTAGAATATTATTACATGTTTTTAATAATTTCTATGGTGGCTTCCATGTTTTGTGAGAGTGGAATTTATTTCCTTGTTTTAGGGAATTAATTTTTATTTTTTCTTATTTCCATGTTGACTTCCATGTTTATTAGAAGTGGGATTGACTTCCTTGTTTCAAGGAGTTAGTTGTTATCTCTTTACATTGTAAGTTGTGAGCCTTTTGTGGAAGAGAGATGAGGATGGCGTGTTCCTCCTTAGGTGGGATTTTGGATAAACATGACTAGGTGGAGGATGGGTGTTCCCTTGTGGATAATGCCTGTCTTGGATAAGCATTGCATGTTTTATCCTCTTGGGATTATTTCTTGTATCTTTGTATATATATAGTTGGTGGTGTGACTTTGCATAGGGATGGTTTATTTTACAGGGTGTGATATAACAACTTGTAGTATGTTATTATGTAGGTACAGGTGTGGCATATCATGTGTGGATGATTATTTATAGATTTCATATTTGGATTAGTAGTTCATAGAATTCTTATGTGAATTCTGGAAGAGATATTCTATCTCTATGAGAGGTTTTTTTTGAAGATTTTGTAATCTTGTTTTTTTATAATTTTATTAAAGACTTTCTTGGTGGATGTATCCCACATTGGGTGAACCATAGTATACCCATGTTATGTATTATTATTGGTTTTAATTTTTTCCATTAAAGCTTTCATTTACTATGATTTGAGGAATTGATTTTATGATGATGCAAGTAGTGCATAGTGAAATCTAGTTTATGTATCTTAAATTAAGATTTTATGGTAAATTAAATATAGTTTGAATTTATTTAATTTCTAAAAATGAGTATCAAATCTTTGGTGGTGTTTTTTTTTATAAAGTGGTAAATCACAAGAAGGGTTATTAGCTTGAGTGGTAACTATGGGATAAGAGATTAGATTTAGAGTTGATAAATTTGATGGTAAAAACTTTGGTTTGTGGAAAATGCAAATGGAATATTACTTATATCAGAAGGAACTTTAGGTCCCCTTGGAGGGGAAATGATGACAACTTGTATCTATGAGTGATGTTGATTGGACATTGCTTGACATGAAGGCATTGGGAACCATATGGTTATGCCTTGCATCTTCTGTTGTATTCAACATTTTAGATGATAAATCTACAAATTATCTCATGGATAAACTTGGAAAGGTATATGAGAAACCCTCTGTTTCAAATAAATTATTTCTTATGAAAATATTGTTTAATATGAAAATGTCTAAGAATGGTTTTATTACTAATAATTTAAATAATTTTAATAAGGTTGTAAGTATGCTCACTTATATTAGAATTAAATTTGATGATAAATTTAGAGATTTATTGATTTTGTGTTCTTTGCTTGATAGTTGGGATAGCTTGGTTATGGTTGTGAGTAATACAGTCCCTACTAAGGGAAGTTTAAATTTTGAGGATGTTGTAGGTGTGATTCTTAGTAAGTAAATGTGAAGAAAGAGCACTAGTGAATCATTTTCAAGAAATTATTTATTTATTAAAACTAGAGGGAGGAAAAAGGACAAGAGCAAAGGAAACCATGGAAAGTCAAAGGATAGATCTAAATCTAGATCTAGAGCAAGATGATATGATGACATTGTGAAAAGAGTGGATACTCAAATAAGGATTATTGGTCACTATGAGATGAGAATGCCAACAAGGAGGAAAAAAATGAGGTAAATGTGACATTAGGTAAACCATGTTAGGATGCCTTAATTCTTTCTTTGGATAATTTTGCTAAGTCTTGGGTATTAGATTCAGGGGCTTCTTTTCATGCCACCCCACATAGGCATTATTTTATTGATTATGTCCAAAAAAAATTGGGACATGTTTATCTTGATGATGATGAAACATATGAGATAGTAGGGAAAGGTTGTGTTCATGTGAAAATGCATAATGGGAATGCGTGGCTACTTAAGGATGTTAGACATGTGCCTATGTTGAGATAGAATTTGGTTTTAGTGGGGTAATTGGATAGTGAGGACTATTTGGTAATGTTTACCGTAGATTATTGGAAAGTTAACAAAGGTGATCTTGTGATTTATAGAGGTAAAAAATTTGGTACTTTATATTTCACTATTAGTGTTTATTCTTGTGATTTAGCTATTGTAGATGGAAATGCAACTATGTGTCACTACAAGCTTTGTCATATGAGCCATAAAGACATGGAGACCTTAAGAGACAAGCTATCTAGATTAAAAGATATTGATTTAGACTTCTATGTGGATTGTGTGTATGGGAAATAGATGTGAGTTAAATTACTAAAAATTGGATCCATAAAGAATGAACATAAGTTAGAGTTGGTACATTAAGATGTATGGGGATGAGCTCATGTATTTTCTATTGGTGGTTCCAATTATTATGTCACTTTTATTGATGATGGAACTATACAAGTTTGGGTTTATTGCATTATAAGTAAATCTGATGTATTTGCCACTTTTAAGAAGTGGAAAGCCTTAGTTGAGAATGAAATAGGTCCCAAGTTGAAATATCTTAGATTAGATAATGGAGGTGAGTATTGTAGTAATGCTTTATTTGATTATTTTTCTAATAATGGAATCCATAGGCAAAGGATGGTTCTAAGAACTCCATAATAGAATGGGGTATCTAAAAGGATGAACAGAACAATAATGGAACATGTTAGGATTATGAGGTTACATGTAGGGTTACCTTTAAATTTTTGGGAAGAAGCAGGTAGCATGATATTTTATTTGATTAATAGAGGACCTTCAATGCCTTTTGTTGTTTCCAAAATCAGCTATGCTCATTTTTGGAATAAACCCTATAAAACTTGTTTGTTTCATGTTTTTCACTCTAAGTTTGTCTTTCGAGACAAGTTTCTCTTGATCTTGGGTTTAGTTGACTAACATCCTTGAAAATTTCATGACATTACCTCATTACAATTCCTAAAAAAAATTGAAAATCCTTGTGATTTTGATGTGATCAAAATGTCAAAATTTTAATAAATTTCAAGGTGTTAGTGTGTTTTTAGTTTCCATGCAAATGCAGCATTTTTTGCCACCATTGCATGTGTTTTTAGTTTCCATGCAAAGGTGGAGATTTTTTTGCCTTGAATTTTTCATGTAGGAGTGGAAAAAATAACTGCCCTTACATTTTTTTAAACCTCACATGTAGAGGCAACAATTTTTTCCACCCCTGCATGATCTCAATTTTCATACGTGGTATTTATGGTCGCACGCACTAAGTTATTGGGGTCAGTTTTAGCCCCTTTTAATGCCAATTTGGGCCTCATTTGATCATTCCAAGTTGTATGATCCTTCTCCCTACAACCAATCAACCATGTGAATAAGTGGGATTGAAATTTTTCTAGCTTCAAGCGTAGGATCTCAATTTTATCATGTTAGTTTTGTGTTCTTCCTTGTTTTATTTTCAAGTTTTCATTTTATTCTTTCTCTTTTGTTTATATTTTACTTTTTTATCTTTTCTTTTTTGTAGTTTTTTATTCTATTTTATCCTCCCTTTCTTCCTCATTAAGGGGCATCAATGGCAAAAAAAACCCCAATAACCCCATCGGTTGAACTAGCCAATGTAACGGCATCAATTTTTGCCACCCTTACATAAAGTTGTTAACTAGTGCAAGGGCAGCGATTTTTGCTGCCCTTACACAAGTTTGCCCCCACATGCAAGGGCATAAATTTTTGCTACCCCTACACAAACTTCATGTGCAATGGTGAAAAAAATTTCCACTTATGCACAACAATCTTTCCCTAACATGTACATGCAACAAAAATTACCACCTATACATCAACACACCCTCTATCAATGTGTTACGTCAGTGATTTTTGCCACCGATGCTACTGTAGAGTAAAATACTCTAAATTTTGTTTTTGAGTTTCAGTTGTGCACTCTAGTTTTGTCCCTATGTGTTTCAATTTTAGAAATGAAGGTTTTGACACAAAGCATGGGTGTGGGTTTTCATTTTGCCTAGGTTTTGTCTAAGTCTCAGAGTCACACAGAATATGCCAAGTGTCATCAGCTGGGACACATTATAATTTCTCTAAGTAATGTGGATGGATCCACATGTCTTGTTATATACCTATAGATCTCAATAAGTGTTGACATCTGTAGTTTCTTCCTTTTATTTCATTGTTGAGAAAGGACTGTGGTGGGCCTCAAGTGAGTTGTTAAATTAAGCAGAGTGTGCCAAGTGTCATCATTCATGTGAATCTAAATGTGTCCCAAATGTTTCTATACTATTTCTAAAGCTCAGTAGAATCTACCATGTGTCATCTTTTGTAGGACTCTCAAAATGTATCTAAAGCTTCTATAGACAAGCGAAAGCCACTACGTGTCACTTGTTAAGACTAGTGGATGCTGCTAAATGTCCTTACCTATTTCATAGTGGGAAATGCCACATATATCTATTTCAGCCAATGAATTTGCAAAGAGGCTAGCCATTTTATATCTAAAAGATATCTTCTATTAGACACTTCTAGTTAAGTTTTAGTTCAATTAGACCATTAGGATTTGATCGTGTGGGAAATCTTGAGCAAGTCCTATGCTATAAATATGGGTTCAAATCATAGGTTCAAAATAAGAGGAAAAAAAGAGGAAAAGGGAGAGAATTTTTTGGATATAGATTGTTATAAGAGATTTACAAGAAGTTATTGAGACTTTCTTGCTGTGGCCAATAATATCATTTGCCTTTTTTCTATTTTCTTATTTTAGAAAGTTTTTATAACTATGCATGTATCAGTGCATTTTATGTGACTAGAAAATTAATAAGAAGACTGAGTTATGTGCCTTTACTGATATTTTCTATGTTATTACAAAATCATCTAAGTTGTGAGCCTTTGATTCTATTTGTTTTCATCTTTTACATTGATCATGCATTGTTTTTTCTTTAATGTAATTGAATCCTAAAGATAGCTTCATTGTGCTTAGTATTAAGGAATGAATCATACTCAGGCACATCACCATAGTTAAATTTTATTTCATTGCATTGGTGATTCCATTTAATTTTTATCCCTTTTTCCCCCAATACATTTAAGATAAAGAAGAGCCAACTTCTTTAAAATTTGGAGGTCGTTTCAGGTTGCAAGTCTCACATTCTTGAAACTTCTTATGTTGGTGTTGGAAACAACCTAATTTTAAGCATCAACAATTTTTGGCATGCCTGATGAGACAATCTCTTGAAGTTTCTTTCAAGACTATATAAACCAAAGAGCTACAAGTTGTCAGAGAGGTGGACCAGTAACAAGAACTCAATTTGTTGTGAACCCAAGTATTCTTTTACCACCATTGATAACTAATTTAAGAAGAAGGGTCAATTAGTTTACAACAACACCAAGAGTAAACATGGGAGCACCTATAACCCCAAGGAATTATGCAAATTGGAACACTGGTAGTGCTCTAATTCCCCTAATACCACCAGCCACTTGGATCCTATTCCAGTAAAGGCCATGAAAGCTTTGCCCAAATTCAGTGGGGAAGATTTCAAAACACCTGAAGAAAATATATAAGATGTGTCTGATGTCTGTGCAATACATGTGATCACATAGCAGAATGTGGCTATAAGATTGTTATCAACTTCTTTTAAGGGGAAGGCTCTGGACTTATACAAATCTTTGACCCCAAATACAACATCTACATGGGATTAGCTTGGAGATGATTTCTTTACAAGATTTGAAGAAAAGGGTGATAAATCTTCTTTGTTGCAACAATTGACTACTATCAAAAGGGCACCATAAGAAGCAATGACTGATTTCAATTCAATATTTCAAAAGACTTGGGAAAGAATTCCTACTACAACAAGACCATTACTAGGTATGGCTATAGTATTTTATTTTAAAGCCTTAAATTCAGTTATATCAGTAATGATTCAGTCACTTGGAGGTCAGACTCTGCTATAAGCTTATGACTATGCAGTTAGAGCTGAAAATAACTTAATAGATGCTAGAAAGTTTCCCCCAAGGCCTCCCATACCCATGTTTATAGAGATTACCTTACCTTTGCCTCAAGAAGCCCCTAATCCCATAGTCCCACTTGTGTCTATGTATACATTTCCTCAACAACCTACTAAAGTAGCTATCCCTGTCTAGTCATCTAAGAGGGATGATGTCAAGAACATCTTAAAGACATTTTCTAATGAGATAATTAGCCTAAAAAGATAGCAAAATCCTTATTCTAGACCCCAATATCAAGGATACCAAGGAAATAGACCTCCACAACAGCCAAATCAGTATCAGGGGCCTCAAAGGCAAACTAACCCTCTGCCATCAAACCAATTAGTTCTAGTCCCTAAACCCTCACAGACTGTTCCCCCTAATCCAAATAGGGAGATTATTCTAGAGCAGAATAATTATGTAAATGGCACCAATGCTTGGTGTTTCCCTTGTAATAATGCTCATATGCCCAGAGATTGTCCCAGGGGTAATCTATAGCAAAAGATAGTAGAGCAAAGAAGAATGGATGGACAATTTGCAAATACATCTAACACTCAACCCTACCAATCCCCTCATATGCAAAATTTAGTCCTGATGGCTCATATGCAAGGGATGTTCTTATAGTAAGAAGAAGAAATAGCCCCTGAACATGCTTTGTTTTCATGGGTTGAAGATGAAGAGTCAGTATTCTTAAATGAAGCTTCTACTTCCAAGAAGCCATTGGTACAATCAAATTACTACACCAAAGCCAAGAGAAGGATGATGGAATGGCCTGACATCACAAATAATGAAATTATGGGGATTCCTCCATTTCAAGGTCATCAAAACATAGCCACTAGACAAGAAATACCTTAGCCAGTGCAGAACCAAGTAATTTCTAGAGAAGTTCAAGAAAAAGCAAGGTACCCTTATTATCCAAAAACCCAAACACTAGGACTGGTGAATGTGGTGGATCAGCTGAAGAGGACCCCAACACATGTGTCAATATGGGACATGTTAGCTATTCCTGAGCAAAAGACATTGTTGTGAGAAGCTCTACAGGGCCAAGCAGTGCCTAAACAAATTGGTACCAAAGGAGGACCTGCTGATAAGGAAAATTTGGAAGACACGGTTCCTCTGTAGACAATAACCCTTTTGAATAATGCACCAAAGGTAAACAAATCCAAACCAAAGCCCTTCTATTTGAATTTGATATTTGGAAAGAAACTGTTACATAATTCAATGATAGACTTAGGGGCTAGTACTAAAGTAATGCCTAAATAAATAACAGATGCTTTAAAAATAAAGTATGAGCCACTTAATAGAGGAGTTATGCAGTTGGATGGGAAATCAATGCACACAATAGGGAAAATTAAATAACTCCCATTGCAATTGTATACTTTCCCTAATATAATTGTCAATCAAGATGTGGTAGTCATAGATATGCCCCCTATATTTGGCCTATGTTTATCTAGAGATTTCGCAACCAAGATGGAAGGTTATATGTCACTTGATTGGTCTCACCTCATCCTAAGAACTAAATATGGTACAAAAATGAAAATACTATCTGAGTCACTATCTAAGGATCACATCACCAATGAACCAACCCCAAAATTAGAAGTAGCTCATGTTATGCTGAATAAGGAATAAAGGGTCTTGGTTGAAGAGTTAGGTGACTGGATTGAACATGACCAAGAGGAGGAAAATAACCAGTTGTTAACTATGATGCAAAGTGACCCATATGGAAATTATGACTCTACTAGTCTAGGCACTTATGTCATATTTGATGAAGACCATGAAATTCCAAATGTTTTAAGGGAAGAAATACCAAAGACTCAAGAATCTGAAAAGGACTCAAAAATTTGGACCTTAAATTTTGATGGGGCTAGAAGTAAAAATGATGCTAGAGCAGGAATTTGTCTTGTTGCTCCAAATGGTGAGAAAATTTTAAGAGCTATCCATTTCCAATTTTCCTATACTAATAATGATGTTGAATATGAATCCTTAGTACATGGGCTCATGTTAGCCAAGAAAAATGGAGTAAAGAATCTAATAGTAAAAGGAGATTTAGAACTAGTGGTGAAATAAATTAGACAAAAGGCAATAGCTAAAAATGTAAGGATGAGATCCTATAGACACAAAATTTGGGACTTAATAGATGATTTTGAATATTTCAATATTGAAGCAGTTCTTAGAATCCAAAATTTTGAAGTAGATAGGATGGCACAGATTGGCTCACAGTTTGACCCAGCAACTAATCTATTAGTCAACAATGAGTCAGTCAAAGTTATAGTAAGGCCAACTATCCCAAACAATGATGAAAATTGGCAAGTCTTTGAAAATGATTTTTAGGTACTCTCATTTTTTCAATAGTCAAGGGAATTTACTGATCAATTGCAACCCAAAATTGAAGAAGCATATGGAGACCAAATTATTCAATTAAAGACCAATAAGCTTCTCAAAGGCTTGATTACTTTAGAGAACCTATTTGATCCAAAAGATGTAAGCCTAGAGAAGAAAAGTTTTCAAGAAAATAAAATAGATTACTCTGAGATACAAGTGAGTGAAGGGAGAAACTAAAGATTAGAAATTCCACAACCCAAGAGGAAAGGGAAAGACTAATTGACTTGTGTGAAAGATGTGACAAAGTAATAGCCTATACCTATGAAGAATTTCATGAATATAACAAAGACATCATTCATCACACCATAGAATTGACTGAAGGATCTAAGCCACTCAGACAGAAATAGAGGCTAGTGAATCCAAGGATTAAACCTCTAATGGTGGATGAGTTGCAGAAACTCTTAGAATCTAAAACAATTTTTCCAATCAAGCACTCAACCTGGGTATCCAATCTAGTACCAGTAAAAAAAGAATGGTGACATAAGGCTCTATGTGGATTTTAGAGACCTAAATAGACCATCTCTAAAAGATCACTATCCCCTGCCCTCTATGGAACAAATTTTATAGACTGTGGCTAGATCAGAGAGATTTTCCTTGCTAGATGGTTTCTCTGGATACAATCAAATTTGGTTGATTGATGGAGACCAACACAAGACTACATTTACTACCAAATGGGGAAAGTTTGCATATGCCAAGATGCCATTTGGCCTGTCAAATGCTAGACCCACTTTTCAAAGAGAAATGGATGTAACATTTGGAGAACTCATACATAAAATCATTCTGATTTATCTTGATGATCTCACTATTTTTTCCAAGAATGTTGTTGATCATTTTGATCATCTGGAATCTATTTTTAAGAAGTGTCAAGAGTTTGGAATATCCTTGAATCCCAAGAAGTGTATCTTTGTATTACCTTAAGGTAAACTAATGGGACATATAGTATCCAAAGAAGGAGTCTCTATATATCTAGAGAGAGTCACAGCCATAATGAACTTGTCTTTGTCAGTAAATAAGAAGGTAGTTCAGTCCTTTTTGGGAAAGATTAATTTTGTCAGTCAGTTCATATAAGACTTTATAGGCCTAATGAGATTAGTGACACTCTTGTTGAAGAAAAACTTGGTGTTCAAGTGGACTACAGAAGGAAGACAAGATTTTGAGGAGGTCAAGAAGGTAATTTCAATAGCCCCAGTACTTGGTAACCCAGACTTCTCTAAGTCTTTTATAATGTATGTTTATGGAGGAGAGTTCAGTGTTGTTACTATCTTAACACAAAAAGATGATCAACAAGATGGAGAACACCTAATAGCCTTTTTCTCAAGGACTCTTAGGGAGTATGAAGCTAGATACAACTTTGTGGAGAAATAGGCATATGCTATGGTAAAAGCCCTCAAAAAATTCAAGCATATGGTATCAAGAAATAAGAATCTGATACTTGTGGCTCATCCTAGTGTCAGAGAATACATTATGGAAGGTGAAATTACTAAAAAAAAGAGAAAATTGGATAATAAAGATCCTTGAGTATGATGTAAAGGTCAGAATCACTAAGCTAGTTAGAGGTAGGGGGTTGTGCCAATACATGGCTCAAGATATGGAAAAAATGATAACTAAAGAAATAGAAAATGAAAATGTATTGATGATACAAGAAATTGATCAAAATTCCTGGGTCACAAATAGAATCCATTTTATGAAACATGGGATTTTCCCAAAAGAGCTCTCTTAGGACAAGAGGAGATACTATAGGTAGCAAGAGGTCCATTTTGTTTTAATTGACCAAGTTCTTTTCAGAAGAAATACTAATGGCATACTTTTAAGATGCATGGAGAAAGATGAGGCTCAAAAAATACTACATGAAATGCACCATGGAGTCTCAGGTGGACATTTTTTTGCAAGAACCATAGCTATAAAGATAAGTTAGGCAGGTTATTTTTGGCCCAATTTATTTATAGACTGCTATCAACTGGTCAAAAAGTGCCAATCTTGTCAGTATTATGTGGGGAAGAGAAGGAATGCAACAATGCCCCTTAGTCTTATAATTGTTGATGAACCCTTTGATCAATGGGGTCTTGACTTCATTGGAATGATCAATCTAGTGTTGAGTATGGGACACAAATGGATTCTAACTGCAATAGACTATTTTACCAGATGGAGTGAGGTAGTGTCACTCAAAGAAGCAATATAAAAGGTGATCCTAGACTTTTTGGGGGATATCACTACTCACTTTGGGCATCCTCATACCATAATTTTAGATAATGCTAAGGCATTTTTAGGGGAAAAATATCTGAATTTGCACTAAAGTATGGAATCTATCTAAAAACTTCCTCAAATTATTACCCTCAGGGTAATGGTTTGGTAGAGAATAGGGGCTGATCATCACAAAGAGTGGCATAAAGTGCTTAATATAACATTGTGGGATAATATAATTATGCCTAAACAAGTGAAAAAAGTGTCCCCATATGAATTGGTTTATGGTAACCCTACTATAATGCGCCTGAGCTTGGGGATTCTTGCTCTCCATTTATTAAAATAGATTGAAATTAAGGAGAATGGCCCCATGCAGGTCAGACTTGCTGAGCTCCTAGAAGTTCAAGAAAAGAGGGATACAACACATGAATCATTAATGGAACATCAAAAAATAATCAAAGACTACTTCAATAAGAATACTTTAAACCCCCATTTTGAAGTAGGCTCAGTTGTTTTGAAATGGGATGCCAGAGCTACCAAGCTGGGTCGGCACAATAAATTTGATTCATTGTGGACTGGCCCCTATAAGAATCATACATGTAAATAGAAAAATTCATTTGAGATTAAAATGATGGAGGGTGAACCTAAAGAGATTCCTATGAATGGGATCTACCTGAAACATTTCATTTAAGTAGTATCTCCCATGTATTATAGTTAGATAGTTTCCCTTTCTTTGTTGCTCTATTTTCCCATTTTTTTCTCGCTCTTTCTTTTAATAAGTGTTCTATGAACATGTGGCCATGACTCAGTCTTTTAAAAAATTGTGAAACTCTTGCATTCACTAATCTCTCTCAAATCCCCAAAATTCCCCAAGGTACCTTTACATAACCACTTTTATGACGTGTTTGACATGTTGTCCCATGTAGATTTAATAAGATTTACTAATGATTTTTGGTTATAATGCCATTTATGAGACTTAATGTGTCATTAAATACCCTAATAATAAGAGTTAAAGCTTAATTATGTCTCACCATTCTTACATCTGCTAGGAAAATCCCTATTACCTGCATTTCAATTCATAGCAAAACCTACTTAGTAAAAGTGCCTTCCCTATTGCAAAGCTTCCATACTTGTTACATAAGTTCACTAATTCCCAGTATAGACATAGATATGGAGGAGGCACATTATTCACAATAGGGGTTTGGGATTTATGAATCCATTGATAAGCTTCTCACTAGCAAATCATATGCTTCAGCCCCTACTCCACCCTTAAGGACCTATCCAAGGACTAGAGTCCCCAAAGTTGGTCATGTGATCGACCCAGCAAGGGTGAAGGATTTTGTAGATGGAATCATGGACCCAACCCTTAAAAATTCTAGCAAATCTCTGTGAGAAGGGGCACACCAAAGATGTACCCGAAGGCCAAGGCTAGACAAGCTGAAACATTTGAGATGAGGATATGAACTTCTCAATTGGCACAATTAATTGTCCCAGGTGTACATCCATGCCCCAACTTAGTTGAAATGTGCATAAAATTGTTTCATGTGCCCTCGAACACCATACAATAGGGTCAATTCATGGTGAAAATTACAATGAAGGCCATTAGGGACATGTTGGCCCTATATCATGACAAAATTTCCATATTTCCCACCATTGCCAAAATGTAAAAAATGTGGGCAAACATTAATAATCAATTAAGATTTTTCAGATCAAAATTGCAATTAGGGGACGATGATACCATTGTGCCAGTGCTGCCAATAGGAAGGGCACAATTTGCATAGGCTAGTCAAGAGGCACTATCCATGATGGCATTTTTTTTTGAATGAAGAAGGACATAACTGTCTATGATTGGCAAATGGCCATTCTCTTCAGATTAAAAACTGTAGACAAGTCTCAAGAGTATCAGCTAGAATTCTCAAAGCAGATTGCCAATTCAATGGTTGACCAACTCACTCACTTCAAATCTAAGGGGGTTTTAAAGTATTCTTCTTATCTATTTCACCTCATATTATATCAAAACTCTGGCATCTTTTCACAATATATGCATCTGGATATGTATGACCCAAGTTTTGGTCATAATAGGACCATTCTTATGTCTACATGGACACATATCTTATCCAAAACATCTGACCCATATAAATTTTGAGAAATTTTTGTTTCCCCTACCTTTTGTCACCTAAGCCTAGATACTATTGAAAATAAATTAACTCCAAGTGTCAGAGGCCTCATGACAAATTGCACTATTCCCTATGACTACTTTTTTAGATCTCATCATACCATCATTAGGGTCCATGGTTATAATGGAGAATCAGTGTTGCTACCCAAGATTTTGACTCCTAGGTTAGCATTCTTAGAGGTCACACAACAAGTGTCTGTGGTTGATAATGACTATGGCACTAGGAAGAAGAAAAATAAAATGTATGATATTCCATGGGTAAAGAAAAACATGGCCCTAAAGGTCAGAAATGCTGAGCACTTTTTGCTGAGGAAGCTAGCTATCCTAGGTTTCTTTCTAATTGAAGATAAATGGAGATATGACCCAAGTAGTTTCATAACCTTAGGGGTCAATAATAACAAGGTCGGTGCTAAAATTGTGCTTGAGGGCCATCCCTTTTGGGAAGATAAAAGAAACCCTAAGGAAGATATTCCTGATTTGTATGTAGAATTGACAGATTTGCCCTTTCAGAGGGCCAGGCCACAGGAGACATTTTATGTTAAGGAAAAGGTTTTTGACCCTAAAATTAGAATGACTTCTAGTTTAAAAAGGGTGTTAAAGAACAAAGAATGGAAATTTGAGAAAATAGAAGACTATTGGAGATATAGGTAGGAGATTTTTGAGATAACTCACTCTTTTTGTAATGTAAACTTAGATGAGAAATGGGATACAATATGGGATGAATGGCATCCATCTCTTGTCTCTAGCCCTAATACAAGCAAACTATAGACATAGGGTGGAGAGTCAGAGGGGGAAGCAGAATCCACTCATACAGTGCAGGCCCCAAGACAAACTTCATCTATATTCACTATAGAAAAACAAAAGAATGTGGTATCCTCACCACCTAGAGCTTCTTCATCAGTGTCAACCTTTGGGGTTCCCATTTTTGTGCAATCACTACTAGTAGTAGTGGTAAATGTTGAAGAGAAGGAAGCACAACAAGAAGAAGAAAGGCTGAGGAAACATAAGAAGATGAAATTTCACCCTAATTTAGATGAGGAGGTAGAGCCCTCACATCATCAACCACTGAGTACATCTATTGCTCCTTAGGTACATGCTATTTCTCCTTCTTTTCAGTCTTTTTCTTCTTCTATAGGGGTGGAAATCCCAACTGGCCAAATTTTATCCCCTACCACCTTTGCTGTGCCATTTTCCCAATTTTCCCCACCTATTACTACTCAGGCCATGCCATCATAGGCCACATCATTGCCTCCCTTTTCTCCCTCTATCCCAAATAAAATACCTCCCTTAGTTCCCCCTAGCCAACATTTGGTTATTTCCTATGGATTGCCACAGGGTTATCATTTTGTGGGCAGGTATATTGCCTCTCCCTCTACCTTCCAAGATCAAGCAAACACTACTAAGAAGGCTAGGGAAGCCCGAATGGATAAAAAAGGAAGAAAGATAATAAAGCTCTAGTTGTACCACACATGAGGTCACTATTTGACCCAATCTAATAGAAGCTAACTATGACTCATTTGTCATCTAATGTAGTCAGGCCAAATGAGCAAATGCAACCTCAAGATTATACAATGAGTGTAGTAGCTATGGATATGTCACTTTTCAGAGCACATGACAAGGTTGAGCTACTAAATGAAACCACTTCTACTATAGCTACTAATTATTTGAAAGCATCAAAGAAGATATAGAAGATGGAGGTTGATCTAGCTTAGGAGAAAGAAAATGGTAGCAATTTGGCTACAAAAATCAAAACTAATAATGATGAAATATAGAGTCTCAACAAATAGTTGCAAGATACTATTTCTTGTCATATTCACTAGGATATTCAAGCTCTAAATGCTTCTTTGAAAGAAGAGCTAACACAAGAGAAAGCTATAGTGACAACCCTAAGGCAGGAAAAGGCAACACTATAAAAAAATCTCAGGAAAACCTACAATAGGTTACTCAGTTCTAGTAGAAGCTACTGAATGAGGAAAATAATACCACTGCCATACAGGCCCAACTTCAATCTGAGCAACAAATAACAAAATAATTGACAGTTGAGCTGGCTAATAGGCCAAAAAATGTAGGAGTTTTGTACCTGGTCAAGGAGCTATATGTATTAGTATGGAAAAGAATCTCTGAGGAGATTACTTAGCTTAGACCCTCTCTAACTTTCCTACTAAATGCACAGAAATTGTACAAAAAGGTGGAGACTTCAGTCCAAGCCACTCTATCCACTATCTCTTTGAGAGTGTCTAATTCTCAAATGCTACTAAAAAATCTATATGACACAACTGATGAAATGTTATCAACAGTAGGGGTTAGTGACATAATGATTGTTGCAAAAAGGGTGAACGAAGTTCTCAGTTGCAACTCCTAGAAATTAATTGCAAAGAACTCCTAGATGTGGTAAAAGAGGGAGTAAAAGACATGAAGAAGCATATTGAAGATCTAGTGCAATTGGGTCTCCCCTCCCCTTTTATTAATAGCAACACTATGTTAATGGTTGATGAGATTAAGCCTTTGTTGTTATCCAGACAAAATGATCAGTCAGTTTTCTAGGGTTTGACAAATGCTTCATCAGTGCCAGAAGTAGAAGTTGTCTTGATCCCCATGGCCCAGCTTGATTTCCAATTGAAGACTATAGTTCATGTTTTGTAGATTTTTTCACACAAGGACATTATCAACCTTGGTTTAGCCTTCCAGGATTTGCAAAATAAATAGGGACTATCTGATGCTGAATGGTCTATTTATCAAACATCCTTACAGAATTTGTGATTTTTGCCACATTTTTTTATATTCTTTGGATTCTTTTTTTAACAAGCTCAAAAGTCTTTAGGGTTACTAAGAATTTTAGAGTAAAATACTCTACAATTTGTTTTTGAGTTTTAGTTGTGTGCTCCAGTTTTGTCCCTATGCATTTCAATTTTAGCAATGAAAGTTTTGACACAGAGCATGGGCACAAGTTTTTGTTTTGCCTAAGTTTTGTCTAAGTCTCAGGGTCACATGGAACATGCCAAGTGTCATTAGCTAGGACATATTATAATTTCTCTAAGTAATGTGGATGGAGCCATGTGTCTTGTTATATACCCACAGAGCTTAACAAGTGTCAACATCCATAGTTTCTTCCTTTTGTCTCATTGTTGAGAAAGGACTGTGGTGGGCCCTGAGTGAGTTGTTAAAATAAGTAGAGCACACCAAGTGTCATCATCTATGTGAATCTAAATGAGTCCCAAATGTTTCTATAGTGTTTCTAAAGCTTAGTGAAATCCACCATGTGTCATCTTCTATAGGACTCTCAAAAGGTATCTAAAGCTTCTATAGACAAGCGAAAGCTGCTACGTGTCACTTGTTAAGACTAGCAAATGCTGCCAAGTGTCCTCAACCTATTTCATAGTGGAAAATGCCATGTGTATCTGTTTCAGCCAATGATTATGTAGAGAGGCTTGCCATTTCAGATATGAAAGATATCTTTTGTTAGACACTTCTAGTTAAGTTCTAGTTTAATTAGACCATTGGGATTTGGTCATGTGGGAAATCTTGAGCCAGTCTTATGCTATAAATATGGGTTCAAATCATAAGTTTAAAAAAAGAGGAAAAAAAAGGAAAAGGAAGAGAATTTTTTGCATATAGATTATTATCAAAGATCTACAAGAAGTTTTTGAGACTTTCTTGCTGTGGTCAGTAATATCATTTGCCTTTGTTCTATTTTCTTAATTCAAAAAGTTTGTATAACTGTGCATGTATTAGTGCCTTTTATGTGACTAAAAAAATAATAAGAAGACTGAGTTCTATGCCTTTACTAATATTTTCTATGTTATTGCAAAATCATCTAAGTTGTGAGCCTTTGATTCTATTTGTTTTCATCTTTTACATTGATCATGCAGTATTTGCTCTTTAATGTAATTGAATCTTAAAGATAGCTTCACTGTGCTTAGTATTAAAGAATAAATCATACTCAGGTGCATCACCATAGTTGAATTTTATTTCATTACATTGGTGATTCTATTTAATTTTTATCCCTTTTTCTCACAATACATTTGAGATAAAGAAGAGCCAACTTCTTTAAAATTTGGAGGTCATTTCAGATCACAAGTCCCACATTCCTAAAACTTCACATGTTGGTGTTGAAAATAGTGAAATTTTAAGCATCAAAATCTACCTCTATATGCAAGGGCAGAAATTTTTGCGGCCCTTGCATACATGTCCTCATATTTTCCTAACTCTACAAAATTTCAAAATTTCACTTTTCTGAGCCCACTTCCCTTTGAATTTCTAACCTGATCATGATTCTTGTCACAATTTATCTCAAGGATCCCTCTTCATTGACGTCCTTTCAACAAAAACTCTTCTAGATGATTAAAGTTTCTCTGAAGAAGTTGAAGACAATGAATTACAAGTATCAAGGTGTTTTCCCAATCACCTCGATTGCTTCTAATGTTGAGGACATTAGGGATATAGAGATTGGGCATGTGGATATGGTTGAGTTTGTGGAAAGAATTCAATCAAGCAATCCCAGCCATGAAACGAAGAAGATAATCGAGAGGAATATTTATCTAGTATCTTCTTTTCCTATAGTGGCTCACCACATAGATTTCATTTTCTAGTGTGCTCAATTCTATAATAATGATACTAGGGCTATGTTAGATGTTGGTTGTAATGTAGTGATTAGACTAGACCTTGAGTTCATCGACAAAGTATTCATGTGTCTTCCTGATACTAAAGTATTGAATCTTGACTTCATTGAAGTTCAAAGGGAATATGATAAATATCTTGAAAGAGCAAAGAAAGTAATCAATAATAGATGGCTCAAGACTCCAAGGATGAACTTGTCAAGATGGACAAGAAGCTTTCTAAGGAGTGATTTTATAGAAGTTGGTAATCTGATCACTCTTCTCAGTAGGGTAAGAGGTTTACCTTCTTCCTCTCAATTTCATGAATGGATGTACCCCTTTGTTAAGATAATTATCAAAGGCAAACAATTCATTCATTGGGGAGAACAAATCAGCAATGCTCTATATGAGCAATTGATGAAGGTATCCACTACCTCTAAATTCTACATGACTTCATACTTGGTATATACTATAGCATCGATGTGAACCTTCCCAAGTTTAACATTAGAAGGAGATAGGAAAACAACCACAGTGTATCAATATTACCCTTAGTTGACATTAAAGGGTTATATCCATCATTTTAGGAGAGTGAATGACACTTTTTTTGCATTATTTTTGTGTCTCTTTGATCCCCAATTAGAATAGAAAAGAGTATCAGAAGAAGCCTAGATAGTTGTGAATAAATTTGGATGTATGTTCTTGCAATTTCCTTCTTTCTCTTACCTATGGGTTGGATTTTTCCAAGGTCATCCTTATATGCTCCCAAGATTCCCTTTAGACAAATTGGTCTTGATGGAGCTATGCAAGGAAATTATTATTATACACAATAAGTAAATGAAACTTAAGAAACCTAGTTTCAGGTTCATGATTGAAATTGGTTGATTCTTAGCATTGACCACTGGAAAATATAGAGTCATGGAGACTGAAATACAACCCATAACTATGAAGCATTTCAAAAGGAGACCACATTTTGACTATAGAGGTGTAAAGGACATGATTAGGAGGAAGACCCAGTTTCATGAGCCTATGATCGTAGATGTTTGGGTCGATTTGAGGACAATAGAAGACATAAAAAAAATGGACTATAGTTGATTTTCTCTTGAGAAAATAGAATATCTAGGACTCGCTAATATCCCTGCAAGTCTAGTATATAATGGAGATTTAATCAATAATAAATACCATGCTTAACAGGTTGCCAATGCCCCTCTTCCCCTGATCCAATGGTCTCAGAAGGAGTTGACCTCATTGAGGATAAGATTCAAACTAATATTAACAAACACCAATGATTGGTTAGCGAATAAGGGAATCACTTTGAAAGAGTTCATCACAGGATCAAAAGCCAAATTTCAAGAAGAGACAAGACAAAGAGCAAAAAAAGAATGAATAATAAAAGTGATGTTCCTTCTCTTTCTAGGCCACATAAGCCTAGGATCATATTTGTAATGAAGAAATCAAAAGTTATAGAAAAAGAGCCAAAAACAATAGATATAGAGGTTGAGAAGCAAAGACCTAAAGAACCAACACTAGAGCAAATAGAGACTGATGATAGGCCCATAGATCAATAGGAAAAATAAACTCTATCTCTACAAGAAGATGTGTAGGGAGAAATAAGAATTTCCTCTTCGCCACCTAGGACACATGTAACTCTTTCACCTATTTCTCCAATTAGTGGTCCCTCTTCTAGAGCAGCCTCTCCTTTCAAAATTATTTTTATCAACCCCCAAAGCACTTCTAGAGGTATTCTTCATTCTTATGGGTCAATTCCCAGTTTGTCATCTCCATCGTTTGACATCAGAGACAGTTCTAATTTTGATCATTCGTTAGAAGGTGCAACTTTTATTGATACTCCACCCATTGTTTCCACCACCAGTGCAAGTGCAACTCCAGTAATGCTGACAATAGATAT
Source organism: Torreya grandis (assembly GCA_037957365.1). NCBI lineage: Eukaryota > Viridiplantae > Streptophyta > Pinopsida > Cupressales > Taxaceae > Torreya > Torreya grandis. The sequence continues at coordinate 976,292 of JARHVA010002811.1, forward strand.
TGCTCCTAATATAAGTACTTCTATGCTCCCACCTTGGTTGTCAATTTATATGCCCAAAAGGAAAAAATAATCCATCTTTCCATATGACTTTGACTTCATTAAAATAGTGCTGGTAAAAGTTAAGACTCCCAAGAAGCCAAAAATTCTTTCCAAGATGATTGGGGATAAGGGGCACAAATTTTTGTAAATAGTAAAACCTCTAGAGGATGCAACTCTCAAAGTTTTTGATATAAGTGACTACTCTATCTCTCAAGTTGAGTTAGGTAAGATAACTCACGAAAGTGATAAGAGTGATTTTTAATCAATAATGGACATTATGGTTTAGAAATTTGATAAGGAAAAAGAAATGAATGATCATTATAAAGTGATGGTGGAACAATTGATTGTAGTGATAAGGAGAATCACTTTCACTTCAGAAGCAGTAACTCCAGAGGCTATCTCCATAGATGACCCCAATATTTAGAAAGAAAAAAGGACCTATTTCAAGGGAAAAGTACTGAAAGAGTACTTGGACAAGATGCATACACAAGGAATTTCTTTGTTCATAGAGTTGTCTAAGAAAATAGGTAAAATGAGGAAATTGAGAGCATAACTAGATGATCTTATCAATATGATTTTTTAGGATGTTGAAAGCACAAATAAATATCTTGGAAAATGGATGGATATGAAGAAGCTAAAAATATGTAGTCTAGTATCAATTGGCATCATTGCTGATAGGGACTCTTATATTGAAACTAAAGAAGCATTGATATATAATAGTTGGCTACTTAAGGAATTGATCAGCGACCTCGAATCTTCCAGGGATCTCAGTGAACAAAATGATATCAGTTTGTTGCATAAATTGGAGGAGTTGTCTTGAAAACTTACCTCTTAAGACAACCAATTCATTTTATTAGATGAAATGATTCAATAATTTGGAGGTATGTTCCAAAAAGAATTTGAGGAGAAAGCATTTTCAGTGGCCTCTATGGATAATGTCCTAGATAATCAGTTAACTCTAGATAATCTAAAAACTAGGTTATCTAGTCATGTGAAATCAGTTACAATAGTAAGAGATGCCACAATCAAGGATAAGGTGATTTTCAAGAATATTGTTTCTCTAGACAGTATCAGGATACATGTAGCTATCACCATGTATGATGCTCATATGACAAAGACTAGCGATAAAGATTGAAATTGTCCTTAGTTCAATTTCCATTTTCCAAATGCACTTTTGTAATTGACTTTGGGCATTTGCACATGTACTTTTGTCATGTGTAATTACATGTAAAAAATATGAAAAGGCCAAAGTCAACAAAGACTCTCATCTTTGACTAGGTCAAAGTTTTTAAATATTTTTTAAGTCCTTAAGGCTTCTCCCTATAAATAGAGAGAGCCTCTTTTGTAATGGATCGATATTTTGTAATTGAAAACAAAAACTCTACCCAAATTGAGATGCTTCCTAAGACTTTGAGATCAGATTATAGATCATATTTTCTTGAATGAATGAGAAAGTAGGTTACTTTCAGACTTTGCATTGGAATAACTTGTGTTATTTAGGAGATTGATCTTATGTCCTTTTCCTGATAATATCTCATCTATTTGATTAAACAAGAAAAGTGTGTGAAAATTATCTAAATATATTCTAAAGTTAATTATGAATACTTTGTGCTACTATAATTACCTTTAGTTCATATTTTTCATATTTTAGTGAGAAGGATATTAGAAAGGATTTAAACTGCTTTTATCCTTTGTGATCTTATGCTTTATTGTAGTTTTCGATGGAGACTTTGAGCTGAACTTCATTCTACTGTTACATACATTATAAATCAATAAGGGAAGTAATGAAAGACTTTGTGTTTTCATAGGTTTCTCATGGATTCAATTACTACTCAGAATGTTTTTTTCTATTTACTGAACATCATTTCTGAAAGAAAAGAAATGCCTTCAGTCATTACCTAGGATTTATCCTTTGCCTTGTGAACATCATCTCTAAAAAAAGGGAGATGGATGGTGTGATCTCACCCTTGAGTCTATTTTTAGTTCATATTAATATATAAGTAGTTTATAGGAAACCTCCCCTTAATGAGAGGAGAGATTTATCTCACTATGTTGTGGTAAACCTGCACTTTTTTTTGTATAAATCTCTTTGTGCTATGGTCGATATACCCATTTTGCCGTCAGTTAGTTGATGACAAAATATTCACCCAATAGCTTTATATGACTCTTTTAGGGACATAAATTCACACTTTAAAGCTTCAATCTTCAAATTGAAGCATTTTTAGTCCTTTTTCATTTTACACTCTAGCAGAGCCACCATACACATGAAGCCAGAGAACACAAGGTATTGTTGATCATGTATTTGAGTTGGTGTAATGAAACAATTTTGAGATTTTTCCTCCACCATCTTGCCTTCAACGAACCAGGAGTTTCCCTTCTACCAACGTTAGATGTCTAATACTAGATGAAGCTTTTAGTTTCAACGCTAGTAGAGTTTTGTCTATACTTACCCCACCAAGATTTGTTATCCCTCTATTTAATCGACATATCATGGTAGTCCAAGGCCCTTGGGGAAACACTTTTGGCCCTCTCAATCTAACCCCACATTTACATGAACTACATCGTAGTTCAAGAAAGAATTTTTCCAAATTCTATGGTGATGGGAAAGTTCATCTAGATTAACATATCACTACTTTTTGTATAGCATGTGGTGTGATAGGTGTGGAATATGAAGATATAGTAGTGAGACTATTTATTGAAACTTTGCAAGGTGATGCCATGTATTGGTTTTATCACCTTCAAACTCAAATAATAACTAACTAGAACACTCTCAAGGCCAAGTTTGAAGCCAGGTTCAAACCTACCAAAGATGCACATGCCTTGTTGGCTCAGCTTATGCAAATGAAGAAGGAACCTCATGATCTCATGTGAGAATTCATTACTAAATTCAATAAAATGAGGAAAAAAAATTCCTATAATTGATCAGTTGACACTAGAAAACCTTAAGTGCTTTTTCATCAACTCTCAACTTCCTGAAGTAAGTTTTCTATTGAGGCAGGCTGGCCCTATAGATCTTTCTACATCCCAAAATTTGGCTATCGAGGTTGAAGATGATCTTATCCTAACAAGTAAGATTAGAAAAGATTCTAATAAAAATAATTTTTTCTCATCTACTGGAAGTTCTTCCATGAGCACCATAGATCCTATGGTGTAAAAGTTAACAAATGAATTGCTAGCCTTAAAAAGACAAATGGCCAAGGTATGTCTACTAATCCTTATCGAGATATGCCAAAGATGACATTTCCCGACTAGTCATATTAAGGCAATGCTACAAATCAAGGGAAACCAAATCACCTACCTCCCCCACACGAGAAGCTTGTCATTGAAGTATCACCAGCTAACTCAGCAGTTGGTTACCTTGAAGCTAAACATGATTTCTCCTTCCAACTTGAGTTGGGCCAAGAAGATTATGCTAATCTCTTTGCATAAGGAGAAGAATAATTAGTTGTTGACTCCATCATTAGTTTCCTAAATTAATAGGATGAAGTTAGAAGTAAGGGAGAAGTGTTTGATGGATCATATGCTATTTTTATTAGGTCCCAAAACTAGTCAACTCAATACGCTGATAAAAGAAAAGTAGGAGAAGAACCTTAGCCAATAGTCTCAATCACTAAATGAGGGACTTCACTTTCTTTCCAATCAAAGGACCTAGTGACTAATAAGAAAGTAAGTATATCAAACTATCTTGTACCTTATACTTCTATCTTTTAGACCAATGCCACACCCAATAAAGATCAGGATGATAGGTTTCCTTCCTCTATTTCTATTTAATTTCAATTATTTGATATAATTGATCATGCTAAAAATACCAAGATTCAAATGATTGAAGCTGAGTACTTGTGAGCCAATCCTGAACAGTTTGATAGGCTGGTCAAATATGTAAAAAATAAAATCATCCCTACAGGACAAGATTTTTCAAAGGTGACTCATGATTCCTCGAAGAATAAATCCACCTAGAATAATATTATCGCTACTCCTCTCGTCACCCCTGGGAAAATAAAACCTTCTATGTTTCCCTTTTGATAAATGGTCATAAGTTAAGCAACTGTATAATAGACTCTGGAGCCTCTGATAATGTTATACCCACCAAGGTAGCAGATTCTCTTAGTCTTACCTTGACTAAGAATTTTGGGAGATGTTTCTCCATGGAAAATAAGCAAGTCCCACTCCTAGGTCAAATCAAAGATGCCCAATTTGCATTTATGGCTTTTTCAGAGAAGAGGATCAAAATGACGGTCTTGGTGGCTAATGTTCCAGCCTCTTATGGCATTTTTTTCAGGTGTAATTTTTACAAGGATGTAGGTGGAGAATTGAATATAGATCTGTCTAAAGCAAGGATACCTATTAAATGTGTCATGAAAAAATTGCTTCTTGAGAAAGGGTTGAAATATATAGTCATCTAAACATCAAATCCTGAAGATCAAATTTTATTTAAATCATTGGTAATGGGTAACTATTTTTTGACCACTAAAGATGTTTTTAGCTCATAAGACAAAAGTTATTTAAGTAATAATTTAAAAAATTCAGATAGAAAATCAGAAGAATTGTTAGAACAAAGTTCAGACAATGAAGAATCTTTCCTTATTAACGAAGACAAATCTTTAAGAAGATCAAATTTTGATGATGTTTAGATTTTAAAATTTGATGGAAGTTGCTCTTCTATTTGTTTTAGAGCCATAATTATTTTTATATCCCCTCAAGGAGAAAATTTTATTTATTCATATAAGTTTTAGTTCAATAATACCAATAACAATACCAAGTATGAGTTTTTACTGCTTGGATTGCAAGCTACTCATACTAAAGGTATTAAGGTTCTTCATGCATGGGGAGATGCTAAACTGGTGGTTTTTTAGGTAAAGAATCTATACCAAATAAAAAATAAAAGATTATGACATTATCACAATCTTGTATGGGATTATATTGAAAGTTTTGATGCTTTCAATATTTTTGCTATGCCAAGAGAATTCAATGATCATGCAGATTCATTGGATGTCTCCACAACCCTCATGGTTCCTCATAAAGACTTTAAAGGGGACAAATACACTATTGAGCTAGTATTTCAACCAAGTTTACCTCATAATTCCAACCATTGGTAAGTGTTTAATGGTGACAATCAAATCATTGCTTTTTTGGAAAAGATGGATAGCTTTAAGGAGCTTTATTTTGAAAGAAGTGAATCTCCACCACAGGAATCAGTTCCAGAATTAAATTCTAAAATTGGTGAAGAATTACTTCAACTTAGGGGGAATAAAATTCCAAAAGGCTTGGTTTCTCTTGAGAAGTTATTTGATAAGCATGACAGGTATGTCAATCAGTGACAAATGGATTCAAGTTCCTCCAAGGAGTTCAATCAAATAAATTTGAGTACAGAAGAAAATCCCAAAATGGTTAACATTAGGAATTTTTGTACTTCTGATTAAAAAAATAAAATTTATTACTCTTTTTCACCATTACATTGATGTTTTGGCATAATCTTATGATGATTTGAAATATCTTAGGCCTGAGGAAATTCAGCATGAAATTCCTCTTAAAGTTGGGTCATTGCCTTACAAGTAGAAACCAAGGCAATACAACCCCAAAATATCAGGTGTTATCTTTTTTGAGATCCAATAAATTCTAAATGCAAGAATTATTTTTTCAATTCATCTTTCCACCTAGATTTCTGACATAGTTCCTATGAAAAAAAGAATGGAGAAATTCGTATCTGCATTGATTTCAAAAACTTAAATTAATCTTCTCTGAAAGATAACTATCCTCTACCCATCATGGATCAAGTGTTGAAAATAGTGACTAGTTTAGAAATGTTATCAATGTTAGATGGTTTTTTGGGTACAATAAAGTAGAAGTCAATGAAGTAGATCAGCATAAAACTGCTTTCACTACACCTTGGGGCACTTTTGCATATCACAAAATGCCTTTTAGTTTGATCAATGCTAGCGCTAATTTCTAAAGAGAAATGGATCTTGCCTTTATAGATGAAATGGGGAAATTTATTGTGTTATATCTTGATGACTTGACCATTTTTTCCAAGCATCATCCTGATCATGTGCATCATCTACAACAAATGCTAGAATGCTGTTAGCAAAATGGTATTTCTCTTAATCCTAAGAAGTCAATTTTTGGGGTTACAAAAGGTAAACTTATCATTCATACTGTATCCTAAGAAAGCATAAAAATTGACTTAAAAAGAGTCAAATCTATCCAAAATCTTACTCTTCCTACTAGTAAGACTACAGTTCATTCTTTCTTTGGAAAGGTGAATTTTCTATGAAGATTCATTCAAGAATTCACAGAGAAGACTCACCACATTGTTGACATGATGAAGGGTAAATCCACTTTCTAATGGACTGCAAAAGGCAAGTCAACATTTGAAGATATCAATAAAGAGATCACCCATGCACCAATCTTAATTTTTCTAGATTACACCAAAGACTTCGTAAGATATAGCTATGCTTCTAAGCATACACTTTTAGCTATTTTGGTTCAACAAAACAAAGAAGGTATGGAATCTCCCATATCATTTATGAGTTGTCCTCTCAAATCTCATGAATTAAATTATTCAAATATGGAGAAGCATGCTTATGCCATGATTAAGGTGGTAAAGCATTTCAGGTTCTATAGCCTGAATTCACATACTATTGTTTTGGTGCTTGATACAATAGTGAAGTCCATTCTAACTCAATAGGAGTTTGGTAATAAAAATGGCAATTGGATTTCTAAAATTTAGGAATTTGATTTTGATATCAAATATACCAAACTTATGTGGGGAAAAGGTCTCTGCCAAGTGATTGTTGATAACATACCAAAGAAAATAGGACATGAATAAACAGAGGTCGAAGACGTGCCTACAATTCTCTTCATTTCTACTATTAATGAGTGGTATTCCAATGTCACTCATTTTATTACCTATGATAAGTGTCCCACCCATCTATCCTACAAATAAAAAAGGAATGTTAAGTTAAAAGCTACTAACTATGTCTTGTGGGACAATGGTTTGTGTAAGAGAAGGCTTGATGGGGTATTTCTTCATTGCATCGATAAGGTGCAATAAAGTAAAATTTTGGAGTCCTTCCATAATTTGACTTGTGGAGGAAATTTTTATGCACCAGTGATGGCTCACAAGATTCTATGAGCAAGATACTATTAGCCTACATTGTTTCAAGATGCTTACAAATGGGTATGTAGGTGTGAATTGTGTTAATAGTTCATCGAGAAACCGAAATTGGTCACATTACCTCTCAAGCCAGTGGTGATTGAAGAACCTTTTCAATAATGAGATATTGATTTCATTGGTGCCATGAACCCATCCTCAATTTTTGGACATGAATATGTTCTTACTGCGACTAACTATTTTACCAAGTGGGTGGAAGCCATTCCAACTAAGCATGCTACTTTGAAAGTGGTATGTAATTTTCTTAAAGAAAATATTATTTTCTGATTTGGGGTCCCAAATAAGATTATAACAAATAATTCTACTTGTTTCACTTCTCAAGAGGTTACTAAGTTTTGCTACAATTATGAGATTTTTTTTTCCACTCCAAATACTATCTGCAAGGAAATGGTCAAGCAGAATCAAGCAACAAAAATCCTGTTACTATTATCAAGAAATTGGTAGATGATAATCAAAGGGCTTGACATAAAGCATTGTTTGATGCTTTGTGGGTAGATAGGATTACACCCAGTATGGCAATAGGCATGTCACCTTTTTAACTTTTGTATGGTTTGAATGCAAAGATACCAATTACCTTGGAACTACTATCACTAAAGCTGGCAAAGGCAATCAAAGATTCAACCTTCAAAAATTCTATTGATAAAAGGATCATGTGTCTAACCGAACTAGATGAGCAACAAACCATGGTAGTGGACTAGATTACTACACATGAAAAATAGGTGAAGAAACTCTTCGATAAGAGGGCAAGGATTCATGGTTTTTAGATTGGAGATCAATCTTGTTGTGGGACAAAAAGAGAGAACCAAAAGGAATGCACATCAAATTTGATTCTTTGTGGAGAGGTCCATTTACCATTCATCAGGTCTATGGTGAAAATATATTCTTACTAGAATATCAATATTTAACATCATTCTCACTACCTCACAGTGGGCAACATTTGAAACACTTCAATCCTTGAAGTATTAGATGAGTTCACTTGTATATTTGTATAGTATTATGTTTATTTATTTCTATTTGGTTTTTTGATTCTTTTTATTTCTTAGCTTGACTCCATGGCCCAGTGGCTTGGATGAAGGCACTTAGGGACTAGTTTCTACTCCTGTCGATCATTTCAATATTTGATCAATGGAAGTTCCCCAATAGGAGCCAGCTATTGTTCCCAAAATCAGCTATGCTCACTTTTGGAACAACCCTTATGAAACTTGTCTGTTTCATGTTTTTCACTCTAAGTTCATCTTTCGAGACAAGTTTCTCTTGATCTCAAGTTTAGTTGATTAATGTCCTTAAAAATTTTGTGACCTTACCTCATTATGATTTCTTAGAAAATGTGAAAATCATTGCAATTTTGATGCGATCAAAACGTCAAAATTTTGATAAATTTCAAAGAGTTAGTGTGTTTTTAGTTTCCATGCAAGGGTGGCATTTTTTTCCACCATTGCATGTATTTTTAGTTTCCATGCAAAGGAAGTGAATTTTTCCTCCCTTGCATTTTTCATGCAGGAGTAGTTAAAATTGTCGCCCTTGCATTTTTTCTAAACCTCACATGTAGAGGCAACAATTTTTGCTGCCCTTGCATGATCTCAATTTTCATGCATGGCATTTATGACTGTGCATGCTGAGTTGTTGGGGTCAATTTTAGCCCCTTTTAATGCTGATTTGAGCCTCATTTGATCATTCCAAGTTGTCTTCTCCTCCTCCCTACAACTAGTCGACCATGCGAATAAGTGGGATTGTGATTTTTTTGGCTTCAAGCATAGGATCTCAATTTTATCGGGTTAGTTTTGTATTCTTCCTTATTTTATTTTTAGTTTTTAGTTTTGTTCTTTTTTTTTTTAAAAAAAAAAAATTCTAGTTTTTTCCCTTTTTCCTGTATAATTTTTATATTTCTTTTTTTTCTATTTTCTCCTCTCTCTCCTCCTCGTTAAGGGGCATCAACGACAAAAAAAACCCCAATAACCCTGTCAGTCAAACTAGCCAGTGTAATGGTGGCAATTTTCACCACCCTTACACAAAACCATTTAACCAATGTAAGGGTAACAATTTTTGCCACCCTTACATAATTCCCCCCCCCCCTCGCCCCCCACATGTAAGGGCAGCAATTTTCATCACCCATGCACAAAGTTCACATGCAATGGCAGCCAAATTTCCATCTATGCACAATAATCTTTCCCCAACATGCAGAAGTGGCAAATTTTTTTGCCTATGCATCAACACACCCTCTGTCAATGTGTTATGTCGACAATTTTTGCTACTGATGCTACCTCCATATGTAAGGGTGGTAATTTTTACCACCATTGCATACATTTCCTCAAATTTTCTTTACTTTAGGAAATTTTGAATTTTCACTTTTTCAAGCCCACTTCCCTTTGAATTTTTGACCTGCTCATGGCTTAGTCCTTTCAAGCACATTCCCATGGTCGTGATCATCAAATGTGTAGTTTTCCTAGATTGCTAATGTTTCCCTTGATTGCATGATCATGATTATTGTCACAATTTCTCTCAAAGATCCCTCTTCATCAAAATCCTTTTGATAAAAGCTCTTTCAAATGACTGAGGTTTCTTTGAAGAAGTCAAAGAAAATGAAGTACAAGTATCAAGGTGTTTTTCTAATCACCTCAGTTACTTCTAATGTCAATGACATTAGAGATACAGAGATTAGACACATGGATATGGTTGAGTTCATGGAAAGAACCAAATCAAGCAATCTCAGCCATGAAATGAAGAAGATAATCAAGAGTAATTCATCTAGTATCTTCTTTTCCTGTAGTAGCTCACCACACAGAGTTTATTCTCCAATGCACTCAATTTTACAATAAGGATACCAAGGTTGTGTTAGATGTTGGTGGTAATGTAGTGATTAGACTAGACCCTAAGTTCATCGACAAAGTATTCATGTGTCCTCTCGCTACTGCAGCATTAAAGCTTGACTTCGTTGAAGCACAAAGGGAATATGAAAAAGATCCTGAAAGAGCGAAGAAAGTGATCAATAATAGATGGCTCAAGACTCTAAGGGTGAACTTGTCAAGATATCCATGAAGCTTTTTGAGGAGTGATTTTATAGAAGAAGTTGGTGACCTGATCACTCTTCTCAGTAGGGTAAGAGGTTTACCTTCTTCCTCTTAGTTTCATGAATGGATGTACCCTTTCATTAAGATAATTCTCTAAGGTAAACAAGTCATTTTTTAGGGAGCACAAATCAATAGTTCTCTACATGAACAATTTATGAAGGTATCCACTACCTCAAAATTCTACATGACTTCATACCTGGTTATATTATAGCATCAATGATAACCTTTCTAGGTTTAACATCAGAAGGAGATAGAAAAACAACCTTGGTGTATCAATATTACCCTCAGTTGACATTGAAGGGTTCTATCCATCATTTTAAGAGAGTGAATGACGCTCTCTTTTTAGTATTTTTGTATCTCTTTGATCCCTAATTAGAACAAAAAAGAGTATCAGATGAAGCCTAGATAGTTTTGAATGACTTTAGATGCATGTTCTTGCAATTTCCTTCTTTCTCTTACTTGTGGTTGGCTTTTTTCAAGGTCATCCTTATATGCTCCCAATATTCCCTTCAAAAAAATTGGTCTTGATGGAGATATGTAAGCAAATTATTCTCATACACAATAAGTAGATGGAACTCAAGAAACCCAATTTTAGGTTTCTAATTGAAATTGGCCAATTCTCAGTATTGACCACTAGAAAAGCTAGTCATGGAGACTAAAATGCAACTCTTAACTATGAAACATTTCAAAAAGAGACCAAATTTTGACTATATAGGCATAAAGGACATGATCAGGAGGAAGAACCAGTTTCATGAGCCTATGATCGAAGATGTTTGGGTCCATTTGAGGACAACAGAAGATATCAAAAAAATAGACTATATTAGATTCTCTTGAGCAAATAGAATATATAGGACTTGCCGATATCCCTGTAAGTCTAGTGGATAATGGATATTTGATCAATAATAGATATCATGCTGAACAGGTTGATAATGCCCCTCTTCCCCTGATCTAATAGTCTCAGAAGGAGTTGACTTCCTTGAGGATAAGATTTGAACCAATATTAGAAAACACAAGAAGAGACAAGAAGAAGAGACAAGAAGAAGAGTGGAAAATAGAATGAAGAATAAAAGTGATGTTTCTTCTCCTTCTAGGCCACATAAGCCTAGGATCATATTTGTAATGAAGAAATCAAAAGTTACAGAAAAAGAGACAGAAACAATAGATATGGAGGTTGAGAAGTAAAGAGCTGAAGAACTAGCACTAGAGCAAATAGAGACTGATGATAGGCCCACAAATCAATAGGAAAAAGAAATTCTATCTCTACAAGAATATGTGTAGGGAGAAATAATAATTTCCTCTTCCCCGCCTAGGACACATGTTGTAACTCCCTCACCTATTTCTCTAATCAGTGTTCCCTCTTTTGGAGCAGCCTCTCCTTCCAAAATTATTTTTAACAACCCCCAAAACACTTTTTGAGGTATTATTCATTTCTCTGGGTCAATTCCCAATTTGTCATCTCCATCTTTTGACATCGAAGATAGTTCTACTTTCTATCATTCAATAGAAGGCGCAGCTTTTACTAATACTCCATCCATTATTTCCACCACCAGTGCAAGTATGACTTCAGTAATGTTGACAATGGAGATTGCTCTTAATATAAGTACTTCCACATTCTCACCTTGGTTATCAACTTATATTCCCTAAAGGAAAAAACAAGCCATCTCTCCAGATGACTTTGACTTCAGTAAAATGGTGCTGGTAAAAGTTAAGACTCTTAAGAAGCCAAAGATTCTTTCCAAGATGATTGGGGATAAGGAGCACAAATTTTTGGAAATAGGAAAACCTCCATAGGATGTAACTCTCAAATTTTTTGATGTAAGTGACTACTCTATCTCTTGAGTTGAGTTAGGTAAGATAACTCACAAAAGTGCTAAGAGTGATTTGCAATCAACAATGGATATTATGGTTCAAAAATTTGACAGGAAAAAAGAAATGAAGGATCATTATAAAGCAATGGTGGAAAAATTGACTGCAGTGATAAGGAGAATCAATTTCACTTCAAAAGTAGTAACTCTAGAGGCTATCTCTATAGATGATCCCATGATTTAGAAAGTAGAAAGGACCTATCTCAAGGGAAAAGTACTAGAAGATTACTTGGACAAGATGCATACACAAGGAATTTCCTTGTTCATAGAGTTGTCTTAGAAAATGGGTAAAATGAGGAAAATGAGATCAGAACTAGATGATCTTATCAATATCATTTCTCAAGATGTTGAAAGCATAGATAAATATCTTGGAAAATGGATAGATATGAAGAAGCTAAAAATATGTACTCTAGTATCAATTGACATCATTGTTGATAGGGACTCTTATATTGAAACTAAATAAGCATTGATATATAGGAGTTGGGTGCTTAAGGAATTGATCAACGACCTCAAATCTTCTAGGGATCTTAGTGAACAAAGTGATATCAGTCTATTGCATAAATTGGAGGAGTTGCCTTGCAAACTTACCTTTCAAGAAAACCAATTCATTTTATTAGAAGAAATGATTCAAGAATTTTGAGGTATGTTTTGAATAGAATTCGAGGAGAAAGCATTTTCAGTGGCCTCTATGGACAATGTCCTAGATAATCAGTTAACTATGGATAATCTAAAAACTAGGTTAACTAGTCAAGCAAAATTAGTCACAATAGTAAGAGATGCCACAGTCAGGGCTAAGGTGATTTTCAAGACTACTATTACTCCAGACAGTATCAGGATATAGGTAGCTATCGCCATGTACGATGCTCATATGAAGAAGACTGGTGATAAAGATTAAAATTGTCTTTAGTTCAATTTCTATTTTTCAAATGCACTTTTGTAATTGACTTTGGACATTTGCACATGTAATTTTTTCATGTGTAATTACATGTAAAAAAAATATGGAAAGTCTAAAGTCAACAAACACTTCCATCTTTGACTAGGTCAAAGTTTTTAAATCTTTTTTAAATCCTCAAGGCTTCTCCTTATAAATAGAGATAGCCTCTTTTGTAATGGATCGATATTTTATAATTGAAAGCAAAAACTCTGCCCAAATTGAGATGCTTCCTGAGACTTTGAGCTCATATTGTAAATCATATTTTCTTTAATGAATGAGAAAGCAGGTTACTTTCAGACTTTGCATTGGAATAACTTGTGTTATTTAGGAGATTGTTCTTATGTCCTTTTCCTGATAATATCTCATCTATTTGATTAAACAAGCAAAGTGTGTGGAAATTATCTAAAGATATTTTGAAGTTAATTATGAAGACTTTGTGCTACTATAATTACCTTTATTTCATGTTTTCATATTTTAGTGAGAAGGGTATTAGAAAGGCTTAGAACTACTTTTATCTTTTGTGATCTTATGCTCTGTTGTAGTTTTTAGTGGAGACTTTGAGTTGCACTTCATTTTACTATTACATACGCTATAAATCAGTAAGGAAAGCAATGAAAGACTTTGTGTTTTCATGGGTTTCTCATGGATTCAATTACTACTCAGAATTTTTTTCTATTATTTGCTGAACATCATTTTTGAAAGAAGATAAATGCCTTCAGTCATTACCCAGGATTTCTCCTTTGCCTTGTGAACATCATCTCTAAGAAAAGAGAGATGGATGGTGTGATCTCAACCCTGAGTCTACTTTCAGTTCATATTAATATATAAGTATTTTATAGGGAACCTCCCCTTGATGAAAGGAGAGATTTATCTCACTATGTTGTGGTAAACCTAAACTTTTTGCCATATAAATATCCTTATGCTGTGGTCGATATACCCATTTTTTTATCAGTTAGTTGATGAAAAAATATTTACCCAACACCTTTGGATGGAGGCATTCTTGAAAAATCTTGGTCTGGTAAGAATGTTGTTTATTCTTTTCTTAGAGTCTTTGTATGTGAGGCTTTATATCATATTAATAAAGAGGATAGGACCAAGTTAGAGGAAACATTAGAAAAATGCATACTTATTAGTTATGGTGAGGATGATTTTGGTTTCTATTTATGGAGCATTAGAGATAAGAAAATATTTCAATCTAGAGATGTAATATTTAATGAAAAAGTCATGTATAAGAATTAGTTACAAGAATAGGAACATGAACAAAAAGAGTACACAATATTAGATGATATTATAGATCACAAAGTATCTAATGAATCAGTTCAAGAACTTTCTACACAAGAACCCCAAAATCCTATGGTAAGAAGGTCATCTAGGCCAAGAAGAACACCTAAATGTTTTTCTCCTTATTTGAATTATTTATTACTCACTATCAATGGAGAACCAATGTGTTATGAGGAATCAATGCAGGTAGATGCTAGGAAGAAGTGGGAGCAAGCCATGGATGAGGAGAATAGATCTCTCATGGAGAACCAAACATGAGATTTGGTAAGGCTACCCAAAGTCGAGAGTGCATTTACAAACAAGTGAATTTATAGAATAAAAGAAGAAGATGAAGGGAGAAAAAGGTATAAGGCCAAAATGGTGGTTAAGAGGTTTACACAAAAATTAGGTATTGATTGTGATGAGAGTTTTTCTCTTGATGCAAAAATGAATTCTATGAGGAGTGTTTTTGGTTTAATCATAGTTGAGAATTTGCATTTAGAACATTTAGATGTGAAAACTACTTTTCTTCATGGTGATTTGGATGAAGAGTTGTATATGAAGTAGCCACAAGGATATGAGGTCAAAGGGAAGAACTATGTGTGCAGACTAAAGAAGAGCTTATATGGCCTGAAATACGATCCAGAATAATGGTATAAAATTTTTGATTGTTTTATGTTGTAACAAGGTTATCAAAGGTGTAATTTTAACCACTGCATGTACATCAAACATTTTGATGATGTTTATTTTATTATATTATGCTTATATGTGGATGACATGTTAGTTGTAAAAAAGAACATACAACATATTCATATACTTAAGAAAAAACTTAGTGACTATTTTTATATGAAGGATTTGGGTATAGTGAAGCAATTCTATGGTATGATGATTACTCATGACAGAAAGGAGAGGAATTTGATTTTACCCCAATTAGAGTATGTGAAGAAATTCTTGGAAAGGTTTAGCATGTTGGATGCTAAATATTTTGGTAATCCTTTGGTAGGCCAATTTATATTATCAAAGGAGTAGTATCCCAAGATGAAGGTTGAAAATCTCAAGATGTTAAAGGTATCTTACTCATCAATAATTGATAGCTTGATGTATGCCATGGTTTTTACTAGGCCAAATATTGCCCATGAAATGGGAGTTGTGATCAGGTATATGAGTGATCTTGGTTATGAGCATTGGTAAGTAGTGAAATGCATTATTTGATACTTGAGAGGAACCATAGATGTTGCATTATGTTATGGTAGATCAGGTACCACTTTGACTAGCTATGTATACTTAAATATGGCAGGGGATATTGATAGCAAGAAGAGTACGATAGGTTATATATTTACTATTGGAGATACAATAGTTAGTTAGATTTTCAAGATACAAAAGGTTGTGGCTTTGTCAACCATAGAGGTAGAGTATGTTTCTCCTATATAGGCTAGCAAGGAGATGATCTAGTTATTGCATTTATTTCGAGAGTTGGGGCATGCGTAGTAATTTGGGAGTCTACACAATGAAATTAGAGTTACATTTAGAATCTAGTTTATGTGTTTTAAATTAAGATTTTATGGTAAATTAAATCTCATTTGAATTAATTTAATCCCTAATAGGGTGACATTGACCTGCTATGGTTAGGAATTAGGCATGTTTTCCCTTATTGTTGCAAACCACTCATGGTATTGGTAAGAGGAACCTATTGTTGTGAATAATTTTAAAAAAGATTCAACCCACATTGGTTCAAATTGGGATACACCTACATGTTATCCATTATGTTTTGCAAATGGTCTTCGATAGAATCTATAATCACTTCCCCAATGGTTGGGATGTTGAACATGTCACCAACTGGCATATTTTAGATAAATGACTCTATCTCCAGATTAGTGTGGCCTAAAGAATAAATTTTCACCCATGTTGAAGGATCTAACTCTTTAAGTGGGGTGTTTGAAACAACCATAACATTGAAATTCTAAGCTAAATTGAGATACATCTAATATGCCTACTGCATCTATGTGAATTTATCAGCCATTGAACCCTTTCCTTTTGCAAGTGCATTAAAATCTTGGTTATGTATTATCATGAGTTATTGATGGTAAATAATTGAGGATTGCTCAATTGGTCTGACTTAAGCACATGACTAGGCACTCTAACTAAAATAGGTAGACTTTCATGGGGAAAGTCTATTGATAATTTTGTTCATACCTCTATAGATCTGACTTAAGTCTCATCCCTATTTTCAAGTGACGATCATATAACTATGGGTTGTAAATTATTGGAGTGGTTACATAGTACGTTTGTTATTATTGGACTCGTTAAATTTTAATACTCAAGTTTATTATCTCAAAACCCATGTAATTTTTTTAGTGTTGTTTATTTATTCACTATGGTTACTTAATGTTTAATTATTTAGATTTGGTCAAGATAAAATTGGAGTGTAACACACATAATTATTTAAAAAATTATTTAATACCTTTGATTAACATCACAAGGCCTAACTAAGATTAAACTACAAACATAAGATGTTAAAATCAAATCAATAAGTAATACCCTGATTGAGGAAATGAGACAAGTCACATTATTAAGAAGTACTGAATTATAATTTCTTGATTTAAAAGGATCACAAATTTATTCACACATAACCTAATCACCACTGAAGGGGAATGA
This sequence comes from Torreya grandis, assembly GCA_037957365.1. NCBI lineage: Eukaryota > Viridiplantae > Streptophyta > Pinopsida > Cupressales > Taxaceae > Torreya > Torreya grandis. The sequence continues at coordinate 993,284 of JARHVA010002811.1, forward strand.
AATGAGCTTGAACAATAATTAATTAACATATATTTATCACTTCAAGATTCACTAAGGAGAGTCATCTAATACTAGATAAATCCACTTTTAAGGTACTTAAGATAAGGAAACTAACCAATTTAAAGTGAAATGGTTGAGAATAACCACACAAGGATCAATTAAAACTTAAATTAAAATTAAATATATGTATTCAATCAAAGACATATGAACCTAATACAAAGGAAGATGAAAACAATCCTAACCTAACCTATTAGCCTAGACCCAATTCCCCAACCACAACTTGGGCAACCTACATATCCACTCTATGGAATCAGAGTCTGATGTAGTTCTCCTTACACTTGTGATGGCCTCCTCCATGAGACATCATCACTAAACAAGAGTTGTCAATCTAAGATAACAAAAAAACTAGTGTGTCACTCTGAGGATATTCTAAATCTCTAGTCATCTACTCTAATGAATGACACAACTTAAGGTCATGAGTCACCATCTATGTCATCTTAAAGTGTAAGTGCATACCTAGCCACTTTCACGTAGTGTCACAAAAATAAAATTCATGACTAAGAACTTATATTCTCTTAATTTAATGTGGTTAATAACTCTACAATATTTGAATTGCATTGTTTATAGAAACTCCATCTCTTGAATGAGTCTTAAAAGGTGTCCAAGTTTAATATGAGAGAGAACAAGATCAAATATTAATTAAAAAATAGGGGCCGTTATCCATAATAGATGGTTGAATAAGAAAACAGTGTTGCCAAAACTAATGATAAACACAAATGTAAGGAAAAATATCATACCATTTGTGATGAAGTAAACATACTGATAATTAGATACTTTAATAAAATGTTCTAATAACACATTGAAGCTAGTTGTCAATTTCCCACACTAGGAGGGCATTTTAAGATTAGCTCCATAAACATGTTCTCCAAGAACATTCTCAAGTTAGTTGATAACACCTATATAAAGGGGTATTTTAAGGGCTAGTATGCTAAGACCATGCCCACTCCCTGACACACACACACACACACACACACACACACACACACACACACACACACACACACACACACACACACACACACACACACACACACACACATGTGGTGATTGCATCACATATGGAATCACAAATCACTGTAGTTCATATGTTCCTAAACAAGTATTATTTTAGAAGTGAAGATAACCAGTCTTAACTAATTAACTACATGACTAAGAGTAACATCATTATCTTTTGTAGGTAACACTATGACCACTAGTTGGCCCAAATACAAATAGGAATTATTAAGAACTATATGTACCTACCCATATATGAGAAGTATACACGTACACAAAACTAAGGTTGAATATGAATACTAAGACTCATACCAAGGGTACACTCCAAATTAACTTCAAGTAGGTTCTAATTGAGGTCTACCCCATGACAACTAAAGTCAAACTCAAACATTTGTAATTATGGCCCAAAATTTGAACTAAGGCAACAAGCATAAAAATGACACCAAATAGTGTGGAGTAGCCAGGAATCAAATTATAAACATTAAACAATATTAAAAAAATAATCATGACAAAAGACTCTTCCAAATGAGATAGAACACACAAATTTTAACACTAATAATCAAGCACAAAAGTACCTTTAGTTTAAATCTGATATAAAAGGATAAATTTTTCTTTTCATGAAAACCAATTATCAAAATTATAAATATTATATTTAGGATAACAAAATATTTTTATAACATGGAAAACTATGATTTAATCAACCATTCCAAGGTGAATTTAATTACCTTGAAAACTTGCCCCACAAAATTCTAAATAAACTGGTTATGAAATTACCATAGGAAAAATAGTAAACTTAACAATAAAATTTATTTTATTATTTTAGTGATAATTTAAAGCTATAATTATTTGTTTACAACTTCCACACTTGAAAAATAGTATTCCTTGCAGAAACTCTCTCTGTTGTTTATTCCTTGTAGGTTCTTAATCTCTCTGGACCTTTTTTTTTGTCTTTTTGGCAAGATTTTGGTAGAAGTTTGTTATAGATGGTTGTTATTGGTTGGTCAAGCCATATGGATATCTTCGGTTCTTGGTTTTGTTTGTTGTGTTAGTCTATATTTCAATTGTTTTTTTAAATGGGTATGGGCCCCTTAACCCATTTGTTTACCTAATCTAATTAAAAAAATCTTTGGTATTTTAACTACATCTATTTCAAATCATCTTAAGGGCTAGAAATATAAGATTTTATTTATTTTCGCAAGTTCTTTCTGAAAATTTCCTGTAATAAAATATATTAAAAAAGTTAAAAACTATTTAATGATTGAAAGATGATTTTACAACTTAAATAAATCATATTCAAACCTTAATTTTGATAAACTCTTAGTTTATGTACTTATTTTTAATTGATTGCAAAAGGAGTTTGAATTAAATTGAAAAATATTTAAGTAAATTGTTTGGTTCTCTTTTATTTTATTTTAATTTATTGAAATTTAAATGCCTAGAATATGATAATTTTAATATTTTAAACATATCAATTTTTTTAAAAAAATTAATACAATAATAAAAATAGTTAGTTCATTATTATCTCTCTTTGTTAGTTAATCTTAAAGAAATAAATTACAAAATAACTTAACAAATGAGAGTTAAGAGTAATTTAAATTATAATAATTTGAAAATAACAAAACTCCTCCCTCTTAAATTATGTGATGGTAGGTCAAATCCCTACCACTAGATTGGAAGGATTTCCACCCTTAAATTTAGGGTTTATGATCATAACAAAAAGTTAAAAACTTTTAATTTTGCTCTCATTTTCTTTTTCTTTTCATTTTGCAAGTTTTGATGGAGGGTTTGGAATAGGATTTCAAAGACAAAGGCATGATAGATCAATTCCATTCAAATACATATAACAATATGTCTACAAATTCTATTATTTTATTATCAAAATATATAGTTTTATATATACAACCAAAAAAAATTATTCATATATATATATATATATATATATATATATATATATATAACCATTTTTTTAATCGTCAATTGGCCTAGAGCCCCTTCCCAAATATAAAAGGGATGAGGGGCAGGCGACTGGCTGACCCCGACCTTTTCTTTAGAAGGAAATGAGGTTGAGGGGTTGGCCCAACTACCACCCCTCTCTCGAATTTTTTTTTTTCATTCTATTATATTGAAACCCTGAATGATTACACGGATTATGAACTATATTATTACTATCTTTTTATTTATTTGTTTACTTATTATATATAAATTAAATCAGAATCTCTTTTTATTTTTTAAATTATTTATTATTATTATTTCAATGTAAATTGAATACTAATATATACATATGCACACACGCGCACACACACACACAAAATTCAAATTATATATATATGTATATAATTCAAATTTTATTTTATTTTATATCTATATTTAAATAGATATAATAATAGTATTTATACTTTTAATATATATGTGTATATACACATACATTAAATAGTATTTTAAATATTGCTATAGTTTTATTTTATTTTTCTTCTAAATGAATCATGCACATTATACATTTTTATTTATATGGTGTGAGTTTAATGGATAAGATTAAATAATATTATATTTTTATTTATTTATTTATTTTTAACATTTTACTAATGTATACTATAAAGATTCTAACTTATTATTTATTATTTTTAATTAAAAAATATAGACAATATGATCATTGTATACTTTTTAAAAGTAAGTAAAAATCACAATTCTTTTACCACATGTAAAAATCTAGGATGAATAATTTTTTATTTTTTATTTTTTTACTTTCAAATTTTTAACATTTATGAGTAAAGAGAGTAAAAATAATAGGATATATATATATATATATATATATATATATATATATATATATATATATATAATTATTAATTATTTTATTTTAATTTCTAAAATATTAACCAATAAACTTTTTTTTCTCCAATAATTAAATAAAAGATAAAGAATGATATTTTCATCACAAACAACATAAAATTTAAATAAATTATTTTCATTTATAAAAATTTTATCATTTGAAAATCAAGGAAAGGAAGAGAGTAGAGAGATTTAATATTTTCTAGAAGGGAGTTTAACAAACTCAAAAGAACAAATTTCATTTCAAATTTGATCATTTTAAGATACAAAACTGGGATTAAAAGCATGCAAGTCATTTTCATTTTTGCAATGTTAGGGAGAGATATTCATAAGGATTGAAAGAGAGGAGAGAGATAATGACACAAGCAACACACTAATTCCAACTTCTTTTTTATTAATATTTGATAAACCAAACCAACATTTCCATTACATAAGTACTAAAATAAGGCCTACCTCCCTTTATTTTCCTTGAAAGAGTTTATGTTCCCATGGTTCCCTGAATATTTTCTCAAGCTTCCAATAAACTCCCAAACTTTGAAATTCCATCAAGATTCTCCTCCTCCTTCCAAGCTCTCCCAAACACAAGCAAAAGAATGAACCCCCTAAAATAAGACTAAGTGTGTAAATAAAAATAATTTATAAATTTCCTATCCCACAACTTTTTTGGATTTTTCACCCAACCCAATAAATGGGAGGGATTTTATTATAAGAGTCACATCACTTCTTATAAGTCCATATGTTCTCTTAATGAACTTACAATTACATGTGGGCTTACTTGTCAAAGTCAACAATCTTAGTAAAAATTCAAAAGAGTCTTTTACAATCAATAATAATTTCTCTTATATTGTCCAAATTTATGCTCACGATACGCTATGTCCTAACTTAGCTCTTCTAACCTTTCTATAAAGACTAGGCACAATTTACTAATAAAATATATTTTAAAATTACTTGTTATTTATGTGTATTTAAATATTTATTAGATTATGATTTAAATAAAAAAGAGATTATTCTAATTATATTTTAATAATTAAAGCTTTAAAAAATAAGGGAGGAAAAAACATTAGAATTATTACACATTTAAATGCTCATCTCTAGGCCAGGATAAATAAATAACACATAAATATAATCAATAAATTCAATGTGAAAATTTATTTATTTTTGTACAATGTAAGTATTTAAAAATCTTACAGGAGAGAATTTGGTTAAATAAAACCAACTCACAGGTAACCAACTTGCCAACTAACTAAAATATAAATAAATTAAAATTAAAACTAAACAATAAATATAATTTTAGATCATAAACCCAACAAACTCCCCCTTGATCGAAAGAGGTATAGAAAGACTAAAGAAATGAACTATGAGTCATCCATGTAGACTTTGTTTTAACTACAAATGGTACACTGTGCATCCTAAATTGATCAAATCCCTAATCATCTCCATGCTGAAGTAGAACAAGATCATGCCCTACCAACTACATCAATCCTCACACATAATCCATCCAACAAGTGATTGCCCTAGTATTGTGTATGACACATCTCAAATTGATGCCCAATAATTGTCAACATCTCCTACAGGGCTTTGCTCAGCACTAATAATGTTAGCAACTCAATTCTAACTCATACTATAACCACTAATGATTGATCAAAAACTAATATGCAATATTTTATCCCCCTATCAGGGAAGAGGTGAGAAGCCATGTAGTAAATAAACCAAGTAAAAACCATTGATTCTCCACATCAAATATCATATCAATAGTAGATATGTGAAAGCAAAATACACAAGACAAAAAATAATACTATATCAAACCTAATCTTAAGCATAGCAGCTCACATAAGATGGGTGTGTTATTATCTCATAATATATAGTCAGCATCTATAGAATAAGAAACTTTTTAATCATCCCATCCATCAAAAGAATATGTAAAAGAATAACTAGAAGAGGAACTAGAAGAGTGATAAAAGTGACTAGAGTGACCAACAAAGTTTGCTTCTACCTTTTATCGATGTCAAGAGGACCTCCTTTTGAATGGGCACTCTATAGAGAGGTGTCCCATGCCACCAAAATTATAGCATGTTTTCTCACAGCCAATGGAACTAGAGTAAGAATAGACACATGAAGAAGAATGCATGTGATTGTGCTTGTGTACCTATAAATGTTTGTGGTGATTCTCATGCTTCTAAGAACTAGAGTGATGTCTATGTTTTAGAGAACCAGAGTGATGTCTATGCTTCAGAGAACTAGAATGATCCCTATGTCTAGAATGATGCTTATGTTTAGAAGTGTGCCTTAGAGAGTGTTTTTATCTCTAAAAGTGCTTTGAATATGTTTTATATTGTGCTCATATAATGGATTACCTATTTTGGTATAAAAGGCCTCTTCAGTAGGGTTTTATTTCTTCTTTACAAATTATCAATTAATTTGAGTGAGTAACTCATAAATAGAATCAAAAGTAGATTTGTTAAGCTTATCACTAAGTTGTAGCATTTCTAAAAAGTTCCTATATCTAGGGATAAGGCCATTCAAAATAACATAAATGAATATTTCATCATCAATTTTCCCATCAATAATTCCATATGTTTATTTCAAATTCTTAATTTGTGATACATATTCTGAAACATCTTCATTATCTATTAGTTTAGTGTTGAACAACAACATAAGAAGGTCAATTTTATTATAGGTAGGTTATTTATCACATAAGTCTTTTAGATATTTCCATGCTTTCCAAGCTTTATATTTGATGGCCTATATGTGAATTATAATGTACATTTCAAGTTAATTTTGATAAAGTAAGGGCATGCTTCTCATGTCTATAAAATTATGTAAGATTTGTGGCATTAGTGGGTAATATTAGTTGTTTTTCAATTACTTCCCACAATTCATTGAACATTAATGTATTTTTTATGTTCATTGACCATTCCTTATAATTTTTAAGAGTTAAGCATCCATTTTTAGAAATTTAGCTCACAATTTTAGCCATGGTGTTTATAAAAATAGAGGGAATGCTATTGAATTTTTTCCTATACATTCTAAATACCTTCCAAATAAAAGAGAATCATGGGACTTGTAAGAAAATATTACACTTTATAACTCCTATTACACCCTTATTTCTCCAATATTTGAATTCTTCAATACAAAATAAGGTAAAAAATGAAATTTTATCCAAAAACATATTTGAATGGGTTTTTGAATCCTTGACCTTCTCTATTGTAAGTGACTTACAAAAGTTTGTATAACCATGTCCCCATTATACAACTTGAAATAAGAAGTCAAAGTATTCATATGCTCTTAATTTTTTGGATGTGAATAATAATAAAAAATATGAGTGCAAGGCAAATATTTTCACCTAATTTTTTATTTTACACATGAAAATAACACGTCTTTGATTTGTGAAAAACTTTAAAAATTTATTTCTACATGTCATCCACTATTGTCAAATGTTAATCATGCTTGTTTAATGACATCTGATTATGGTTTAAATAATCCCATGGTGCTGCATCTATCTCTTAATTTGAGGAAGATCTAATATTGCAAAGATTGTTTCAAAAAACCATGAATCCATTTTTCCATCATCGTACGGTACAAGGTGTTAATTAAAAACAAAATTACTAGCACATCATTTCAATTTCCCTTGTCTCAATATTTAGGGTTTGATTTCCACATAGAATATTATTTTATCTAATTACAGTACTCAACTCAAATTCCTTTGAAGATGTTTTATAAGTTTATAGGGTTGACATTTCACTTCAAATAGATCATTATAGGAAAAATACAAGTAAATATATTTTCTAACTCTAAATTTTCAAATAGAACAACCATAATAGATACCACTCCCAAAAATGAGGGAAATCTCTCAAATGAGTTTATTTTATCCTCTGGACATCACTGTATGGAATGAATTCACATATTTTTACAATGCCATAAATTTTTACCAGAATAAAAAACTATTCAAAAAGAAATACTATGTTGGCTTTTATTGAGCCATATACTCACAATGTTTTTAAAAAATAGTGTTTTAGCTACAAAGTGACATTTCGATCCTTCAATCCTTCATGATTTACTTGATATATAACAAATTTATTCATAAAAATCTATCTCCTTCCACCTTCAAAATCATGGCTTCTTCCTTCACAAATTTCTTGTCATGGCTCTAATACCACTGTAGGCTAGGATAAAGAAATGACATAGAAATATATTCAAGAAATTCAATGTGAAAAGCTATTTATTTTTTTATAATGTATACATTTAAAAATCTTAAGAGAGAGAATTTGGTTAAATAAAACCAACTCACGAGTAACCAACATGTCAACCAACTAAAATATAAACAAATTAAAATAAAGACTAAACAATAAATATAATTTTGGATCATAAACACAACATCATCAACATAGATAAACACATGACAATAACAAGATCACACAAGTTCAAACATAATAGATATTAAATACTCTCCCCCTTATAAAATCATCATCCTTGATGTGTTAAACCAACTCAAAGGTGTTGAAAAAACACATACTTCTAAATACATACCAAGTTTTATGTAATGCAAAAAAAGCTATCATAAATACAATAATAATTATCACTTATGTTTTTAATTTCTAGAAATTTGATTATAGATTATTAATGTCCTTATGTTTTTTAAATTAATATTAAGTATTTATCTTTAACATTCAATACTTATCAACATCTTTCATTATTATTGTGAAGTTTATTTTATTACAATTTAAAATGTTTTTAAGTTAATAGTTAATATTAGTCTTCTTAAAACATATCCCACAGTGTCAAAATATACTATTACCATACTACCATCTAAATTTGTCTCAACGAATTGAAATTGAAGATATTCTAGTGATGGATAACAAGGATACATAACATGTGTAATTAATATAAAATTTTGTTATGATGTCATAATGATTAGGCTATATGCCATCCCATGGTGAACACAGAAGGTGAAGAATAATTACCAAATCATGGTAGAACCACATAAATCAATTCCAAGTAATGTTAAACAATAACATAAACTATCATCTAAATTAAGAAATATTAAGATTAAAATAATTAAACAATCACTATGTTATGAAAATAACCTCCTTAGGCCTCCTAATAAATAATTAACATAAGCTATAGAAAAATCATACAATAAATTCATATAACCTCCTTAGACCTCCCTAAAAGAATTCTAATTAGACCTCCCAAAAGTAGGATAACAAGAACTCTTATAAAACCATCATGTATGGTGGGTGGGAGGTTGGTTCAGGACTTAACCTCACAAGCTAGCTCATCACACACTTTAGCTATATTCCAATCTACTTCTTCTCCCCCATACAGAAAATGGGTGTATAATGACCACATCATGACATTCATAAAACTCATGTTTAACCATAAAAGCAATACAACCTCACCAACATAATCTAATAACTAAATCAAATGTCAAATGGCCTAAATAAATATTTTAAAAGAAATAATAAATATCAAAAACTCTTCTCAATTATGAAATAAGGTAAGATGCTGGAGTTCAATGACTTCATTACTAATGTAGGCCTTATAGATGTGGACCTTAATGGTATTCTATTTATGTGGTCCAACATAAGACTAGGTGAAAATTTAACTCAAGTCTACTTGGATAGATTTCTAATCTCACTAAATTGGGACATACACTTTTCTAGCAGGCTCTCCTCACCAAGGATAGGGTTTGATCGCAATCCCTTGGTGTTCAAAACTAAAAATATCTCAACACCCAAATGTATCCCCTTCAAATTTGAAAATATGTGGCTTCATCACCCTAACCTCAAAGATTCCCTGAAATATTGGTGGAAAGAACCCATCTTGGGTTTTTCCATGTTTATCTTCGTGAAAAAACACAACTTTTTTTAAAAAAAGCTAAAAATATGGAATAAGGTAGTGTTCGGGGATATTTTCTTGCAAAAAAATACACTTGAATCAGAACTCTCAATAATTGAAGAGCTCAGTGCCTTTGGTAATTATAATGAGCTTATAGCCTTAAAGGAAAAATACCTCTTATGTCATTTTCATAACCTAGAAGCAAAAGAGGAGGCCTTTTAGAAATAAAAGTCCATATGCTTATGTTTAAAAGAGGGCAATAGGAACACAAAAGTTTTTCAGCATTCTACTTTGAGGCACATGAATATCAACATAATTTCCCAACTACATATGGAATATGGAACCATCAATAGAGATGAAGATGATATATCTCATCATACTATAAATTTATTTAGGAACCTACTCTCAAATGAAAGAGAACTAGATGAATCTCTTGTCTCTCTACCCTCACTAATTTTGACAACATCTTCATAGCTACTGACAATGCTTCCCTCACCAAGATTCCCTTAAATTAGAAATAAAAATCATTGTCTTCTCTGTGGAAGGATTCAAGGCATCGAGACTTGATGGATTCCCACCTTTCTTCTTCTAATTCTAGGACATTATCCACTTAGAAGTCAAAGACATTGCTAGATATTTTTTCTAGTCTAAAAATATTCTAAAGGAAATCAATGACACTTTCCTTATTATAATCTTGAAAAAACAAGGCACCACTAACATCCAAGACTTTTAGCCCTTTATCTTATGCAACACCACTTATAAAATCTACTCCTCTATCTTGGTGAAACACATGCAATCTTTACTTGACAAAGTCATTGGGGAGTAATAGGGGGCTTTTGTGGTAGGTAGACAAATAATGAATGACATTTTCCTGATCATTAAACTTTTAATTCTATTTATAAATACTCAAGGTAGGGCATGTTACTCAAGTTAGATATGTCAAAAGCTTATGATTGGGTCTCCTGGTGTTTCCTTATGTAGATTTTGGAAAAGCTGGGGTTGAGTCAAGATACTAGGCAAATTATCTAGAATTGCATCTCCACCCCCAAATTTTTTATTATCTCAAATGGTGTTCCAAAAAAAATTTGCTTCAAATGGACTAAGACAAGGGGATCCCCTCTTTCCCTACCTCTTCATCATCTTATCAAAAACCTTGGGAAGAAGCTTGAGGAGGGATTGTACTTAGGGACTTATTAAAGGTAGCTTAGTGGCCCTTAATATAGTTCCTATTACCCACCAACAATTTTTTGATGACACTATTATCTAGGAGATGCCTCTATTAAGGAAGCAAAGTAATTAAAATGCATCTTAAATAAATATGAAAAGGTTTCTAATCAGTGTATCAACTTTCAAAATATCTCCCTATTCTTTATCAATACTCCACCCCTTTAGTATAAATGAATTTCCAAAATCCTACACTATCAAGTGGGAAATATGTTGGCAAGCCACTTAGGCATGCCTATATTTGCAAGAAAAATGGAATCTAAAATTTGGAATACCTTAATAAATCACATCCAAAGAAAACTAGTGGGTTAGAAGGGCCATCTTCTCACCCAAATAGGGAAATACCAGCTCCTCAAGGCCTCAATTCAGAGCATTCCTCTCTAATAAATGTATATATTCAGAATGCCATTCAAAGTTGCCTCTAAAATTGAACAAATTCAAAAAAATGTTCTTTGGAGGGGCATTGAAGAAAGATTGAGATACAATTTTATTACTTGGTGAAATGTTTATCTTCCAAAATCTAATGGAGGTTTAGGCTTGAGAAGCATCAAATCCATAAATAGAGGCTTATTGGCAAAAATGGGTTGGTGCCTGATAAAGGAAAATGGGGAGTGGGATATAACTATCAAGGCCAAATACTTGAAAGGTGTGAAAGAGGATGAATTTTTATAGGAAGAAGGCCCTTTTGATGGATTCACCTTTTGGAAAGCCATAACCAGTTGTAAGGATTTCTTAAAGAAATGTATCTTATGTAAAATTGGCAATAGTGAGAAAATTAACTTTTAGAAAGATGCCTGGATATTTCCCACCCCCCCTCTTCTCTACTCAAGGGATTTGGATAGGATGGTATAGATATCTCAAGTAAAGATGGGGGTATAATATTAAAGATTATTGGGAAATAAAAGAAGGAGAAAAGTACTAGAAAGTCCTCCCCAATGATGGTCTATCACTAGATGAATCTCAATATATTCAAATCCTCAATCTACTACTAAGATAGGTTCACATCCCCTCCATCTAAAAGGAAGATCAATTCATTTGTTGGGTGGAAGATAATATATGCTACTTGATGGCCTCAGGACATGCCACTAACCTTAACTTAGAAAGTGAATGGTATTTATGGAAAAAATGTTTGGGTAAAACAATTGACTCCCAAAGTTAATTTATTTTTTTGGCTTCAAGCATAGGATAAAATTCTAACAATGGACAACCTAGACAAAAGAGGATTGTTCATCCCTAATAGGTGCCCAATTTGTCAAAGTGCAAAAGATTCAGTTCACCACCTCTTTTTTAGTGTTCCTTTAGCTTGACATTATTCAATTAGTTGATTAATCACCTGAACCTATCCTAGGTCAAATTGAAAACCATCCTAGATATCATTGTGCAATGAAATTCTCTCTTGAATCTCCCTTCCCTTATCTTCCTTTGTATTCTTGTTCTCCCCCATTGGTTCTAGTATGTTTTTAAAATCTGTAATGATGGTCTCTTCATTAACAAAAAATACTAGTCGAAAGGTGTCTTCTTTTGCCTTTAATAGACCATTTCAAAAAATTGGAAATATTTACCCCCTAAAGATAAAAAACCTACCCCTCCATTTGCCTTGTAAATCCTTAAACACTAGGATATTACATAGGTGTTACATTCTCCCTCAAAATATTTAATTTGTAACCAAATTAAATGGAAGGCTCCACCAAAAGGCTGGGTGAAATGAAAATTTGATGGTGCCTCCAAATGTAGCCTAGGTTTTGTAGGTGGAGGTGGAGTTATAAGGCATTCAAAAGGAGATATGGTGGCTACTTATGCGGGTCCCATGGGAACCTAAACAAACCACCTAATAGAGGCTAAGGTGGCACTCTAGTGTTTACAATTGGCATCTAGACTTAACCATAATAAGATAATTATGGAGGGTGACTCTTTGAATATTAAAAACACCATAGAGGAAAAAAAAACCCTCTCACACCATCAAAGGCATCATTGATGATGTTGAACAACTACTAAAGGGAATGCATCACTTACAACTCATCTCAACCCATAAGGAAGGAAATGGGGTGGCCAATCTCCTCTTTAGCATTAGAGTTGAAATCCACATTTTAACTAACTTTCATGATGTAAGAAACATCCCCATAAACATTCTTAATTTCCTTCAAGATAAAGGTACCAATGCATGTCAAAATCATTATGTCTCCACATGTGTATTATCTTAGTTCAAAGGGGTAGATCTTAATTAGGTTGATCCATAATGATACCTATAGAATGGGACTTAATTACTATAATGAGTCTTTGACATGCTTCCCAAACCATACTTTATTCTTTCAAATATATTGTATCCATAAACTTCCTCTTTCTCACTTTGGCTCTACATACACCATTTCAATGGGAGGTGATAGGGATAGATTGGAACCCACCTCTTGCAAGGATGTTCACATCCAAAAAAAAGTTTGTAAAAAGTTGAAACTTGGGGGTATCATAGAGTTCATGGAAAAATTCATGGATCACAATGTATAGGTTGCCTATGACTTCATTATGGCTTGGAATAAGTATAAAGTGACCATTTACAACATCAAAATTTATGTTATAGAGGAATTCATTAGTGAAGTGACTAGTATGTCATGTGAAGGCACCAAGGTATTCAAGGAACAATAAAAAAACAAGAGTTGTTGCAACATTTTTCAATAAAAATTAATTTGTGTAGATGGATAAGATAGGATTTCCATTAAATGATCTCCTATGTTACTAGCCTAACATTTATCTTCAAGTCATGCGTTACATGATGCTTGAAGGTAAATAGATTATTATATTTTCCCACCATTTTTTATTTTTAAAACATTTCATTGGTTACAAAATTAGTATGTCTTACTTTCTACTAAAGTTCCTTGAAAGCACTATCTTACTGCATCAAGTGAATGACTCTAATCCCATCTTCCACAAATGTTTGTTTCTCCTTCTAGTCAAACATGGCCAAGCCATCCATGATCAAGAGGTTCCCCCTATGGGATCCTACTCTAGGGAGGACTCCAAAGAGGACTCCCCAATGGAGGATCCAAATGTGGGATCACACCAAACCTCTATCTGTTCCCCTTAGGATAGCTTATCCAAGTCCCCTTCTGAGGACCTCCCTCTTAAGCTATTTATTCCCAAACCTAAGCCTATTTATCTTAATGTGGGTACCCCAGAAGAGACCTCTCAAAACAAGAAAGCCATTTTGGTTAATGAAATGGAAAGGAAAAAATCATAGATAGAGATCATTAACTCCATGTTTTAATAAGTAGGGATGGTCCTTTCCAAACTCATTCAAGACTTGAACTCTTTGCACAGACAAGATGAATCTATGATTCAAGCCTTTATTCAGTATACTCAAACTACCTTGTCCCCTACCATGCATTCACCTAAACCCTTAATATACCCCCCTCTAAGCTCCCCCAAAGGGTTTCCCCTAAATTAGTCTTCCATGTAGGTTAAAGGACAAAAGTGTCCCTGTATGCTCTTCTTCAATGAAAATACTGAAGGCCCTGAGAACCACACTTGAGCAAAGGTTTCTAAGGTAAAATAGATCATCTTGAAAAAGATTCCTAAATATGTTGAAGACCCACAAAAGGGGCTTTCCTCATAAGTTTTTTCTAGATCCCTATTTTTTGGGTCTTGGTTTAATACTATAGTTTTTGTGTTTTTGGTTTCTTGGCCCTATCTTGGCCTATTTAAACTTTTTTACTGCACTTTGGTGGTTTCAAGATCCCTATTAAACTTGGTTTTTTATGTTATTAAATAAAAAATTAAATAAGGTAAGATCCAAATGTTCATAATAGAAAAACTAAAATTTCAATCAAATTTATTAAAAACCAACAAAAAATATATGTAAAAGAAAATTTTGATCTAAGAGAATAAAAGTGTTGGTTTTAGAATACAACGTAAAATAGACATTAAATCAAAATTAAAAAAGGGCACAACAATCTTGTAAAAAGTACATATTATGACACTATATGGCTAAAAAATCCACCCAAGGGGAGAAAAAAAAAAAAAAAAAAACCTCAATTACCTCTCAAAGGTAAAAGGAAAGCATCAGTCTCTCCGTATATCTCCCAAAGGTTCACAAGGTTGTATATAATATCCCCAAATGAGAATATTTCTAAAACACTTAAAACTATAATAAATCAATACTTATTCTCTGATACCACTAGAATATCACCAAATGGGAATATTGTTAAATTAATTCAAACTAATAAAATAACTAAAAAATATTGATTATATTTTAAAATGTTGAATTGCAATAATACACTTACAAAAGAAGACCACAATGTTATCACAACTAAAAAGCACAATCATAATCTCTACATGAGATTTTCCTAATGAACCAAAGGTGTTTCATCTTATGATCTAAGAAATTAATGGGTTTTCATCCAATGATCTCAATCTCTAATAGATTTTCATCCAAGGAAGATGAAAGAATGAACATCCATTAAAACCTTACAAAAGGGGGTTTCATAATATATTCCAGCATGAATAGCTAAGGGAGGAAAGCCCTTTATTTATAGATTTTATAATGAATAAGTGAAGGAGAGAATAAGCATGAGGAGAGAGAGAATGTGGTACCACATTTCTATATGGACCAAAATAGCTATTATTAGGCATGTGACCCCATGTGTAAGGGTCAGGACAAAATCTTTGATTTTCCACCATTTTCTATATCATTCCAAAATGTCATCCTCCCTCACACTTGTGAGAAATAGTGAGATGATTATCCGCTTATGAGAATGGTCAAAATTATATAGCATCTTCATTATGCCTCTTGACTTCTTCCATGTGCCTCCAAAATGAGTGAAAATCTCTTTTATAATCTATCCCTGACTTCAATCAAGAAGTGACATGATGTCCCACTATCCCATGTTCTCCCTCATCACCTTTTTACTCATTAAAAAGGAAATCACATGATAAATCAAGTTACCCACTAAGGGTGGCACTCCATTGTCCTTTTCCTCTAAAATAAAGACATGTGAGTCACCCAAAGATAAAAGAGTTTGTCTTTTAGTGGAGTAATACATCCCACTCTATCACATGTACTAGATTCCATGCGAGATCCTCCATGGCCCATGCCACCTCATCCATCGTCGCCTCATTTATGGCATCATAAATGACATCACTTGTTACATCACTATGAATAGTGATATTAAATAATAACATGTGAATAGTGTTTGTGTGAATAGTAACTTGACATCAATTACTCTCTTATATCACCTGACTTAGTCTACAAGAATTAAATAGGATAAAAATATTCTATAATTCTATTCATAAATAAATTAGAGACATTATATTCCTACATTATAGTCCTCCATTCCCAAATATTGCTTATCTTTAATAAATACTTATTCACCTCTTGTTTCTAAATACCATGATCCCAACCAATTATGGGAATTTATAAGTCCCAATCCTTGACCTTGATGGTGATATAGTTTACCTAAAATAATTACAATGTACTATAATTATGTAATAAATATTTGGAATCCCTTCTCTAGGTGATGATATAACACCCACTCTCTCCATCGTAACTGTAACATTCCCATCTAAATCACATGTTTGTGCTATCATACATATGAGCAACTCTTTCATATAAATGAAGTGTAGAATACTCAATGGCTTATTTTTATAACATGGGGTTGTGATCTAGGAATTTGACTCAAGAGAGGATGGTTATTATGGTGTTAGTTTCAAAATGAAAACAAAATGAAAGAAACACACTAACTAGCATAACATCTTTAGTCCTAGACACTAGGGAGAGCTTAGTTAATAAACATGAATAAAACACACAACTAGAATGCAAAATAAACCCTCTTTCACCTTCATTGGATGCTAAAAAATTCTTGTGGTAGTAGCTTGCTCAATTTGTGCTCATGAAGTCTTCATCAAAGGAGGCTTGGCTATCTCCTCTTCTTATTGGCACCTTGTGGCTTTAGCTTGGTTTGGCTTGGAATCAATTTGGCATGGTAACACTAACTACAATGGATTTTGGAATCATTTATGCATTATAAATTTTAATTATCAATAATTTTTGAATATATTTGAGCATAATAAATTTGCACCAAAATAGCTTAGAAATGATGTTCATGGCCTCTCTATTTATAGATTTTTGAGAATGTCTAGAATCAACTTGAATCATCCATCCTAAGATTGAGATGTGTGGTTGAGGATTAATTAATTTTTTTGGAATTAATTTTATAATTATCCTCATCATGACATTATAAGAAGGGGAAATTAAGAGGCATGGAGGGAATTATAGAAGGCATTGATGAGGCACAGAGGGCATGAATCCTAATAATTGTGGCATTTATGGCCTAGAAATGTCTTCCTAAGAAATGAAGTCACCTGATGATGTAGATATTACATATTCATTTTGAAAACAAAATTTTCAACAATTTTCCATGGATTTATTGATTAGGCCTTGATTTGGATTAATTAGCTCTTAAGCATGTTTAAGCACTTTGTGCACAAATTGCCCAAATTGATCATAATACCTTGTTATTGGTCCAAAATTTGACTAGATTAGAATTGAGAGTCAATTTCAGATGCATTCGATCAATTATCCCATTTAGGATATTATAAAAATAAAATAAAAAAGGCATGAATCTTATGCAAGAGATTTGATTGGAAAGAGCAATCCAGAGCACCTAGGTGCAAAATTGGCATTTTGACTCAAAATCATTTGATCAAAGTTAGCTAGCCCACAAATTTCATTGCCCCATTTAGGGATATCTTGGCCAAAATCATCACTTGAATATGTTATCTTCACATAATTTAATATGTTTTAGTGTTTTTAGGCCAAATTGTGCATTTTGGATAAAAATTGGCCAAAAGCCCATTTGGAGGTTATTGGTGGTCAAATTTTAGGTGTCTATAGTTTTCCCTTATTTGAGAAGGCATTACAAGCTATAAACATAGTAACATATTCTCAAATAATGAAAAGGTCATGTATGCCTACAACTACAATGATGATAAACTAACTGCATGAAGCCCCCTTGAGAAAATAGTTGACACAAGTAAGTCAACAAATGGTCCCTCAAAAAGAAAGAAGTGAAACAAGGGGACTAAAGAAAGGAAGATGATGGGGTGAAAACATAATGATATTGAAAAATTAGTCAAAATCATTGATAATGCAAGTGGGATGGTGTATAATGGTTTTCCCAAAGGTAGTTATAAGCATTGTACCTCGATAGTGGTAATGTGGTATGATAACACAATGATTTACCCAAAGGCAATTATAATCATTAAGAAGATGGAGCTGCCTGAGTTAGGACAAAAAACAAGATAATAACATGCCCTTGTATGGGAAAAAAATTAAAGTGGTGGAAACATAATGATTTTCCCAAAGGTGGTTATAATCATTGAGAAATGCAAGTGGGATGGTGTGCAATGATTTGCCCATAGGCAGTTATAATCATTGGACTCCAATTATGGAAAACATGATAAAATTGGTTGAGGAGGATGATAACTTAACACAAAAGATAATAATGAATTATAACAACCTACTAGTAGGGAGATACTCATCCGAACTAATAAAGATTGAAATTCTTTCATGTTTAATTACTTTGTTTGGCATATGATTAGGATGAAATCAGGATGTCAGTGTCGAAGAGATGCTACCATTGTTGAATAGACTTCTTTAAGCTGAGGTTTGTTATAGAACATGTTGGTAGGTATTATGGTATAACATCATGAGGACTTGGCTAAAATATGCATAAGTATTGACTCCCATAATCCAATACTCAATAGAAAATAATGCACCAATGATAAAAACCATGATGATAATGTAAACATATGAATATGTATAGATTTAAGTATAAGTGTGAGAAAAAAATCACCCAATGAACACACATAAACTAAATCAAGGCAATAGTGTGAAAGAAAACAAACAGGTAGAAAAACAAACAAAATAAGCTAAAATAAACAAATAATGTAATAGAAACCATATGAACATTGCCCCTAGAAAATAGGTAACAACTAAAAAAATGAAAAAAATGGGGGAATAGAAGAAAAAGAAGGGGTGGCTGAGCTGTCTCTATATGCACTAGGCAAGTGGATGCTACCTACATAGTTTCATGGATGTAATATCTAATAAAAAACTTCAAGCCAAATTTAGTTCTCCTAAGGAATGAGAAGAATTTGATAACTGAGGAAAACATATAGAATGGATGTGATATAAGAAGAGGAATGGTCATGAAAAATAGAAAGTGTGTGAGAGAAAAGGCCAAAAATGATGGGAAAACTAAATGACATGTGATTTGTTGGTAACTTAGTAAGGGTTCCCGAAATCCTTAAGGCAAAGAAGTGGTCAATGTTTTTATTCATTTTTAATGATTTTTCAAATTTTTTTAGAATTGCTTTGGAGTATCTCAACTCAATCAATAATGATGAGACACTAAATGGTTCAATCTCACAAAATGGTGAGAGTGTTTAAACTAAGGTTGCTCACAAAATGGTGAGAGTGTTTAAACTTAGGTTGCTTACAAAATGATGCCAATGTTTAAACTTAGTTTGCTCACAAAATGATGAGATCATAGCTTATGTTGCTCAAAAAAATGATGAGAGCATGGGGAAAATGGTGACTGACCTTACCCTGAAAAGTATCTATCACTTCTTACATAGTCCCAAAGTAGGACCTCAAACCAATATAGTTTTGCCCTTATTGCAGAGGAATTCGACTAGTGTAGCAGTCAAAACAAAACAAGCACAGTTGGTAAAAAGGCATAGTATGACATAGGAAGTGGAAAGTTGGTATGTCAAGGCTTAATAAACAAATGTTACCCCTAATTTTCACATATGTAGTTATAACTAGAACACAATGGCATGTATCAATGGCACTAATTTACCCAAATGTAGTTATAATTAGTAATAAGATCGGGGATAAGAAAGGAATAAAAAATGAAAGATACAACTGCCAAAACTTCTATCACACTACTCCAAAATATGATCTCTATCTGAATTACATGAACTAACTGATGAAATTGATCAGATACCTTGATGCTAAAAATACATAACAAATGGTAAAAGCCAAGGTCAAATAGGCTAGGCTTTAGAACACATTGGGGTAATAGGTCAGAAGCAAAAAGTGAATACAGCTAAGAGGATGAATAAGGATGATATTGGTACAAAGAATAATAGTTATAAAATGGCATAACTAAAGTGTTACTTATAGATAATACACCTTAGCGCTCAAGCATAGTACCACTTGAGATGAATAATATTCATCGATTTAAGAAGTTCATCTCTTTCTAGTGAGGCAAGCATGTATGCTCTTGATCCACAATTGTAGTAATGATGAAAGGCCCTATCTAGTTTGGTTTGAATTTTCCTTTATGCTTCTTTTTAGTCATGGCATTCTTTTGGTTTTATTTAAGAACAAGATCACCAAGTTTAAATGTTTTATAATTTACACATTGATTATAGTGGCCTTTGAGTCAATTTTGATATTCTTAAAGATTATTGAGCATAGTTGTGCATTTATCATCAAGTATGTCTAGCTCTTACATGTGAGCTACTCAATATTCATGATCATCTAAGACATGCTTAAAAGATATGCATAGTGAAGGCAATTTGACCTTAATGGGAAGGATGGATTTAATACCATAAATGAGTATGGAGTGGCTCCTATGGGGGTATGATGATTGGTATGTATGACCAAAGGGTAGGGAATATTTGTAGGTGCCAATCACAATCGACATCATTAAAAATATTTTTGAGAATATTGATAATGGTTTTGTTCGATGCTTTAGCTTGGTCATTACCTTGAGGGTAATATGATGTAGAAAAATGTTATGTGATGTTATATTTAGTACATAGCTAGTCTGCATATTTGTTCTTAGATGATCTTTCATTATCAAATATAATTTTAGAGGGAATGCCATAGTGGCAAATGTGATGGGTATAGCTTCAACTGACTTATTGAAATACTCGATGGTGGTAAGGATATGTTTATATCCATTAGATGTAGTAGGGTTGATCTTACCAATGAGTTTAAGTGCCCATGTATAAAATGGCCATGGTGTCAACATCAATTTTAGAGTTTTGGCTAGGGTATGAATCAAATTAGCATGTCATTGATGTTTGTCACACTTTTTTACATATGTAGTGGCATCTACATCTATTGTGGGCTAATAATAACTAATATGTAATATATTTTTGGATAGGACTGCACTACTAAAATGAAATCCACATACCCCTTCATGAACTTCTCTTAACACTAGTGTAGACTCTATCGAAGTTAAACAATGAAGTAGAGTTCCATCAAAATTGTGATGGTAAAGGGTGGATCCAAGTAGAGTATAATGAGTGGAATGATGAATGAAGGCTTTGGTTTTTTTTTGAGATAGGTTAGGTAGTATAACTTGGTCATGAATTTAGTTATAAAGGTCTAGGTACTAGATAGAATTAGGACCAATAATGTCACAAATCATTACAATGGTTAAAGGTTCATGAGTTGGTGCTAACAAATTCTTGATGAGGAACTTATACTCTCTAGATTTATATATTTATCAAATTAGAGAGCCAATAGTATCCATGTCATCTATAGTTCTATTACTAGCCCTTGGTATGTGCTTAAACTAAATATTGGCAATTTTTTGCTTAAGAGTGTCGACCATGGCTTTATATGGAACTGACTTGTCATCTTTAGTCTAAAAATGATTTGTGACCTAATTGATGATTAACTAAAAATCACCATAAAATTGGAGATGAGATATGTTCCAATACACTACCTATTGAAGTCTTGCAACAAGTACATCATACTCAACTATGTTGTTTATACAAGGAAAGATAATTCTAAATGATTTAGGGATTAGATCCCCCTATGGTGTAATAAATAATAGGCCTACCCCTAATCCATGTGTAGTAAATGAACCATCAAAATATATCTTCTATGGCTACTCCTCAAGGGGTGTGTCAATGATGGTCGTTATGGATTCATTAAGAAATTAAAATGTGAGTGGTTGTGTGTCTATGAGAGGTGCTTCAACAAATTGATCTGCGAGAGCTTATCCCTTAATTTCATTATGATTGACATAATATATGTCAAACTCACTAAAAAGTATTATCCATTTATCCATTCTAACTTAAAAATCTATTTTAGATAGTAAATACTTGAGTGGATCTACTTTTAAAATGACCATGGTCTTATTATTCAACATGTAATGGTGTAGTTTTTGAGCTATGAGGACCATGGATAGACAAGCTTTTTCAATAGGTGCATAGTTATGTCCATATGTGACCAAGGTAAAACTTAGGTTATTTATAACATTCTCTTTTTCATTTTCATCATGTTGAGCCAAGAGTGCCCCCATAGCATGGTCGATAGCTGATAGGTATAACAAGAATGGCTTTCTTGACATATAAGGTAATAAAATAGGTAGATTAACAATATAGTCTTTGAGTTGTTGAAAAGATATTTAGAAGTGATCATCCTAATGAAATTCAACTCCCTTCTTCAAAAGGTGTGTAAATGGATGACATTTATCTTCTAACTGAGAGATAAAGCATCGGATTGATTTGATCTTACCTTGTAAACTATGGGGTTTCTTTAAATTGGTTGGTGGTGACATCTTAGTTATATCATGGACTTTAGCTAGATCAAATTCAATCCCTCTATGAGACATGATGAAGCCAAGTAATTTCTTTGAGGTTACACAAAACACATATTTATTTGGATTGATTGTAACTTTATACTCATGTAATCTTTCAAAATTATCTTATGTAACACTACTGGATGGTTAGCCCTAGTTTTGGATTTTCCTAATATGTCATCGACATAGTCTTCAACAATATCATACATCATATCATAGAATATGATAGTCATGGCCCTTTGATATATAGCTCCAACATTCTTAAGGCCAAATGACATTACCTGATAACAAAATTTTTCCCATGGAGTGGTGAACATTATTTTATGTTGGTCTTTTGGTGTTATTTTGATCTAGTTATATCATTAAAAATCCATCCATGAGTGAAATCATTTCATAACCTACCATGGATTCGATGATCATGTTAATATTATGTAATGGAAAATCATCTTTAGGACAAGATTTGTTGATGTCTTGAAAATTAGTATAGATTTTGATCCCTCTAGGCTTTTTAGTAATAGGTACCACATTAGAGATCCATTTTGAGTAGTCAATGAATCAAATACATCCTACTTCTATGAGTTTTTACAACTCTTTCTTTACTAATACAATAATATGAGGATGCATCTTACGTAGATTTTGTTTTACTAGTTTGGCATTAGGATTAACTACAAGGTGGTGTAGAACCAAGGTGGGGTCCAAACTTGGCATGTTGAAATAGGTCCATGAAAAGATATCTACAAATTCTCTCAATATAACTATAAAGATTTCATTTTTCCTCCTCAGTGAGGGAGGCACCTAATTTTATCCATTTTGGATATGATGGAGTCCTAATGTTTATTTCTATTTTATCTTTTGACTAGAAGGGTCAAACCATTTTCTAGGATAGTAGGCAATGATTTGAACTATTGAACTATGTCAGGGTTCTCTACTAGGACTTGCTCTTCAACTTCTCTTAGGCATGATGAATCTAAGTCCCCTAATGGGAGATTCGGCCATGTGACAAAAATAGTCAACAATTCTTGAAGAATTTGATCAAATACTTATTGTTGTGCAAAATTAAATTTGGATCCATAAGCAAGTTCATTATTAGTGGTCTTTTGGTATAAATTCAAAGAAGAATGAACATCCCCATCTAATGGTGCCTGAAATAGGTTTTCACCACTAGACTGGCCTAAATCTTTACTTTTTTCCTAGTCAAAAAGTTTCTCAAAGAGGTTTTCAATTTGGGACCTCAATGTTTTACTTATTTATTTTTGGGTAAAGGTGTTCACCCATTCTCCAGAATAAGTTATAGGATGTAATACAATTGAGAATCCTGACTTGTGATCTCCTAATGGAACATTATCTCTAAGGCCTAAGAAGTCATAGAATGCCTCATCATTATATAACTCATTAATCCATAGATTGGATTCTTGTTGGTCCCAATCTATCAATTGGTGATAATATAATGGAAATGGATTGTGATGAATGACAAGGGTAAGGGTACAAATAGAATTGTTATCAAATAGGTTGGTTTCAGCTAGGTCATCAAAGGTGAGGCTATGATTAGACTCTACTTTACTATCGGCATCATCATTACTAGTCATTGGTGATGGAGTTTGAATAAGATATGTGGGGTCACCCTCAAGTAGTTTAAATCCAAGTCCATAAGGTCTTTCATACTTAGTCATGGAAATTGGCTCAATGGTTCCTTGTTGATTTGGTTCGAGGCGTATTCCTTCATAATTGTGATGCTCCATTATCCTATTGGGAATAATATACTTTGTACTTTTATAAAAATTAGCTTGGTTATTGTTGTATAGCCATGACTCATTCCCTTTAAGAGGGTCAGGTTCTAGGCCAGATGCTGGTACAAATGTGATAGGTCCCTTATCTTTTTTTTTGGTTGAGTATGCATATGTGGGGTGACTTTAGGTCACCCAAAAGTTTTTAGATTATGAGGAATATTGGCAATATGAAATGTATCATGTGTCACATAATCTCTTAGTCCATTATTTAAAATGGTGAAATGATTAAAATCTTCAAGAGGTGGCTGTGGGAAAGAGAATCTAAGGTATTAGGATCTATGTAATTATCTAGTGAAGGATCAATAAATATAGCCTTTCCTTTATAGTACTTGAAACTTGGATTCATGTTGTAATAATAATTATATTCTTAAAATTTGGCCTCAATATGTTTCTAGTGTTCATATGGGTGTAAATCTCTTAGAATATTCACTTCCATCCCTAAGTGGGAAAACTTGATACATTGGTGTAGGATTGACGGTATTGCATGAATCTCATGTAACCAAGGTCTACCTAGAAGCATATTATATGATAACTCAAGATCAAACACATGAAAAAATGTATTATGGATCAAAGGCCCAATGATAATTGGAAAATTAATAGTGCCTTGTGATTCTCTTTTTTGATTATCATAGGCTTTTATGGTTATCATTTCTGATTAGAGATCTATTATTATGTACCCAAGAAGCTTGATGAGTTTTGGAGACACTATCTTGAGGCTTGATCCATTGTATATAAGGAAACATTTCACTTTATGTCACTTTATAAAAACTTATATGTACAATGGGTTATTATGGAGTGGGCCAAGGGAAGACATATGGCTCTGGTTGAATGTGACTTTTTGGGCTAGGACTAGGTGTCCAACCCAAGCTTGAATTTATCAAGGTATATATCACTAGCAATAGTGGATTGGATTAAAAAATCATTCAAGATGTTCTTGTAGATTAATGATGTTCACAATAAATCTAAAATAGAAATTTGTGCTAGTGTCTTCTATAATTATTTCACAATATCAAACTTCTTGTTTTGGTCAATATTGAATGGTTTATTCTAAGGCTAAATGGTTGGTTGGATAACAATTAAAGTGGTAGATGGTTGTGGGCCTAGGATAGTAATCTGTGAACTTTGAGTTGTGATTTTACAATCAAGATTAAATACTATACCATTATTACTAACAAATGTTGGGAATAGTGTGGGACCAGAAAAGACAAGTCTCAATTACTGGTACACTTGTATGTGGTCACGTGGCAAGGATGAGTTATTGATATAATATACAAAAGGGGAATTCCTAGTTTTCTAGTTTGCCTATATGCACTCCTAGGTCAAAGAAGGATTATCCATGTAATTTGGTTGAATGTTGTTAGTTATCAATAGTCTAAGTTGATTAGTGCTTGGTCTAAGATTAATGGAGATGGTATTAACACTACCCCCTATAATATAACCTACAACCCTATTGTAGTCATGTGCAACTACATGGTAGGTTTATTGGTTGTTACCATTCTAAACTTGGTTTTGTACATTGTTTTATCATTATGGGTTTTGTGGATAATTTTGTTGATTATACTATTTCAACCTTTGATTTTGATACTTTTGATTTTGTTGTTGCACTGATTGTTGTTGTTATTGTCACTGATTATTTTTCTACTACTGATTGTTATGTTGGAGAAAAGGGTTTTGATAAATCCTAAGAGTTTTATTGGAAGTGTAAGCACCATTATCCAATGTTATCTCCCCATTATCTAACATAATCTCAATTACATGCTTGATTTGGACACATCTTCATAGATTATGCATATTGACCTGATGATAGTCATAGAATTCATTTTCACGATACCAATTAGGATAAGGAATGCCTTAAAGATAATGCTTTGGTGTAGGCCAACTAATTATATTATCAATAGTAAGCTTGAAAAATATAGAATCAACAGGTTCTCTTAGGTCACTAAAGACACGATGTGTAGGCATAGTTCACCTAGGAGGAGGGGTTTACAATGGTAAAATTTGTTGTATTTATTATACAGGTCTCAGTTTTTGTGCTTGTAACATTGGTTAGAGAGGTTTTTGGGTAGGAGTAAGATGAAAAGGTGGTGAAGTTAACATTTTCACCATTTGGAAATTATGGGATTTGGTTACTCCATTTCCTATAACATTCCTAGTGCAGTTGAATTACTTTGATCTTTTTTGGTTATTGGCTTGTATTGGTTATGATGCTTGCACTTGAATGGGATGTTGATGTTGGCCATTTCCCTAATTGGTACCTTGATTTTGATTATTTGAATTAAGATTTATGAATCCTTTATTGATGAGCACCTGCTTGATCATCAAACCTTTATCAATGATCTCTTTGAAAGTATATGCACATTTTATTTCTAGATGATAAACTATCTCACTATGTAAATTTTTAGTAAACAAAGTGGATAATTTTTTATCTAGTAAATTGTGGGTAAAATGGCTTGGAAGGGCTCTCCATCACTGTAGATAACTTGCAAAACTCTCACCATATTTTTTCTTTAGTTGTGTTAAGTCCACTAATGAAATATCATTCTCAAGATTATAGGAAAAGTGTTAAAAAAAATTATTAGAAAGATCATCAAAATCTATTAATAAATTTTTGGGTAACTTTAAAAACCAATCCAAGGTTTGTCTAGCCAAAATCCTTGGAAACAACAATAAAAGGTATATGTCACTATATGCCACTAGTTGACATGAGACAAAGAATTCAATTAAATGGGCCTTAGGGTCACCTTTCCTTTTGTATTTATCAAATTTGAGTGGTTCGTATCTTGGAGGAAATGGTATATATGAATACTCCATGTTAAATGGATAGGAACACATGTCATCCAATTTGAACTTTTTAGTATATTTCCCAACTTGAATGGTAGCAATTGCATCCTTCATCTGTTACAATTCTTGGGATAGGAAACTAGAAGTAACATTGGTTTGAGGGAGAATATTGGTTTGGGTAGATGGTTGGGAGGTCACAAGTGGGATACTTTGACCAAGGTATGATGGAGATACCTATTAGGCTAGACTGGTTTGGTTGGGGAATGGACTAGGAATATGCATATGTGGATTAGGATGTACTTGAAATTACACATTTGGATGTATAATATTATGGTTTGGGTTAGAGATAAAGGTCTGACTTAGAGGAGTTTTTAGTTGGGATGGAGAGATATAACTATATTGTACCTATTGTGGTTAAAAAGGGACATGCTACTGACTAATTGAACCTTGCTGTTGAGTGGGAACTTATGGATCAAGACCTTGTCTCTAAATTTTTGGCACATTTAAACCAATGATTGTCTAGTAGGTACTTGAGAAACATGAGAGCCTCCTTGTTGCGCAAATCCCTATTGGTAAGTGAAAACAAGTTGTAAATTTGGCATCTATCATTGACCAATATTTGCACATTGTTGACTAGTCATTGTTTGGTTTTGGATTGGCATATTAGTCAACAATTGAAGAAGTATGTTTTTCATTACTTGGTGAGGTAGAACATTAGTTTCCCCTGATTGAGTTGGTAATGTATTTATCCTTTGTTTCATGGGTATATTATATTGTGCCTATTTTTTTGGAATACTACTCATTACATATTGAGGAGGAGTAGGAATCATCACATTTTGTCTTTGAGGCATGACATTGGCCATTATTTGACTACCTAATCCTATAGGTTGTACACTTGAGGAAGTAACTGATTGAGGTTAGGATGTAGAAAATCTTACTCCTTGGTATGATGATTCACCCATAGAATTAACTATAGGCACATGGTGTTGGCTAGTTGTTTATGCGTTAGTACCATTTTGATTGGGATTGGATGTTGTTTGCACATTGTCCACTATATTTTGCTTATTATTTTATATAGAGGCCAAAGACATTACTTCAATAATGGGCATATGTATCAAGTTATCTATCAAATCAATTTTCACGAATGGATCAAAAATTGGATTCTCTTATCTAGTTAACTCTATCAACACTCCTATTGAAGGAACTAAGTCAATAAGAGGTTTGTTCATCATGTTCATTTGATTGAAATTATGTGTTAGATTTAGGTAGGTTTGATATGCTATATGTATTTGGTTAAAGTGGTCTTCCATGATGTTTTTTCCTTGATTAGATATATTAGGGTCCTGATACATTGTTTGGACTAGAGCCATATGATTATTAGAAGAAGCTTGTTGATCATTAATGATATTTGGGGCACTCTTACTAGGCTTGGTAAATTTTCATGGGGGAAGTCTGCTAGAAACTTGGACCCTACCTCTATGGCTCTAACCAAAATATCATCTTTGTTCTATAACAAATGTTGCTCAAACAAAAATGGATCATACATGGAAGTCATATTAGTAGAATGTGACTGTTGAAAATTGGCTCATCCACTATGGGTATTATAGTTACGTGTTGTGCAATTTGTTCTTGGTCTTACTCTGAATAAGGTGGTGTGTTAACCAAATAGTTAGCCAAGGGATCTTGGCTTTGTGCCCCTAATTGAGTATTATAAGAGTGATAAGAATCCATCTCATAAGCAATATTATCTACGTAGGGGTCTTTTACAATTAATTCCTATGAAACTACATTACTAATCCCTAGATTATGCACGAGACCACTATGAGTGTAGGAATACATGTTGGGATCCATAGTCAATGCTTTGCGATAAAGGGTCAAAGAGTTATACAAACTCTAAAAAAAATAAAAAATAAAATAGATGATGTTCCAACTTGGTCTAGATTCGTCAAAAGGATCAAAAGGTTTATGCAAATATTTGTGAGGAAATAAGATAGTGTGAAGTATCTAACGTTTCACTATTCACATAAAGATAAGCAAGTAAATGGACCAAAAATTGAAATGCCAAAATCTAAGGTCTAAGTATTTCAAATCAGTAAAATCTAAGAATTTAAAAGTTGCTAGGTCTTTTGGCCAAACATGACATCAAAATCTAGGCTCAAACAAGGCATGTGCTAGGACTCTTGGCCAAACAACATCAAAAGCTAGACTTTGAAAATAGATGAAAGTTTTATTCTAATATATTTGAAACAATTCTAACAAACTCTAGGCATCTGATTCATGGACATGAACTTGATAAATTAGGTATAAGATATGAAACAAAATGAACCTTTAGAGATAGTTTATTTTCTCACAAATAATGGTGTAAAACATTGTTCTTTTAACAAATAAGCTAGACAAAAGTGAATGGTAAATTTTGCTAGACAAAGGATCATAAAAGTACACTCATATTAGTCTAAAAATGTAGGAACAAATTTGAATTTTTTTGGGTAATGTAACAATGCTACACTACCCAAAAAGTGTGATAAAAAATTTTGTTTCAAAAATTCTCTAAGGCAATGATAGTTTCCAACAATTCTAACAACATAACACTATCTTTCTTAAATCCAAATGTTTATAGTGTGTAGACTCAAAGTTCAAATGTTTAGCACAAAATGGCTTAAGTCTATCAAGTGATGATGATGACTATGAGTTTTAAACAACCTTCAACCCAAATTGGAAATTAAACCTAAGTTCCCTCAAGTTTAGTGAAAATGGTGAACCCACTCAACACATCAACCCTATGAACTTATAAAGGTACAATTTTGAATTTATATTATAAGTGAAAGACTTAAACAACTTTGGTAAAGGTATAGACTCAATTGGGTAGCATAACTGTGCCAAGTGGATGATATGAATCCTGAGCTTTTGATGAAATTTTGAACAAGGCAAATTGATGATCTCACATTGGAAGCATAATTACTCTTTATTCAAAGTAAAATGAGGACCATTTGTTTTGGTTTTTATCATTTGTTTACACCAAGTTTTGACTCAAACAAGACTTTAATCTAGGACAAAACTCAACTAATTAATCATTTTAAGACTCTAAACTGACAAGGTTACTTGGTATTATTAGTATCTATCTATATACATCATTTGAGAGGATTTTAAGTGTTCATCCAAAAGTAAATATGCATTATATATTAGGGTTTTTACACCCCCCTTCTCATAAATGAAATTACTATGACATAGACCTTGAGGTGCACCTTACACCAACAATACTTCTATGGAAAGTGAATATTTGTCTAAGATCGAACAAGTTTTCAAACATTCTAGGGGAATCAATTTCACAATGAATTTCATGCCAAACAATGAAAAATAAAATCATGGATTTTGGGTCCGTATCACTTGGCTTGTTTAAAAATGATCTAGTCCTTTTTGCAACCACTACATCTTGTTGTTGGTTCAGTGTAGTGTGATGTCCAAAGTGCTAGTATGTCCTGTATGTAACTCCAATTAGGATCCAAATGAAGTAATGCCAAGAGGTGAAACCTTGAGTCAAATCTTCCCTAAAGAACTCATAGGAGGTGATGAAGTCCCCTTTGCAAGCCAATTTTTCATAAAAATAAAGAAAGCATGAAAATAGAAAGACTTTAGGGTCACTTTCAAGGTCACCCAAACTTTGATGAGTTTCTGGGGAGTCCTTTAGATGAGTTTATTTTTAAGCCTTGGACTAGGATAATTGCAATAGGAATGTCACTTTTGATTCTAACGGTTCCCTAAAGGGGACAAATGGAAGAGCATACATGTAACACCCCTCTTTTTACAAAACAAAAATTTAATTTATACAACTAAGTGAATATAAAAATCTTGGAAAGGTGAGTTCATTTTGAGCCCAAATTCAAAAAGAGATGTGGTGTTCATTTGAACCCTTGGTCATTGTTATGTACCTAGGGATATGATATATGGGTTGATGGAGATGCCAACACGTGGCACACATCCCCTTAGTTAGTTATATGGGTACAATATATTAAGATAATAGAGTAATTTGTGGAAGTAGTACATTGGGTAATGGTCAGCCTACATTAGATTAAGAGGTTACCCATCCATGGGTTAGATATATGTATATATATAGGAGATGAATATCATGGTAAAGATATCAAGTAGGCATTGAGTCTTCTATTGTAAGAGGATATTGGAGGTTGTCCCCTCGAAGAGACATTGTGGAGTTATTCCTTCCTAAAAGAGTATTATATGGTGTTTCCCTACATTAAAGGTATATATGCATATATTGAATATCAAGATCATTACAAGTGGTATCAGAGCTTCAATTTGGAGAATTTGTGGATAAAATGTACCTAGGGATATGATATATGGGTTGATGGAGATGTCGACATGTGACACACATCCCCTTAGTTAGTTATATGGGTATAATATATTAGGATAATAGAGTAACTTATGGAAGTAGTACATTGGGTAATGGTCAGCCTACATTGGATTAGGAGGTTACCCATCCATGGGTTAGATAGATGTATATATATAGGGGATGAATATCATGGTAAAGATATCAAGTAAGCATTGAGTCTTCTATTGTAAGAGGCTATTGGAGGTTGTCCCCTCGAAGAGACATTGTGGAGTTATTCCTTCCTAAAGGAGTATTATATGGTGTTTCCCGACCTTAAGGGTATTTATACATATATTGAATATCAAGATCATTACAAGTGGTATCAGAGCTTTGATTTGGGCAATTTGTGGAGTGAAACCCTAGTTTTTTTTGAATCGTCAATAACTTTTGATTGGTTACGACTTTTTCACAAATTTTGTATTAGAAATGGATAATATTTCAAATAAGTCACAGTAAAAAAATTGAGATTTTTTGATTTTTTTGAGGGACTTATTGCTATTTTAGGGTTTATAATAATTTCTCTATATCTTCTAAAATATAAGGAAGTTTTATTCAAAATTTTTACTAGAGATGTAAGCAGATATAAGAAAAGTAAGGTAAAAAATTTAGAATTTTTTGAGTTGTTTGGAGTGATTTTTTGCGATTTTATGGATCAGTTTTGACATTTTAAGGTTTCATGAACCTTAATTTTTTTTGTAGATCATGGAGTTACAAATATTTTTAGGGGAAGATGATATTGATGGTAGAGAATGGTGGCTCCTTTTGGAGAATCATTTTACAAAAACTTTTGGGCAAATACGATTAATTCCTTTTTTGTCTAGGCCTGCACTAGATTGGTTTGATCAGTTGAGTTGTATAAAAAGGTTTTCTTCATGGAAAGAAATGGAACATATTTTTTTATATCAATGGGCTATAAAAAAAGAGGTAGAAGAAGAAGAATCAGTAGTAGAAGAAGAAGAAGTAGAAAAATAAGAAGAAGAAATAGAAGAATCAGTACAAGAACAAGAAGAAGTAGAAGAAGTAATAGAAGAAGAAGAAGAAGAAGAAGAAGAAGAAGAAGAAGAAGAAGAAGAAGAAGAAGAAGAAGAAGAAGAAGAAGAAGAAGAAGAAGAATTGGATGATAAAGGTTCAAATTATTTGGCTCCAAAAAAATTTGAGTCAATTTTTCAATTTCATGGATGCATTCAAAAGAAAAGGGTTATTGTGTCCATAAACCCTACCAGTAAGTATAACTTCATCAACATGAATGTGTCCAAGCATCTACATGTTCAATTAAAGAATATAAAAGATGCTCAAGTAGATGGTAAGAATATTTCAATGTTTGAAGATATGAAGCTCATTATGGAAAAATATATTTTGCATTTAGATTTTTATGCTTTGGATATGGATGATATGGATATAGTTCTTGGATATCCATGGTTAGAGACTTTGGGAACAATGAATATTAATGTTCAAAAAAAGTTCATGAAGTTTTGGTATAAGAAAAATAAGATCACTTTACAAGATATCATAGTGAAAAAGGCACCAATAACAATCCAGGTGGATCATAAAGATGAGATGGAAACAGGTGATGAAGAACATGATGAAGATTTAGATGATATAGATAAAGACACAATACAAATGAGCACTTCATCTACTCAAGAGACAAAGAAGGAAAAGGTGGAAGAGGTAGAAGCAAAGGTGGATAAGGTTAAAGTATTGGAAAAGGTTGAGGTATATAGACACTCACATCATCATGAGAGGAAACAATCATGGAACCAGGTGAGGAAGTGTCATAATAAAAATCATTTTGTCTATACAGGAAATAAAATTTTCAATCATTATGGATATGCATGGAATCCAAAGAAAAAATACTATGGCACATGGAATGAATGGGGGAATCACTATGACTATGCATGGAAGAATACCTACTATGGTCATGGTTGGAATCAGAGTAGCATAGTGGAATATGGTACATGGAATAAAAAGAAGAATAATTATGTTGGACACCAAAGAAGTATAACTATGATCATAAATGAAATCAGAGGAGCATAATAGATTTTGGATATAAGCTTGGAGAGATATCACCTACCAAGATCACATATGGATGGTTAGATGATTGATATTGGAGACAAGTGTGCAATGATTTGAAGCACACTCATTATTTGGTTTCTTCCTATGTTTCAGGGATGAAACATGTCAAAGAGGGAAGTAATGTTATGTACCTAGGGATATGATATATGGATTGATGGAGATATTGACATGTGGCACACATCCCCTTAGTTAGTTATATGGGCACAATATATTAGGATAATAGAGTAACTTATGGAAGTAGTACATTCGGTAATGGTCGGCCTACATTGGATTAAGAGGTTACCCATCCATGGGTTAGATAGATGTATATATATAGGAGATGAATATCATGGTAAAGATATCAAGTAAGCATTGAGTTTTCTATTGTAAGAGGATATTGGAGGTTGTCCCCTCGAAGAGACATTATGGAGTTATTCCTTCCTAAAGGAGTATTATATGGTGTTTCCCTACCTTAAGGGTATTTATGCATATATTAAATATCAAGATCATTACAGTCTTAATTGTAACTTAAAAAACTAATGCTAAAAACATGCATTTAAGCACCTTAAATGTTACTTTAAGCACCAAAATAATGTTTCTAATTCATTTTTAAGCATGAAAAAGGTGATCTAAACATGTTTTTAGCAAATGTCAAGCTTGGTCCTATAAAAAAATATTAGCATGTCCTGTAGCCTTGAAGCTATTTGGGTTTGAACTAATGAACTTCAAAAAAAGAGATCTAAGGTTTGTGTTTTAAGAAAAACATAGTGACCGATGTTAGTTCTATAACCGATGATGGTTACACTTACTAACTGATGATAGTTATCTAACTGACATTAGTTATACCAATAGTGATTGATGACAACTATCTAACCGATGATAGTTTTACTAACTGACATTGGTTACTGTGTAAACTCATAAGAAATAAAAATGTCAAAATAACGAAAATCAATTCTAATAGGTTTAATGATCCAAATGAAGATTTTAAAGTTGCATAATTATCTTCTTCATTTTTGAGATGCATTTTATCCCATTAGGTATGCCATTATGTGATCTAGGAATTTGGCTCAAGAGAGGATGGTTAGTTGGTGTTAGTTTCAAAATGAAAAAAATACACCAACTACCAGAACATCTCTAAGACTAGACACTAGGGAGAGCTTAGTTAATAAACATGAATAAAACATGTTGGGTGAATATTTTGTCATTAGCTAACTGATGAAAAATGGGTATATCAACCATAGTACAAGGAGATTTATGCCACAAAAAATGTAGGTTTACCACATTTTAATAAGATAAATCTCTCCTCTCATCAAGGGGAGGTTCCATATGAATCGCTTATATGCTATATATGAATATAAATAAATATAAAATAATACTCAGGGTAGTATAACACCATCCATCTCTCTTTTTTTAGAGATCATGTTTAAGAAACAAATAAGGAGGTCCCAGTCGATGGTTGAAAGCATTCCTCTTCTTTCAAGAGTGGTATCCAGTGCATAGTAAAAAATCTCCTAAAGTAGTAACAAGGTTCACAAAGAAACCCACGAAATCAAAAAGTCTTTCATTGTCTCCTTCACTGATTCGGAACACACGTAACAGTAGAGTAAAGCAAAGCCCAGAGTCTTCACCTAAAACTACAATGGATAAAAGGGTCACCAAAATAAAAGTAGCTCAAAGTCTTTCTTTTATCCTCTAGAAACATCTTTAGATAATTTTAATAACAAACTTTGCTTATTAAATTGAACGGATGAGAGATTATCAAGAAAGAGAACATAAGAACTATTTCCTAAGTAACACAAATTACTTCAACACAAAGTCTTAAATTAACCTGTTTCTCACTCATTTGACAAAATATGATTTACAAATTGAGCATAAAGTCTCAAGAAGTGTCTCAATTTCAATAGAGTTTTTGCTCTCAATTATCCAGAGATACTTTTACAAAAGAGATTCCCTCTCTATATAGGGAGAAACCTTCAAAATTGGAAAAAGATTAAAATATTGAAAACCTAGTCAAAGATGAGTCATCATTGACTTTGGGATATCTCCTGACTATCGAGGTCAATTATTCTACCTTTGTCTTATAATAATCTTTCATCTCTTTCTCCCTATCAAATTTTTAGACCATGATATCCATTGCTGACTGTAGGTCACTCTTCGCACCCTCATGAGTTACTTTGTCCAACTCAACATGAGAAATGGAATAGTTGCTCATATCAAAATCCTCTATGGTTGCATCTTGTGGAGGTTTGGCTATCTCTATAAATTTGTGCCCCTTTTCCTCAACTCTTTTTGACAGGATCCTTGGTTTCTTAGGGGTCTTAGCTTTCACTGGCACTATTTTATCAAAATAAAATTCATCTACAGAGATGGCTTATTTCTTCCTTTTGGGTGTGAAAATTGATAACCAAGGTGGGAGAGCAGAAGCACTTACCATGGCAATAGTCCCTCTAGCTGGTGTTACTAGGGTAACATCTACACTACTAGTGGAAACAACAGGCGTAGTGGGTGTAGAAGGTGAAACTATATCAATTGTTGGCTAGTTGATGGTAGAACTGTCTTTGATATTGAACGAAGGAGATGAGAGACTAGGGATAGATATTGAGGATCGAAAGATGTCTCCAAAAACACCTTGAGGATCACAAAAAATAAATATAGGAGAGGTGACTCAAGAAGAAGGAATGTTGATGGAAGAAAGAGGTGAAAGAGATGCCACAGGGGATTGGGGTGGCGAAGGAGAAACCCCTGCAAGTGGTTATACCCCTTCTTAGGGAGATAGAGTTTAAGTTATCTATTGATCTAAAGGCCTATCATCCATCTCCATCCGTTTCATTATCTGTTCCTGAGTGCTTTATTCTCTTGCCCCCATAGCTATTGATTCTAGCTCCTTCTCACCAACCTTTGATTTCTTTGACACAAAGATGATCCTAGGCTTGTGAGGCCTAGAAGGAGAAGGAACATTGCATTTATTGTTAGTTCTATTCTCTACTATATTTCTTGTTTCTTCTTAGAATTTAGCCTCTAATCTTGTGATTAATTCCTTCAATGTGATTCCTTTCACTGCTAGCCAATCATTGGTGTTAGCCAATATTGGTTCAAATCTCATCCCTAAAGAAGTCAACTCCTTTTAGGACCACTAAATTGGAGGAAGAGGAGAGTTAGAAACTTTTTTAGCTAGGTACCTACTATTAATTATATTTTTATCATCAACCAAATTAGGAAGAATATTTGCAAGCCCTAGATATTCAATCTGCTCCAGAGTCAGTCTATTGTAGTCTATTCTTTTGATCTCTTTTGCTGTTCTCAAGTCTATCTAGATGTCCTCAATCATGGGCTTATGAAACTGAGTCTTTCTTCTGATCATATCTTTGACACCCCTGTAGTCAAAATTGGGCCTTCTTTTGAACTGCTTCATGGTGACCAGTTGCATTTCTATCTCCATTACCCTTGCTTTGGTAGCAGTCAAAACTAAGTATCTACCAATTTCTATTGGGAACCTGAAACCTAGCTTCTTAAGTTCCATTTTCTTAGTGTGTATGACAATAATCTATCTATACATCTCCATTAGGACTAATTTATTAAAATAAAATTTGGGGAGCATGTAGGGATAGCCTTGGAAAAAACCAACCTGTAGATAGTAAAAGGAAGGGAATTGTAAAAACATGAAGCCAAAATCATTGTTGACTATCCAAGCTTCATTTGATACTCTTTTTTATTCTAGCTGAGAATCACAAAGGCATAAAAATATCGTGAAGAAGGCATAATTTACCCTCCTAAACTGACAAATTGATCTTTTTAGTGTTAGTTGAGGGTAATATAAATAAACTGGGGTGGTTTTTCTATCTCCTTCTATTGTCAAATCTAGAAAGGTTTTCATTGAAGCTACAATGTATACTAAGTATGAATTCATATAAAACTTTGAAGTAGTAGACACCTTTGTCAATTGCTCATGAAGAGCGTTTCTGATCTGCTCACCTCAAAAGATGACTTATTTCCCTCGTAAAATTATCTTAATAAAGGGATACATCCATTCATGGAATTGAGAAGAAGACAATAGACCTCATACTCTGCTGAGAAGAGTAATTAACTCACCAACTTCCTCTATAAAATCACTTCTCAAAAAATTTCATGGCCATCTAGACAAGTTGGCTTTGGGAATCCTGAGCCATTTATTGTTCATCACCTTTTTTTCCCTCTCAAGATCTTTGTCATAATCTTTATGTGGCTCAATGAAGTTGATTTTCAACACTTTGGTAGTAGGAGGGCACATGAAAACTTTATCGATAAATTCAAGGTCTAGTCAAATTATCATGTTGCCATTGGCATCTGACACTATCATATTCTTTTTGTTATAAAATTGGGTGCTTTGAAGGATGAATTTTGTGTGATGCACTACCACAGGAAAAGAGGAGACTAGATGGATGTTGCTATTAATTATCATTTTCATCTCTGAGCTCGAGTTGGTCACCTTGGTTCTTTCCATGAACTTAGCCATATCTACGTGGCTGATCTCTGTGTCTCTAATGTCATCGACATTAGAAGTGACTGAGGTGATTAGAAAAACATCTTGATACTGGTACTTCATGGCCTTTAACTTCTTTAGAGAAGCTTCAGTCATCAGGATGAGCCTTTGTTGAGAGCATGTCAATGGAGGATCTTTAGGGAGAACTGTGATAAGAATCATGATCATGTAATTAGGGAAAAATTGGTAATTTAAAGAAATTACACATCAGGTGATCATGACCAAAGAAGGGTATTTGATAGGGCTGAGGTGAGAGCAGGTTAGAAAGCGAGAGGAAAATGAGGAGGAGGCATGAAAAAGGAAAGGAATGAAAATTCTTTGGAATTAGAGAAAATGGAGAAAAAGGATGCAAGGGTGGCAAAATTTGCTGCCTTGGCATGTGGGATGATCTGCATGCATAGGCAATAAAATTTTACCACTTGTGCATACGAGATGGGTATGCATGCATAGGTGGAAAAATTTGTCTCTTGTGCATATTAAGATGAAAAATATATTGGCAAATTTTTTTTTCCACATGCATTTTGGGAAATAACGTGTAAGGGCAGAAAAATTTGTCACCATTGTAAGTAGGAAAAAGGTGTAATAGTGACAAATTTTACTGCCCCTATAGCGTGGTCGAGTCAAGTTACATCAGTGGCAAAATTTGCCTTTGGTGCAAAAATAAAATGCAATTAGGGCAGTGAAAAATGCCACCCTTAGACGGGTAGGAGACTTGGAAAAAAGGGAAGGCAATGAAAATCACCGCCCTAGCATGGAGGAAAAGGATGAAAAGTCGAATGGGTAAGAAGTGAAGAGGAGGAAAGGATCACAGTGGAAGGAGAAAGGTGTCCTGATGGAAGGAAGGGAAGAGGAAGAAAAAGAAAACTTAAAAGAAAACCTAAAAAGAGGAAAGAACATGAAAAAATTTGCAAAAACAAAGACCTCCCTAGAAAATAATGCATGATGAGAACTTGAATCCAATGAAAAATTCTTCTTCCCGCTTGCTGGATCATCCAGAGGCAGAGGGTAGGAGAAGGATTAGAATAAATAAATAAAAAAAGAACCAAAAAAATATTAAATGGGGTGAAAATCAACTCTAACCACTTGACGCATGTAGCCATAAATGTTGTGCATGAAAAATGAGGTAGTGTAGGGGTGGATAAATTCACCGCTCCTACACTAAAATTTAAAAGACATGCAGGGGTGGTGAAATTTGCCAGTCCTGCATGGGAAAGAGAAAAATGTAGGTGCAACAAAATTCACTGCTCTTGCATTTTAGATGTAAGGGTGGTGAAATTTGCTACTCCTTCATGGAAAAGAAAAAGAAATGCATTGATGGAAAAATTTGCCACCTTTGCATGAAAATGGAAGGAAAAAAACCAACTCTGGGAAAAGAAAAATTTGTCCCCTAGTCGCATCGAGACTGTAACAACTTTTGTATTTTAGGGAAAATGTAACAAAGAGATGTTATGAACTTTGAATGATGCCAGTTGAGCAAACACGAGAATAAGAAAAACTCATCTCAAAAAATGAACTTAGAGAGAAAAAGGAAAAATGACAAGTTTCATAGGGGTTGTTCCAAAAATAAGCTGATCTAATTTTAGAAACAATAGCTGGCTCCTGTTGGGGAACTTTTGTTTGATCAAATTGATCAACAAGAGTAGAAACTAGTCTCTAAGTGCCTTCATCCAAGCCATTGGGCAATGGAGTCATGCTAAAAATGAAAGAAAACAAACAACCATAAAGACTATACAAATATACAAGTGAATCCATCTAAACTTCAAGGATTGAAATGCTTCAGGTGCTACCCACTGTGGGGAAATGAAAATGGTGCTCCATTTTTATACTCCAGCAAGAATCTATTCTCACCATAGATTTTTTAAATGGCAAATGGACCTCTCCACAAAGAATCAAATTTACCATGCATTCCCTTTGGTTCTCTCCTCTTGCCCCACAACAAGACTTGATCTCCAATTTAAAAATCATGAACCTTAGCCCTTTTGTCAAAACATTTCTTCACCTAATTCTGATGCACTATAATCTGGTCCACCACCATGGTTTGCTACTCATTCAATTTGGCTAGACACATGATCCTTTTATCGATTGAATTTTTAAAGGTTGAATCTTCGATTTCTTTGGCTAACCTAAGCGTTGGTAGTTCTAGAGTGATAGGTATCTCTGCATTCAAGCCGTACAGAAGTTAGAACGGTGACATGCCTATGGCCCTCTTGGGTGTTGAATCCTATCTTCCCATAAAGCATCAAACAATGCTTTATACCAAATTTTCTAATTGTCATCTACCAATTTCTTGATAATAGTAACCAGATTTTTATTGCTCAATTCTGCTTGGCCATTCCCTTGTGGGAAATAATCTAAAGTATGGGATAGGGTAATTCCATAATAAAAATAAAACTGAGTAATTTTATGTAAAGATAAATAGGTTGCATTATCTATTACAATTTTAAGTGAAATTCCAAACCGGGAGATGATATTTTTCTTAAGAAAATTGTATATCACTTCTGAAGTAGCATGCTTGGTTGGGATGGCTTCCACCCATTTGGTAAAGTAATCAGTTTCCATGAGGACATAATCATGTCTAGCACTTGAAGATGGGTTAACTATGTCAATGAAGTCAATACCCCACTATTGAAAAGGCTCTTTAATTACTACTTACTTAAGAGGTAATGCAACCAGTTTAGGCTTTTTGATGAATTACTGACACAATTTGCATCTACGCACCCATTTGTAAGCATCTTGAAATAGTTTAGGCCAATAGTACCTTGCTCACAAAATTTTATGCACTATCACTAGTGTATAAAAATTTCCTCCATAGGCCAAATTGTAGAAAGACTTTAAAAGTTTATCTTGTTGCACCTTATCGATGTAATGAAGGAATACCCCATCCAGGCTTCTTTTGTAAAAACCATTATCCCACAAAACATAGCTAGCAATTTTTAGTTTAATGTTCCATTTTTCCTTGTAGGAGAGATGAGTGGGACACTCACCATAGGTCAAAAAATGAGCAATGTCAGAATACCACACATCAATAGTGGCAACGAAGAGAATCATAGGCACCTCTTCGATCCCTATTTCTTCATTTTCTACTTTTTTGAGAATATT
The DNA here is from genome assembly GCA_037957365.1 of Torreya grandis. Lineage (NCBI taxonomy): Eukaryota > Viridiplantae > Streptophyta > Pinopsida > Cupressales > Taxaceae > Torreya > Torreya grandis. Next base: position 1,034,444 of record JARHVA010002811.1, read on the forward strand.
GTCAACAATCAACCGATAAAGACCCTTTCCCTGCATAAGTTTGGTAGGTTTGATGTCTAGATCAAACTCCTAAATCTTGGAAATCTAATTACCCCTCTTTGTACCAAACTCTTGTTGAGTCAAAATGGACTTTACTTTTGTATCAGGGACCAAAACCTCAATATGTGAGTTCAGGATATAAAACTTGAAATGCTTAACTACTTTGACCACTTCATACGCATGCTTCTCCATGTTTGAATATTTTAGCTTATGAGCTTTGAGCAGACAACTCATGAAAAAAATAAGAGATTCCACACCTTCTTGGTTCTGTTAAACTAAAATAGCTGAGAGTGTATGTTCAGAAGCATAACTATATATTTTGAAGTCTTTGGTGTAGTTTAGACAAACCAGAATTGGTGTGTGAGTAATTGCTTCTTTGATGTCTTTGAACACTGATTTGCCCTCTATAGTCTACTTGAAGGTGCTTTGCCTTTCATCATATTGATAATGTGGTGAGTTTTCTCAGTGAACTCAGAGATAAACTTTTAAAGAAAATTTACCTTTTTGAAGAAAGAGTGAACTGCAATTTTACTGGTAGGTAGAGTAAGCTCTTGGATGGACTTGACTCTTTTTGAGTCAATTTTTATACCTTTTTGAGACACAATATGTCTAAGAAGTTTTCCTTCTGTCACCCTAAAGATATATTTTTTGGGATTTAGAGAAATACCATTCTGACAACAACATTCTAGTATTCTTTATAAATGGTGGACATGGCCAGAACGATGCTTTGAAAATACCATCAAATCATCTGGGTATACTAAAATGAACTTACCCATTTCATCTTTGAAAGTGAGGTCCATTGCTCTTTGAAACATGGTGCCTGCATTTATCAGATCAAAAGGCATTCTTTGATAAATAAAGGTGCCCCAAGGTGTGGTGAAGGTAGTCTTATGCTAATATGCTTTTCTAACTTTAACCTAATTGTACCCCAAGAAACCATCCAACATTGATAACATCTCTAAACCTATCACCATCTATAGAACTTGATCCATGATAGGGAGAGGGTAGTTATCTTTTAAAGATAACTGATTCAAGTTCCTGAAATCCATGCAGATTCAAATTTCACCATTCTTCTTTCTCATAGGCACTATATTGGCAATCCATGTGGAGTGATGGATTGAAAAAATTATCCTAGCATCAAGTATTTTTTATATCTTAGATAAAATGGTACTTGATATTTTTGGATTATATTTCCTAGACTTTTGCTTGTAAGGCACTGAGTTAGTCTTAAGAGGAATGTCATGGAAAATTTCATCAAGCCTGAGTGATTTCAGGTCATCATAGGAATATGCTAAGACATTTATATATTGGTGGAGTAGAGTAGCGAAATTGAATCCCTCCTCAAGAGTGTAGCATTTCCCAATGTTTACCATCTTAGGATCTCCCTTGGTTCCCAAATTTATTTGATCAAACTCTTGAGAAGAGCTTGAATCTGTTCATTATTGTTTGATGAATCTGTCATGGTTATCAAATAGTTTCTCTAGGGAAACTAGACCTTTGGGAATCTTATTCCCTTTAAGTTGTAGGAATTCCTCACCTATGTCTATATTTGATTTAGAAGTTGTCTCATATTTTTGAAGTTCACTACCTTTAAAATGTAGCTGTTCGAAGCTGTCTTTTTGCTCCAAGAAGGCAATGATTTGATTGTCATTTTTGAATACTTACCAATGGTAGGCATTATCAGGTACACTTAGTCAAAAGACCAGTTCAATAGTGTACTTGTTTCCTTTAAAGTCTGGGTGAGGAACTAGGAGAGTAGGAAAAATAGCCAATGCATCTGCTTGGTCATTTAATTCTCTCAGAACAGTAGAGATGATAAAAGCATCAAAGTTTTTAATTTGGTCCCAAACTAGATTGCAGTAGTGGTAAAATCTTTCATTCTTAGTTTGAAAGAGGTTTCTTACCTAAAAAACCACTAATTCAACATGCCCTTTAGCATGAAGTATTTTAATGCCTTTTTCTCTAGCAGCCTGCAATCCAAGCAACAAGGATTCATACTCAGCTGTGTTGTTGGTATTGCTAAACTGCAACTTGTAGGATGAAGGAATAATATCTCTTTGAAGAGATACCAACACAACCTTAGCTCTTAAACTGGTAGAGGAAAATTTGCCATCGAATTCTAAAATCTATACCTCACTAGACACTGCTTTTTCTTTGAAAACTCCTTCGTTTGGAGGAAGAGATTCTTCCATGCATTCATTTTGCTTCACCAATTCTCTTACTATGTCAACGGAATACATTTCCAAGTTGTTATATGTAGGAGTTTTTTTAAATGCCTCATAAACCTCATTTGTAGATAGGAAGTAGTTACCCATGCCCAAAGACTGAAATAAAATTTGAGCTTCTGGTGCTGATGATTGGGTGACTACATATTTTGCCTCTTTTTCAGAAAGTGATCTCTTCATAATACCTTGAATTGAGATCCTTGCCTTAGACAAGTCCATGCTTAGCTCACCACCAACATCCTTGCAAAAATTTTGCCCAAGAAGGATGTCGTAAGGGGTTGAACCATCAGCCACCAAAACCATCATTTTTATCTTCTTTTCTAAAAAAGCTGTGAACGCAAATTGGGCATCTTTTATTTGACCAAGGAGTGGGACTTTTTTGTTTTTCATAGAAAAACACCTCCCAAAAGTTTTGGTCAAATTTAGATCAAGGGAATTTTCCACCTTGGCAGGCATAACATTATTAGAAGCTCTAGAGTCTATTATGCAATTACTCAATTTATAACCATTTATCAGTAGAGAAACATAAAAAGATTCTATTTTATTGGGAGCAATAGGAGGAGTCATGACAAGATTATTTTGGGTGGATTTATCCTTGGAGGAATCATGAGTTTCCTTTGAAGAATCTTATCCTATGGGAATGGCTTTATTTTATATATATTCTACCAACTTATCAAACTGTTCAGGATTGGCTTGTAAATACTCAATCTCAGTCATTTGAATCTTAGTCTTTTTGGCATGATCAATTATATCAAAAAATTGAAATGAATTTGAGATAAAGGAAGAGGGCCCATCATCTTGATCTTTAGTGGGTGTGGCACTGGTTTGAGAAATAGAGGTGGAAGATATGGGATGGTTTGAGGTACCTAGTTTTTTATTAGTTACCTGATCCTTTAGCTGGAAAGGCAATGGAGTCCCTCATTTAGCAATGGAGACCACTAGCTAAAGTTCTTTTTCTACTTTTCTTTTGTTAGTTTGTGAAGCTGACTGGTTTTGAGATCTGGTAAAAATAGTAGAAGATCCATCAAACCCTTCTCCTTTACTTCCAGCTTCATCCTGATAATCCAAAAAAATGATATTAGAGTTGCTAGCTAATTCTTCTTCTTACTCTTTAAAGAGATTATCATTATCTTGTTGGTCTAACTCAGGTTGGAGTGAGAAATTGTGTTCAGCCTCCAAGTAACTTCTTGTTAAATTGGTAGGTGCTACTTCAATGGCAAGTTTCCCCTGTGGGGGAGGCAGGTAATTTGGTTGCCCTTGGTTTTGGGCAGCATTGCCCTGATATTATTGATTTTGAAATGTTCTCCTTGGCATATCCTAATAAGTGGGAGCAGACATACCTTAGGCCATTTGTCTTTTCAAAGCTATCAGTTCATTTGTCAACTTTTGCACCATAGGATCTGTAGTGCTTGTAGAAGAACTTTTAACAGATGAAGAAAATATATTTTTACTAGTCTTTTCTGATCTTACCTGCTAGGATAAGATCATCCTCAATATCAGTAGCCAAATTTTGAGCCATCACGAGATCCATAGGGCCAACCTGCCTCAACAAAAAACTTACTTTGGGAAGTTGTGAGTTGATGAAAAAGCACTTAAGATTCTCCATCGTGGACTGAGTGATGGTAGGAATCTAGTTCCTTAACTTATTGAATTTGGCTATGAAATCCCTCATGGGCTCATGAGGTTCCTTCTTCATCTATGTAAGCTGAGCTAACAAGGCATGCACATCTTCAATAGGTTTAGACCTAGCTTCAAATTTGGATTTGAGTGTATTACAGTCAGTTATAGTTCAAGCTTGAAGGTGGTAAAACCAATCTACAGTAGTGTCTTGCAGAGTTTCTATAAAAAGTATCACTACTACATCTTCAAATTCTACACCTATTACACCACATGCTATAGAGAAGGCAACAATATGCTCATCAGGGTGAACCTTCCCGTCACCAAATTTTTTGAGAAAATTCTTTCTATAACTATGAGGTAGTTCATGTAAGGGTGGGGTCAAATTAAGAGGGCCAAAATAATTAGCCCATAGACCTTGAGCCATTATGACAAGATGGTTAAAAGGTGGGATAACAAATCTTGGCAGGGTCAATAAAGATAAAGCCTTACCATAACTGATACTAGAAGCTTCACTAGGTATGGGAGATCTGGCATTGGTAGGAGGAAAACTCCTGATTCACTGAAGGTGAGAGGTTGGAGGAGAAATTTCAAAATTAGTTTGTCACACCAACTCAAATACAGGATCAACAATACCTTAAGCTCTTTAGCCTCGTGTGTATGGTGGATCTACCAGAGTGTCAAATGAAAAAGGAACTGAAACTACTTCAAGTTGAAACTTGAGGCTTCAAAATGCACATTTGTGTCCCTAGTGGAGTTGCTAAAAGCTATTGCATGAATATTTTATCATCAGCTAACTAACGACAAAATGGGTACATCAACCACAGTATAAGGAGATTTATGCCACAAAAAGTGCAGGTTTACCACATCTTAATAAGATAAATCTCTCCTCTCATCAAGGGGAGGTTCCCTATGAATCACTTATATGCTATATATGAATATAAATAAATAGAAAACAATACTCAGGGTAGTATAACACCATCCATATCTCTTTTTTTAGAGATCATGTTTAAGGAACAAAATAAGGAGGTCCCGATCGATGGTTTAAAGCATTCCTCTTCTTTTAGGAATGGTATCCAATGCATAGCAAAAAATCTCTTGAAGTAGTAACAAAGTTCATAAGGAAACCCACAAAAGCACAAAGTCTTCCATTGCCTCCTTCACTGATTAGGAACACACGTAACAGTAGAGTAAAGGAAAGCCCAAAGTCTTCACCTAAAACTACAATGGATAAAAGGGTCATCAAGATAAAAGCAACTCAAAGTCTTTCTTTTATCCTCTAAAAACATCTTTAGATAATTTCAATACACACACTTTGCTTATTAAATTGAACAAATAAGAGATTATCAAGAAAGAGAACATAAGAACTATTTCTTAAGTAACATAAATTACTTCAACACAAAGTCTGAAATTAACCTATTTCTCATTCATTTGACAAAATATGATATACAAATTGAGCACAAAGTCTCAAGAAGTGTCTCAATTTCAGCAGAATTTTTTCTCTCAATTATCTAGAGATACTTTTACAAAAGAGATTCCCTCTCTATATAAGGAGAAACCTTCAAAATTGGAAAAAGATTAAAATATTAAAAACTTAGTGAAAGATGAGTCATCATTGACTTTGAGATATTTATGGATTTTTTACATGTAATTATATATTACAAAAGTGCATGTACTTTTACATGACAAAAGTATATGAGAAGAAAGAAAGAAGAGAGAATGGAGAAAAATTTAGCTCTTGCTGCTGGACTTCTTTAGATGAGCATCATACATGGTGATAGATGCCTAAATTCCTATACTATCTAGCGCAATGGTATTCTTGAAGATTACTTTGGCTCTGATTGTAGCATCTTTCAATGTTGTGATTACTTTGGCATGACTAGTTAATCTAGCTCTTAGATTATCCAAAGTTAACTGAGTATCTAAAATGTTATCAACAGAAGTCTTTGAAAATGCTTTCTCTTCGAAATCCCTTTGGATCATACCTTTGAATTCTTGAATCATCTCTTTTTCTGAAAGAAATCAATTATCTCTAGAGGTTAGTTCACAAGGCGATTCCTCTAGTCTGTTCAATAGGTTGGTGTCACTTTTCTCACTAGCATCCTTGGAAGACTCGAGATCTTAAATCGGCTCCTTAAGTACTTGGATTTTGTATATTAGTGATTCTTTGATTTCAACATATAAATCTTTGTTGGTAATGACACCGATCGATACTAAGGTGCATTTCTTCATAGCCTTCATCTCTACCCATTTGCTAAGATATTTATTTACACTGTTAATATCTTGAGAAATAAGAGAGACGAGGTCTTCTAAATCTGTCCTTATTTTCTTCATCTTCTCTGTCTTCTCAGCAAATTTTGTAAGCAAGGAAATTCCTTGTGTATGCATCATGTCTATATAATCTTCAAGTACTTTCCCTTTCATGTAGGTTTTTTCTACTTTCTGGATAACAAGATCATCTATGAAAAAGGCTTCTAGGGTCGCCGCTTCAAGAGTGAAAATGAATCTCTTAACTACCACAGTCAATTATTCTACCTTTTCCTTATAGTAATCTTTCATCTCTTTTTCCCTATCAAATTTTTGGACCATGATATCCATTGCTGACTGTAGGTCGCTCTTCACACCCTCATGAGTTACTTTCCCCAAATCAACATGAGAAATCAAATAGTTTCTCATTGAAAATCCTCTAGGGTTGCATCTTGTAGAGGTTTGGCTATCTCTAGAAATTTGTGCCCCTTTTCCTTAACCATTTTTGAAAGGATCCATGGTTTCTTAAGGGTCTTATCTTTTACTGGCACTATTTTGCCAAAATCAAAGTCATCTATAGAGATGGCTTGTTTCTTCCTTTTGAGTGTGAAAGTTGATAAACAAGGTGAGAAAGCAGAAGCACTTACTATGGAAATAGTCCCTATAGCTAGTGTTATTGGGGTAACATCTGCACTACTAGTGGGAATAGTGGGTGCAGTGGGTGTAGCAAGTGAAACTGTATCGACTATTGGCTAGTCGATGGTGGAACTGTCTCTAATATTAAAATAAGGAGATGAGAGACTAGGGATAGATCCTAAGGATCAAAGGACATCTCTAAAATCACCTTGAGGATCACCATTAATAAATCTAGAAGGAGAGGCGGTTCTAGAAGAAAGAATGTTGATGGGAGAAAGAGGCGAAGGAGATGCCACAGGTGATTGGGGTGGCGAAGGAGAAACCCCTATAAGTGGTTGTGCCCCTTCTTGGGGAGATAGAGTTTTATTTTTATATTACTTTGAAGGCCTATCATCCATCTCCATCTATTTCACCACGTGCTCTTGAGTATTTTTTTCTCTAGCCCCCATAGCTATTGATTCTGGCTCCTTCTCAACAACCTTTGATTTCTTTGACACAAAGATGATCCTAGGCTTGTGAGGCCTAGAAGGAGAAGGAACATCGCCTTTATTTTTAGTTTTGTTCTATGCTCTCTTCCTTATTTCTTCTTAGAATTTAGCCTTTGATCTTGTGATGAATTCCTTCAATGTGATTCCTTTGGCTACTAGCCAATCATTGGTGTTAGCCAATATTGGTTTGAATTTCATCCTTAAAGAAGTCAACTCCTTTTGGGACCACTGAATTTGAGGAAGAGGAGAGTTAGAAACTTTTTAAGCTAGGTACCTACTATTAATTATATTTTTATCATCAACCAAATTAGGGGAAATATCTACAAGCCCTAGATATTCAATCTGCTCCAAAGTCAGTCTGATGTAGTCCATTCTTCTGATCTCTTCTACTATTCTCAAGTCTATCTAGATGTCCTCAATTATGGGCTCATGAAACTGAGTCTTTATTCTAATCATATCCTTAACACTCCTATAGTCAAAATTAGGCCTTCTTTTGAATTGCTTCATGGTGACCAGTTACATTTTTGTCTCCATTACCCTTGCTTTGGCAGCAATCAAAATTGAGTATCTACCAATTTCTATTGGGAACTTAAAACCTAGCTTCTTAAGTTCCATTTGCTTAGTGTGTATGACAATAATCTATCTACACAGCTCTATTAGGACTAATTTGTCAAAAAAAATATAGGGAGCATGTAGGGATAGCCTTGAAAAAAGCCAACCCGTAGATAGCAAAAGGAGGGGAATTATAAAAACATGCAGCCAAAATCATTGATGACCATCCAGGCTTCATCTAATACTCTTTTCTATTCTAGCTGAGGATTGAAAAGGCACAAAAATATTGTGAAGAAGGCATAATTTACCCTCTTAAAGTGACGGATTGATCCTTTTAGTGTCAACTGAGGGTAATATGAATAAACCAGGGTGATTCTTCTATCTCCTATTGTCGAACTTGGAAAGGTTCTCATTAAAGCTACAATGTATACTAAGTATGAAGTCATATAGAAATTTGAAGTAGTAGACACCTTTGTCAATTGCTCATGAAGAGCGTTGCTGATCTGCTCACCCTAGAAGATGACTTATTTCCCTTGTAGAATTATCTTAATAAAGGGATACATCCATTCATGGAATTGGGAAGAAGATGGTAGACCTCATACTCTACTGAGAAGAGTAATTAAGTCACCAACTTCCTCTATAAAATCACTTCTCAAAAAATTTTGTGGCCATCTAGACAAGTTGGCTTTGGGAGTCCTAAGCCATCTGTTGTTCATCACCTTTTTTTCCCTCTCAAGATCTTTGTTGTACTTTTTTTATGCCTCAATAAAGTCAATTTTCAACAATTCAAAAGCAGGAGGTTACATGAAAACTTTATCAATAAATTTAAGGTCTAGTCGAATTATCATGTTGCCACTGGCATCTGACACTGTCTTATTCTCTCTGTTATAGAACTAGACGCATTGAAGGATGAATTCTATGTGATGTGCCACCACAAGGAAAGAGGAGACTAGATGGATGTTGCTCTTAATTATCCTTTTCATCTCTGAGCTCAAGTTGGTCACCTTGGTTCTTTCCATGAACTCGGCCATATCCACGTGGCTGATCTATGTGTCTCTAATGTCATCAACATTAGAAGTGATCGAGGTGATTGGGAAAACACCTTGATATTGGTACTTAATGGCCTTTGAATTCTTCAAAGAAGCTTCAGTCATTAGGATGAGCCTTTATTGAGAGCACATCGATGAAGGAGGATCTTTAGGGAAAACTGTGATAAGAATCATGATCGTGGAATTAGGGAAAAATTGGTAATTTAGAGAAATTACACATTGGGTGATCATGACCAAGGAAGGGCACTTGATAAGGCTGAGGTGTGAGTGGGTTGGAAAGTGAGAGGAAAATGGGAAGGAGGCATGAAAAAGGGAAGGAATGAAAATTCTCTGGAGTTAGAGAAAATGGAGAAAAAGGATGCAAGGGCGACAAAATTTTTTGCCCTAGCATGTGGGACAGTCTGCATGCATAGGTGAATTTTTTTTTCTACTTGTGCATACGAGATGGGTATGCATGCATAAGCAGCAAAATTTTCTACTTGTGCATATTAAGATGAAAAATGCATTGGCAAAAAATTTTGCCACCTATGCATTTTGGGAAATAATGTGTAAGGGCAACAAAATTTGCCACCCTTGTAAGTAGGAAAAAGGTGTAATAGTGGCAAATTTTGCTGCCCCTACAATGTGGTCGATTCAAGTTGCATCAGTGGAAAAATTTTCCATTGGTGTAAAAATAAAATGCAGTTAGGGTAGTGAAAAATGCCACCCTTACACGGGTAGGAGACTTGGAAAAAAGGGAGGGCAGTGAAAACCACTGCCCTAGCATGGAGGAAAAAGATGAAAAGCCAAATGGGTAGGAAGTGAAGAGGAGGAACGGATCACGATGGAAGGAGAAAGGTGTCCCAATGGGATGAAGGGAAGAGGAGGAAAAAGAAAACTTAAAATAAAACCTAAAAAGAGGAAAGAACACAAAAAATGAAAAAATAAAGACCTACCTAGAAAATAACGTGTGATGAGAACTTGAATCCAATGAAAAATGCTTCTTCCCACTTGCTGGATCATCCAGAGGTAGAGGGTAGGAGGAGGATTGGAAAAAAATAAATCAAAAAAAACCAAAAAGGGATTAAATGGGGTGAAAATCAGCCCCAACCACTTGACGCGCATGGCCATAAATGTTGTACATGAAAAATGAGGCAGTGTAGGGGCGGCAAAATTTGTCACTCCTACACTAAAATTTAAAAGACATGCAGGGGTGGCAAAAATTTTCCCTCCTGTATGGGAAGGAGAAAAATGTAGGGGCAAAAAAATTCACTGCTCCTATATTTTGGATGCAAGGGTGGAGAAATTCACCGCTCCTACATGGAAAAGAAAAAGAAATGCATTGATGGCAAAATTTGCCGCCTTTGCATGAAAATGGAAGGAAAAAGACTCACTCTGAGAAAAGGGAAATTTGTCCCCTAGTCACATTGAGACTGTAACAAATTTTGCATTTTGGGGAAAATGTAACAAAGAGACATTATGAACTTCGAATGATGCCAGTTGAGCAAACACGAGAACAAGAAAAACTTGTCTTGAAAAATGAACTTAGAGAGAAAAAGGTGAAACGAACAAGTTTCATAGTGGTTGTTCCAAAAACAAGCTGAGGTGATTTTGGAAACAACAAAAAAAAAAATAGAATGCAAAATAAACACACTTTTACATTCTTTGGATGCTCCAAAATTCTTTTTTGTAGTGGCTTGCTTAGTTTGTTCTCATGAAGTTTTCATCAAAGGAGGCTTGGCTATCTCTTCTTCTCCTTGGCACCTTATGGCTTTGGCTTAGCTTGGAATCAATTTGGCATGGTAACACTAATTAAAATGGATTTTGGAATCATTTGTGCATTATAAAAACTTTTTGAATATTTTTGAGCATAATAACTTTGCACCAAAATAGCTTAGAAATGATGTTCATGGCCTCTCTATTTATAGATTTTTGAGAATGTCTAAAATCAACATGAACCATCCATCTTAAGATTGAGATGTGTGGTTGAGGATTAATTCAATTTTTGGAATTAAATTTATAATTATCCTCATCATGATATTGGAAGAAGTTGCAATTATGAGGCATGGATGGCATTGATGAGGCATGAAGGGAAAGAATCCAGATATTTATGGCATTTATGGCTTATGAATGTCTTTCCAAGAAATGAGGTTACTTGATGATGCTGATATTCCATATTCATTTACAAAACAAATCATTTAACAAGTTTTGATAGAATTATTGATTTGGCCTTGATTTGAATTAATTATCTCTTAAGCATGTTTAAGCACTTTATGCACAAATTCCTCAAATTAATCATAATACCTTGTTAGTATCTAAAATTTGACTAGATTAAAATTGGGAGTCAATGTTAGATGCATTGGATCTATTATCCCATTTAGGATATTATAAAATAAAAATAAAAAAGGAATTAATCTTGCATAAGAGATTTGATAAGAAAGAGCAATCCAAAGCACCTAGGTGCACAATTGGCATTTTGACTCAAAATGATCTGATCAAAGCTAGTTGGCCCAAAAATTAAATTTCCATATTTAGGGATATCCTAGCTAAAATCAACACTTGAATATGTCAACTTCACATCATTTAACATGTTTTAGTGTTTTTAGGCCAAATTGTACATTTTGGGTGAAAATTAGCCAAAAGCCACTTAGAGGTTATTGGTGGCTAAATTTAGGTGTGTATAAGGGTTAATCTAAGAATATTTATCAATTTTATTCACCCAAAAACATACACTATACTTGTTATAACCATCAAAATAAGGAGTATATAACTTACACTCCCTTTGTAACTCATTGATATGTGGTCTTCCACCTCTACAGGGTCTATGCGTTTGCCTGAATTTAAAATAGTCATGGAATGACATTTCAGCCTAGAAACCTGACCCTAATGCTTTCCAATCTCTCATTAATTGAGCATGAAATTATTTATAAGTGGGTTCATGGTTCCATTTTTAAGTTTTATTACTTGAAATGAAAGCAGACATGGTAGGTTTAGGGTTTACCAAACCACCAAAATCCTATGAAGGAGTACCTATATTATTGATTATATTAGATACTTATACTCCATTAGTACCATTGTGTTTATTAAATCCTCCTAATACAACTTAATTCTACAAAAAATGTTGAAATCCCAAGTCAAGATGTTGATCCATTATTACCATTATGTCTAGTATTACAATTATTTCCCATCATTTAACAAAATGCATGAGTAATTTGTTGAGTCATATGTTGATGAGATTGAATGATCTATTGATCTATATGTTGCATCAATATTTATATTATATGGCTCTAAACTTCTTACACTCATTTAAAAAAAAAATCCCTATCACTTGGAAGCATCAAACAACACAAGACCTATAGGTTATCAAGATCACAAGTTTTGATACCACTATAATATCCCCAAATGGGAATATTTTTAAAACACTCAAAACTATAATAACTCAATACTTATGATCTGATACTATTAGAATATCCCTAAATAATAATATCACTAAATTCATTCAAAATATAATAACACAACTACAAAATATAAATTATATTTAAAATGTTTAATTACAATATTACAGTTACAAAAGATGACCACGATATGATCATATCTATAAATCATAATCACAATCTCTGAATGAGATTATCCTAATAAACCAAAGTATTTTCATCCTATGATCCAAAAAATCAATGGAATTTCATCTAATTATCTCAATCTCCAATGGGTTTTCATCCAAGGAAGATTAAAGATTGAACATTAGTTTAAACCTTACAAAGTGGGGTTTCATAATATATCCAAGCATGAATAACCAATGAAGGAAAGCACTTTATTTATATATTTTATAATGAAGAAGGGAAGGAGAGAAAAATCATGAGGAGAGAGAGAATGTGGCACCACATTTCCATGTGGGCTAAAATAGATACTATTGGGCATGTGACCCCATATACAAGGGTTAAGAGAGAATCTTCTACTTTCCACCAATTTACATATCATTACAAAATTTCCTCCTCACTCACACATGTGAAAAATAGTGAGATGATTGTCCCCTTTTGAGAATGGTCAAAATAACATGGCATATTCATGATGCCTCTGTACTTCCTCCATGTGTTTCCAAAACGAGTGGGGATCTCTTTTGAAATTTGTCCCCCACTAGGAATAGTGACTTGATGTCCCACTATCCCATGTACTCACTCATCACATTTTGACTCATTCAAAAGGACTTTGCATGCCAAATCAAGGTACCCACTAAGGGTGGAACCCCTTTGTCCCTTTCCTCTTAAAAAAGACATGTGACTCACCCAAAGATAATGAATTATGTCTTTTAGTGGAGTATTATGCCCCACTCCATCACATGCATTACATTCCATGGGAGATCCTCTATAGACCATGCCACCTCATCTATAATTACCTCTCTACTACATCATTAGCTTCATCATCTATCACATCATGATAAATAGTGACACTGAATAGTAACATGTAAATAGTGACTTGACCTCAATTATTACCTTATATCACCTGACTTAGCCTATGGGAATGAAATAGGCTAATGGTATTCTATAATTATCTTCATAAGGAAATTGGGAACATTACACTACATTAGGTATAAATCATAAAGGTTTTTATTTTGATAACCTCTAAAGGTGGGTGAAGGAACACATCATTTATAAAATGATCATTATATGAAAAGAGCCCATGGTGCCAAAGACACTCATGGTGCACACACTTGAAATAATCAAGTGACTACTTTGTGCCAAGAAGAAAAGTAGATTTACATCTTAAGAAAATCTCTACTTCCTAACTAGTGACATGGTCTAAACCATTATAAACATATTTTTACTCCATCCTAAAACCCCATACTTATATCAGTACCTAAATACTAGAGCAATGATGTAGGGTTACATAACACAACACATTACTACATGATAATAATTTTCAATTATGTATCATATGTTTACATGAACAAAAGTTACTTTAAACCAAATTTTCATAATAGGAGTTTCACACAAGGTATTTTAAAACATATTCACATGAGGATAATTAGAATTTTCACATAATATCATACTGGTACCATGACATATTCACTCTATGATTTCATAACAATGTTGTTTATATATAGAGGATATTGTTTCACATAAATTTTTCTTTAATTCTTTGAAGAAAGTTGTAAAAATTGAAAGAAGGGTGAGGACCCTAGATTTGTTTTGTGCTCCATGATTCAGATGGTTATAGATACCCCTATTTAGCTTGGGAGGAATGATCTACAAATAAAAAATAACTAAATAAATGGTTGATTAGTTAGTTATTAGGGTGGACTACCTAGCAAGTTATATCCAATAAGCACAAACTTCCTTGGATGTTATCAATCCACACTTTTAAACAATCAAATTCTAAAAATAAAAGATAAATTACTTACATTAATAACAAAAGGTACTAAAATTAAACACAAAAAGTGTTTGAAAAAGAGAAATTTGACTAATTATAGTAATCAACAATTGAATATTAATTCCAAATAGATCGGGTATGGTTTAGAAAATAGAGTGATGTTCTATGCTCAAGAAGAAATTCAAAAAGTGGGATTTGGTTGGGGTTTGACATGTGAAAATATCTTGTTGTTAGAATTATCACACAGTGACCATCGATGGTTGGGTAAGACCATCAGAGATTAGGGTGACCATCAATGGTTGGGTAACTATTGGCAGTTATAAATAGACCATCAATGGTCGAGGTGATCATTGGTGGTCATTGTGGGTCTTGGACTAGTTTAAGAGGCTGGTTAATGAGGTTACATAAAGGATTTGGAAGTTAAAATAAAGAAGCTAGTTCTTGAATATGATAAAAGATAGATACTTAGCTTGTTTGCCTAAATAATGTGGAGGCGAGCGGTTGAGAACCCATTGTGGAGCTTGGAGTAATTCTAGTAGAGTGTTAGTGTCTTGGTTATGATCAATGAATTATATCACTTCGGATCTTTGGATTAGTCACTGGTTCACTAGGAGAATACCTATAAAATAATTTTTGATACAAGAAGCTCTAATGATTATTGATGATCTCTAATGCTTGATTGATTTGGTTATGGATCCAAATCCCTTTCACCTCCTCTTAATCTTTTTTATAGAAGGAAAAGAGAGGTGAAACAATAATTTCAACAAGGTGTTAAGGTGTCATCTAATTTTATCTTTAACATGCATTACTTTACATGCAAATCAGATAAATTAAATATAAAAAAGTAAGTTATAGATATCTAGAGTTAACCCTTAAGGTGATTAAAGGTTGAAAATTGGTGGTTAGGGTAGCCATTGATGGTCGATAGGTCAAAGGTTAAGGTGGTCAAAGTCAATCAATTTTGACTTAGGTTTGTAGTCATAAGGTTGTGGGAGAGTCTCTAAGGGGTCCAAAGGTAGTATAAGGGTTACTTTGACATATAGAACTATCATGTAAAACTTTTTAGTGTCTATATTTTTCCCCTTTTTGTTATGTAATTTGTATCAATAAGATGCAAAACAAAAATGGATTACAGGTTGAAGGTTAGATACTCTAAGTATGGGAGGAGGTATTTCCCCTCAAAATAAGAATTGATGAGGTGAAATAGAATCAGGTAAAAGTTTGACGAGTGGATAAGTGGATGATAAAATTGGTGATAGGGTGGGCACTAAAATGTAAACATGTGCACAAAGTGTGACTAAGTATGATAGACAAGGTCATGTATTGACTAGGTTACCATGGTTGGTAAAAATAAGTTCAACACTAGAAGGACAAGTAACAAGTGGACCACATGACCATATTTATGCTTGGTGGTTGGGTTAAAATTGTAAATGTAAGTATCCTAAACAAGGTCAATATAGTCATTGGTATCCAAGATAGAAAATGATCTCAAGAAGACATAATTGGTCAGTTACATACAAGGTAGTGCAAGTTCAAAATGTTCAAGTTGGCAATTCAGTCAGTATGGTGATAATGACCAAAATTTGGTAATCACAATACATGAAAATGTTGGGCAAAAATGACCATAGTCAATGTTAACATAGTTTGTGGGGGTTGTTAGAGAAGGTTATCTCTAGTGGTTAGCATTAGGTGAAATTTTATTTAGAAAAGTTATGGGTGGGAGGGAAAAACCTAAATTGGTTGACCATCAATGGTTACCCTGACCATCGATGGTCATATGTTATCCCTACAAGGGAAAATAAAAAAGAGACAAAGGTTTTATTTTTCTCATTTTCAAATAAAACCTTCAATAATTAGCTCTTATGACTTGGTGAGAAAAGTGGCAGTGGGTCATGAATGTGATCTAAGTTTTTGATTGAGTTGATTGAGTGGATTGATCAAGCATATAAAGGGGATGAGGGAGAGATCAAGGTTAGGTAGTGGCTCCTAGGGTACCTCCCCAAAGGTGATCAAGTAATAAGGTAGGGGTTGTTCTTAAATTTGGTATTTTGTAGTTGATTTTGTTATTGAATTGGTTGCCATTTTTTGTGGTTGTGGGTGGATGTTGAATTAGGGATAGATTTAGGGTTTTTTGGGTTATCACTTGGTGAAAATGGGATAGGTGAGTATTTTTTATGTTATTATGGGTATTTTTATGTTTTTTAGAATTTGGTTAGATTAGGAGGGTTTGGTCAAGCCCTAGGGCTTGAGGATCATCGATGATCTCTACACAGTAACCATCATCAATCACTACCAATCATTGTCGATCATTTTTATCATCAATGGTTATAAGCAAATGTTAATAGGTCAATTTTTTGTGACCATAAATGGTTGGTCTCATAACCATTTGCATTCAATGGTTTGGTTAGTGTTTAATAGGAATAGTCAACCATCAACAGTCAATTAGTTGACCATCAGTGGTTGATGAAAAGGGGATGAATAGTTAGAGTGAGAGGATCCTCTTGAAAATTTTTAATAAAAATTCACAAAATAATAGAATTATAAAATGAGTACAAGCACTGAAAAGATTATATTGATCATAGGCCAATTTAAGGGGGAAACCTCCTTTGAGAAAGATCAATACACAAAAAAATTGGATTCCTTCCTTGGCCTCAACACTTACTTATATACTAAGTCTAATCTAAGCAACTACTAATTACCCTATATGTGGGATAAAAAATAATGCTCATAGGATGAATTAAAAATAATATGCATCCGTAGCAACTAATATTCTAACAAAGTAAAGAGAAGGGTCACACAATTTCCTAACATTTCATCTCTCTTTGAAAAAGCTTTATCCTCAAAGCTTTAGATGTGGGAATTGGTGTTGAATCTAAAAGAGTGGTTCCCATTTTGCATTTTCTATTTATATTCTATGTCACTAAATTAATGCCTCTATGATGGATTTGGATCAAAGTTGACATGTACGCCTATCCAAGATTGCCTTTCGCTCAAGAATGATGGATCCTTCTTTATCAAGTTATAATAAAATACTCTTCACTCTGATGTTTGTGCCAAGAACTTTATTTAAATAAGAGACATGAAATACTAGATGAAATCAGGAAGAAGATTGGAGATCCAACTTATAATTAACTAACCCAATCTTTTGGAGAACCTTATATGGCCCATAAAACTTAGGATCCAGCTTATGATGCCCTTTGAGTTTTAAGGAAGATAACTTATATGGCTGCAAACAAAGAAAAAGCATATCACCTACTTGAAAGGTATTCTTAGAATGGTGTTGATTATCCTATTGTTTCATTCTATTTTATGCCATATTAATATTGTCTCATAGGGTGCTAAGGATTTGATCCAAGGTTTGAAGAAGCATGTTGACTGATTGAACTGGTGAAGTATTAGGGGTGCATAAAAGGAACACTAGTGGTGCTTGACCATAGACTAATTCATATGGATTCATATTATTTGAAGTGTGGTAAGAGGTATTATACCACCATTTGGTGAGAGGGTGCCACTTTGCTCACTGATGTTATTTTTCTAAGGTGAAATAATGAAGGAAAGTTTCCAAACATTTGTTGATAATTTTAGTCTGGCCATCCATTTGTGGATGATACCTAGAACTCATCTTCAATTGGGTGTTAGTGCATCAAAATAGTTATATCTAAAAATAGATAGTGAAGGTTGCATCATGATCTAAAAGAATGGAAGAAGGAATGCAATGAAGATGGAAAATCTGGTCTAAGAAAATTTGTGTGATTGTGGAGGCAGTATAGGGATGGTTGAGGGTATAAAAATTACTATATTTGGAGAGGTGATCAACCACAACCAAGATCAATATTTTTTCACTAGATTTAGAGATCCCCTTAATGATATATATATATATAAATATCTATCTAAATCTTATTAGGGATGGGCAAGGGTTTGAGTAACCCAGGGATGAGTATTGTTCCACCATTGTTGCATTGGTAGGTATCATATTCAGCCACCATTTGTTGAATTTATTTTTTCATTCCTTTCTAAAAGAATTTTTAATGTGCCCACTCATAATTTTTGAGAAAACCTAAGTGCCCTATGGATGAAGAAACATGAGTTTCATATATTATATCCTACTAAGGATCTATACTCTAGGGAAGCACTAGACAACCTTTGTATCATAGAGAAGAACCATCCCAAGAATAATGCAGTATTGCAGAGGGGTTAGTGGCCAACTATTAAATGATTTGAGTTAATGAGGATTCATTGACATACCTCTATTATACAACATCCATCCAATTTAGAATAGGCATGAAAATAGTTGAGAGGAAATCTCGGTCCACAAATGTGTGAGAAAGAGCATCAGCAATAATATTATCCTTATAATTATTATAAGTGATCTCATAGTCATAACCCATGATTTTTTTGACCTATTTATATTGTGATGGGGTATATACCCCTAGTTCTAAGAAATATTTCAAACTCTAGTGAATAGTTTTGATGCAAAAATAATTTCCTAGTAGGTATGGCCACTGCTTTTATACTACATGCAAAATGACCATCATTTCCTTCTCATAAGTAGAGAGTATAAAATTCTTACCTAAAAATACTTTACTAGTGAATGAAATGGGGTAACCTTATTGGAGGATAACTACACCAAGGCTATTTCCACAAGCATCACTCTTGATGGTGAAGGTCTTGACAAAATTTGGCATAGCTAGAACATGTGTAATACACATAGCTTGTTTCAATTCTTAAAATACACACTCAATAACTTATGTCCATGTAAAATAATCCTTTTTTAACATAGCTATTAGTGGAGCTATAATCTTCCCATAATCCTTGACAAACTTATGATAGTATCTAGTCAGCCGCAAAAAACCATGAAGGTTCTTGAGTGTTTGAGGATGAGGCCAATTTGTTATGGAAACTATTTTTTTGGGATCCACCCAAACCCCTTGGGCTGAAATAATATGTCCAAGATACTTCACTTCATCCTATCCAAAATCACATTTGGAATATTTTGCATAGAGATGATGATCAGAGAGAACTTGTAGTGAGAGCTTTAGATATTAGATATGCTCAGACCATGTTTTACTATAGATGAAGATATCATCAAAGAAAACCAAAATGAATTTTCACAGGTAGGTCTAGAATATTTTATTAATCAATGTTTGGAATGTTGATGAAGCACTAGTGAGGCCAAAAGGCATGACCAAAAACTCATAGTGGCCATCATGCATGTGAGAATATATGTTCAAGATATCATCCTCATGAAGTCAGATCTGGTGATATCCAAAGTAAAGATCCAATTTAGAGAAAAAATGAGCACCATGAAGATCATCAATAATAGGGATTGATATTTATGATTGATTTTAATGTGATTAAGTGCATGGAATTTAATGCAGAGGTATCATGACCCATCTTTTTTTAGACAAGGTGAATTGGGCAAGGATATGGGCTGATATTGGGGTGAATAATGCCTTACTTTAGTAAGTCTTGAATGAGAATTTCAATCTTGGTCTTTTTATAAAATGGATAGCAGTAGGGCTTAATGTTGGGAGGAATTCTCCTAAGAAGGATTTGAATATGGTGGTCCTCTATCCATGAAGGTGACAATCCCACTAGTTCAATAAAGACACCTGCATACCTCTATAGAATGGTTTGTAGATCAGAAGGAAGAGTGGAGACTGATGATGGCTACATTTGAATAGAATGTAGCTAGGTAATGACACTATGTGAATTCTTCTTAAGAATATTTTCAATGTGATGTAAACTGATGATGCTAAGAGACCCTAGTTGTAAGCCTTTTAATGTGTGTGTTTTGTCCATTATCTAAAAATTGCATCCAAAGTTTAGCAAAATCCCATAATATGGGTCCAAGTGTGCATAACCATTGGGTACCCAAAACAACAGTACATATACCTAAGGTCAAGGTAAAAATGTTAGAGTGTAATTTATAATCTCTAATATAAATATGCACATTACAACACCTCCTTTTAAAAGGTAATGTGCCCCCATTGGAAATTATGACATCAAAGTTAGAGTAAGGATGGATAAAATAATTAGCTTCTCTAGTGATCTAAGGGTTAATGAAGTTATGAGTGCTACCTGAATCAATGAGTTTTATGAGAGGGAGATTCTTGAAGTAACCCCTAACCTATATGGTTTTTGGGGTGATGAATCTTGCTAAGGCATAGAGAGAGATCTCTAGGTGGTCTTTTTGAGAAGTAGGTTTCACAATCAATGGATCTTCATCTAGATCATATATTATATATTAAGCATCTTCAAAAAATTTAGTGTCAGGTGGAGAATCCACATCTATTAGGTAGAGATTTTTCTTGACACATTTATGTCCCTAAGTGGATTTTTCATCACAATTATAATATAGTCCTTTTTCTTTATGGGATCACATCTCTACTTCAATAAAACACTTGATAGGAGTGGTTCTAAGGGTTGGTGTTATTTGAGAGCATTTTGGAGTTTTTTTTTTTAATGGAGTAAAATGTGATTTGAAATATTTTTGAGATGTGATCTTATACTCTACCAACTTATCCAACCCTAGGGATTCCCTCATTTTGTTTGGATGAAATATTTTGACCTTCAATCAAAGTGCATCCTTTAGTCCATTGAAAAAGCAACTCTTTAAGAATTCATCAGACAATTCGTAAGTGTGATTAGCTAATTTTTCAATTCTATTTGATATTATCTCATGATTCATGTCTGGGAAATTTTAGTGAGTGTTTCGGTGAAGTCATCAAAAGCACTAGGGCCAAACTGTTATAAAATGAGGGTGTAAAAATTAGTCAATATGGGCTCATCATAAGCCTTGGTATACCAACAATACCATTAAAGGGATTCATATTATAAGTGAAAGTATGCACGCAGGAAATTGTTGGCATCAAAAGTATTATAGAAACTAAAATATTTCTCTACCTGATATATCCATCCAGTCAGATCTACACCATTGAATTGAGGGAAATTAAGCTTCAACCCAAAAAATTTGTTAGAAGAAGAAAACCCTATGTCTAAAGACGACTCTGTATGCCATCTGTTACTCATGGTGGTATGTTAAAGACTGAGGTCAAGAACTTTTTCATCAAGATCTTTGATGTGGGTCTTGAGGGTAGTAATTTTATCTTCCATGTTTTTTGCTCCTGTTTAGGTCACTACCATGACCAAAATAAAAGATTTCTTTTTGGAATGGGTAGGAAAACTAGAGTTAAGACACGTTTAGTAAGGGAAGTTTTGAATTTAGGTGAAATCAAAAGGGGTAAAGGGAATTTTATTAATTTTTTTGTAGTGGAAGAAGGATTGATGAAGGTGAGGGAAATTTTAGGAGTGAAAATGATAAAACTAGAAAATTTATCAAAGAGAGACAAAGGAGCAAAATGGGGAGATGAACATTGTCGAAAGTTTTTGAGGCAAACAGACAATAGAAGAAGTTATGGAAAAACCTAAAAAATGGATAAATTGAGATTAATGGGAATTAAGAGTGGAATTGGGATATGGGACCTTAAGGAAGAAAATGTGGGGAATTGAATTTTAGGTGTCCAAATAAAATTTGAGGATCAAAGGGGCTACAGATGGAGAGATATGGTGAAAAAATTATTTTTTTTCTAATTTCTAATTTCTAATTTTTATTTTATGTCTGTAAGTTTTCTAAGTTTTCTAAGAATCTATAGATAGTTTTTTGAAATTGATAAAATGGAAATCTACCAATTCCTAGTTTCTATCAATTATCTAGCTACAAGTCCTTTGATAGTCTACATATACTCTATTGATGGATTTTTTTGATAATCTATTAGAAATATTTTGAAACCATTTGAAATGGGCCCCAAGTTTAAATGTCTACCTAAGGGTTTAAATATATCACTCTGGCCACCAATGCTATCTAAGAGAGTACCACTCTCCAAAAAAAAATTGGCCATGGGTTTACCTCTTACCAATAGCTCTTGGTTTTCTTCACATATGGGAACTACTCAATCAGGAAGGGGCCATTGCCTATTTCACTGGTAAGTCTTCTCAATGAGCTAGTTACTTTGAGGTTCCTATGGTAATTATCATAATGAGTTTTAGGGCTTTCACCCAAGCACTTCCCATAGTTATGCAGTCAGATTTTTACCCTAATTCAATATAGATTAGTGTGTTATAGGAAAATACTAAAATAAATTATGCAACAAAACATAGTTATTTTTGAAAAATTATTTAAAGGAATTATGCAAAAGAATAGAGTGAAGACTTTTTGAAGGAAAAAAAATTGTCCCTGGAAAGCACTTTGATACTACATGAGAGGATCCTCCTAAAACAAGGTAATAAAAATGCATGAAATACTCAAATTATAAAATGAACAGAAGCAATAAAAATATAATATTGATCACATGCCACTTTGAGGGGGAAATCTCTTTTGACCAAGCTCAAAAATAGTATTTTCAAGGATGCCTTTATTGGCCTCAATGCTTACTTATATACTAAGTCTAATCTAAGAAACTACTACTTCCCCTGAATGTGAGATAAAACATAATGCTCATGGGATGACTTATAAAGCATATGCATCCATATCAATTGATACACTAAAAAAGTAAAGATAAATGGTCACATGGGTTCCTAACATAGAGTTAAGGTTTAATAGGTAATTATTTAAATTTAAAGTTAGTAGGTGAAGGTTTATTTATAGGTGAAGGGTGTAGCATAAGGTTAAAGTTCAAGATTTTGGTTGGATGTTTTAGGTAGTGGTTGAGTGGAGTAGTGAATGGTTTAGGGTTAAAAGGTAATATAGGTTAAAGGTTAATGGTAAGGGTAATGGTTTAAGTTAGTGGTTTAGGGTAAGGTTAGTGATGTAGATAAGATAGGTAAAATAGTTGATAAGATAGGCATGTCTTATGTATAGGTTAGATTAGGTAGAGTTATTATTATTGAGGTGATTAGTTAAAACTAAGGGGTAGGGGTAAGTGGTAAAATTTATAGGAAAATGTATGTTGGATTAGGTGAACTAAGATATTGTGATAGAAAATTGCAAGCATCGGAGTAGATAAGATGAGGGATAAAGTACCCCAAATACTAGATGAGATTCAGTGAGGGATGAATGGCATTGGTTGAGATCACATAGAGGATATGGGCCTCAAAGGTATGAGGTATTATCATCATGTACCTTGAGATATGATGATATTAGTGGCACTCATTGAGAGATGGGACCTTACCTCTAACATCTTCTTGCTTTTGATAAGAGAGATGACCATATTACCTGAGGACATCGATAAGATCATGTGGCTACCCATACGGGGTGAATCGATCTACCACATTGAAAGTGATGAGTGAGATGGGTAGATGGAGCTCTTATATGGAAAGGATATTTATTTTATGAGGTGGCACTAAAGAAGTTTCCACTACATGACACTATAATAGAATGATAGGGATGTGAGGTAATTATTCACTATGATGATGATAACAATCATGTGTTATGCATTACCAGATTCTATCAGTGGTAGATTCCCTTAATTTTTACTAGGGGTGCTCATTGATATGTGGTTGGGTTGCACAATGTTCATGTGAGTACTTATGCTATTAGTTTATATTTATCGATAGTTGTGGGGCTTTTGTGCCCATAGGAGATATGGGATTAGTGTTAGTTTCTTTTTCCATTGCTTGGCCTATAAGCACATCTAAGTAATGAGACCTATGGGGCTGTCATGGAAGGGTTTTGTGAAGATGGATTTTAGGGTTGGATTGTTAGGTTGTGGAGCTAAAAGCTTCAACCTTTGCAAATTGAGGAACAGATGGTTGCTGAGTTCTACAGGAACCGGCGTCGGCAGCAGGACTGACGTCGGCAGAGTCCAATGCAGAAGGCCACCGGCGACGACAGGAAGTCGGCCGACGTCGGCAGAACCAGACAAGCAGGGACCGATGTCGGTCGCTTGTGTGTTCCAGAACTGCTCATTTCATGGACAGTTAGTTAAGTGAACAAAGAGTTTGCATGTTGAGACCAGTTAGAGTCTTGGGCTACGAGGACAATTGTCTAAATTAAGAGTCTAAGTTATTGTTTGAGTTAGGGATCTATTTATAGACCTATTGGCATGTATTGTATAAGGCATGAGATAGAAAGGAAGAGTTCCTTCTAGTTGTAAGATCTGTGAGTTGTAGGTTGTTGCAAGCTCATTGGGGATCTACATGTAAGTTTGGTCTTTGAATTGCAGGTTGCAGGTTCATGAGAGATCAGCTTGAAGTGCTGTAGAGTGCTTGATGTACCGGCAGGGTTATTACTGACTGGTTGGTGAGGTGAACACCAATTCTGTGTGTGAGTTGGTTTTTGGGACCGTTTTTTGTGTAGGAGAGTGCGTGTGAGAAGAATTACTGAACACTTGAGGTGTGGCGAATCTCTGTAAGGTGAAAGAGTGTGGCGGCTCTTTGTTGTATTCTTTTCTGTTAGTGTTAATACAAGATAGTGTATTGTCTCTCATATTCTGTGCTATTGGTGAATTCTAGTTACTTGTGTTTCTGGTTATTTCCGCATATTCAATTGCTTATATTTGGTAATCATAC
This sequence comes from Torreya grandis, assembly GCA_037957365.1. NCBI lineage: Eukaryota > Viridiplantae > Streptophyta > Pinopsida > Cupressales > Taxaceae > Torreya > Torreya grandis. Next base: position 1,059,152 of record JARHVA010002811.1, read on the forward strand.
TGTGCTCTTTTTGAGGAGCAAGATCCTAGGAGGTGGAATTAGAACAGGTGTGTTTGTTCTTGGATTTATCTTCCATCCTCCCCTCCCAACAAGTGGTATCAGAGCTTTTGGTTGGGATACTAACAGATTGGTGTAGATCTGGGTAGTGTGTTTTGATTACAGGTTACTCACAGGGTTTCTGTTTGAGTGGGAGTTGAGCAATGACAGAAAGCAGTCAACTACGAATGGAAAAGTTCAATGGCAAGAACTACCAATTATGGAGGATGCAGATTGAGGACTATCTGTATCAGAAGGATTTGTACTTACCGTTGGGTGGGGTTGCTAGCAAACCCGTGGATATGAAAGATGAAGAATGGGAGGTTCTTGATCGGAAGGCTCTGGGATCTGTTAGATTGAGTCTTGAATCATCTGTGATTTCCAGCTTATCACAGTGTAAGACAATAGTGGAGTTGATGAAATCTTTGGCAAATTTGTATGAAAAACCCTCGGCTTCGAATAAGGTATTTCTTATGAAGCGTTTATTTAATTTGCAAATGTTGGAAGGTGGATCTGTTCATAGCCATCTTAGTGATTTCCATGGTTTAGTAAACCAGTTAAGTTTAGTCAATATTGTATTTGATGATGAAATAAGAGCTCTCTTAATCTTGTGTTCATTACCTGAAAGTTGGGAAGGTTTGGTAATGGTAGTTTCTAATATTGTGTCTCCTTTAAAAGTCTTAAAAGTGGATGATATTGTGAGTGTGATCTTGAACGAAGAGATACATAGTAAAAGCACAGGTGAATCATCTGGAGATGCTTTGAGTGTTGAAGGAAGAGGAAGGCCAAGAGAGAAGATAGAGCGTGGGAGATCAAGGTCGAAGACGGGCAAGAGATCCAAGTCCAGGTATGGCAGAATAACCTGCTGGAAATGTGGAAAGCAAGGGCACTTAAAGAGAGATTGCATATCGGGTACAGATCAGCATGAAGAACATGAAGAAGAAGCAGATGTTGCAGGTTATGTTGCACATGATGCTCTGGTATGTTCTTTGGATAAAGTAGAATCTTGGGTATTAGATTCTGGTGCCTCTTTTCATGCATCCCCACATAGGGAATTTTTTCATGAGTATGTCCAGGGAGATTTTGGAGAAATTTGTGTAGGGGATGGTAAGCCTTTTCAGATTGTTGGCAAAGGCAAAGTGAAGCTTAAACTACAGACAGGTAACACATGGGTGTTAAAGGAGGTCATGCATGTCCCAGTTCTGAAGCAGAATCTGATTGCTGTTAGAAGTTTGGGTGAAGAGGGTTGCACAGTAACTCTCACAGCGGACTCTTGGAAGGTTACCAAGGGTACACTTATTGTAGCTAGAGGTAAGAAAGTAGGTACACTTTATCTATCTACTTGTTTTACTGATTCTTCTTCTGGGTTATCTACTTCAGCTGTAGATTCAGAGATGTGGCTTGATAGGCTTGGTCACATAGATAAGAAGGAGATGCTGGTTCTTGAGTCAAAGAGTATGCTTTCAGATTTGGAAGGCATGGATCGTGGTTTCTGTATGCAGAAGAAGAAGGTGAGATTTCTTGAGGAATCTGATGTTAGTGACAAGAACAGGAAAGCCTTGGTTTTCAAGGAGAAAGTGACGGACAGAGTTCAGCATAAGGTGCAGAGGAATTCTGAGTAGAGCAAGGGTGTTTTGGACAAGGGTTTGATCCAAAAGGAGCTCACGGGAAAAAGTCAGGTCTCACAAGAAAAACACAGAGACCGACGTCGGCAGGAAAACCGGCGTCGGTGTCCAGATAGGGACCGACGTCGGCTATGTGAAGCCCGACGTCGGTGACTCAGGGCAGATAGAGACCGGCGTCGGCCAGGGGAAACTGACGTCGGCGGAGAGGCAGTTGCAGGGAACCGACATTGGTCGGCTGTAGACTGAGATGTGATCGGCATCGGTCACTGAGACGAATTTTGGGTGGACAGCAAGCTGTCATGGAGTCTCAAGTGCTCATATGGAGGACTGAAGGTGTAAGTAAGTTCTTAAATTCGTCATTTCCCTTCTTTACACTACTTGTTGCTCACTTATGGCACAGGACCAGGAAGTTATTGAAGAAGCAGAATAGGTAGATCCAGGAAACAGTGGGAGCTAGGCATGAATGAGGATGTGATTCCTTGAAGGAGAACCAAATAGGTGTTTTGGGTAGTATGGCCAGCTAGAAGTAAGCACTAAGAGACGAATGGATGTTAAGGATGAAGAAGAGCGGAAATGGATACGTGAGATGGAAGATCAGGGTATATGATCTTGTATTAGCTGCAGAGCAATGGAGGTTTGTTCATTATGTTTCTCTTTACCAGATTGGATAGTATTAGCTACATTATCCTATTTTCTGTATGATGTGCTTGTTACAGGGTTACATATACAGGTATTGCTGAACTAAAGGTAAAGCTAGTTCAGGTGTTTGTCATGGAGAATCTGGGAGCAGCAAGATTCTTTGGCAAGAGTGTGTTCTAGAGACATGGAAGGTCATGTGTTGACTTTGTTTCAGGATGATTGTGTGAAACCGGTTAGCACGCCGATGGTTAGACAGTTCATAGAACAGGGGTCTTGATTCACATAATGAGGTTGAGTGCATGGTATGTACTAAACCTGAGTTTTCCCAAGCAGTGGGAGTTGTCACAAGTTAGGAGCCAATCCGGGAGAGAACCATTAGAGGGTAGTTCAGTGGATTCTTACAGGGACTAGTAGCAGGTGCACATGCTATGCAAGTTCAAGTTTATTTCTACATGGTTGTAGATGCGGATGTGGCAGGTAATTTGGATGACAGGTTTTGCACCACGGATTTTGTGGTGGTTGGTCTTCAAGGGTGATTTTAAAGATGGATACATAGCCAAGGGAACAAACTAGACGGTGTACAAGTACATGTACAGGTTGCAGCTGTTTATCTCCAAGTGGGAGATTGTTAGGTTGTGGAGCTAAAAGCTTCAACCTTTGCAAACTGAGGAACAGATGGTTGCTGAGTTCTACAGGAACCGGCATCAGCAGCAGGATCGACGTCGGCAGAGTCCAGTACAGAAGGCCACCGGTGACGGCAGGAAGTCGGCCGATGTCGGTAGAACCAGACAAGCAGGGACCGACGTCAGTCGCCTGTGTGTTCCAAAACTGCTCATTTCATGGACAGTTAGTTAAGTGAACAAAGAGTTTGCATGTTGAGACCAGTTAGAGTCTTGGGCTGCGAGGACAATTGTCTAAATTAAGAGTCTAAGTTATTGTTTGAGTTAGGGATCTATTTATAGACCCATTGGCATGTATTGTATAAGGCATGAGATAGAAAGGAAGAGTTCCTTCTAGTTGTAAGATCTGTGAGTTGCAGGTTGTTGCAAGCTCATTGGGGATCTACATGTAAGTTTGGTCTTTGAATTGCAGGTTGCAGGTTCATGAGAGATCAGCTTGAAGTGCTGTAGAGTGCTTGATGTACCGGCAAGGTTATTACTGACTGGTTGGTGAGGTGAACACCAATTCTGTGTGTGAGTTGGTTGTTGGGACCATTTTTTGTGTAGGAGAGTGTGTGTGAGAAGAATTACTGAACACTTGAGGTGTGGCGAATCTCTGTAAGGTGAAAGAGTGTGGCGGCTCTTTGTTGTATTCTTTTCTGTTAGTGTTAATACAAGATAGTGTATTGTCTCTCATATTCTATGCTATTGGTGAATTCTAGTTACTTGTGTTTCTGGTTATTTCCGCATATTCAATTGCTTATATTTGGTAATCATACTGTGCTCTTTTTGAGGAGCAAGATCCTAGGAGGTGGAATTAGAACAGGTGTGTTTGTTCTTGTATTTATCTTCCATCCTCCCCTCCCAACATGGATGTATGAGGTATATAGGTGAGTATGCCCTCTCAAGACCTATAAGAGGGACACATGACATATAATAGTATAGGGACCAACCAGATTCTTTAGTGGTGGGAGACATGATTTGGAAATCATATGTCAATTTTCTAGGATGGACATGTTATAGGAGGTATCCCCTATCACTTTAGACCTACATATGGATATACAATATGAAATAGCATGAGATAGAGCTCATTCCATTTGATAGGGTATGAATATATTTTAACCTCATTTAGGATATCCCTAGGGTGTTCCCAAGGTATAAGAGGGAAGATGTAGAGTTTCCACTACCTTATCCATAACTAGTGTATGCATTTATTAATAAAAAAGAGTTGCCTATGAATATAGATATGGATGATATAGGTGTTACAAATGGGTATCCTATATGATACTAAGTACACTATGTTGTGATTGACATAGGGGTGATGATGGTGGTCAATAGGGTATAGATGTTGATGCAGAAGGAGATGGTCATCAAGCTCAAATGCAAGGGTTTACCTTAGATGTACATGTACTGATTACTTAGAGGGACTAGGCACAAGTATATCTAGTCATAGCTCAAGAATATTTTTTAGTAGTATAGGTATCCTTGGCAGTAGCATAGGGTCAATCAACCACTCTTATAGGAGAGAGAGATTAGGCTAGAGATCAACTAGCCATAGTTACGTAGGAGAGAGATTCTATTTGAAAGGTAAGAGGAGGAGTACCAGTAGATATGGGACCAACAAAGACTATATAAATGTAGAGATATGTAGTGATAGTGAAGGAAATACGGTATTATGAGGCCTTAATCTTTAGGCATTTACTAGATGAGCCCTAATGGGGTAAGTACATAATAGGTATGACTAGAGGGGCTAACACGATGACACTAGGTCAGTGGGCCACATTTATAGGCAAATAGGTAGGTGAAAGAGGGTAGGATCTAGGAGGTAGTGGTGACATAAGGGCTTAGATTTTTTATGAGACATTATATTTTTTATGTCCCATATGATTTTGGTACCAGCCTATGAGCTGATGAAGTGAGATGTATATATATTTTGAGAGACATGTACATGATTGTATATATGATCAATATTTTTATGTATATAGATATGTGTCATGGTTTATTATTTATTGGTTTTGATGTTCATGTTTCTTAATTATGATATGATGTTGATATGGTCATGTTCATGATGGTTTATATAGACTCACCTAGTTAGGCATGTGATGTTATGGCTCTCTTAATTTATGTTGGTGATGACATTGATATTGATAGATGTTTTTTATATGATTATGATGTATATGAATGTGATAATTGACTTCATGTATAATATGATTATGTTTATGATATTGATCTGATTATGGTTATGGCTATTGGTTATGCTTGGGTGGACATGGTTATGATGTGATTGTTGTTATGTTTATGGATGATAATGATGATTATGTTCATGCTTAAATTATATTATTCTTAATCTGGATTTAGACATATGGTGGATAATCATGTGTGAATGACTCATTTATTTTTTATGTATGATTAAATTATGGTAGATGTGATAGATGGTTAGTTGATGTGATTGATCACTAGATGATGTTATAATTAAGATCATGATAATGGTTTATGGATTTGATGTTACTTGATCATGGTTATTGATGATTATGCTAATGATGTTGTTTTTGTTTATGATTTGGTTATGGTTATCTAATTACAAACCATAGTCTAATCCTAACACATAGAGTAAGATTGATAACAAAACTAAATGTGAGAAAGATAGGAAAATTAAGAGACAAACATTGTAACAAATGTATCAACAACCATGAAAGAATAAAAATAAGGATTTATGATTTCTCTTTGGTAAATATTAAAAAAAACTAAAATTAGATCAGCTTAAGTAACATAAACCCTTCGAATGTTTCATACTAGCATTCATTAGTTGGTTAAAAAAGTGTCTTGATCACATATTGTCAAGTAAGATTAAAATACCTTGTCTGTAGAGTGTACAAAAGGTAAATGGATGATGGTGGAGCCTTCTTATGAGACTATAATGCCTCTTCTATATGTTACGAAAGAGATAGAATAAAGAAGTCCATGTCATATAATGTCTAGACTAATCAATGCAGGAAGTCTACTTATGAAATCCAATTGCAGCTTCCAAATTATATTTGTATTTTTAAATGTTGATAATGGGTCCTTTGATTTTTTTTGTTGTTTGGAGAGGTTGGGGAATTTGATTGATGCAAGAAGATTCCAAAAAATTACTATGCTTTTTACAAATGCTTTACCCAGCCATCTTTTAAGGGAGTGGTCTAATTTTGTGTGTTTTGTTTAAGGCTATTGATAGTTGTCCTTAAATGGATAAATCTACCTTATATTGAGAAATTTTTATATGTTTATGTAGTTATCCTTTAAGGGAGTAGTCTGTAAATGGTGAAAATGACCCCTAATTTTCTTTTGATGACTCATTTGATTTTTTTGCTCTTGATGACATGGACTTGCTTATATAGGATTAGAGGCTAACCTGTATGAAGGCAAGACTAAAAGCACAATAAGGTTGATGAGTTGTAAAAGAGGGTTAAGTGATAATGACCATGGGAATCTATCTATAAAAGGGGTAGAAAATACCATGGGAATCATGCCATGGGTAGATCTATGGTACCCATGTTCAATATTATGGAAAGACTATAATGGATAATCACATGATTAAGTTGTAATTAGTTATGATTAAAATAATTAGATGATGTGGATGAAGACAAGGGATGAGCTTAAGTTAGATAAAAAGGTGAGTCTGATCCCATTTAACAAAATAAATGACATAGATGTGAAGCATTGAGGGACATAGGTTTTGATTTTCCTTTAAGGGATAACAACTGGTAATATCTTAATCCATACTTGTGTATTATGATATAAAGTCTAAACTAATTGAAATCAAACTTGCCTTGCTTGCTTTTCTCCATATTGGTGACATGTTGATTTTCTTTGAGGATGAGGTCTCTGATATTGAATTCTTACACTTTAAGGAATTTTTTATAAGTACACTTGATTCATTCTTGATAAATTCAAAAGTGGATAAGCATGAATAGATGACGCTTATCAAGTATCTCCAATTGGGCTAAACATTCTTGACAATAATTTCTCTCAAAGATGAGATATTATAGGGATATATAAAGAGAGGGAATTTGGACTTTGAGAGGCAAGATAAACTTTACTCCTAACATAAGAGAGAAATGGATATCACTCATAGGGATTTTAATGCTATTATGATATGCCAATAAGGTGAAGGGGATATGTAAATGCTAATCTTGACCATATATATTACCCATTAGCTATAATGCTATTTAGAGTTTTTTTAAAGGATTTTTCCTGTCCATTAGCTTGTGGATGATAGGGGATGAGAAAATTAACTTGATACGTAATACATCATAAAGACCTTGGACATATTTATTTTTAAAAGATTTGCTATTATCTATGATAATTTTATGAGGAACACCAAAATGATAGATGATGTGATGGTTGATAAAGTTAATAATATTTATGGCTTTGGTTAACTTAAGAGGAATATCCTCTACCTATTTGGTAAAATATTTAGTTTTAGTGATGATATAATTATGTCACTATGAATAATGGGGGTTAAGTTCACCAATAAGATCTAGAACCCATTATGAGAAGGACCAAAAATCTTTGGATACTCAAAGACTATGCCTAGGTGCATGATGTAAATTGGCATGTTGTGGAAATTTGACACACCTTTTCATATAATCACAATAATTTTGGTTAAGGGTGGTCTAATAATATCCAATGTAAAGGATGTGTTTAATGATGACTAGGCCACCAAAATGTCCCCCATATATCCCATCATGCATTTCCCTAATAGCATGAGAGGCTTCATGGATACATAGGCAAAGAAAGAGGAGACCATCAAAGATGAATTTATAAATAATTCCCCCCAGTATGATATAGTGTGAGGTTATTTAGATAAATTCTCTTTTTGTATTCATAGAAAGACTAAAATGAATGATGGCAAGGTTGAGATAGTCAAATATCTATTGATACCAAAGGTCAGGTTGGGTCTCATCCACATTGAAGATGGTGGGAGACTTTGATTTGACATAAGAGGGTTATGTAAGTTGATGTATAATGATTGATAACTTAGAGTCATAGGGTGTATATGGGATCTGAGAAGAAAGGGAAGTCATCGTATCAACAAACTTGTTCATAGATCATGAAGTGATTTAGATACAATAGTGTTCAAATGATGTTAAGAGTATGTCAGATAATTATTTATACTATTGAAAAACATCATTATTACATTGATAAGAGCCATTATTTTGATTGAATATAAGTTGAGAGTCATTAAAAATGTTGATCATTTTGACTTCCAAGGCTAACATAGTCTAGAGGCCTATCACTAGGGCTTCATACTTAGCCATATTATTAGTACATTTAAAATCTAGCTTGAAGGATAAATGAAGAGGCTCACCATGAAGGGGGATAAGGATTATGTTGGATCCCCCACCATTTTGACACTTTGATCCATCAAAGAGCATGCTTACTTTATAGGTGAAGTCTACCTAAGAGAGTGTTATGATGGACTCATCTAGAAGTTCAAGAGGAGGAGGTTGATTATCTTCTAATGGTGTTTTGGATAATTGGTTGATAATGACTTGCCTTTTAATTGAATTTTGATAAAGGAACTCAAGGTCAAACATAGTTAAAAACATGAGCCACTTGGCCATACATTAGTTTTGGTATGGCTTGGCATGCATATACTTGAGTAGGTCAGTATTGATTATGACATAGGTCTTGTGGTTGAGAAGGTAGCGGTGAAATTTGGTGGCTAGGAAGACCAAGGTAAGGTAATTTTTCTTAGTATAGGTATATTGAGTTTCTTACTCTACAAGTGTGAAACTAATGTAGTAGATGGCTTACTCTTTATGTTGTTCATCCTAATGAGTCAGCATTGCCCCTAAGGAGTAGTTGGTGGTGTATATATAAAGGTAAAAAGGTTGATCTTCCTTGGGAGGAATGAGGATGGGTGGAGACAAAAGGAAAATTTTAAGTGACTTAGTCCCTTTTGATAGTTGTTGTTCCATTTAAAAGATGCATCCTTATTCAAAAGGTGATGGAAGGGTTGGCATTAGTCTAAGAACTGAGAGATAAAGTGACAAATGGATTGGAGCTTCCCCTTCAAGTTTTGGAGTTGATTGAGGTGGGTAGGAGGAGGCATGTTGAGGATTGATTTGATTTTAGTAAGATTGAATTTGATTCCTTGAAGGGAGATGATAAAGCCAATGATCTTTCTTGACAAGACCCCAAAGATACACTTATTGGGATTAAGGAAAACATGGTAATGGATGATTTGTTCAAAGATAATCTTAAGAATGACCTAATGATCTTTACAACATTTGAATTTACTAAAAATGTCATTGACATAGTCTTCTACAATTTTTTGAATAAGGTCATGGAAAATGTAGGTCATGATGCATTGGTAGGTTGCATCAATATTCTTTAGTCCAAAGGGCATGACCTATAATGGAAGGTTACCAATGGCATGATAAATGTGATTTTTTGTTGATCTTTGGGGAAAATTAAGATCTGATTGTAACCTAAAAATCAATCTATAAAAGATAACATCTCATGGCTGGTTGTAAGATCAATAAGTTAGTCAATTCTTGGCAAAGGAAAGTCATCCTTTGGGCACGCAAGGTTAAAGTCATGAAAGCACACACAAATGCATAGTCCCCCTATGGATTTAGTGACAAGTATTATGGTGGAGACTAATTGGGGATAATCAATGGGTTGAATTAAATTGATAGATATGAGTTGTTAAAGCTCTTCTTTGACAATAAGGGCTATGCAAGGGTGCATTCATCAAAGATTTTTCCTAACTAGTTTAACATCATGGTTGGTGACTATATTTTGTGTAGTGATGGAGGCATTGATTCCTAACATATCACTTTAATACCAAGCAAATGCAATACTATAGTCTTAAAAAAATGAAGGGAAATCTCTAAGCTCTTTAGAATTTAGCAATTAGCCAATTTTGATAATGCATGGGTTATTTAGAGTGCCCAAGTTGATATCAATGATGGATTAATTTAACATGGTTGAAGTATCAGGGGGAGATATTTATGGGAAAGGAATCTATTATACCAAGATAGGTGAGAATAGAATCATCATCCTAACATTGAATGATATTAATGATAGGAGAGTCATCTCTTACCATCTCAAGATGGGTCAGAAGAATGATTATGGTTACGCCATCCTTTTGATAAGTCAAGGGTATAAGGCTGATCATGTTGATGAAAAAAAGATAGGTGGGATAATGTTAAAATCTTTAGTTGTCAATGGTAGAGTGGATGGTGAAGATGGGATTTCCTCATCAATGATGGTAATGGGAGGCAGGTTGGTTTGTTATTTAGGTGGCATGAAATTAAGGCCATGTTTTCATGAGTATTTTGGGTTTTCATTGGAGTTAAATCATGTGTCCCATGTTCATATCAGACTAGACCAAATCCCTTTCATGAAAACCTATAAAGGTATGTCTAGGTAAACTCTAGTTTATCTAGATAGGATAAACTGAAGGTGAATGGCTAAGGTAAAAAGAGGTGGTGAAAGTGTCAAGGGAATTATTACGTCCCATATAGATGAAATTGGTTTGAAAATTTGAGGGCTGAAAAAGAATAATAGTTCTAATATTGGGTTCATAACCAAGTTGTTGGTCAAGATTTCCATACTCTTGAGGAGTAGGAAAAGTGTCTAGTCTCTAAAGGTGATACTCCCCAATGAAAGACACTAGAAGGTTGATTAAAAAGGGTTTATTATGGGGATTTGGGTAGAAGGGACAAATGAATTTGTGGATGCCTCAGTGGAAAAAAATATGGAGCTTCATCTTTTACTAGTGAAGGTTTGTTGGATGGGGGAAGGAGAACATTATTAGGTCAGTATGTCATGTTTCATGATGTAAAAAGACTTGGGTCAGTGTGTATGTAAATAACATAACATTCATGTTTAAATCTCATGCATCAATGTATGGTGGATGGTACACATCCCATATAATAGATCCAAGGGCATCCTAGAAAAAATTTATACTAGAACTCACCTTCTACAATGTAGAAGGGCTCAAAAAGCATGTAGGGTCTTAGATGAATGTGAAGGATAATAGTTCATAGAGTTATGGCCATGGTATCATTGAATGATCAGAGTACCACTTAGGATTAAAACATAATGTTCCCAAGTAATTTGAGTTGGTTATATATGTGGGAGGAGATGATGTTGATGTTATCTCCCCCATCAATCATAACTCGTTTGATTTAGATTTGGTTAATGTATGTGATAATGAAGAGGGGAGGATATGGGTCATCTAGATGGATGGAGGGTATCTCTGAATCCTTTAAGGTAACAAGGCTAGAAAGTTAAATAGCTTTGATAAAGGTTGATAAATTCCATGGGTATTATAGTTAGACCTCTATGGATTACAAAGCCTCTATCATCTCTTGGCGGTGATGGGGTGAGGTATTGATCAGTTCATACAAACTCATCTTCATCAGTGTTTGGTAAAACTATTTCAAAACTACTCATTGGATTGATTAAGATGGATTAGATTGAGAGGGTCTCTATATAGACTCTTTGGTTTTATTTGGAGGTAAAGGTGCTTGGTGTTGGCTAGGTGGTTTGGTGGTGGAAGAGGGGTATGTACATGAAATGGACATCTTTGCTTTTCTCCTTATCCTTTGGCTGAGTTTGTGATCATATGACCCATGGATAGTATGGATTTTGGGAGGAGTTAGGGTAGAGGATTAATTTGTTTCCTCTTCACTCTAAGATGATATTGGAGGAGTAGGTGAGTGTTGGTTGATGGTTCTTGGTTCTTATATCAGTGTTGGGCTCATAGGAGGCTCATCTAACAATAAGTCATCCTCATGATACAATCGATGGGCTAATACTTGGAGAGATTTACAATTATCAGTATCATTATTATGTGTCCTATGGTATGAATATACTGATTTGTCATTATACCAAGATGGTTTATGAATGTGTAGGTCAAATGGTTTGATGGGTGGCAAGGTTAGGAAAGATGCTTGCAATAACATTTTCAAGATGGTTGAGTAAGACTCAGGTAATTATTGCAAAGGTTCAAATGTCTTAGGTTGAGTATTTGAGGTGGAATACCTTTTACGATTGGGTTTAATAGTAATAAATTTGGGTGAATAATCATTATTAATGGATGGTTTTAGTAGGGATTGTTTGGAAGCAAAAGGTATTAGGGTGGATGCCTGAGAAGTAGGTGGCTTAGTTATAGAAGGTTTGGTGAGAATGGGTGAGAATTAAATTAGGAGTGATGGTGTAGCCAAAAGTGGTGATTGGATTTTGGTCTTATTGGGGAAGGTCTATTTCCTCACTAAGTTAAAAGGGTGAGGTCCCAAAATAGAAGGTAAAGTGGAAGGGGGAGGTAGAGTTTTGGTTTATGAAATCCTGGGTGTTTTCACCTTCTTTATTGACTTGGTTTAGGGTTTATTTGGTAGGTTTGGTGAATTTAATTCAAATTTAAATGAGGGATGAGTAAGGTCTTGAATAGGGAATATACCAATGTTTTTAGCAGGCTTGGTTAGAATGGTATAAGATGACTTGATTATTTTACGTGGAGTTAATTTGGATTATTTAGGTATGGTTTGGTTAGTAGAGGTTTCCAATGAATTGGTTATGGTGAAAGTGGGTTCAATAGTGGGAATGAAAGGTTGGGATGGAAGTGGTGTGGTTGGAGGTTATTTCTTGGTTTGGTAAGGAAGCTCGAGATAGTGTTAAAATATGGCACAATTTGCATTGGGTTGAGATAAGTATTTTAAGTTTTGAGCCATTCTAGAGAAGGGTTTAAAGATGGGTTTGATCCCTTTGATACTGAGCTCAAAGGTCAAACCCATGGTTGGAGAGAGAGAAGTGGTTACCTCATCCTTTTCCTCAATCAAAGTCTCTAAATTTTGGGAAGATGAGTCTTTTATGGGATAGTTAGGTAGGGTGATCACTTCTTTAGGGGTGATTCCAAAGGAAGAGTGGATTATTATATGATGGGGGAGAAAGATGTGGTGGTAATGGCTACCTCTTTTATTATGTCCTCCAAAGGAGGGGTTGATGACTCAAATACCTCAATGGATGGAGAAAATAGAGGGGTTATTTCCTTGGTTTCATTTTTTGGAGGAATTGAGAGTGACTCCCCTACCTTAATAAGTGGAGGGGCAGGAAAGATGGTTTCATCAATGGATTCCTTAACAATGAATTTACTAAGGACTACATTAACAATATGGACTTCATGGTTGTGAGAGGATTTTGATCTATTATTTTCATTGTTTATGAAAGGGGCATGGTTAGGAAATGGATATCTAAAAATGTCAAGTGATTAATTTAGGAGTGTGTTAGTATCCAACATGAATTCTCTCATATCGATAAGGTTTTGAATGATGTTCTTAAAGGTATTACACCTACTAACATCATGTCCAATTACATGGTGAAAGGTGCACAATTCATTCTCTTTATACCAAATAGGTACAATAATAGATGAATCAAATTACTATGGAGGTTTTATTGTTGGTAGTTTTATGATATTCACTTTCAATAAGTTCTCCAAGACCACAACATATGACTCTCCTAGCAGAGTAAATTACTTTTGATTATTGTGATTTGGGTTTCTAGTGTTTTGATTGGAGGAATTGGAGGAGTTGGGTTGGTTAAAAATGGGTGGAGGAGTGGTTTTAAGGACAATCACATTCATGGTTCCTTTTTATTTGGAATTAATGTTTATTTGATTGTTAGGTTTGGAGGAGGGGGTCTCATTTGATTTGAAGGTGGAATTCATGTTTATCAATTTCAGCTTCCCCTCATTAATGGCTCTATTCTCTAATTTTTGTGCCATGGTGAAAGCTTCATCAAAGGTCTTGAAAATCTAAACCTATAAAGTAGAATAAATGTGTTTGGCACAAGCCCACACAAAGAGTTTAATCAACTCAAATTGGGGAAAAGAGAAAGAGAGTTTATTTATCAAGCTTCTCTAATGGGCTACAAAGTTGGATATGGACTCATTATTAAATTTTCAAATGGAGTAGAGATCAATGATGGAGATTTTCTTAGAGATGTTTATGAAAAAGTGATCTAATAATGTCTGAGCTAGTTGGGAAAAAGAAAAGAGGGAGTGCTTTGTAATAACATTGTACCAATATAGTGTCAAACCTATTAGAGATATGGGAAAGGTATGGAGAAGGAGAGCATCATCATAGGTGATCAAATAATAATAATTCCTAAATACTCTTAGATGTTGTTGAAGGTCTTCTTTGTTCTAAAACATTGAAAATTTTAAAAGTTACCATTAAGGAGGATAAAGTTGAATGGGGATGGATGGGTGAATTAGTTTGTTGTATATTTGGTCATATGATAAGAGGTTATGGGCCTTAAAGATAGATGACTCCAAATTATTCATTTTTTCCATTAACATCTTGACAAAGTTGGTTTGTAGTTGTGCACCCCCATATTTGTAGGGTAGATTATGTTGGATTTAGTTAGGTACAACATATGGATAGATAGTAAGGGGTTGAGAAGCTCCCACATATTGGTATGTGGACATGGGTGGTTAGGATGATGCCACATCTGAATACATGGAGATAGGTGATTGGGTGGAAGGTAGAGGCACATACCATTATGGGTTAGGGATATAACTTGGGTTTGGTATAATGGGCACCTATTGAGGTATTAACATAAGTTGGGTAGGAGGTAAGGTTAGGTTAGTAGATAGAGGGTAGGTGGTAACTTGGTACTGATGGGTAGAAGGGTAGAAGGTATGAAAACCACCAAATTATCAAATGGAGTGGAGGTAGATGGGTTGGGAGCAAAGGGAATGGTGGTGACACTAGTAGAGGGTAATCCTATGATAAGGGAATTATTGGTGCCCAAAAGATGGGTTGATCCTATACTAGAAGGGTTATTATTTGGGGAAGAAGGTGCTTGGGTGTTTCTTGGTTGAGTGGCTTGGTTTTGGATGGTGGTATAAGTGGGGTTATTATTAGAGGAGGATGCTTGGGTGACTAACGGTTGTGTGGATATGGTGGACATAAAAGTATCACCCATAAGGTAGGATAGCATGCCATAGGGTGGTTTAACAAGTGGAACCAAAGTAAGGGTACAATGAGATATAGTGTTAGGTTAATGTTGGAGGGCTATGGGGTTGTTATCCAGAAAGGTGGGAAAATTTACATCACCTTGGGAAAATGTCTAAGGGATGCTAGGAATTTTATAAATATGGGTAGAAATCTTTGCATCTAAGATGTACTCCATGGATAAGGGAGAGGAGGAAGATAGATGATTAGGAGGTGGATCTTGATTTGCTTGATTTCTTAGTTGGTGTCTAGTTAAAACCATGTAGATAAGGAAAAGAAGAAGATACAATCAATCTCACAACTTAAACAAAGAGAAGACAATAAAAATTCAAGGAAATAAAACACACACTAAATCACATTAAATCTTAAGGTTATTTTTAGTCTCTCTTGTGGCTTATGCCTTGATTTTTAAAAATTATGTGACTCAACTTGGCTTGTAGATGGGTACTAGAAAATAAGTTTATGGTTGGTTTCAGGTTGTTTAAGATCTCAAAGGGGTTTGTGTTGTAAACTAGTATGTGGTTTGATATTGGGATCTACCCCCTCATTTCACACACTACAATAAGGGTATTGGGTGACTAGCCCAGATATATCGATTGTTAGAGATTATACTTAGCTAGTGAATTGAGTTAGTTCTCCTCTTATTGATAAAATCCAAGTAAGATAGCTGGGAAAGGTGATCTCTAGGTGATGAAATCCTAATTGGGACTTATGTTAATGTTTTTATGCTTGATTAGGTGTAAGTGGTTTGGTCTTGTGTGTGTGATAATAGTGAAGTCACGATTAATTTACTTGATTAATTAAGCTAGGTGAACTAAAATAAACAATCAAATAATGGATATAGTTAGTTTTAAGTCCAAGCTAAAAATTTTATTTCATTTTATGAGTAGAAAAACAAGAATAAAAAACACCTAGATGTAACTATGAACCCAAGAAAATTCTCTGCTGGTCTCATCGGGCATGCTAGAATGTTTCACATAAATTTTTTTTAATTTCTTAGAAGAAAGTTGTAAAAATTAAAAGAAAGGTGAGGTTAGTAGAACTTGGATTTGGTTTACACTCCATGATCTAGATGGTTTTAGATACTCCTCTTTAGCTTGGGAGGAATGACCTACAGATAAGAAAGCACTAAAGTAATGGTTGATTAGTGAGTTGGTAGGGTTGACTACCTAGAAAGATAGATCTAAGAAGCACTATCTTCATTGGAGGCTATCAATCCACACTTTTAAACAATTAATTTATAAAAATAAAAGATAAATTACTTGCATGAATAACAAAAGGTACTAAAATAAAATACAAGAAGTGCTTAAAAGAGATGAATTTGACTATTTATAGAAATAAATGATTGAATATTAATGCCAAATAGATCAAGTATGGTTCATAAAATAGAGAGATGTTATGTGCTTAGATAGAAATTCAAAAGTGGGATTTGGTTAGGGTTTGATAGGTGAAAATATATTAATATTGGTATTGTCAGCCAATGATCATCAATGGATGGGTAAGACCATCAGTAGTTAGGTAACCATCAGTGGTTATAGACATACTGTTGATGGTCAAGATGATCATCAGTGGTTAGTGTGGGTTTTGGCCTTGTTTGAGAGGCTAGTTGATGAGGTTACAAAAAGGATTTTGAAAGGTAAAATAGAGAAAATAATCACTAAATTTAATAAAAGACACATACATATCTTGATGGCATAAATAATGTGGAGTTAAGTGGATAAGAACGTATTATGGAGCTTGGAGCAATTTCAATAGAGTTTTAATGTCTTGGCAGTGATTGATGAATTTCAGCACTTTAGATCTCTAGCTTAGTTGCTGGTTCACTAAGAGAATACCTAAAAAAGAAGTTATGATGCAAGAAGCTCTAATTATTACTGATGATCTCTAATTCTTGATTGCTATGATTATAGATCTAGATCCCTTTCACCTCCTCCTCTCTTTTTATAGAAGGAAAGGAGAGGTGAAATAATAAGTTTAATAAGGTGTCATCTAATCTTATCTTTAGCATGGATTGATTCATATGTAGATTAGATAAGATAAATATAAAAAAGTAAGCTATAGTTAGCTATAATTAAACCTTAATATGGTTAAAAGTTAATTATTAGTGGTTAGGCCTAACTATCAATGGTTAGGGTGATCGTTAGTGGTCGATAGGTCAAAGGTCAAGGTGGTCAAAGTTAGTTAATTTTGACTTAGGGTTGTGGCCATAAGGTTGTGGGAGAGAGTCTAGGGGGTCCCAAGGTGGTTTATGGGTTATTTTAGCATCTAGAACCATTATGTACATTTTTATAATGTCTATAAATCCATTATATATGGGGTTTTTTGCATATGTATTGATATAGGGTTTATACAATAGGTTATTGTTGATGTCCTAGATTGCACCCTCACTGAGCAAGGGGATTGTTTAGGACCCCCTAATCAAATATAATTTAACATGGGAATGACCCTAGGATGTGGGTCACCTAATCTTGGGTCAAACCTCTAGAGAAGTTTGGGTTCCTTCTAGATCTATCACCTAAACTAGACCAAAATTAACACTTGCTTGGAAAAGGGGAGAGAAATTAACAAAAATATATGAAAGCATGTCAAATGAGATGATACACTAGTAATTTTAACACTTACACTTTACATAAGACATAATATAAGACACATACAAGACTAAAGAAAATCAATCCTCACATAAGTATTTCACAAAAAGGCATTGATTAGCTATCAACTTAGCATGGGAGGGCAATTGTCCACTTCAAAACTAGTTAAAAAACTATATATTTCACTTAGAATGACTTGTGAGAACTATAAATCACTTCATAAAGGTGAAGAAACTTTTATAGAGGCAAGGAAAGCATACATACACTTAACCACAACACATGGATTCATAAAACACACTCCATTTTTGCTTGAAAAAATGAAGGAATTCAATCTTTATTGCATCAAATAGGTGTTACAGTACAAATCTTGGCATAACCTAAGCAAAGAAAAGGTATAAGAGTATTTTATCTAAAAATATTAGAGATTTCTTTTCTAAAACTTTCCAGAGATTGCCACCATGTGAAAAAAATAAGACATACATAGAAAAAGGGAAGAGAGAGAGGGAGTTGTGATGGATTAGCATTGATTCAAGGATGTTGAGTCATGATATTATCAAGAAGGAACCAACATTTAAAAGATCTATAAAATAATTCAATGCTCTATTGTCTTTATCTAACCACCAGGTTTCCTTCTTGGGACTCTATGCCATTTTATACCTAATCTATTGACAAGGACAAACTTCTCATATCTTAGAACTGATAGAAATGTGCCATCTCAACTTTGGGAAACCTTGGGCTTGAAATATTCATTTGGCTCCACTTGGATCATATTCAACCCTATTTGTTATTTATTTCCTTGCTTAGGTTGAAAATGGCTTCTTTGACCTTCGTTGAAAGTCTCTTGGTCTTGCATTTGCTTATTGGTTATCAACTATCTGACTTAGGCCCATTAACCTTTTGAGTCTTCTTGTACTATTGATATTGATTTGCATGATGAAATATGGTCCATTGATCTTTGGATTATTTTAATCCAAATGGATATCTACCATGGCTTAAAATTGATGTCTATGTCCTTTTCATTTGATGTTCATGTGACTGTCATTGACGTCCACATGATCATCAATCTTTGAACCCTACTATATAATTGTCAATATTTATTTTGACATCTGTGTGACCATCAATGACATCTACATGACCATCAATGATGTCTGCATGAATGCTATACTTTGAACACCAAATGGTTAATTTATGAGTTTAATTTTGACATCTACACACCCAACATTTAACATTTATGTGAACATCTTTGACATCTACATGAATGTCTAAGGATTTTTTAAATCTAAATGATTATTTGTTGGGGCTCAAACATGATGTTCAAGTGCACATCCTATTCTAAAAGTTAATTTTTGAAGGGTTACATTTTGAGATAAAAATAACATTAAGACATGAATTTTATAAAGTATGATCTTGGCATTGAGAACACTAATTTCATGTGATCCTTTAGCCCTATGAGAATTTTTTAGCATACTTATAAAATACATAAGTAAGATGACCCATCCATTTCTACATGATGTCCTGGTGATGGTCTAGCTCTTCATAGCTTGTGTAAGTCATCTTTTGATCCTTCAAATCTCTAGAAATATACTTATTTGTTCAATCCAAGCAAAAGCTTGGTATGTGGGCCAAAATTGGCCAACATTTTTGGTGACTCATAGGGAATCATGTCTACTATGCTTGAGAACTCAAATCATATACATGATTCCTGGACTCACCAAAATGATGAATCTAATCCTATGACTATAAGAAATCTTTGTGACTTGAAAAGATAAAGAATTCCACCAAACAAGGAAAAAAACCAACTTTAAAGGTAAACTATCCTATCAAAATAGATGTGCAAACAAATCACTTATTTGGGATAAAACATAAATAAACTAATCTAACTAACCATGACAAAGCATGATCCACCTGGATCAAAAGGGAAATTCATGAAATCACTCCTTCCAAGAGATGGAACAAGTCAAAAAGTAGGGTGTTTGTTCAACATGACCTTTGATGAGCTACTCTTCTTACCTACCTACTCTCTTAACATCTCCTCAAATGAGTCATCAACAATAAACAAGTCACTAACAAAGACAAATTCATATTTTACTTTTGGATCTTTCTCATGCTACTTATCATCTATAACTTTATTGAGTGATATATAATTTATGAATTGTTCTTGAATGACCTCATCCTTCTTATAAATTGCTGAAATTTCATCAAGATCTTCAAGGAGCTTTGATTAGTCAACTGATTTGGGCAGTAATTTAGGCAACAATTCGGGTGACAATTCCACCCTAATTGATGATGGAACTTCTAGGAGCCATAACTTTTACACCGTAGCTCCAATTGACTCACCATTTAAACCATTGGAAAGCTAAAAATGATGAATTTTGACCCCCAAAAACCCAATGGAAGTGCCCCAAATTTCAATTTTAGTAGTGCAATCTAAAAATAGTAAGTTTCTAAAAATAATAATTCCTCAAATTTTGTATTGTTTTAAAGAATAGAAGTCAAACCACTTAATCTCCCTCAATATTGGTGAGCTTCCACATCCCCCCATTACTTTCAAAATAGGTATTAATGAAGATGTAACTTGAAGGGGAAAATCAGACATCTCGTCCCAGAGATAAGCATATAGTTGTATTGTGATCTTGAGTAATAATACATCTCTTCTCAGAGAATTCATTATTACTATGTTATTTCTATGTTT
Source organism: Torreya grandis (assembly GCA_037957365.1). NCBI lineage: Eukaryota > Viridiplantae > Streptophyta > Pinopsida > Cupressales > Taxaceae > Torreya > Torreya grandis. Next base: position 1,079,402 of record JARHVA010002811.1, read on the forward strand.
TTGTTCCTAAAATTTTTATTAACCAGAACTTCTAAGTTTTGGATCAGTGGTATCAGATCAGTTTGTCTTGAGAGTGTATGATCTCAAGGATGAGGTTAGGCTACAAGAAGCTTGGGTGGAAAACAACAGAGCTTCCAAACTATCCACCTATTCACTCCAAACAACTTCAAATGGTGGATGACACTGAGACATCCAATCCTTTCAAGGAAATGGTGAATGAAGCCCTCCAATGGAAACAAGCACATATGCTACAACAATTTTCCCAAATTCTTCAATAACTCCTGATGGGAAATTTTGGCTCCTCAATTGCACTTCTTGGCTCCTCATCCATGGAACATCCTTTCAGTGCCCCAACACCCTTCAAGGTTTAAGTAAATTTTGATATTCCTAAATTTGAAGGCAAAATCAATGCTAATGTAGTATAAAATTGGTTAGATCAATTTTCTTCTTACTTCTTTGTAAACAAATTCACTGATGGAGAAAAGATCACTTTTGATCTTTTGAAAGTATCATTGCCTATGAAAAATTGGTGGGAAGTGTACAAAAAGAGGTTCAGTGCAGATGACATTGGCTTTGAGGTGGAACCTACCTGGGATGATTTTGTGGAAGCGGTGAAAGAATAATACTATCCCATTAGAGCATATAATGATATGTACATACAATGGAAACAACTTCACCAAGGTAAGGACCAATTTGTTCAAGATTACACAGATATTTTTCATTCTTTGTTTGCAAGATTTGGCATCCAAGAAAGTGAGAAACATAAGACTCAAATATCATGGTAGACTACAATGGTACATATGGGGGGAAATGGAACTGTTTAATTTGGAAACCCTCAATGAGGTATACAAATTTGTAGTGAAGATTGAGTAGAAGCATGGAAAAAACAATATGAAGAGTCAAACCTCAAAATGGAAAAGTGACAAGGAAGGTAAAACATGAGGCCAAAATTGGAAGCAAAAGGAGTTTAAAGATAATAAACCCTAGAAGGGGAAGGATAGAAAATGGTGTGATTACCACAAAACTAGAACTCACTCCAAATAAGAATGTTGAGCCATCAAGTCACTACTTTTTGAGTCACAATACTTGACATCTACTACTCTATCTCATGCATAACCCATAGTTGAAGAGGATGAAGAAGAAATTATTGACACTAAGTTTGACACCATTGTCACTTCATCACAGACCCATGAGGAAAGGCTAGATGAAAAGGAAAAATTGTTTCACTCCAAATTATGGGTAAAAGGCAAGCCTCTACATTTCATTCTTTATAGTGGGAGTCAAATTAATTTAATCTCTACTAAAGTTGTGAAAAGTCTAAATCTATCCATGAAGCCCCATCCAAATCCATATAGTATTGGATGGTTGAGCCTAGGGAGAGATCTTTGTGTCACCCATCAGTGTCTTCTTTCATATGCAATAAAACTTTTCCAAGATGAAGTCTTGTGTGATATGGTCAATCTAGATATTTTTGATGTACTCCTTGGTTAGCCATTCATGTATGAGTGATATGGCATCCATGAATCATGAACTTAAAGAATCACCCTCACTATTGGAACATGATGCTACAGGTTACCAGAGGTACCACCTCCCTAATCAGTGCTAAGCAATGTAAGAGATTGGTGGAGAAGACAAAGCAATTTGTTTTCATGGTGGTCAAACCACATAAATCCAAAAAGGCTGATGTTGTAGTCCTAACTACACAATCAACACAACAAAAAATTTAGATAGGATGAATCATAGGAGAATATGATGACTTATTCAAGTCACCCATAGGAGTTCCACTATATTTCTAAGTAAAACATTCTATCAATTTGATCCCAGGATCACCTTTGCCTAACATTATTGTGTATCATAGATCAATTTTGGATAATGATAAGATAAAAAGATAGATTTAAGAACTGATGCAAAAGGGTCACATTAGGCCAAGCTCTTCACCCTATGGCAGCCCAATTGTCTTGTTATCAAAGAAAGATGGAACATGGAGGCTTTCCATTGACTACCAAGCCTTGAATAAAATCACTATGAAGAATCACTACCCTCTCCCTAGGATTAATGACCTACTGGACAAAATTCATGGTACAAATTTCTTCACCAAAATTGATCTCAAATTTGGCTATCACCAAATTCCCATCGATCATATCGATGTTTGGAAGACTGCATTCAAATCTAAGGAGGGGCTCTTTGAATGGTTGGTTATGCCTCTTAGCTTAACTAATACACCTGCAACCTTCATGAGGATGATGGATGACATCTTATGAACCTTCACCAACTAATTTGTGGTTGTCTACCTGGATGACATACTCATCTATAGTAGAACATGGGAGGAACATTTGCAACATGTTTGCAAGGTGCTTTAAACTCTTTGAGAGCACAAGTTGTATGAAAATCTCAACAAATTCACATTCAAGATGACAATAATTTAGTACTTTAGGTATGTTGTGAATGAGTAAGGGGTCCATGTTGATCTAAAAAAGATTTGGATTATTTGAGAATGGCCCACACCAAATACCCTCACAGAACTTCACTTCTTGGGTCTTGCAAATTTCTATCACAAGTTTATTCTTGGATTTTCACATGTTGCTTGGTCACTAACCCAAGTGACTAAAGGAGGAGATAAAGCTACATTTTAGTGGGGTGAGATACAATAAAGGGCATTTGATAATTTGAAGAACAAACTTTTCTCAACCCCTATTCTTACCTTGCCAGATTTGCATCAACCTTTTGAGTTGATGATAGATGCATCTGAATATGCCATGGGAGCTGTTGTCATGCAACATGGCCATCCTATTGCATATCATAGTGAATCTTTCACTAATATAGTTAGGAAATATCTAACATATGATAAGGAGCTCTATGCCATTATGTAAGACTACAAATAATGGAAACACTACATCTTGGGAAAAGAGACAGTCATCCACACTGACCATAGACCATTTGAATTAATCTAGATACAGAGCAAACTAAGAAATGAGATGCACCAAAAGTGGGCCACATATCTTCAATAATTCCATATAATAATTGAACACAAAAAGGGGAGATCAGATATAGCTACATATTGTCTGAGCCATCTTCTAATAATTGCACTCACAATAGTTCTTGACTTGTATGAACATGAGAATGCCACTTGGGGTGCTCTATATGAATCAGATCCTACCTTTGCTGATACATATCATGTGCTTCAAAAAGGTAAACATGTTTTTGATTTCTATTTTCGAGATAATGTCCTATATCATATGGGGCACATATGTGTTCCAACTGTAGAGCAACAAAAGATGATATGGGAAGCATATTTTAGTAGGATAGTTAGACACTTTTGGTATAGAGAAGACATTGGCAGTTCTTCAAAAACACTTCTACTAGCCCCATATCTCAAATATTGTACCCCATGTGTGATATCCAAGCCAATAAATAAGAATCAAGGATTATACATGCCATTGCCAGAACCAATCAACCATTGGGAATCTATCTCAATGGATTTTATCTTAGGTTTGCCCACTTTAAAACATGGTAAGGACTATATTTTTGTGGTAGTTAATAATTTTTCAAAAATGGCTATCATGATTAATTGTAAGAAAAATATATTTTTTGAAGAAACTGCTCAACTATATTTTAGTCATGTATGGCTCCATTTTGGTCTCCCCAAGTCCATTGTCTCAAATTGAGATAGGAGGTTCCTAAGCATCTTCTGGTATACTCTATGGAAGATGATGGATACCAAGTTGATGAAGTCCACAGCCTTCCATCCATATACTGATGGTCAGACAGAGGTAGTGAACTACTTTATTGTTCACATGATTTAGATGTATCACTCCAAACATCATGTACATGGGATGAGGGGATTCTTTTCATAAAACATGGATATAATCGGGCCTTGCACAACTCAACCAAGCACAATCCATTTCAAGTATGCTTTGGGTTCCAACCCATGGCACCAATTGATATAACTGATCCATTATCCACCACAAAATACACACCTCATGGAAGATCTGAGGAAGAAAAAGCAACAAAGTTCATTGAACAAATACAACACATCCACCAATAAGTTCATGACATCCTAGAGAAGATGAATCAGAAGTATAAGTAATGCCATGACAAACGTAAGATTACACACCATTTTTATGTGGGTGATAAGGTTTGGTTATGGCTTCATAAGAAATAACTTGTAGGCCCATATATATAAATTTAGCCTCTGTGATATGGTCCCTACACCATCACCAAAAAAGTTAGAGAAAATGCTTTTGAGTTGAACCTACCAACCTACCTTGGTCTGCATCTAATATTTAATGTGGAGCTCTTCAAACCATATCATCCACCTCTATTAGACACTTTAGTCACATCAAAATAAATTGACATTGTTCAGCTTGATCCATAAAGTTTTTCTTCAGTGGAGGAGGATCAGATTGTGGACACTGGATGAAGACAACAAGAGGACACTTTATTCTGCTTTATCAAGTGGTCAAAAGTGGCTAGCTTAGCCGCCAAGGTGAGTGGCTCATAGAAAATCAAATCAAGACACAACTACCACACCTAATGAGGAACATTGATGTAATGGGTACCATTGTGTTTTAAGAAGGTAGGAATGATCGAAGCAGCAATTTAGGTGACAATTTGGGTGACAGTTCCACCCCAATTGATGACAAAACTTTTAGGAGCCATAACTTTTGCATCGTAGTTCCAATTGACTCATCGTTTGAACCTTTAGAAAGATAAGAATGAGGATAATGCCATGATATGGCATTGATCTATGCTAAATGAATTTTGACCCCTGAAAAACCAATGGAAGTGACCCAAATTTCAATTTTAGTATTACAGTCTAAAAATAGTAAGTTTCTAAAAATAGTAATTCCTCAAATTTTGTATTCTTTTAAAAAGTGTGGAATTCAAACCACTTAATCTACCTTGAGATTTGTGACATTCCACATCCTCCTAGTTTCAAAATAGTATACATGAAGATGTAACTTGAAATGGAAAATCAGACATCTCTTCCCAGAGATAAGCATATAGTTGTAGTACAATCTTGAGTAATAATACATCTCTTCTCAGAGAATTCATTATTACTATGTTATTTCTATGTTCTTGAAATATTTATCAACCAAAACTTCTAAGTTTTGGATCATCAACCTAAGTTGCATCATGATCTTGAATAGGTGTTTCTTGATCAAATTTCTTGTAAAAATGATCTTAAAAATGATCTTCAATGGAAAACATATCCCTACAAATATCCCCAATCTCTTGTAAAGATTTAAGGTACAACTACCAATCATCTTTTCATTCCTCATTTTGATCAATTTGAATAGGATTATCTTGAATGTCACCTTCATCTTTCTCAAGTTGAGATACTCAATCTCATTCACGAGTTCAACTTGTACTAATTCCTCATGGAGTTCTTCCACATTAGGACAAACCTTCTCATGGTCAACTGTAACTTCATTCTTAATTACAACCTCATGTGAAATACCAATAAGAAACTTTTCCTCATACACACTTGAAGCATTCTCTTCACACTTTCCAAGAATAAGGCTTACATTTGTAACCTCTTTCTATATCCTCCGTAAAACATGCTCCTCATGAAGAAGGGAGATGCTAGGAGAGTGATGAAATTCATTTTCTTGTGAGGTAGTATGAAGCATGGAAGGTTGATTATGATCATATTTTGGGATCTTGAGGGTAATGGAATTGTTTATGGAGTTTTGGAGTGGAGGGAAATAAAAACTTTTGAATATCTCTAAATTATGTTCCTTCTACTTGGTCATAACCTCATCAAAGTCTAAAACCTACTTGTCCTCATGAACAACTTCAGCTTCAGGGATAAGTAAGGAAGAGTTGTAACTACAAGAAGCTTTAGTCTCTTAAATAGGCACATAAGTTTTCTCTTGACTCCAACTAGGATGCTCCCTTGGCTCAAATTGGGTTTGGTTAAGAACTTCATGAGAATAAGGAACATAATAATATTGGTAAGGAATACAAGAGGGTTCTTGAGACAACTAGTTCAACTCAATTTTCTACTTCTCCCAAGCCTCCATCTTCTGCAATAAAAAATTACACAACTAATTCCTTTCTTCTAGATCATTGGGCACATTTTAAAATAGACCATTCACTTCCTCATATTGATAGTTTGAAAATTTTTTCTTGCATATGCTAAAATTTTGAGTTATATCTCATCCATTGTTTCTTGTAAACAAGGATTCTCATATGCAACATCATAACCATATGGGAAAGATGAAATCTGGTCATGAGACTGATATGGTGCATAAGGAAGGTAAGAGTCATGCTCTTGATAATAAGGATCATGAAAAACTTGGCAAGGCTCATTATAGATTTGATAAAACTCCTACTAAGATTGATTAGGCTCATATGGATCATGAAAAGACTAGAATGATCCATCATAGGGATGATAAAAAAAGTATTACATAGGGATTCTCCTCACACACATCCATGAAAACAACATCAAGATAGTGCAATAAAATTAGACTTAGAAACTATGACTCAACTATTAGAAAAAAATGATTTAGCCTAGAGTCAACAAATTATTAATTAAGAATGCTGATACAATTATAATTTCATGAAGATGATCTCTAATGAGTCCCACTAGGCATGCCAAAATTGTTGGTGTCCTAGATTACACCCTAGCTAAGCAAGGGGATTATTCAGGTCCTCCTACTCAAATCTAGTCCAACATGGGAATGAACCTAGGCTATGGGTTACCTAATCTTGGGTTAGACCTCTAGATAAGGCTAGATTCCTTCTAGATCTATCACCTAAACTAGACCTAAATTAACACTTTCTTAGAAAAGGGGAAAGAGATTAAAAATAATCTATGAGAGCATGTAAAATGAGGTGATGCACTAATAATTTGAACACTTACACTTTGTACAAGACACACTATAAGATACATGCAAGACTAAAGAATATCAATCCTCACATAAGTATTTCACAGAATGTATTGATTAGCTATCAACTTAGCATGGGAGGGAAATTATCCACTTCTAAATTAATCAACAAACTATATTACACTTAGAATGGCCTATGAGAACTACAAATCACTTTATGAAGGTGAGGAAACTTAGATAGAGGCAAGGATAGTATACATTCACTTAACCACAACACATGGATTCATAGAACAAACTTCAATTTAGCTTGTAAAAATTAAGGAATTTAGTATTTATTGCATCAAAAAGGTGTTATAGTATGAATCTTGGCATAACTTAAGTAAGTCAAAGGCATAAGAGTCATTTTTATTAAAATATCAAAGATTTCTTTTTTAAAAATTTATAGAGATTTCTACCATGTGAAAAAAGGGAAATATGTAGAAAAAGGGAAGAGAGAGAGGGAGCTATGATGGATTAACATTAATCCAAGGATGTTGATTCATGATATTATCAAGAAAGAACCAAATTTTAAAAGTTTTGTAAAAGAATTTAATGCTCTATTGTCCTTATCTAACCACTAGGTCTCTTTCTTAGGACTCTATGCCATTTTATACCTAATATATTGATGAGGACAAAACCTAATCACCATATCTTGAAACTAACATAAATGTACCATCTCAGCTTTGGGCGGCCTTGGGATTGAAATATTCATTTGGAACCACCTGGATCATATTTAATATTTTTTCTTATATATTTATTTTCTTGAGTCAAAAAATGCTTCTTTGACCTCCATCAAAAGTCTCTTGATCTAGCCTTTGATCATTGGTTGTCAACTATCTGAGTTGTGGCCATTGACCTTTTGACTCCTCTCACACTGTTGATATTGATTTACATGATCAAATGCAATTCATTGATATTTGGATTATTTTAATAAAAATGGCTATCTATGTGGCTTAAAATTTATGTTGTGTGTCCATCATTTTATGTCTGCATGACTGTCATTGATGTTCACATGATCATCAATATTTGAACCCCAATGGATAATTTTTGAGTTTTATTTTGAAATTCACATGGCCATCAATGATGTCTACATGATCGTCAATGATGTCATACAACCATCACACTTTGAACACCAAATGATTAATTACTAAGATAAGAGGGTGAAAATTTAGATTCTAAGATTGAGTTCACTATTTTCCCATACTTAGACAAATTTGCAATGTGGCAAGAAATATTTGAGTAAGCATGTTGATGAGGTTAGAGTTCACACATGTGAAGGTTTGAGGAGAAGGTAATCATATGGGTTTATTAATTTTTGGACCTAGTTTACTTGCATTAATTTTTAGATCATTCAATATAGCACATAAAAAGATATGCATATGTAATGTTGGGTTCCTAGGTAGTTTTACTATGTTTTCCCATACTTAGCCAATTTTGTAGTATGGTATAAAGAGCTAACTGAGCATTTTTATGATGGTATATATTACACATGTGAATTTATCAAGAGAATATGATCATAAGGGTTTGTTTAGTTTTGAGCATAAATTATTTTTTCTAGATTTGAGATCATCTATTGAAGTATAGAAAAAGTTATGGCTGATCAAAGTTGGCCTCTCAAGTGAGTTTAGACATGGTTTGCTCTATGACAAAAGTTTTTGAGAAAGAACTTTAATGGCATTATATATTACACACACAAGAGTTAGAGGAATAGTGTGTTACATGGTTAGATTATCATATGGAAGGAGATCATCTAATCCAAATTTTATATCTTGTGTCAAACCACAAAAGATGTTATTAAGGTGAAAAAATGGCTACTCATGTATATTGACAGGGTCCCCATAGTCATTTTTGAATGTGTTAAATCTTGAGCAAGATCAATGGTGTTAGTGTCTCCAAGAATTTAGGAGGAAGTGAGATGAGCATAGGTGAATAATGTTTAACATATGAGAAAAATTATAGGATAATGATCCAATGGTGAGTGAGCATTCATACAGTTGATCAAATGGTGAGCATTGATCATTAAAGTGCTGGTTGATTTGTAGAGATTGATAAAGTGCATTGTGTCAACATTTTGAGATGACATGAGATGAGGTCAAAGTGATATAAGGTTAACACCTAATCATTGGTGCCTATAAATTAAATATTGATAGAATGTATTTGATCTAAGCTAAGAGTTCATGACATTTGAGCATTGTGTTCGAAGGATAGCTGTGACTATTTTTATTTAAATATTTGAATTTGTAAAGGAAATAACTAGTGTCTAGTTTTTGAACCATATATTTTTATAGAAGATAAATTTACTCATGTAGTAAAAATAAAATATGTAGAGGACTCTATGTCACGTCTATTAAACCTAATTTAAAGATTTAGAAGTGTGTACAGTCAAAAATATTGAGCCTAGAAGTTGATTATGTTTGTGTTTGTTTTGTAAGTGACTTGAGAAGGATATTAAAGATTGTATTGATGTTGTTTCAATGTCTCATGATGAATTTGATATTGGGGAGTATTTTAGACTCCATGAGGATTCTCTATGTAGTTTTTATAGTTGTGATCAATCTATCTTGAGTATGAATAATGCTTAAGAAGTTAACTATGTGTTCATTGATGGTGACTATGTGGACCAAGTCAATTTTTGTATTGTTTGAGTATATGTAGAGGTGAACTAAGTTTACTATGATATTTTGAAGATGTATAATGGTACATAAGGAGTGGATCTATGTATTTAAAATTGGTCCAATGCTCTTGTTTTTCTAAATGGAGTGCTAAAAGAGTGAATTGGTTCACATGAGACCTATAAGGGATATAAGAGCCTTTTGAAAAGGTGTAGTTCCTTAAGGGTGACCCATATGTGCTATGGCCAACCTATGAATAATGTATTAAGCTTTATCTTTGTAAGATAAATGTCTTAAGGGTTAAGACATACCTAATGGCCAACCAAGGTAATGCTTATTAAGATTACTCTATAAATAGTGGAACCAAAGATGATGGGTTCTAGACTTTGTGTGAGAGAAAAAAGGAGAGATTGGAGAGAGGATTGTGTGTGTGTTTTGAAGAGATAAGGAAGGGGTAAATTGCCTTGAGGATGAGTTGAAGAGAAGTAAGTTTGAGGATTGTTTGTATGACTTTTTGGTCATTATTATATTGGAAAAATAGTGCTATTATAGATTAAGTGTGAGTGAAGGAGAAGAGAGATAATTTAAGGTCCATCATTAGGTATACTTGACATTAGTTGAAAGGTGAATGTGTTCATAGATTTTTTTGTGGCATCTCAACATCTAAGGTGGTTTTAGCCTCCTTGAAAGGTAAAAATTGCTAAAAGGTTTGGTTTTTGTTGTATCCAAACTAGATAGGTGTGGTATCACCTTGTGGAATTGAAGTCTTGTTAGCCATTTTGGCCCACATATCAAGCTTGCACCCATGTGGGTAAAGTTAGTAATGAATGAGTAGATAGATAGGATGAAGAGACCCCATGGGATGATAATAATTATTAGAAGGCCTTAGAAGTACATGGGATCCATTTGGTTCTTCATTATGTTTATTGAGACACTTGGGCCTAGTAATAGAAATTCTAAGTGGGCACTTTGCTAACATCACCATTGCCACATGTGGATGAGTTAGAGAGACTTAGTCACATGGGTTTGTTAAATTTTGTGCCAAGATCATATGTGATAAATAATAGGTACTCCACCCAAGTGTATCCAAAGTTACAAAAGTACAAAGTTGGATCCTCAATCACATTCTACATGTTTTCCCATACTTTGCCATTTTCAAGAAGTTCTAGTAGATCCAAGTGAGCATCTTCACAAGGCTATATATTGCATATGCATTAGTTATAAGGGAAAGTGTTCATATGGGTTTTTTCATCTTCATTCTTAGTTTTTATGTATCGAGTTTCATATCCTCCACCAAATCACAAATGAAGTTATACATCATCAAAGTTGGATCCTTAGTATATTTCTCTAAGCTTTCCATACTTAGCCAAATGAGATTGACCATCACTAAAACCTCACATGGAATCATTTAAACCTACCAACTTGTATAGTTAATATCTTTACATAAAAGGATTTCAAGACTAGTAGATCAAATTGGTTTAGTAGACACCTAAAACTGGCCATCGATAACCTCCAACTAGGCTTTTGGCCAATTTCCACTTAAAATGCACAATTTGGCCTAAAAACACTAAAACATGATAAATGATGTGAAACTAACATATTCAAGTGCCAATTTTAGCTAGGGTATCCCTAAATGGGGTAATTTAATTTATGGGCTAGCTAACTTTGATTAGGTCATTTTGAGTCAAAATGCTAATTTTGTACCTAGGTGCTCTGGATTGATCTTTCCTATCAAATATTTTGCACAAGACACGTGCCTCTAATTTATTGTTGGTAACATCATAAATAGGATAATGGATCCAACACATCTGAAATCACCTTCCAATTCTAATCTAATCGAATTTTGGACCAATAACAAGGCATTCTAATCAATTTGAGTAATTTGTGCACATAGTGCTTAATCATGCTTAAGAGCTAATTAACCCAAATAAAGGACTAATAAAAAATTCCATGGAAAATTGTTGAAAAATTATTTTTATAAATGAATATTTAATATCTACATCATCATGTGACCTCATTTCTTAGGAAGGCATCCCTAGGCCATAAATGCCACAAATATTAGGATTCATGCCCTCCATGCCTATTAATTTCCCCTTCTTCCAATGTAATGATGGGGATAATGAATAAATATCTTCAAGGAGTCATTGAAACTAGTGTTAGTATGACAAATTAATTCCAAGCCAAGTCAAGCCACAAGCCAAAGGTGCCAAGGAGCCATGGAGGTAGCCAAGCTTCCATTGCCAAGGACTTCATGAGCACAAGCTGAGCAAGCCACTATAACAAAAAATTTGGAGCATCCAAGGAAGGTAAAAGATGTTTCTTTTGCATTTTAGTTATGTTTTTTACTCATGTTTTTTAACTAAGCTCTCCTTAGTGTCTAGGCCTAGAGATGTTATGCTAGTTAGTGTGTTTCTTTTATTTTGTTCTTATTTTGAAACTAACACCATACTAACCTTCCTCTCTTGATTCAAATTTTTAGATCACATATGGCATACATGATGGGACTAGATGCATCTCATACCTGAATAATATCATTTTACAACTTTAAAATATTCATTTCAACCCTTAAAACTCTTATAAATTGATTTTCTAACTTTATTTTACTATTTTTATTTGTCACAATTTTACATAGTAACCAAAATCAACTGGTAAGATTGCCATTGGTTTTATATCTTAACCAACGTCAGTTAGTAAAACCAACATCAGTTGTATACCTCTCGTCAGTCACATTGGTATAACCAATGTTAGTTAGATAACCAACATCAGTTAGAAAATGTAACCATCGTTGGTTATATGAACCGATGCCAGTCACTATGTTTTTCTTAAAACATAGACTGGAGATTTCTTTTTCTAAATTTTACTATTTCAGACCAAAAAGAGCTTCAAAGCTAAAGGACATGCTGATATTTTTATTGTAGGACCAAGCTTGACATTTGACAAAAACATGTTTAGATCACCTTTTGCATGCTTAAAAATCAATTAGGAACCTTGTTTTGGTGTTTAATAGATAATTTTTTATAGATGTTTATGGTCAACATTTTCAAAGTTTGAAACTAAGACCAAGGGGTCAAATGAACACCACCAAATCTTTCATTTGAGCTTAAAATTTAACACACTTGTAAATTCATGCTTGCAATAGTTATTTAATTAGATTTTGTTTGGAAAAAAGAGGAATGTTGCATGTATGCTCTTTCATTTGTGCCCTTTAGGGAACCCTTAGAATCAAAATCACCATTCCTATTATAAAAATCCTAGTCGAAGGCTTAAAAAGAATGCCATCTAAAGCACTCCCCAAAAACTCATCAAAGTTTGGGTGACCTTGAATATGACCCTAAAGTCTTTCTATTAGTCTTTTATTTCATGAAAACTTGGCTTACAAGGGGGATGTCATTGCCTCCCATGAGTTCTTTAGGGAAGCTTTGACCTAAAGTTTCACCTCTCATCATTGAATTCACTTACTCCTTTGGAGTTACACACAAGACATATCTATATTTGGACATCACACTACACTAAGTGAATAGCAAGATGTAGTGGTTATAAAAATGAATAGACCTTTTTACAACTAGCCAATGCCATGGTCACCCAATTTCCATGATTTTTTTTGTATTGTTTGATTTGAAAGTCATTATGTAATTGATTCCCCTAGAGATGTTTGAAACTTGCTAGTTTAGTCAACCCCACATTGCCATACCCTTGTTAGGATTTGGAAAATTATACTTAGTGTATTTTTGGATCATTTTCTCATTTGGTATGTTTTGAGACTAAAAATAATTTGTTTGTTCATAATCCATGTCAAAATAATGTATTTGAGTTGAGGAGAATAGTGTTATACTGCTCAAATCATGTTGAAACCATTTTGCCTTTGAGTTTTTTAAAGAATAACATAGATCACATTATTCAAGCATGCTTACGCCATTAGGCTACTCAATTTGTTTTAATACTTGTTTCACCTTGTGCCAAAAACCATTTTTTTCAAACCATGTCATGTATACCATTTAGACCTTTATTTTGTGCCATCATGTTATCCAATCTTGTCTAGCTTGTTTAGTTAAATCCTAGTTTTCAACGTTGAGTTTTTAATTAGCCTTATCAAGTTTGGATTCAAATATTGATTGATTTTTGTTTAGGACTTAATTAATGGGGTTAATACATAGATCTTTCTCTTTTGGGTTACTTCAGTTAGTTGATTACCCAAATTTAAAAACTATTGGTGGTTTGTTTGTTTAGAGCCTATCTTCATCATTATCTTTGCCTTTATTTGGGAGAATACAACATTTATCAAAGATCTTTTTATCTTATGTCTTATGCCAACTTATCATGTTTATTTTTGATTCGATGTGCTAGGTCTATGTCAAAGTTATTTCCAAACTTGTTAGATTAAATCCAATCACATGATACCTTTGTTTCAAGTCTAGCTTTTGATGCCATTTGGCCAAAAGTCCTAGCATAGCCTATATTTTGACTCCATGTTTGTAAAAAATACCTAGTCACTCAACATTTTCCCTTTCCTAGTTTAGACCTTATTTGGATCGCTTTGACCTAGACCTTTGACATCTCGGTTTTAATTCATATTCTTGATATTTTATACAAATGACATTTGACATTTGATGTTAGACTATTTTATGCCATGTCTTATCACAAACCATTTTGGAGATACAACTCCACTTTCAAACCATATTGGATATATAGCTCTACCCCTTTAATCAAGTTAGACTAAGCTTGAACCATTTATCTTTTGGACATAGTTTTTTAGAGTTAGTATAACTCTAAGCCTTTTTATTTCAGATATTTCATCATTTACATGGATATGTCTTGCTACACTTATGGTGGAGTCATGTACAATCTAAATTATGATATAATGGTTGCAAAAAATCCCACTAAGAACCCTTATAAAGAAATATTTTCTAAGGAGTTTTATTAATCTCCCTATAATACTCCATATGGGGAACACAGTCAAAATACACAAAATCCAAATCAAGACTTGGATTTGTATGAAGAGGCTTGTGAGGAGGACTTTGAAGACCTAACTATAGATAATGTTGTTTGGGATATGGATCCATACCTCTTTGTAATAATTAGTACATGGAACATAGTCAAGAACCAACTTATGAGATAACTCATGTCTGGGATGATATGGTTTATGAGGAAGACTTGGATGCTTTAGATTATGTAAGAAATCAAGTTTCATGACATCCTTTTTTATCTGATCATCGAATACCCCTAACCTTCCTTTGGATTATATGAGCTATCAAGCTCTATAATATCCAAGGAATACCATGACCATTTTAAGACCTCATCCTTTGGCTTGTGTGAGCAATTAAGCTTCACAACATCCCTTCATCATTTCAGGACCTAGTATTTTGGATTTTATGAGAAATCAAGACCCATAATGCCCTATCATTACCATCTCAGTACTTTGTCCTTTAGAACATGAAAGCAATCATACTCCCCAAGGCCCTACTATTATCCAACTACAAGTCATTCCTCATCCAGTACCAATCCCAACCAAACCTCAACTGATTCAATCATTGAAGACCAAGCTATGTTCAAAACTAATTTTTTCCAACTCATTGGAAACCAAAGGTAAAAAAACAAACCAATCCAAGATGTTTTTGTTGAACTAACCACTTGTGATGAATCACCTATTGATCTTATACTAGTTATCTAAGAGTCTCACACTACTGAGCCAGTCTATATCGAGTCACTTCTTGATGATTATAACCACCTTTGGAAAAATAATTACCTTGACCATGTGCTTATTTTTTAAGAGCCTCCTATTGACAAGCTAGTCTCTAAGGAGTTGTCTCTTGACTTGTTTTCCATCCTAGAGGAGTCTCACTCTGACAAACTAGTTTTTGTGGAGCCCATTATGCCATCACAGGCTATTACTTATCTAATACCAAATATTTAACAAGACAACATTGTAATAGAGTACACGTTAGATGAAGAATCATAATTAGAGTCAGGTTCTATTCTTGAACTGACATCAGATTTAACATTAGAATCACAATCAACATTAGTCTCAACATTGGATTTAGAGTCCTTTGAGTTAGAATCAGATTCAAAAGAAGAATATGTTCATGGTTGTTATAAAATTGGTTACACATGCCTTGCAGATAAATTTTAATACATTTATGATCCTTCTATAATTTTTTGAGGATGATTAATTTAGATTTGACACAAGTTATCCTAGTATCTTCTACAAGGATTGTGAAACCTCTCCCCATTCTATTACCATTCCACAGGCCATTACCCTCAACTAAGATAGCCATATTATTGACATTCCATCTCCTGTAAGTGTCAATTGGGACTGACAAAATCACACATTTTTGAAATACATCCATGGTTACATAGTAGTTGAAGAATAATAAGGAGTCCAAGACCACATTCATATAGCAAAAAAACACTCTCTTAGTGAAACCTTTTAGAATGTGATAGGGGATGATCAAAGTCACAACTCAACATCTTCTAGTGAAACTTTTTTGGAAGCGCTAGAAGATAATAAAATTCAAAAGTGAATATTCTTTATTGAAACCTTCTCAAAGGAACTATGAGATAATCAAGACAACTTCATTCATGAAAACCTCTTTGAGGTACCAATAGCTGAGCACAAAATTTATTCATTGCTTGATGAAGACAAAATCAAAGATCAAATCTAAATAACTTCCAAACTATAGCCTAATCAAATGGTAGCTACTCTCAAGATCAAACAAAAGAAAAATTTGGTGGTCTTATTCAGAGAAAAAGTCTTTGGCCCCATCACAACTAAAATTATGTCAAATCTAGCATTAACAACATTACGTATGACAAAAAGTCCTGATCTTCATTTGTTTCCCCACCATTATACATTCCATTATCATCTACCATTCCATTTCACAATCAAACCTACATCCATTATTTGTCCTTGTTTACCATCCATGGATGCACTTTCCTTTGTATAGGCTATATAGATACCTTGTATCAACATTTGAAAGAATAAAAATTAATGACCAATGAAGATCACAAAAACATTATTGACAACCAAATATGTAGCTAGTTCTTGATAGAGTAACTATTTAGATGAGGTGTGGGATAGAAATTAACATGATCAAGTATTCTATTTATATCATTTATTGATTATGATGTGCATCTCCCTATTGGTAGGAATGATAGAATCAAAAACCACACCCAAGCCAAAAACATGTACCATGTCATTACCATTGTTACATATCCATTTGCCATTATCACAGATCCTGCCATTCACCACATCACTTGGGTGAAACCCTCTTACTATTTTATCCAATCTATTTAGATCATCATTATTTGTATAAATACCATGTCATCCTATCATTCCACTCTTATCTACACCAAAGCCTATTTTTAGTCATCTTACACAATCCTATTTTGATCTTGGTTCATTTGGTTCTTCTCGCACCTTTTATGGGGGGATTTTGATCAAGTTTCAATAATCAATCTAATCCATGTTTACAATGACACTTTATGAAAGTAGTGTGATAGTTGATCTAGCAAGGTATCTTTCATTTTACATCCTGTATTAGGTTTGTTCATGTGAGCCTAATTATAACTGCCTATGGGCAAATTAGTGTTTCACTAGTCTTGCTACTAATTATAACTACCTATGGGTAAATTAGTATCATTGACTTATGCCATTGTATCCTAGATATAACCACCTATGGGAAAACTAGGGGAAACACTTGTTTATCATTCATTATTGCATCACCTTGCCATTACTATTTTCATTTGACTAGCCATTTGCTGATTTTGAGAACTTGTTGGGACCTAGTTGGTTTTTGCTCACCTATTGTGTGGATAGAGTTACTATGACTTGAGGTCATTTTAAGACTATTTGGGTCATGCTCAATTCATGTTGAGGTCACCTCAGTCCCCCTTTTCATACACTCTCACCATTTTTCAAGTGACCTAAGCCAAATGCTCTCACCATTTTGTAAGTAGGTGTCTTGTCATTCTCTAAAGAGCTAAGACACCTCAAAATGCCAAAAACATTCATAACATTTCAAAAATTCAAAAACATTTGTCCTGTCTAAGCCTAGTCAATTATCCTTGATCTACCTTATTAGGGCATTATCATTGTTAGGATGCTTTCTTTTGCTTTTATTTTTGGCCTTTCTATATGTTTGTTTATTTCAAGTTATTTATTTATTTATTCACTTGCCTTTTTTTTTTTTAGCATTTTTGCCTTGACTCAGTCTATATGTGTTCATTGGGTGATTCCTTGAGCACATTACTCTTTTGTCTATCCATATTCATACATCAATATTATCATCATGGTTTTTATAATTGGTGTATTATTTTTGAGTGTTTTTTGGATATCAAGAGTTAGCCCTTATACATATTTTGGCCAAGTCTTCATGGTGTTCTATCATGAAGCCTACTATCACATGCTATGGAAAAAATTAGATTCAATAAGGTCTATAATCAATGGAGCCACAAAAGTTTCTCCTTGGTACCTTGGTAAATCCTCCCATCCCACCCTTGATCAAATCAACCCATTGACCATTCTAGTTATATCATTACTAATCAAGAAGAGCATCTCCTCCTTGGTAGGTAAAATTAAATCATTCACACTAATCAATATTATTCTTCTATTCATCTCTTTTATCACTTTATACCCACTCATATTTAATCTATATTCCAAGTTATATCCTTGAGTTATGCTTGTTAATTATCCCTAACTGGGGCACCATCATCTTTACCCAATCTAGGTCCTCTTAATGATTATAATCGCCTATGGGCAAATCATTATTTTGACTTTAAATCTTGATTATAATTGCATTTGGGTAAATCAACATCCTTTTTACATCAATGCATGCAAGCATTTTCTTATTTGGATTAATCTCAACCACAGGTTAATTCCACCTTTCTTCTTGCTTCTTTTTGAGGGACTTTCCATCAACAAATGTGATGGCCGCTCCCTCGAGGGGGCATCATCATAGGATTCCCAAAACCATTTGGAGCTTTGTTCTTCAACCATCATCTTATTTTTGGAATATAGGCCATTTATCATTCTTTGAGAAGACATTACTTTGCCTATGGTTTACAACATCTTCTAAAATAGGGGAAATTTATAAACACCTAAAACTAGCCATCGATAACCTCCAGCCAGGGTTTTGGCCAATTTCCACTTAAAATGCATAATTTGTCCTAAATACACTAAAACATGATAATTGATGTGAAACTAACATATTCAAGTACCAATTTTGGCTAGGGTATACCTAAATGGGGTAATGAAATTTATGGTCCAACTAACTTTGATCATATCATTTTGAGTCAAAATACCAATTTTGCACCTGGGTGCTCTGGATTGATCTTTCCTATCAAATCTTTTACACAAGACATGTGCCTTTGTTATTTCTTGTTGGTAAAATACTAAATGAGATAATGGATCTAGTGTAGTTGACATCTCATTCCAATTCCAATCTAATCAAATTTCAAACCAATAATAAGGCATTCTGATCGATTTGAGTAATTTGTGCACAAAGTGCTTAATCATGCTTAAGAGCTAATTAACTAAAATCAAGGCCTAATAAAAAATTTAATGGAAACTAGTTGAAAACTTATTTTTTAAAATGAATATTGAATATCTACATCATCAGGTGACCTTATTTTTTGGGAAGGCATCCCTAAGCCATAAATTCCAAAAATATCAAGATTCATGCCCTCCATGCCTCATCAATGCCTTCCATGATGCCCTCCATGCCTCTTAATTGCCCCTTATTCCAATTTCATGATGAGGATAATTAAAAACTTAATTAAAAAAATTGAATTAATCCTCAACCACACATCTCAATCTTAGGATGGATGGTTTAGGTTGATTCTAGACTTTCTCAAAAATCTATAAATAGGAGGCCTTACCACATAATTTCTAAGCTATTTTTGGTGCAAAGTTATAATGCAAAAATATCTTTAAGGAGCCATTGAAACTAGTGTTAACATGGTAAATTAATTCCAATCTAAGTCAAGCCACAAGCTAAAGGTGCCAAGGAGAGATGGAGGTAGCCAAGCTTCCAATGCCAAGGACTTCATGAGCAAAAATGAGCAAGCCACTACAACAAGAATTTTGGAGCATCTAAAGAAGGTAAAAGAGGTTTCTTTTGAATTGTAGTTGTGTGTTTTATTCATGTTTGTTAACTAAGCTCTCCCTAGTGTCTAGGCCTAGATATGTTATGCTAGTTAGTGTGTTTATTTCATTTTTTTTCATTTTAAAACTAACACCATACTAACCATCCTCTCTTGAGTCAAATTCTTAGATCACAGGTTTGTTCTTTTTGGCCTTAAGATCATATCCTAAAAGTTTGGTGCTTCTATGACTTATGTGCATCAATTTATATGCCTTCAAAGTTAGATTTAAAAAACAAGACGTTTATACTAAAGCTCAGGCAAAACCAACTCTTTTCATCTTAAATTTTGATGGTTACACCACTATCAATGATGGTCATACAAACATCATATGATGGGAGTAAGGATGTCATTTTTGATATCATGAACTAGCCATTAACTTTCAAATAGTGGGTCCTAGTTGATCTAAATTTTTTTGTGGCATCATATATTTAAATCTAATGGTAAGTGGAGGTCAAAGGGTTAGCTAATCTCAAGAGAGAATGTAGACATGACAAGTGTCAAGGGCACATTTAACTGGTACAAGATTGATGATCCATGGGTATTTTTACCTTTTGAAATCAATAGAG
This sequence comes from Torreya grandis, assembly GCA_037957365.1. Taxonomy (NCBI): domain Eukaryota; kingdom Viridiplantae; phylum Streptophyta; class Pinopsida; order Cupressales; family Taxaceae; genus Torreya; species Torreya grandis. Next base: position 1,099,592 of record JARHVA010002811.1, read on the forward strand.
TGAGATGAGTTAAATGTTAATGAACTAAATTAGATTTATACAACCTAACAAATCAAAGGTGAGTACAAGATTCTTGATAGAGGTTGGGAAGCTATTTTTCAACCATGAACATAGGGTTTTGTAGCGTTCTTTATCATGACTAGTTTGTCATTTCTGAATAAGGGTCTATGTAATGAAGTCTTAGCTTTCATAGAGAAAAATTAGGATATAGATGGTGTGTTATGGTCTATGGGTCTGTTCTAGTATAAAGACTATAGGAAAACCAATGACCTTAGATTGATATTCCATTTGTAAGTGACCATGATTATGGAATATATTTAGGTATTCAATGTAAAGGGCCTCATCTATCAACATGGCCCTATCATTGACAAAGCAAGTACTCTATCATTCAAAGATGGCATATCTATATTACCTTTAAGGCATGATGATTTGAACCCTATAATGAATAACCAGTGGTAGATGATATGGAAAGTAAATTCAGACACACTTCAATATCTTCGTCACTAATGTTAGTTGCATGAAAAGGACCCTTCTCTCCATTTTGACACACATTAACAAACTAGTCATGAGTAGTTTTGATTCAAGACAAAATTAAAATGACTTGATCTTATCATTATAGCTACCATGGATCATCATAGAGAGAATAATGTAATGATGCAATGGAGTGGAGTGATCTGGCTCAATCAAGAAGAGTTTGAGTGAGATTGATTTATGGAGGCAGTTTTAATAGCTTTTCAAATGGATTTGAACTCATTTTGATTCCCTTTTGAACACCAAAATTCCCTCTCTCTTTCTTCCCTTATACTATAAATATATCCTTTGAGATATTTTTTTGTATCCCTTAGGTTGGTATGACTAGACTATGCTAGAATTATTTTTGATGACTCTTGGAGTAGTGAATAGAGTATTTTTTAGTCTTTCACTAATATATATTTAGTGTTCTATGTTTGTTTAATTAGGGTGAGTTTGGAGAGGTCCTATGTAAACACTTTGAGGACAAGAGTGATCATATTTAACTTGTGAAACAACTTACAACAATCAAAAGATCCCCTCATGAGTTCATGGTGGATTTCAACTATAGATTCCAAGAGACCTAGGATAGAATTCTTAAAGTGACCAAACCTACACCCAACTATTATTTTCTATACTATTTAAAGGCTCTCAATTTTAATGTAGCTATAATTATTCAATCCATGGGAGGGAACACCGTTCTTGGAGATTTTGAAGTAGCAATTAGGGATGAAAATTGCCTTATATAATTAGGCAAGTTAGCTTTAAGGCCACGAATGCCTCTCTTTATAGAGATACATCCTCTTACCCTAACTATTTATACAATTCCAAATTCAATGAAGTTTTATTAGACAAAAGGTGAGCAAACTAATAGACTAGGAAAAATAGAGAGTCTTCTCAAAGCCTAGAGCAACAAGTTGGTTACAATGGAAAGGCTAGGCCATATGAAAATAATAATAAATTTTTTTAGTACAGTAGGTCACCCTATCAACCCAATAAATTAGGATAAGGGTAGAAGCCTTAGTCAAGTAAATATAATCGCAATGCTCCAAGTAATTATAGAGATGTTGTGTTAACTCAAGAAAAATATGCTCAATAAGGTCTGTGGCAGTTAGAGGGATAGTCTAATGGGATGGTGATGGCCACTATGAAGACATGTATCAAGACCCTAGTTAGTAGCATGATATTTCATTATAAGGTCACTATATGATTCCTCCTCCACTAAAATACCCCCAAATGAGTCAAGAAAACATTACTACCATGTCATAGTTAGAATCTCAAAGCCAACAAGGGAACATGAGTGGAACACTAACCGATACCACATGCATGAATTTTAAAGAAGGAGAATATGTGTTTGAGCATGTAGCATCCAATATAGGATAATCTTCGTAGAGGATAAATGAACCATTTACAAATTAGACAAGGGTTAAGAAGAGGATGTTAGAGGATAACTTGGGGAAATCTAATATTTCTTCATCATTTCCATAGACTAGTCAACAACCTACTTATTTATATGTAGCATCTATGGATCCTAAAAATCAACAAGTGCCCCAACCTCATGGATAGTATTAGAAGTCCCCCTTCATTCCTCATGTTACACAAATGATAAGTGACGCTTCCACTTCCAAAGTGTAGTCCAAAGGTACTAGTATTCCCTTTAATATAGTGGATTATTTGAAGAAAGATAATTTAACTATGTCAATATATGAGGCTCTATCTATCCCAAGGAAAAAGGAGATTCTCCAATAAGATCTCTCTAATCTTTCTCATGGGCAAAAGGTAACTGATAAAGTGAACACTATTTTCATCAATAATAGTCAACCTAACTAAGCCCCTAGCTAGGATCCCAATCAAATTCCAGGAAAAATTCAACCTCAAATTTTTTTCATCCTTGTAAGGTTGTTAAACTTGCCTAACTTTATCTATCAACCATCATAGGGGATTTTTTTTACATGATTGCATGATAGACTCAGGTGCTTCAACCTTAGTTATACCTAAAGCCATAATAAACAAGCTTGACCTCTAATATGTGCCTAATGATAAAGGGGTCCTCTAATTAGATGGATCCCCCACTAAGATATTAGTCATATTGAAAGATATGTCGATTACATTAGTTTCCTATCTAAATTTTGTCATTAAGCAAGATGTAATGGTGGTAGACCTACCTTCATATTTTTCCCTATGCTTGTATAATGACTTTATTAATAAGATTGGGTAATATTTTTCATCTTATTTGTCATACATGGTTTTTAGAACTAGTTATAGAACCAAAGTCACTATAAGGTCTGAGCCTATTGCTAGGTTACACCTAGAAACCTCTATGTCCAATCTTGTAAATACCAACTATGCCAAATTTAAAGAGGTTGAAGAGGTTATTGAATGAGAACCCCATGATCATCTTGAAGGCATCTCAGATCTATACTTAGATGAATGGGAAAATAAGAGTCATGGATTTGATCCATATAACAACATTGAAGAGATAGACTTAGGAATATACTACATGCATGAGGAAGGTGATGCAATACCTTCCTTAACTAACACTGCTCAGGAAAAGGATGGTGTATGGATTTTGTTTTTTTATGGCTCCACATCAAATAATGGAAGTAGAGTAGGAGCCATGTTGATTTCACCCTAAATTCAAAAGTATCATTCTTCCACAAGACTCCAATTTAATTGCACCTCAAATATAACTAAATATGAAGTTCTTTTGCATGGTTTAAAAAAATCAAGAAAGAGAGGTATCCAACTCCTCCAAATTAAAGGTGATAGTGAACTTGTAGTATAATAGGTGAGAGGATTGAGTGTAGTAAAAAATCACCATTTGAAAACATATAATCATCAGGTATGGGATCTCATGGAGGATTTCTTGAAATTTGATATCCAGTCCATACCAAGAAAAGCAAACTAGCATGCAGATAGGTTTTCTACCATTGGTGCCTAATATGAAATAAAAGGAGTGAAAGGCAACCAAACAAAAGATAAGGTCAAAGTTATATGTAGACTAGTTGTACCTAAAAATGATGTGATTTGGCAAGTCTTTGAAAATGATGATCAAGTCAGTTTTCTAATGTAAGAGGAAAAATTCTCCCATAAGAATGAAATCAAGTTATATAATCAATATTGTTGTACCCAAAAAATGTCACTCATTTTTGGGACAACATATGAGCTATTTTGGTCTAGCAAAAGACAAAATTATCTCTTCCCATTTCAAAAAATTGTTCTAAACTTTCAAAATTGGGAATTATTCAAGCTTTTTCAGTTAAAGGACTAATATGTTCAACATGTTCAATGGCTTTAACAAGTGAGTTCTAGAAAAGGAGCAGGTTCCTCAACACTTAAATGCTTTTGAGGCTAGTTCAATGCCTTGGTTCAACTAAAAATGTTCATCGATAAGCTTCAAAGAAGGATTGAACCATTGAACCATCGAACCCCACTTCTAAAAAAGTTTAAATTTTCAACGATGTCAGCAAGCTTCAAGAGTTAAGCACTTTGGCCAAATTTTCAAAGCAGTTGGTTCAACATAGTTAAAGAGCTTGGTTTAAGCAGTCAAATAAATAAGTAGAAAAAAAGGAATGAACCATTAAACTGTTGAACCAAAGTTGGTTCAATCAGTCAATTCAAATGGCAAGTTCAAAGGAGTTCCCCAAAGCTGAAGAGACAAGGGCCCTTGTAGAGGGCAGTGGCAAAAGTGACTAAGGCAAAAAAATTTGAAGCAAAATCCCATCAGAGCCTAGTGGATGCTACCAAGTGTCATCTATCGAGCCCCATTATACTTTTTTTCTAAGAGCTACAAAAGTTGCCATGTGTCCCTTGTAAGATAAATATATCATGCCATGTGTCCCTTGTAAAGATGATGCATGAATCCAAGTGAGTCCCAAGTGTATCTATAGTGTTTCTAAAGCTTGGTAAAAGCCACCACATGTTATCTTTTATGGGACTCTCAAAAGGAATCCAAAGCCTTTATAAGTTAAGCTGATGCTGCCACATGTCCTCACCTATTTCAAAGTGGATACTGCCATGTGTCACCTGTTGAGATCGGTAGAAAATTGACTAAGACAAAGCCAAAAAAAAAGTGCCCTTGCAGAGGACATTAAACCAAGCTAAGTGCCCTTGCAGAGGGTAGTGAGAAAAGGTAGACATAGGGAATTCCTTTGGAAAAGTTCCCATGACAAAATGGTTAAGGCAAAAATCCTTCAAACTTTTTGTCTGAAGGAATTCACCTGAGAAGAAAGCCCGATAGAAAGCCCGATGGAAAACAGAGGCAAAGTGAAGGAAGATTTCCTTTGGATAAATTGTCTGAAAGAATTCCTTTAGACTTTTTGTCCAAAGGAAAAGTCCACTGAAATAGAAAACCCATAGAGGAAATAAAAGCCTAAAAAACATGCCACGTGTCCCTTATTAAGTTGTAATGGAACATGCCACATATCCCTTATTAAGTTACAATGGAATGCGCCATGTGTCCCTTACAAAGTGTAGCAAAAGCTGCCATGTGTCATCTATTGAGACATAATTTCTAGTAACTTTCAAAGTAGTAGAACATGTCACGTGTCATCTACAAAACTCAGTGGAGGCTGCTAAGTGTCAACATCTATAACTTCTTCTTTTTATTGAGTAAGGACTATGGTGCATCTCAGGTAAGTGGCTAAACTCAAGCAGAACGTGCCAAGTGTTAGAATCTGAGTGAATCTAAAATGAGTCTTGAATGTTTCTATAGTATAGCCAAAGCTTAGCAGAGACTGCCACATGTTCTCTTTTGCAAGACTTTCAAAAATGTTTCTAAAGCTTCTATAGACAAGTGGAAGTTGCCACGTGTCTTGTTATAACTTAGTGGAGTGCAAAAAGTGTCTGCATATGCATCTTGAGTTTCTTACAAATTTTCAAATCTTCTTTCAATAAGCATCTCTTAGAGTCCCGTAGATGCTGCCAAGTGTCTTGATATATTTTACAATGGAATGTGCCACATGTCAATTGTTAAGATCAGTGAAAAGTGACCAAAGAGTAGAGAAGCAATTAAACCAAGGATCCAATTAAACCAAGGACCTGATTCAATAGTCAAGAAAGGAAGAACAATGAAGAAAGACCACAAATATCCATGCATGAGATATGTTTCTAGAAGTAGTCCACCAAGTGGACATTGGAGAACATGGACATTCAATGGCATGACCCATTTCTCTATATTGAGAAAAGTAAATGGGAAAATACACTTGATTCCAGCATATCTTCTTGACAAAATTTAAAATGTATTCAAGGCATTGAATGCAACATGATGTGTTACTTCTCCCAAGTCTTTCTTAGAGGGCTATATATTGAACTCTCTCTTATTATTTTAGGGAGATCTCTCTCTGTTATCAGAAACAAAACTCTGCCCAAATTGAAAGGCATTACTGAGACTTTGAGCTCAAATTGTTGATCATATTTCATTATTTGAATAAGAAAACAAGTGACTTTTTAGACTTTATGCTGAAATAACTTAGCTATTGGGGAAATTGTTCTTGTGTCTATTTCCTTAATACATTTTTTGTCTATTTAATTGAATAAGCAGAATTAGTGAAAATAATTAGGAAGGTGTCCTGAAGCTAGCTATGGAGAGACTTTGTGCCCCCATAATTGCCTTTAGTGTGTTTTTATTTTATTTCTATGTAAAGGATCTTGGGATGACTTTGTGTCCTCATTATCCTTTGTATTTCACTCTTTAGCAACTGAGGTGGAGACTTTGTGCCTCATTTCATTTTGTTGTGTTATTGTGCCCTATTATAGTTACTTATCATCACCTAAAAGATTCCTTTTGTCTGTTGAACAACACTTCTGAAAGAAGAGGAGTGTCTTTTATCATTTCATTAGGATTTATCCTTTGATTTGTGAACATCATCTTTGAAAAAAGAGAGATGGATGGTTTATCTTACCCTTGAGTGTTATTTTTTGTTTATATATATATATAGTATATAACTCCCACATATTTATAGGGAACCTCCCCTTGATGAAAGGAGAGATTAGTCCCCTTTTGATGTGGTAAACCTGCACATTTGGCTGACCAATCTTTTTGTTGTGGTTGATTAGACCTATTTTTCTCATCAGTATGTTAATTGACAAAATATTCACCCAACAATTTTTGGCAACTCCGCTGGGGAAGTTTGTACAATCTAAAGCCTCAAGTTTCAGATTGAAGCAGTCTGTACCCTTATCCATTATAGACTCTGGCAACTCTGCTCGATGTCTTACCCATTATCATTATACCCTTACCATATTTATCCATTTTTATTATATAATCTTCTCACCAAACTAGATCTATTGGGAAAGAATGCGTAGTTTAAAGCCTCAGTTTCAAGCTAAAGCAGTGCCAATTCTTTTCCATTTTTGTTTTAAAATTTGGTAGAGCCACGATATACATGAAGCTAAAGGGCTAAAGGTATTATTAACCCTATATTCGAGTCGATACAAAAAAGTAATTTTGATCTATTTCCTTCACCATCTCAGCTCCAATGAACTAAGAGCTTTCCTCCTACTAAAGTCAAGTCTCCATTACCAAGCAAAGCATCCACTTCTACTATTAATAAAGCTTTGCCAATACTTACCCCTCTGAGATTTATTACCCTTTTTCATAGTCATACAATGGTAGTTCAAGGCCCCTGGGGTAATTCTTTTGGCCCCCTCAATCTTACTCCACCTCTGCATGAGCTTCCATGCAGCTCAAGAAAGAATTTCCCCAAATTATATGGTGATGGGAGAGTTCATCCTGATGAACACATTGCAGCTTTTAACATATCTTGTGGTGTGATTGGAGTGTAGTATGAGGATGTAGTAGTCAGGATATTTATAGAGACACTACAAGATACTATTGCAGATTGGTTTTACCATCTGCAGGCTCAGTCAGTAACTGACTGGAACACCCTCAAAGCCAATTTTGAATCTAGATTCAAACCTATAGAAGATGCACATGCCCTTCTATCCCAACTCACACAAATGAATAAGGAACCTCATGAACCAATGAGAGATTTCATAGCCAAATTTGACAAGCTGAGGAGTAGAATCCCTATAATTACTTGACCTACAGCTGAGAATTTCAAATGTTTCTTCATTACTTCTCAACTACCTAAAGTGAGTTTCCTATTGAGACGTGCTAGTCAAATAGACCTTGTTATAGCTCAAGATTTGGCTACTAAGGTAGAACATGATCTCATCTTGGTAGGAAAAATAAGGAGAGATCCTAATAGAAATAGACCCTCATCATCTTTTGAATATCCATCTACAGGCACCACTGATCCAATGGTGCAAAAGTTGGCAAATGAGTTGCTTGCTCTCAAAAAGAAAATGGTGCAAGGAATGTCTTCTGCTCCTTCATACAGAGATATGCCAAGGAGGACATTCCCAAATTAGTCATACTAGGGCAATGTTGCTAGGAATCAAGGGTAGCTAAATCATCTTCCTCCCCCATAGGGAAAACTTGCCATTGAAGCACTTCTAGCCAATTCAATAGTTTGATATCTTGAATCAGAATCAAATTTCTCTTTCTAGCTTGAATTGAGTCAAGAAAATGATGATGATCTCCTTGTAGAAGACTAAGAAGAATTAGCTAGTGACTCCAATGTTGGTTTCCTAAATTACCAAGATAAACTTAGAAGTAAAGGAGAAGCATTTGATGGATCATACGTAGTGTTTACTAGGTCACAAAAATAGTCAACTCAACAAGCTGATAAGGAAAAAATGGAAGAACTTTCTTAGCCTACAATTTCAATTTCTAAATGGGGAACCACCCTAACTTTCCAATCAAAGGACTTGGTGATCACCAAAAAGGTATGTACATCAAGTTTGCCTTCACCTTTAACTTTAATTTCACAAATTAGTCTTGCCCCCTATAAACTAGAAGGTTGAATTACCTTCCTCTATTCCTAGTCCAATTCAGTCATTTGACATAATTGATCATGTCAAGAAAACCAAAATTCAAATGACTGAGTTTGAATATTTACAATCCAATCCTGAGTAACTGGATAGGTTAGTTGAGTGTGTAAAGAATAAGGCCATCCCTGTAGAACAAGATGTTAAGAAAGTAATTCATGATCCCCCAAGGAACATGTCCATCCCAAACAATCTTGTCATTACTCCTCCTACTACCCCTGGGAAAATAGAGCCTTTCTATGTTTCCCTGTTGATAAATAGTCACAAGCTGAGTAATTGCATCATTGATTCTAGAGATTCATACAATGTCATGCCTACTAAAGTAGCTAAATCCCTTGGCCTCACATTGACCAAAACATTTGGTAGATGTTTCTCCATGGAGAATAAGCATGTACCACTACTAGGGCAAATCAAAGATGCCCAATTTGCATTTGTAGCCTTTTCAGACAAAATAATCAAGATGACAGTTTTATTGGCTGATGTCCCAGCATCTTATGGTATTCTACTAGGGTGAAATTTCTATAAGGATGTTGGTGGAGAATTGAACATGGACTTATCTAAAGCAAGGATTCCTATAAAAGGCATCATGCAGAGGCTACTTCTTGAAAAGGAATCAAAATATATTATCACTTAGACATCATGCCCTAAAGCTCAAATTTTGTTTGAGTCTTTAGGCATGCATAAGTAATTTCTATCTACAAACAAAGTTCATGAAGCATCTGATGAAGCTCTTGAAAGTGTCAACCCAAAAATTAGTTCAGCTGGAACAATAGAAGAATTGGTGAAGTGTAATGGGAATGTAGAAGAATTTTCTCCTCTAAATGAAAAATATTTTAAAGAAAATGTGGTGTCTAATGAAGTGTGGATTTTGGAATTTGATGGCAGATGCTCCTCTACCAGTTCAAGAGCTGGGATTGTGTTGATATCTCCTCAAGGAGATATTTTCCCATACTCATATAAGTTAAAGTTTAGCAACACCAATAACATAGCTGAATATGAATCTCTATTGCTTGGATTGAAGGAATCTCGAGACAAAGGTGTCAAACTCCTTCATGCCAAAGGGGATGCTAAACTCGTGGTTTGTCAAGTAAGAAACTTATATCAAACCAAAAATAAAAGATTACACCACTACTGCAATCTATTATGGGATCAAATTGAAAGATTTGATTCTTTCAACATCACTACCATACCTAGGGAATTCAATGACTGAGCTGATGCACTTGTTTCAATAAATCTCGTAGTTCCTCACTCAGACTTTAAAGAAGATAGGTACACCATTGAATTAGTTTTTGACCAAGTTTGCTTGACAATGTTGATCATTGGCAATTATTCAATGATGATCACCGAATCATTACCTTCCTAGAATAAAAAGATAGCTTTGAATGACTACACTTTAAAGGCAGTGAACCTCACAAGCCTAAACCAGCCCCTGAATCAAGTTTAGATGCAAATGAAGAATTCTTACAACTAAAAGGGAATAAGAGTCCCAAAGGCCTGGTTTTTCTTGAGAAATTGTTTGATAAACATGATAGGTTTGTCAAATAACAACAAATAGATTTAAGCTCCTCTCAGGGATTTGATAAAATAAATCTGACTACCAAAGAAAATATCAAGATGGTAAACATTGGGAAGTGCTACACTCAGGAAGAGAACTTCAAGTTCACAACTTTTCTTAGTCAATACATGGACATCTTAGCATATTCCTATGATGACTTGAAATCTCTCAGGCCTGATGAAATTTGCCATGACATTCCTTACAAAGCTGACTCAGTGCCTTATAAGTAAAAATATAGACAGTATAATCTGAAGATATCAGGTACTATTCTGTCTAAGATACCAAAAATGTTAAATGCTAGAATCATTTTCCCAATCCATCATTCCACATGGATTGTAAACATAGTGCCTGTAAGGAAGAATAATGGCAAAATTCACTTCTATGTGGATTTTAGAAATTTAAATCAGTCATTCTTGAAGGATAACTATCCTTTACCAATCATGGATCAGGTGCTTCAGATAGTGACTAGTTTAGAGATGTTATCAATGCTAGACGGCTTCTCAAGATATAATCAGGTTAAAGTTGGTGAAGTAGACCAACACAAGACTACCTTCCCCACACCTTAGGGCACATTTGCATATAAAAGGATGCCTTTTGGCTTGATAAATGCCAGTGCCACCTTTCAGAGAGCAGTGGACCTTGATTTCAAGGATGAGATGGGTAAATTAATTGTGGTATACCTTGATGACTTAACCATATTTTTTAAGCATCGCCCAGATCATATATGCCACTTGCAATAAGTGCTAGAGTGTTGCCACCAGAATAGCATTTTCTTGAACCCCAAGAAGTCTATTTTTGGAGTAATAGAGGGAAAACTTCTTAGACATATTATGTACAAAGAAGGCATAAAGATTGACTCAAATAGAGTCAAGTCTATCCAAGAGCTTACCTTGCCCACAAGTAAGACTTTTGTTCACTCTTTCTTTGGAAAGGTGAATTTCTTATGAAAGTTCATCCTCGAGTTTGCTGAGAAGACTCAACACATTGTAAATATGATGAAGGGAAAGGCCACCTTTAGCTAGACTAAAGAAGGCAAGTCAGCATTTGAGGATATCAAGACTGCCATTACCCACGCCCCAACTCTAGTTTGCCCAGGTTATAACAAAGAGTTCACCATATACAATTATGATTTTGAACACACACTTTTAGGAATTTTGGTTCAACAGAATAAAGAAGGTATGGAAGCTCCCATTTATTTCATGAGCTTCCCTCTCAAGGCTCATGAGATAAAGTACTTAAACATGGAGAAGCATGCCTATGGAGTGGTGAAGGTAGTCAAGCATTTCCGCTTCTACATCCTGAATTCACACACTATTGCCTTGGTTCTTGACACCACAATCAAGTCCATATTAACTCAGTAGGAGTTTGGGATGAAAAGAGGCAATTGGATTGCAAAGATTTAGGAGTTTGATCTAGACATCAAGTCAACAAAGTCGGTATGGGGAAAAGGTCTATGCCAATTAATTGTTGATAACAAACTAGAAGAAAAAGAACATGAAGAAGCAAAGGTGGAAGACACACTGACAGTCCTCTTTGTCTTCACTATGAATGAGTGGTATTCAGGTATTGCTCATTTCCTTACTTATGATGAGTGTCTTGCTTACTTATCTTACAAAGAAAGGAGGACTATCAAGGTGAAAGCTAACAATTTTGTCTTTTGGAACAATAGCTTGTACAAGAGGAGCCTTGACGGAGTGTTCCTTTGTTGTGTAGACAAGGAGTAGCAAAGCCAACTTTTGAAATCCTTCCACAATCTAGCCTGTGGAGTACAATTTTTTGCTCCTGTGATTGCCCATAAAATTCTATGAGCTAGGTATTATTGGCCAACTCTTTTCCAAGATGCATATAAGTGGGTAAGGAAATGCGAACTTAGTTAGTAGTTTGTTGGAAGACCCAAGCTAGCTTCCCTACCTCTCAAACTAGTGGTCATAGAGGAACCATTCCAATAATGGGGAATTGATTTTATTGGAGCTATAAACCCATCTTCAAGTGCTAGACATAATTATGTCCTTACAACAACTGACTACTTCACCAAGTGGGTGGAAGTAATTCTAACCAAACATGCTACTTTAGAAGTAGTGCAAAATTTCCTCAAGAAGAATATCATTTATAAGTTTGGATTCCCAACCAAGATTGTTACTAACAATGTAGCTTGTTTCACTTCCAAGGAGATTACACAATTCTATTTCTACTATGAGATTACACTCTCCCACTCTTTTGATTACTTTCCACAAGGGAATGAATAAGTTAAATCAAGTAATAAGAACCTAGTGACTATCATCAAGAACCTAACCGATGACAATCAAAGGACATGGCATAAATCATTGATTGATGCTCTATGGGTAGATAGAATTATACCAAAGAGAGTAATTGGTATGTCTACTTTCCAACTTCTTTATGGTATCAATGTTGAGATACCAATCACCTTGGAATTGCCAACATTAAAATTGGCTAAGGCAATTGAAGATCAGACATGTGAAAGCCCCCTTGATAAGAGGATCATGTGCCTAACTGAGTTGGATGATCAGAGAACTATGCTAGTAGACCAAATTGCTGCACATCAAAGTCTAGTGAAGAAGCTCTTTGACCAAAAGGCAAAAAACCATGATTTCCAGGTTGGAGATCAAGTCCTATTGTGGGACAAGAGAAGAGAACCAAAGGGAATGCATGGGAAGTTTGATTCTCTTTAGAGAGACCCATTTATTATCCATTAACATAATGGTGAAAATAGCTTCCTATTGAATTATCAAGATGGCACACTCTTTTCTCTGCCTCACAGTGGATAGCATCTGAAACACTTCAATTCTTGAAGTACCACCTCATTTCATATGTGTGTGTGTGTGTGTGTGTGTGTGTGTAGTTTTTAGTTTCATTTTATTTTATATATTTTAATTTTTGACTCCTTTCATTCATGAGTAACATGACTCTGTAGCCCAATGGCACACATGAAGACACTGGAGATTCTAGATTCTACTCCCTTTATTTCTTTTTACAATTGATGGAAGTTCCCCAACTGGAGCCAACTATTGTACTCAAAAAATTTCACTCATTTTTGGGACAACATATGAGCTATTTTGGTCCTAAAAGACAAAATTATCTCTTCCCATTTCAAAAAATTGTTCTAAACTTTCAAAATTGAGAATTATTCAAGTTTTTTCAATTAAAGGACTAACAAGTTCAACATGTTTAATGGCTTCAACAAGTGAGTTCTAGAAAAGAAGCAGGTTACTCAATACTTTGATGCTTTCGAGGCTGGTTCAATGCCTTAGTTTAACTAAAAATGTTCATTAGTAAGTTTCAAAGAAGGATTGAACCATTGAACCATCGAACCCTACTTATAAAAAGGTTCAAAGGTTTAATGGCATTAGCAGGCTTCAAAAGTTAAGTGCTTCGACCAAATTTTCAAAGTGGTTGGTTTAACATGGTTAAAGAGCTTGGTTCAAGTGGTCAATTGAATAAGTAGAAAAGATGGAATGTACCATTAAACCATTTAACCAAAGTTGGTTCAATCAGTCGATTCAAGCGGCAAGTTTAAAGGAGTGCCCCAAAGCCAAAGAGACAAGTGCCCTTGTGGAGGGTAGTGGCAAAAGTGACTAAGGCAAGAAAAGCCCAAAGCAAAAGCCTGTCAGAGCCTAGCAGATGCTTCCAAGTGTCATCTATCGAGCCCCATTATACTTTGTTTCTAAGAGCTATAGAAGTTGCCACATGTCCCTTGTAAGATAAACAGATCGTGCCAAGTGTCAACATCCACATGAATCCAAGTGAGTCCCAAGTGTATCTACAGTGTTTCTAAAGATTAACAGAAGCTACCACGTGTCATCTTTTGTGGAACTCTTAAAAGGCATCCAAAGCCTCTATAAGTTAAGTGGATGTTGCCACGTGTCCTCACCTATTTCATAATGGATTTTGCCATGTGTCACCTATTGAGATCAATAGAAAATCAACTAAGGTGAAGCCAAAGGAAAATGTGCCCTTGCAGAGGACATTGAAACAAGCTGAGTGCCCTTATGGAGGGAAATGAGTAAAGGTAGACATAAGGAATTCCTTCAGAAAAGTTCCTACGGAAAAATGGTTAAGGCAAAAATCCTTCAGACTTTTTGTCTAAAGGAATTCACCTGAGAAGAAAGCCTAACACAAAACCTAATGGAAAGCAGAGGCAAAGCAAAAGAAGATTTACTTTGGACAAATTATCTAAAAGAATTCCTTCAAACTTTTTGTCTGAAGGAAAAGTCTACCAAAATAGAAAACCCACTGAGGAAATAAAAGCTCAAAAAACATGCCATGTGTCTCTTATTAAGTTTCAATGAAACACACCATGTGTCCCTTATTAAGTTTCAATGAAACACACCATGTGTCCCTTATTAAGTTGTAATGGAATGCACCATGTGTCCCTTACAAAGTGTAGTGGAAGTTGCCATATGTCATTTGTCGAGACATAATTTCTAATAGCTTTCAAAGTAGCGAAACATGTCATGTGTCATCTACAAAACTTAGTGGAGGCCACCAAGTGTCAACATCTCTAGCTTCTTCCTTTTATTAAGTAAGAACTATGGTGGGTCTCGAGTAAGTGGCTCAACTCAAGTGAAACACACCAAGTGTTAGCATCTGAGTGAATCTAAAATGAGTCTCGAATGTTTCTATGGTATAGCCAAAGCTCAATGGAGACTGCCATGTGTTCTCTTCTGTAAGACTTTCAAAAATGTTTCTAAAGCTTCTATAGACAAGCAAAAGCTTCCATGTGTCCTATTATAACTCCACAAAGTGTGAAAAGTGTCTACATTTGCATCTTGAGTTTCTTACAAATTTTCAAAGCTTCTTTCAATAAGCATCTCTCAGAGTTCCACGGATGCTGCCAAGTGTCCTAATCTATTTTATAGTAGAACGTACCACATGTCAATTGTTAAGATCAATGGAAAGTGACCAAAGAGTAGAGAAGCAATTAAACCAAGGATCTAATTAAACCAAGGACCTGATTCAATAGCTAGGAAATGAGGAATGATGAAGAAAGACCACAAATATCCATGCATGAGATATGTTTCTAGAGGTAGTCCACCAGGTGGACATTGGAGAACATGAACATTCAATGGCGTGACCTATTTCTCTACATTGAGAAAAGCAAATGGGCAAATATGCTCAATTCCAACATATCTTCTTCACATAATTTAAAATGTATTCAAGGCATTGAATGTAACATGATGTGTTACTGCTCCCAAGTCTTTCTTGGAGGGCTATATATTGAACTCTCTTATTATTTTAGGGAGATCTCTCTCTGTTATTAGAAACAAAACTCTGCCCGAATTGAAAGGCATTATTGAGACTTTGAGCTCAGATTGTTAATCATATTTCATTAATTAGAATAAGAAAATAAGTGACTTTTTAGACTTTGTGCTGGAATAGCTTGGCTATTGGGGAAATTGTTTTTATGTCTATTTCCTTAATACATTTTTTGTCCATTTAATTGAATAAGTAAAATTAGTGAAAATAATCAAGAAGGTGTCCTAAAGCTAGCTATGGAGAGACTTTGTGCCCCCATAATTGCCTTTAGTGTGTTTTTATTTTGTTTCTGTGTAAATGATCTTGGGATGACTTTGTGCCCTCATTATCCTTCATATTTAACTCTTTGGCAGTTGAGGTGGAGACTTTGTGCCTCATTTCATTATGCTATATTACTGTGCCCTGTTATAGTTACTTATCATCACCTGAAAGATTCCTTTTATCTGTTGAATAACACTTTTGAAAGAAGAGGAGTGTCTTCTATCATTTCATTAGGATTTTTCCTTTGATTTGTGAACATCATCTTTGAAAAAAGAGAGATGGATGGTTTATCCTACCCTTGAGTGTTATTTTTTTTATATATGTAGTATATAACTCCCACATATTTATAAGGAGCCTCCCCTTGATGAGATGAGAGATTAGTCCCCTTTTGATGTGGTAAACCTACACATTTGGCTGAATAATCTTCCTATTGTGGTTGATTAGACCTATTTTGCTCATTAGTACGCTAATTGACAAAATATTCACCCAACAAATATGATGATCAAGTAGTATAACTGAGGTCTAATAAACTTCCCAAAGGAATTGTGATGCTATAAATCATCTTCACTAGATATGACCAAGTAATAAAAGGGAAAGCATGCATCTCAACTAAGGAAGAACATTATGAAAAGATAAGGGCCTTTAAGGGCAAGTTGTTAAAGCTCAGAAAGGTCAATACAAAAGAGAAAAGAGCTACATTTATTGCTTTGAGCAAATAATTTTTTGATATTTTCACTTGGGAGTATAAGGATTTAAAAGGATTTGATCCCAAATTATCATAACATACTATTGAGCTTGAACCATATGCCAAAATAGCTAGGCAAAAATAGAGACCTATCAACCCAAGAGTGGAAGACTTCATGAGAAGATAACTCTATAAATTGATTAAATCTAAGATAATGTTTCCAATTAAGCATTCCTCTTAGGTGGAAAACCTTGTGCCAATGAGGAAAAAGAATGGAAAAATTCAATTATGTGTGGACTTCAAGGACCTCAATAAAGTGTCCTTAAAGGATCATGGCCCACTACCCTCCATGGATCAAATTCTATAGAAGGTGGCAGGTTCTCAAAGGATATCATTTCTTGATGGCTATTCTATCTATAATTAGATCATGGTCAAAGAATAAGATAGGCATAAGATTGACTTCACTACAAAATGGGGCACCTATGCATATTATAAAATACCCTTTGGACTCTCTAATGATGGATCGACATTCTAAAGAGCAATGGATGTTGCTTTTCAAGGTCTTTCGAATGACATGGTTTTATTTTACCTTGATGATATAATCATTTTTTCAAAGAATCATGATGTACATTTAACACACTTGAGAGCTATTTCTGATAGATGCAGATAATTTGGAGTTTATTTAAATCAAAAAATGCATTTTTCAATACATGAAGGAAGATTTATTAGACATGTGGTGTCCAAATCTGGTATTTCCATTTATCTAGAAAGGATAGAGGGAATCCTTTCTCTATCACTACCTAAACATAAGAAAGGGTTATAAAGCTTCTTGGGCAATATCAACTTCATTAGGAGGTTCATTCCAAGCTTTAGAGATATGGTTGTAATATCCCCAACCAATAGGGACTGTAGAAAGACAAAAGCTCTGAATTGCTTTTTTGAGTATTTTGATTTTTTGTATGAAATAAGAATAAATTGCAATTTTTGCAAAAAATAATTTCCAAATAGATAAATAAATCATAGTATAATATCTTATTTATTCACTCAAATGATTACAATAGATGTCCTCTGTCATGCATATAAAATAATATTCAAATACTGTCTTAATAACCTAAGTATTCCACAAATTGGGAATAAAACCTAAATTTGGTATGTCTCAGCCTGCTGTGTCAAAAACACAGTTGCTGACATCGGTTATACTGCTATCATCAATTTCTTGGTGTCGTTATCCTACCAACGTCAGTGTGATGGTCAGCTGATGTCGGTCTCTGCCTATTGATGTCAGTCTCTGCACTTTCCACTGATGCGTATGGATTTGCACAGATCTGTACAGACTTCGTACGGTCACCAATATAGCACAACCTATTTGCTGGACCCCTAATCTCAAGATATATAGCTCTAATATAGGAGATCTTTATTTATGCAATATATAAATCAAAACCCTAAATCAAAAACCTAATAAAATAAATACCTGAAATACCTGTGATAGCTTCTGTATGAGGCTATCTCTCAAATTGGCAATAGATCGACAGATATCTCACAACCTCTAAATTGTACACACTGAAGAGTGAACATTCTCCAATGCAAATGGAATCCTGGAACCCTTGGCTCAGTCTTCACAGAAGAATTCTTAGCAAAAATCAATAATCATAATCATTCATAATTTTCAACTCTCTCCCATGAGAAACCCTTATACCCTCAAAAAGGTATGCTTGCCCTAATTAGGGTTTCTTAAATTAGAATTAGGGTTGCATAATTAAAATATGCTAAATAATTAATATTTAATTAAATTAATCAAATATTAATATCTCCCTCAATACATGTTTGGTCGAGCCCAAATGATAGCCAACTATAAATTTTTTGCTAAACAAAGTCAAGCCAAGCTCCATCAAGACCCTCTAACCATCCTATTAGCCTACGAGGGTCACATAATAGGTTAACCATCAACTCTAAAGATTTCAATTGAAAAGGGGACATGACAATCTACCCCTCTTAAAATTGCTTGCCCTCAAGCAATCGCGGAACAATAAACCACTCGATCCACCTGGATCCCAAGGAAAAGGTTGTGTAACATCCCTCATGTCACCAATCAACCCCTATGAATAAATCATCAGCATCAATAAGATCAAAAGTATAAAAATCAAAAACTAAGAAACTACACTCAACACCCAAACAACTGACATCACTGACAAAATTATCTGAAGGCCAACTATAGATGCCAATAGAAGAAACCACTCTATGGAACTCAAGCCAACTAAAACATCAACTCTATAAAAACTCAAGTCCTTGTCTAACTGACACTCACACCCCACTGCACCATGGATATGACAACCATAGGTACCTAAGTCACTGACACCAAATCCAATCTCTGATAAACTATCTTGGGTGTGTCGATACTGTAGGCTGTGTAACTTGTAACTACCAATTCCATCTGCAAAAGATGGTGACAATCCATCCCATAACTAATCCCTCTATAAAGGTGGCATGATCAACCATACCACACTATCATCAGTGTGAGAAGAAAAAATTTGGAGACTCGACTCCACTGGTATGCCAAACTCATCAAGACCAGGTACTCCCAAATCTTGAGCATGTGTGTCAACTCCAACAACATGTTCCTCAACAACAATTGTAGGAACATACTCACCATTAACACTCAGTCTACTAACCTCTGAGTATACCTCCACACTCTGAATGCTAGCATCAAACTCATCCTCATCTAACTCTAAAGAAGCTGTAACTAATTGAGAGTCCAAATCCCCATGACTAAGCTCATCCACATGTCTCTCAGAATCCTGGTGAACCACCTTCATTGCCTCTACCTTAGGCTCTAAAGCCTCTACCTTTGACTCCTCAGAACTATCTTACTATTCAAAATCTTCTAA
The DNA here is from genome assembly GCA_037957365.1 of Torreya grandis. Taxonomy (NCBI): domain Eukaryota; kingdom Viridiplantae; phylum Streptophyta; class Pinopsida; order Cupressales; family Taxaceae; genus Torreya; species Torreya grandis. The sequence continues at coordinate 1,118,655 of JARHVA010002811.1, forward strand.
TTTTAAATCTTCATAATACACCCACATCACATGATTTGCCTTGCCCTTAGGCCTCAAAGGACAATCGTGATTGACATCATATGGACCATTACTATATAAGCAAAGCTTTTTCTTGTGTAGATCGTTAAGAGCCTCTCGATCCAAAGGTGGTGTTGTTGGGCTAGCCTTTGAATCATTCTTAACAAACATAGGCCATGTAGGTCTATCAACTATTCTAGAGTAGGTCAGCTATGGTCTCTGATTAATAGTAGCACTCCTATTATCTCCTTGTTCCCCATTCTATCTAACATGTGGGTTCATCCTCTCTATTATAGTAGTGAGTGCCTATATTACCTGATTCTTCTACTTCTAGCCTATCATCATAACACGATGGAATTCTCTGGTGCCCTGATCATCATCATACTTGTGGCCCCTAAGTGGGCTACCCTCACGTCTGTCACTCATGATGATCGGTGGTTAATCTAACACCTGGGTACCTTCAAGCAAGGTTCTACTACGTGTGTTATACCTATGTGGTCCCAACTCTTGTGGCTACATAAGATCTATAAACCCCCAGGATGGTAGGATTTAGCTTTGATACCACTGTAATATCCCCAACCAATAGGGACTATAGAAAGACAAAAGCTCTGAATTGCTTTTCTGAGTATTCTAACTTTTTGTATGAAATAAGAACAAATTACGATTTTTGTAAAAAATAATTTCCAAATAGATAAATAAATCATAGTATAATCTCTTATTTATTTGCTTAGATGATTACAATAGATGTCCTCTATCATGCATATAAAAGAATATTCAAATACTATCTTAATAACTTGAGTATTCCACAAACTGGGAATAAAACTTGAATTTGGTATGTCTCAGCTTGCTGTGTCAAAAACATAGTCACCAACATCAGTTATACTGTCACCATTGGTTTCTTGGTGTCATTATCCTACCAATGTTGGTGAGATGGTCAGCTGATGTCAGTCTTTGTCGGTCTCTGCCTGTTGATGTTAGTCTCTACACTTTCCACTGATGCGTATGGATTTGCACAGATCTGTATGGACTTCGTATGGCTGCTAGTATAGCACACCTTATTTGCTAGACCCCTGATCTCAAGATATACAGCTCTAATATAGGAGATATTTATCTGTGCAATATTTGAATCAAAACCTTGAATCAAAAACCTAATTAAATAAATACCTGAAATACCTATGATAACTTCTATATGAGGCTATCTCTCAAATTGGCAATAGATCACCTGATATCTCATAACCTCTAAATCACACACTCTGAAGAGTGGACATTCTCCAATGCAAATGGAATCCTAGAACCCTTGGCTCAGTCTTCACAAAAGAATTCTTAGCAAAAATCAATAATCATAATCATTCATAATTTTCAACTCTCTCCCATGAGAAACCCTTATACCCTCAAAAAGGTATGCTTGCCCTAATTAGGGTTTCTTAAATTAAAATTAGGGTTTCTTAAATTAGAATTAGGGTTGCACAATTACAATATGCTAAATAATTAATATTTAATTAAATAAATCAAATATTAATATCTCCCTCAATACATGTCTGATCGAGCCCAAATGAAAGCCAACTGTAAAAATTTTGCTAAACGAAGTCAAGCCAAGCTCCATCAAGACCCTTTAACCATCCTATCAGCCTATGAGGGTCACATAATAGGCTAACCATCAACTCTGAAGATGTCAACTGAAAAGGGGACATGACAATGGTCAAGCCTCTCACTCATATGTTGAAAAAATGCAAAGAGTTTACATTGGAAAGAGAAGGTAAGAGAATATTTGAGTCCATCAAGGAGGCTATATCTCATTCGCCCACTCTTCTAAATCCAAATTTCAACAAGGAATTCTATTTATATGCCTTTTCTACATCAGATGTAATTTCATCTATGGTTATGCAACAAAATGATCAAGGTTTGGAGAAACCCATTACTTTATTTAGCCAATCTCTAGAGGGTTATCAAGAAATATATATATATATATTTTGAAAAATATGTGCTTATTGTTGTAAGAAGTTTGAATAAATTTAAGAATTTATTTTCAAATATCAAGATTATACTAATGGTAGCTCATCCAAGTGTGAAGGATTTTATCCTTAGCATAAACTTAAATGAAACAAGAGTTGGATGGTTCACTAAGTGAATGGAGTATGACATTGAGGTTAGGATTACAAATCTAGTCTAAGGAAAGGGATCATGTGAACATCTTGATGAAGATATGAGTGAAGAAAAAGAGACAATCCTAGTAATCCAATATGTTCAATAGGAAGATAAATATACTTTTCCATCTAGATGGACACAAGATATTTATATATTTCTACAAATAAGAGAATGCATAATTAGTTTCAATGCATCACAAAAAATAAACTTCAAGCTATAATCAGTGCTATATATTTTGATTGATGGTGTGTTGTTCAAAAAATACATTATAGGTATGCTCTTAAGATGTGTTGAAACTAACCAGTTTGATAAGATTCTTAAGAAATTTAATAATAGTCCTTAAGGAGGAAATTTTTTAGCTAAGACCACAGATTCAAAAATTATCATCGATGGTTAATTTTGTCCCAATTTAATCAAATGTGCACATTCATGGGTAAAGAAGTGTTTAAAATATGTCATGTTTACAGGGAAGTAAAAACTAGTTTCTATGCCACTAAGGCCTATTCAAGTTGAACAACCCTTCATATAATAGGGTTTAGATTTCATGGGAATGAATAATATTTCATCTATTTATGGACATAAGTGGGTCTTAACAACCATAGAATACTTCACCAAATGGGTGGAAGCAGTTCCCTTGAAGGAAGAAAATGAGAAATTTGTACTTGACTTTTATGAGGGCTTAGTCACCCATTTTGGAGCACCTTCCACCATAATATTAAACAATAATTTAGTATTTAGTAACATAAAATTATGTGAGTGAGGTATTGAGTAGGGTATCTATCTAACATATTTATCTAATTATTATCCATAGGGTAATGGACTAGCTAAGTCCACTAATAAGAACCTGATTTGGATCATTAAGAGAATAATGGAAGAGAATAAGAGATCTTGATACACAAAGTTAAAGACTACCTTATGGGATGAAATTATTACCCCTAATAAGGCCATTGGTAGCTCACCTTATCTCTTATTATATATAAGAGAAGCAAGTCTACCAATTATATTGGAGCATCTAGATTTAGACCTTGCACACCAACTAGAGCTTCTAGAAAGTGATGTAATGGAGGTCATAATGAATAAAATAAGATAATTAAAATACATAACGGATGATTTTATACAAACCATGTGGTCTAAATAGTAGTATGTTAATATTACCTTTGACAAAAGAGCTTCATCAAAGATATTCTAACAAGGTGACATGGTCCTCAAATGGAATGAGGATAATTCAAAACCAAGAAAACACTTCAAGTTTGATAGCCTTTGGAGTGGCCCCTATGTCATCATAGGATGCAAAGAGAGAAATGAATTTGATCTTTTTATATTGAATGGAGAGATCCTTCTCATCCCTTTAAATTGGAGGTATCTCAAGTTATTCTACTAGTATCATACTTTCCCCTCGTACATTAATAAATAGGTTTGTTATTTTCCTTGAAATGTTTTTGCACATTATTATTTCTAGTTGTTTTGTTGTAGCTTAGGTTGTTGCTTTGTTGTTCCCCCTATTACTATAAGTAAGATATTATAAAATTTAAGGAGAGTCTTTTTTTAAGTGGCTTTTCATTTGAGCAAGCTTGATCAAGGTTTGGGCTCCATGACCAGTAGGCTAGTCAAGCCAGCTAAGTCACTAGAGATGTTGGCCAATTTTCACCCACATACCAAGATTTCACTCATATGGATCAAGTTATTAATTTATGAGTAGATTCACATGTTTTAAATACCCCATGGGATGACAAGAATGCTTGCAAAGGCTTATAAGTGCACGGGATCCATTTGGTTCTTTATTGTGTTCATTGAGACACTTGGGCCTAATAACAAAAAATTTGAGTGGGCACATTACTGACATCACCATTGTCATGTGTGGATGAGTCAGAGAGACTTGGTCATATGGGTTTTTTCACTTTTTTGCCAAGATAATATGCACCAAATCTTAGGTACTCCACCCAAACACATTGAAAGTTGGCTCCTCAGTCATATTTTGTATGTTTTCCCATACTTAGCCATTTTCAAGAAGTTCTAATAGAGTCAAGTGAGCATATTCACAAGGCTATATCTTATACATGTGGTAGTTATAGGGGAAATTGGTCATAAGGTTTTATTCATCTTAGTCCCTAGTTATTATTTGTTGAGTTATAGATACTTCATTGAAGCACAAATGAAGTTATACATGATCAAATTTGGTTCCCTAGTCAAATGTTGCTAAGCCTTCCATACTTAGCCAAATGAGAATGAATATCACTAGATGTCATGAAAAAGCTTTTGAACTAGCCAACATGTAAATTTAATAACTTCACTTAGAAGTCTCCCAAGATTAGTGAATCAAATGGGTCTATTCCTTTTAGCCTTAAAGCATCTCCTAAAATTTTGGTGCCTCCATGAATTTTGTGCTTCAATTTATATACCTTTAATGTTGGACCTGAAACATAAGACATTCATGATAATGTCAAGTTTAATATTAGGTAAAACCAACTCTTTTCATCTTACATTTTTATGGTCACATGACCATCAATGATGGTCACACAAATGTCATATGATAGGAGTAATGACATGATTTTTGAGATCATGAACTAGCCATTAGCTTTCAAATAGTGGGTCCTAATTGATCTAACAGTTTGTGTGGCATCATATATTTAAATATAATGGAAAGTAGAATTCAAAGTGTTAGTGAATATCAAGAGTGCATGTGGGCATGATAAGTGTCAAGGGCATGTTCAATTGATATAATATCAACAATCCATGGGCATTTGTACCTTTTGAAATTAACAGAGTGAGTTGAGTCAACATGTTAATGAGTTGAATCAAATTTCAATAACCAATCAGGTCAGAGGTGAGTCCACGATTCTTGATGAATGTTGGGAAGCTATTTTTAACCATGCACATAGGGTTTTGTAGGTTTTTTTTCTCATGACTAGTTCACCATTTCTAAAGAAGGATATATGTAATGAACTCTTAGCTCCCATAGAGATAAAGTGGGGTCCAAAAGGTGTTATATGGTCTATGGTTTTATTATAGTATAAGGACTATAGGAAAACCAATGATCTTAGATTGGTTTTCCATTTATAGTTGACCATGATTATAGAATATATTTTGGCTATTAATACAAAGGGTTTCATCTATTAACATGGCCCTATCATCGACAAAGCAAGTAACCTTCCACTCAAAGATGGCACAACTTTGTTAGATTCAAGGTATGAGGATATGACCCCCATAATTAGTAATTTGTGGTAGATGTTATGGAAAAGGAAATTAAACACACTTTAACAACTTCATCACCAAAGTCAGCTACATGAAAAGGACCCTTCTTTTCATTTTTGCACACATTATTAAAATAATCATGAGTGGTTTCAAATCAATAAAAAATGAAAATGACTTGATACCACTATTAAATTCACCATGGAGCATCATAGAGAGCATAATGTAATGATGTAATAGACTAGAGTGACCTGGCTCAATCAGGAGGAGTTTGAATGAGCTTGATTCATGGAGGTAGTTGTAACATCTTTTCAAATGGATTTGAACTCATTTTGATTCCATTTTGAGTGCAAAAATTCCCTCTCTCTTACTTCCCTTCTGTTATAAATATAACCTTTAAGATATTATTTTATATCCTTTAAGATGGTATAACTAGACTCTTCCAAAATTATATTTGATCCCTCTTAGAGTAGTGAATATTTTGTAGTCTTTTTCTAATATATATTTAGTGTTCTATGTTTGTTTAATATGAAAATATGAATGTTATATTCCTCTTTCATGTCCAAACTCAATCTAAATGTTAGAAACATTACTTTTAGGGCATATAGTGTGTTTCAACATTGATCTCTCAAAGATATAGTGGACAACTAAATTTAGGTGCCTTAAACTAGACCTTATATTTATTTCTCCCTAGTCTGAGTGTATAAAAAAAAACTCTATACGAAATATTTTTGCATAAAAACTATATTAAGCATTGCATTAATTTCTATCATAGTTCATTTGTGTGTTAAAGATTCCAAGTTCAAGAGTGGATCTGATAAATTCTTGGTGCATCACCACATACTAGAATAGGTTTTACTTTATGTAAAATATCTTAACTCTTTTCACCCCAACTACTTTTAGATTGTATAAGTAAAGGTCCAAATCATAAAATCTAAGGAGCTAGCCTCATAAATAATCTTAGAGGTATATTCTAGATATAGGCAACCCACAACCTTAGACCATTCTCATGTTAGTCTAGGTATGGGCTAGACTTGAATGAATATGACCCCTATTAGGGTATTATCTAGATAGCTAATAATTCTCACTAAATAAGGATCATAGTTCCTTGATTAGTTGTAGCTAGTCTAAATTGGATCTTGTTATTATAGGACAATATTCCAATTATAGGTTCCAGCGGGTTTTCTCTACCCAAGAGGGTTTCCCACGTATGTCATGTGTTATGTGATTGATCTTGCATTGTATTTCTTGTTTATTGATGTGAATGTTATTTATGCTTCATGATTACTTATGGTAATTGATTAAGTGTTTACAAAGATCAAAATTTGAATTTGGATTATTTGGGTTCACTGATTCACCCTTCCCCTCTCAGTGATTGTATCTCTAATAATTGGTATCAGAGTGAGGTCATTTGGTAAAATCTTGATAGCTTGAAGGTGATCCAAGGTAGAATAACTAGTCAAAATATGCAAGGTCGTTTCTTTACTAAATAAGCACCAATGTTAAATGGGTCCAATTATGCATTTTGGAGTGCTAGGATGAAGACCTAAATTATGTCCCTAGGGTTTGATGTATGGAAATCAGTTTTGGATGGCTATGTTGCTCCTGCTATTCCTCCATCTAGTGTTGCAAATAAGAAGTTGTTTGAGATCAAATCTAAGGCAATGAATGACATAAATTGTGGTCTTATAGAAACTAAGTTTACCAAAGTAATTCATTACACTTATACCAAGGAAATATAGGATAAATTAAAGATTATTTTTGAATTAAATTCAAAGGTTAATATTTCTAAGTTATATACTCATATAATGCAATTTGAAAGTCTTAAGATGAATGAACAAGATATAGTGGCATCCTTTCTATAGAAACTTGATGAGATTACGACTATCATTAGAGGTTTTGGAGAGAATCTTGAATAGACTACTATTGTTCAATATGTTTTAAGGTCTCTTTACCCAAATTTTGATTCAAAAGTATCTGATATAAAAGAGTCATGATCTTCCTCAATTCAAGATGGATCAATTTCATGACACCCTTATTGCCTATGAGATGAGGAAGAATGATGATATACCACCAAAGAATGAAGAAACATTCAAGATTAATATGATGCCTAAGAAGAATTTACAAGGTAAGAAATCAAAAGAGGATGACATATCTAACATTGATGATGATGAACTAATTACTTTGATTACTAAGAAATTGAACACTAGCTCAGGAAAGTATAAGGGTAAACTACCCTTCAAATGTTTTAACTATGGAGAGATAGGACAATTTTATTGAAAGTGCCCTCATAAGCATGAGAAGAAACATGATGAAGAGTATGATGAAGGAAAATATGAAGACAAGAAGACATACATGAAGAAAGGATTCAAAAAGTATAACAATAAGAAGAAATCATTCAAGAATAATAAGAATCTTTACACCAAATAAGATTGTAGCTCATTAGATGAGAATGAAGATAGTGATTCAAAATGTAATCCTGATGATGATGGTCTTACTGAAGATGAAGTCATGTTCATGGTTGAAGAAGGAAGTTATTCATAGCAAAAGGTGTCTACTTGGAGCGATTCAAAGAATGATGAAGATGAGGTGGATTATGAGACTATTTTGATGAATACTCTTAAAAAACTAAATATTGAGAATAAGATCAATAAGAAGATGGAATATAATCTGAAGGACTATGAAGGGAAATTCAATATGTATTAGGAAAGATTGAACGAAGATGCTAAGGAACATGAAGATATGATCAAGCATCTCAGTTATCAATTAGAAATTCTATTTATAGGTTTAAAACCTAAAAAAGATGAATGTTCAAGGTATGTTTCTAAAAATGAATCTTTGAAATCTGAGTTAGAAAAAAACCTAGTAAGATGAAGACATTTATGATATTTGAAAAGAGATCATATGATCTAGATAATATTCTAAGTGGTCAAAAAATAATATGAAGGCTAATATGAACTAAGACAATCATACTTTTAAGATAAATCATCAAACAAGGAATGAAGGTGCTGGTAGAGTAAAGATAAATCAGACCAGATAGCTAAATGCCATGAGGTATACAAGATTAAATGGATAATTTTATACATGTGATCAATTTTATCATAGGGATAGATAGTGCAAGAAATTTTTTGGAAATGAATTTGCATGGAACTATGATGAGGGCCATCAATCAAAAGGTGTTGAAAATATTAAGTGATTTAACTATCTTAATATGGGGTATTTTGCAAACCATTATCCACATAATATTAGATAATGTGAGTCCTCTTAAAAAAGGGGAGGTTGTTTTATTTTTCATGACATAGGACACATTGAATTTTTTTGTCTAAATAAAGTAAGGCAAGGTACATTTCTTATTAAAAAAATATGGTGTGCTATAATTGTGAACAAAGAGGTCACATTGCTAGGTTTTATAAGCAAAGGCCTACAAGATAGAATATATTTAATCAAGATCCTAGAGTTAAAGAAAGAAGGCAAGTTAAAACATAGAATCCAAAGGTGATAAGTGTGAGTCATGATGAGAATGAAGTTTTGAGTAATCTATTTGCTATGGTGGAGAATGCTTCTGAAGTTGAAGAGTCCTTAGAGGTCTCATTGCATGCTCATGTTGATAATGAAGAGATCAAGCTCAAAGAAAAGACCAAGTTATTGGTTGAGTCTAGTCCTAAGGTATGTATGGATCCAAGTAAACATACTTTTATTATTGAGCATGTATCTTACAAAGAACATCAATTATCTATGCCTAGTAGTGAGGTTCTAAACTACAAGGTGGATCCTTTAGATGAAAATGTATGTACTAAATATGTGTTGTCTCCATTTATTATCAATCCAATTCTATAAGAAAAGGAGAATGTTTTAGTGGTTGAGGAAGTTATTTTTCCTAAGCTAAAGAAGAAGAACTACAAATATTAAATGAGTAAGGAGGAGATAGAAGATGAGGATTTATTCTTGTTTTAGAGCATTAACGTATAGAAGGTGTCCTTATCTATGCTTCTTAAGAGAATAATTTCAATGGAGAAGCAAGTTTATGTGCTTAAGATGATACAATTAGATAAGGTCTTTGGTTAAGGGAGAGCAACAAGTTCATGAGCCTGTCTCAGAGGTTTGTGAAGGAGTTGTATTACAGAGTTAGATTGGGTGGTTCCATGTTGATTAATGAGGTTGATGAAAATATAAAGAAATGTTTGGTGTTTATAAAGGTTTTTGAATTTATTTTTGGTGTGCTCCAAGTGTTTTTGAGGTCTAAAGGTATGTATGTGCCAATTGAAGATTTTTTGGTGGTCTCAGTTTTCTCTATTTTTTGGTTTAAGGGCAAGTGGGACTAAAATGGGTTATAGTATGTATGGGTTCCTAAAGATATGTAAGATCAAAGTCTAATCTAGAAGTGTGTGATGGGTGTCTCCAAGTGTGTAAGAAGTTTTAGAGGTGGATGTTGACTAGAGGATATTGTGTTGACCCTATTTACTTTGAGTTTCTAAGGATTTTAGCTTTTCTAGAAAACTAGTTTTCCTTGTGAATTGAGGTTTGAGACTTCTTAATATGTTGAATGGGAAAAATGGGTGGTTAAATCAAGCTTCAAAAAGATTTTAAGTTTTATGGTTCTCTTGTTATTCAAGTTTTTGATAATGTGGATGGTTAATGGCTAGTTGATTTATGAAGGAAGTATGTTTCAAAGTATGATATTGGTGATGAAAATAGGTGTGCTTGAAGGGGAATATAAGACTACTCTAGATATGGAGTTTTAGGTCTTGAAGATGTGTCTACTAAAAATTATGGGCTCTATAAGTTTCTAGTAGGGCTATAAGGAGGCTAAATAGGCCTAGTTTAAAGAAGAATGATTTTTGCTCAAAATATAAAGGTATGAGTATCTGAAGGTATATTCTTAGGTTTTTTTAGTACATGTTCCTATTTTTTATAAGTGTATATGTAGTGTTGGTTGTCATGGAAGTGTCTTGAGAAAGAAGGTTAGTCAGCTTGCATGGTGGTTCTTCATGGTATGTGGAGATCTGAAGATGATTAGAAGGTGCAATTTATTAGTGTTTTTAGGGGGAGTCCCTCTCAGATGTTTCTTGGTGAGTTACATTAGATTTTGGTTCTTTTATGCTTATTGTACTTGATTGAAGAGAGTGTTGGCATGGAGCAAGAGGATGTTGCCAAGGCAAGCAGAAGTAGGCTTAAAGTAACTGGGAGTTTATATCATATTTCTAAGATGGTCCTTTCCTATTTGATAAGTCTTTTCAAGTCCTTTGGATTAGTGAGTTCCCACTTTGTCATTGTTTCAAAGGGGGAGAAATTTCCTTTTATAGGAGTGTATTGAAGAGAGAAAATGTGAGTTATATATTGCTATATTGATGGGTATTGACATCAATGATAAAGGGGGAGATTGTTAGAGAGTTATAATGATGATGTCATGGTAGTGTTATGGAGATGTCCAGGTGAGTGGATGAAGACCCTTGATATTCTAAGTGATAATGACAAAGTGTGTACTGTGCATGTTCTTATATACATGAAGGTTTGATTGGTTGATCTTTAGTATTGATATGGCTAGAAATGTTTAGGGATGAGTATGGAGTATTAAGAATTTGAAAGGGGTATCTAAAATGTTATTTATGCTTGGAGAGATTATGTGCATAAGTGGATTTCATCTAGTTGATCATAGTTTCATCTAGACACTTTGGGTCTAGTGGTAAAAAATTTGAATATGTAGTTACATGACATCACCATTACCACATGGGAATGAGTCAAGGGAAGATGGTCATATGGTTATGATCATAGTAGTCCCTAATTGTTTTACACCAAATATCAAGTCATGCATTAAAGCATAGTTATACATATGAGGGTACAAAGTTATCTTCTAGGATAAAATTTACTATTTTCCCATAGCCAAATTTGAAATGTGGACAGAAATAACTGAGTAAGCATGCTGATGAGTTTAGCATTTGCCCACATGGAGGTTTTATGATAAGGTAGACATATGGGTTTGTTTAATTATGGACCTAATTTATTTTCACTAATTTTTATGTCATGTGATGTAGTGCATCAAAATATATGCATATGCAAAGTTGGGTTCACAGGTAGTTTTACTGCATTTTTCCATACTTAGCCAATTTTATAGTGTCGTAGAAAGCGCTGAGTGAGCATTTTGATGATGTTATATCTTGCACATGTGAAGGTGTCAAGATAATATGATCATATAGGTTTATTAAATTTTGAGCATAGATGATTTATACTAGATTTGAGATCATTTGTTGAAGTGCGATAAAAGTTATGTTTGATCAAAGTTGGATTCTCATGCAAGTTTGGACATGGTTGGCACTATGACAGAAGTTTTTGAGAAGGAACTTTAATGTCATTATATCTCACATGTGAGAGAGATTTAGGAGTATTTTGTTACATGGTTAGATTCTCCTATGGAAGTATATCATCTTGTCCAAATTTGAGATCCTACATCGAAGCACATAAGAACTTATTAAGGTGCAAAAATGACAATTCATGCATATTGATAGGGTCCCCATACTTAGTCATTTTTGAATGTGATAAAGATTGAGCAAGATCAATGGTATGAGTGGATCCAATAAGCTAAGAGATAATGAGATGAGGATAGGTTCATAATGTTTAATGTATGAAAAAAGGTATAGGATAATGATCCAATGGTGAGTGGGTGTTAGTATAGTTGATTGGATAGTGAGCATTGCTTGTTAAAGTCCTGGTTGATCTATAGATATCGATGGAGCACATTGAGTCGAAGTTTTAAGATAACATAAGATGAGGTCAAAGTGATATAATTTTAACATCTAAGCATTGGTGCTTATGTATTAATATTGATTAATATCAATGAAGCATATTTGATATAAGCTAAGAGTTCATGATATTTGAGCATTGTATTTGAAGGTTAATTGTGACCGTTTGTATTTAAATATTTGAATTTGTAAAGGAAATAACTAGTGTCTAGTTTTTAGACCACATCTTTTGATAGAAGAAAAATTTACTCATGTAGTAAAAATAAAATATGTAGAGGACTCCATGATGCATCTAGTAAACTTGATTTAAAGATCTGAAATTATGTATAGTCAAAAATATTGAGCCTAGAATTTGACTATGTGTTTGTGCTTATTCTATGACATGAGAAGGAAAATCAAGCTTGTATTGATGTTGTTTTGATGTCTCATGATGAATTTGATATTGGGGTGTATTTTATACTCCATTAAGATGTTATGTGTAGTTTTTAGAGGTGTGTTTAATCTATCTTGAGTATGAACAATGATTAAAAAGTTGCCTATGTGTTCATTTATGGTGACTGTGCAGACCAGGTCAGTGTTTGTATTATTTGAGCATACACAGAGGTGAGATAAGTTTACTGTGATATTTCAAGGATGTGAAAAGGGACATAAGGAGTAGACCTATGTATTTAAAAGTCATCTTATGTTCTTGTTTTGTTGAAGGGAATGATAAAAGAGTGAATGGGTTCACATGAGACCTATAAGGGCTACAAGGGCCTTTTTAAAAGGTGTAGTTCCTTAAGGGTGACCCATAAGTGATATGGCTAACCTATGAATAATGTATTAAGATTTGTATTTATAAGATATATGTATTAAGGGTTAATACATGCCTAATTTCTGATGAAGGTAATGATTATCAAGATTAATATATAAATAGTGGAACCAAAGATGATGGTTTTAGACTTTGTGTGAGAAAAAAAGGACCAATTAGAGAGAGGCTTGTGTGTGTGATTTGAGGAGAGAAGGAAGGGTTATAGTGACCTAAGGATGAGTTGAAGATAAAATTAGTTTTAGGATTATTTGTATGACCTATTGGTTATAATTATATAGGCAGAATAGTTCTCTTGTGGATTTATTGTGAGCAAAAGAGAAGAGAGATATGTTAAGGTCCATCATCAGGTGTAGTTGACATCAATCCAAAGGTGGATGTATTCATAGGTGTTGTTTTGGTAGATCAACATCTAAGGTGGTTGTATAATTTTTTTAAGGTAAAACTTACTAAACTTTTAGTTATTATTGCAACTTAACTAGATAGGTGTGGTAGTACCTTGTGGGATTGAAGTCTCACTAAATAGGGATTATTGTTCCTTGATTAGTTGCAACTAGTCTAAATTGGATCTTGCTATTATAGGATAGTATTCCAATTATAGGTTCCAATGGTTTTTCTCCCCCAAGAGGGTTTCCCATGTATGTTATTTATTATCTCTCTTCCTCATTGATGTGAATATTGTGTATGCTTCATGATTTCTTATGGTAACTGATTAAGTGTCTACAAAGATAAAAATTTGAATTTGGATTATTTGGTCTCACTAATTCACCCCTAGTGATTGTACCTCTAACATAAGGTTTGGTCTAATGTGTACTTGTCTAGTCCTAGGGTTCATTTATGAGGTCTTAATGTGGTCAAGTGTCTTTAAAGGTTTGATATGGTTTATAGTAATTATTAATGAGTATTTAAGGTCACAATATCATGTATTAACTATTTATCATGTTCTTATGTGTAAAAAGTACATTTTGGTCATCTTTTAGTCTATTTGGAAGAGTTGTACGTACCATATTCAAAGGAAATTTTTTCAAGAAGGTTCCTAAATGTACTTGATGTCATATAATGTTCAATAATGGTTATAGACTGACAAAATTATAGGATCAACACCTAAAATAAGTAAAATACCACTTTACAAGCACTTTGGGGCACTTGTACAGCATTGGAAGATATTCTTGTAGGTAGAAATAGTTTTCAGAGTGTCTCTTAGGATTTCAAATGCCATATTCCAGATTTGGATCAAGTTTCACATCTCAAAAATTTATTAATACACTCTCTCTCCTCCATTGCCTTCAAGTGATTGGTATGGCTAGGAGAAAGAGAGAGTTAGAAAATGAAGCTTTGTCCATTATTAGGGATCTGAATAATATTTAAATTAGTGGAATTGGTTTTTATATTCATTTCACCTCCTTTATAAAAAATTGCTAAGAGTGACCGCATGTCACTATGCCTTGTCTATCCAAGCATGATCTAATTTTACTCCTATTTCTCTACTTAAAAATTTGATGGAGGAGAATAATTTTAATCAATGTTTTTTATAAATCAAATAGATATCTTAAATGGAAATTTAATCATCCAATTAAATTACATGAAGTGTCTTCAATATGGGTAAAAGTATCTCAATGTATAAGGTGTGTATTCATTCCTATTATAAGTTTTGGTTTGTTTGAGATGTTTGTCACTTTCAGAGGTTTCCAATACTTCATTGATCATATAAAACCTCCTCACTCTCTCATAACTTATGTTTTATCTCTTGATAACTATCTCTTTGCAAATAGCTTGTTAAGAAGCATAATGTCTTGACCTTTGGAAACATGGTCTCTATCACAAATGGTTAGTTATAGGTCTAAATGTAACCTTTGACTAATTGATAATGAATATAAATGATAAAAAATGATAGGAACACTATTTAATTAGAAACTAAAAAGTGAGCTTTAATCTTAATGTACCCTCCAACAAGGGCTTTAGATAAATTTCATCTATTCAAGTCTACTGAATATAGGTGAGCATTCATTAAGTTTAATTTTTCATTTTGAAGTAACCAAGAAATGGATGTGTAATACAAAGTCCTAAACAACCATGTGACACTGGATAGACACCATGGTATCATCAAGAATATAAACCTTGTTCTAGACTATTAGTATCATCATATAGACCTTATAATAAGATGACCGTACATATAGTCCATATAGGTGACTCAAATTTTGAAATGATGTAATGTTTGGTCAAAATTATTAAGCCTATTGAGAGGGGGATTATGAAATAGATTAGGATTTGATATAACACTAGAATGTTAAAATGGTTTAAAGACTCAACAAGTTGTTTTTACAGTTTAAACAAGTGAAAACCTACAAGCCCTAGACCTATAGGTTCTCTTTTGGATTGAAATTTAGTTATCCTCCAAATAAGAAACAAAGCCAGGGAAGGAATCATAATTGATGCAGATGAGGGAGATGATACAAATTAATGAAGGCACCTAAACCATTTTCATGTTTAGAGATGGTCAAAAGGACTAAGTTTATAAGCCTTAATGTATATACATAGGTCTGTGTATGGAATCGAGAAGGCAAAGGTATGAAAGTGTCTTGAAGTAGCTAATAAACTTTGTAAGGATGTGAGACATAAATATCAATGAAGTTTTAATGCTTCAAAGTATCAATAATGGAGTTGAGAGATCTAATTTCAAGGTTCATGTCCAAACCCTTTTCCAATTGACACCTCAACCACTTTGAGAAGGTGATATTGAATACTATAGGTTGTGATGTCATAATTACTTGAGAGTGAAAATTTAAAGGGTTCCAAATTCATAAGGGTACAAAAAATTCATTAAGATTATCATTGATTGGAAATGAAAGACCTAAAACCTAAATCTTGTAATCAGACCATCTCAAGGATTACTTATAGGCTAGCCTAAGGAAGAGGCAGAGCATGCATAAAAAGATATTGGAGTCTAATTTAGATTATAAAAAAAATTAAAGATTAATTGATATTATAATTGGTGTGAAATTGAAGACATTAAAAAATTAAATATAGTCAAACTTCTCTATGAGCACCTATAGGTTATAGTCAAGAGCATGATGGTTCCAAGCCTAAATAAGGAGTAAAGTACATGAAGATAAATAAGGTATATCTTAGGTAAAAAAATAACTAAATATGGTAATTTGAGTAAAAAAATTAAGTTTGAAAAAATGACTATTGAGATTGGTCAAAATAAAGACCTAAGCCCCTCTATACACAGTCAACAAGACCATACATAGGCCTACCCACTTGATAAAATGAGAATTGTTTGTTTAGAGTGGAAACAAGAGGTAAGACGAATAGTTTGAATCATATGATATTTTTCATATTCATTACATAACTCCAATTAATCCTTATACCCATCAAAATTAGAAAATGGTGACAAACCATGTTGAGGCCATATAAGCTTAAAATTAACCACATACAAGCCCATAGGTATAGTCATGAATGAAGTGGCTTGTTGGTGGTAAGGTGATTGTTTGAAATTTTTTATATGTTTATAGTAATAATAAATACCTCCAATTATAATTCAAAAACAAAAAAAAATCAATAAAAGTGTCATTTAGGCTTTCAAGACTACCTCGAGCTCTCTTCATCCAAGACTCTCATTCAAGACTAGTTTTCTCTCACCTACTATAGCCTTAACCTAATGCATGGAGATTTTTTTTTTTAGGTATGATATTTATGTATTAATAATTAATTATTTTTTTTTCATGTTATGTATTAGACCCATTACTTGCATGAACAAAGGCTAAGATCTCAGACCCCTTTTCAATGGCCTACTTGCAACCCACAAGACATCATCTTTCACTCAAAACTTTCATGAGGTTTTTCATGGGACCCATTGATTTTTTGAGGTAATATATGGGTATCCTAACTTAAATATTATGGCATTAGTATAT
This sequence comes from Torreya grandis, assembly GCA_037957365.1. Lineage (NCBI taxonomy): Eukaryota > Viridiplantae > Streptophyta > Pinopsida > Cupressales > Taxaceae > Torreya > Torreya grandis. The sequence goes on from JARHVA010002811.1 coordinate 1,135,466, forward strand.
ATAAATAGGATCTTTTTTTATGAATAATCCTTAAGAACCTACGACACTCTAAGCCTTCCTAAAACCCTAATAGTGACTAGTTAAGAGAAATGCACTTATAAATCCATTAAATGACATAATTTATGTTGTTTTTTAAACCAATTATATTCTCCATGAGTATTTTTTAACTTATAGTTGCACAGATTGAAATAAATGCACTATTTTGCATGATTTTTAGTGTTTTGTAGGGGTTTTGAGCAAAGGATAACTTTAAAACCATTAGAGGAGGTCACATAGTATGTATTTAATCCTTTAAATCCAAAAAATATCAATATTATATCCTTTAATTGATCAAACAAATCTTATTTTCCAAGGTAGTCTTAAACAAACCTAAAATGAGACTAGGTTGCAAAGCCATTTCATGGTTATCACACTTTCAAATTGTTTGAGAGCATAAAATTTGACATGGAGGTTGGTGATAGTATATTCAAAGTTAATTACACACTTTTTGGTGATTTAACATGTGTGGGATATGTATGGAACAAAAAAATAGGGCTCTAGGAAAGGAGGTTTAATTAAGGCCTAATTGAGGATAGAGAAAGGTAGAAAAAGGTACTTACACTCAAATTTTAATCTTGAAACATGGAATGGAATTATAACTACATAATATGTACTCAAATATAACCTTTTTTTGTTATTAACCTCTATACATTTTTCTACACAAGAAAGTTTACATGATTTTAGGGCTACAAGGAAAATAAGCCTAATGAGATATTGAGGAGTAAAATGGAGTCTTGTGACTTGTTATAGGGAAAAATGGATTTATTTAAGTATTATAAGATATTTTAAGGCCATATATGGATTAAAATTGACTTTTATAATATTAATTCAAGTTTTGAGCCACTTGTACAAAGCTAGGCATGGGAAATGACGAGTTTCAAGACACCTAGGCATATGAATAATGAAATGTTAGATCATAAGAGTTTCTTAGTGCATGATAGGTGTCAAATGAGAATTCATAAAGTAATTCATGGTGAATTCATTATTGATAATCCTATTTTTTACTTTTATTATCAAATGAAGAGAAGTTTTTAAGAAGATAATCAAGGTGTCAAGCCAAGTTCTAACTCCTATGCCACTTGGAGGATGGAGTATCTTCAGAGGAGAGAGACATAGATTTGGAAGTATATTTATAATATTTAATAACTCCTTATTTTTTACTCTCACATGAAAAATTATCAATCCCCTTCACCTACACCCCTCTATCTCTCTTTCCAATTCTTTATATAAGTAACCACTTTTGGCTTTGTAAACTATGCACATCTAGTATGGCAAAACCCTACTAGTTTGAGTATTTATTTTACCTTTGAATAAAAATTTCAATATATTTTTAAGTCCTAACTTTTTTTTTAAGTGTGTGAAGTATTTCATGGTTGAATGGTAAGTGATAGTTATCTCTCCTTGTGTTCATCTCATTCTCTCATGCTTTGTGTAAGTAATATTCCTTCTAGTAGGTCACATGAAGTTTAGTTAGTTGTTTTGTGTGTATATATGTGTAAGTAAGATTATGAGTGTCTATAATCAAACCTTTTATTCATCTACATTGAGAAATGTATATCATCTTACCTCTATGTTGAAACACTTTTATTATAAGAACCTTGGGTGTTAAGATCAATTCTGTAAATTTCCTTTCATGGTGAAACTTCAAGTAGTATTATGGACTTAATATTAGTGCATAAAATCTATTAGGATAGTTTTAATCTCCTTCTACCCCATTTCCTTCAAGTCAAGTAGATTAGTGGTTAGTTGTAGGTGTGGTGTAAGGGAGCTAGCCCTTTAATTTAGAGACTCATCTCTCCCATAAATCACCAATAAATTGAGAGATGTTTACATGCTACATAAAATTGAAGGATGCTAGAGTAGACATACTTAGGGTAAAAATTTGATTGATAATAGTTTTGGCACACCTGATAGGACTCATAGTCTAAGAAGTTGTCAACAATATATGTTGACCTTGGTAAATTTAAAGTTGTAAGGCTTCCTTCATGTAATATCTGGTGAATCCAACACTCATTATATCTTGGATACAGACTATTGCTTCATTTTTGTGCCTAAATTAAACACAATATCCTTTACTAGATGCATTTTGTTTGAATTTTTAGAGTTACCTTACTATTATCTTATAGCAAAGAGGTTTGTTAATACCCATACACAATCCAAAAATACTTTGGCTATTCACTTACCTATTAGGATATTTTTTTTGTCTAATTTTCAATATGGTATCCCCAAGGAACCTTCCATTTGTTTAATTCAATGTCCATATCTATTTATCACTTGATCACTATAATGACATCCCTATGTCAGCTTTCATACATGGGAGAAGCTGCCACTACTATTATTAAACACATAAGAAACATTTCTAATTTTTAAATATACATAACATCACTGAAGAGGATGTTGTTATTATTTTTTTTTTTGATATTTATTTTAAGGGAGAGGCACTTGATTGGTATGGAAATTTAGCTCCCAACTCTATCACTACGTAGTATGAATTGGGTGATGCTTTGAGAATGATATTTAAAGATAAATATGACCACTTATATTTGACTAAGCAGCTAAATACAATAAACAAAGCACCTCAATAGGCAATTCAAGACCTTAAAAAAATATTCCAAAAGACTTAGGGTATAATATGACTCTTGGTAAGGCCTACTTCCCATCACGTTTTCCTTTACTACCTCAAATGTTTCAATTGTGATATATCCATGATGATTTAATCCATGGGAGGGGATACTTTGCCTAATTCTTATGATAATATCATAATGTATAAGAAATACCTTATTCAAGCTATGAATATATCCCCTATACCTCCCATACCTTTGTTTCCTAATGTGCAAGCTCATATGCCTACCATTGCTCATATTCTCACACCCAAGCATAATCAAGCTTCTCCTAATCATCCAAAAAAGAAAGTGGAAGAAGATATGATCAAGGATATTATAAAATAGTTTCAAACTCTTAAATATTAAGAGGAAACAATAATAACAACAACAATGGAGGTCTTTTCAAGGCCCTTTCCATCCCTACCAATCTTATCAATCTCCTAGACAATCTTTTCAAGGTCAATACCAAAGACCATGGTGCTAAATCAAGTGAGGAAACATGATGGAAAAAATTAGAATGTTTATTCTAATTATAAATAACTTGTACCTATCTAAACAACCTTGTAAAAGACAACGGATAAAAACCTTTATGGGACCAACCTCATGACTCTTCCACTTACACAAATGATGCATTCAATCAAGCTTATACATCTCAATGGGTAACAATACCTTACATGACTCAAGATGAGATGCATAGTGGAGGATAAATCAATTTAGGATATTCTCAATCAAATTCTTTCTTGATGAATCACTATAAAGATCAATCATGTGTAGTCAACTACCAAGGTAATATTAACATTGGTTTAAGCTCCATAACTTCAAATACAAGGCCAAATAAGATAGCGGTTGAATAAGTCCAAGGGGTAATTATTGGTCCATCCATGAAATCTCAAGTACATCAAGGATCAAGTATGCAAAATGCATCCCCATGGCTCAGGTAAATAAAAAATCTCAAAATGTTAGAACTCATTTTATTCCTTCTCTTACACATCAAATTACACAAGATAGTGGTAGTGTTATAGCTCCTAAAGGATATGAAAAGGTTGGAAGATCCCATATAAATATTATGGATAAGATGAATAAGGTTCATTTAAGAATAATAATGTGGAAAAAAACTCTCCATCCTTGGATAAATAAATCTGCTCCAAAATGATCTCTCCAAGTTTAATGCATCACCTAGGTAGCCTAGTGAAAGAGGGGAAGTTTTGGAAAATTAAGTGAATACCAAGGATGTAAATCTAATAAAATATGAAATAAAATATAAACCTACTCCATTATACCTCTCCATATTCATTGGAGACTTAATGGTGCAAAATAATTTGATTGATAGTGGACCAAGTACATCAGTCATGCCTAAATAAGTAGCATACAAGCTAAAGTTGAAGTATGAATTACACTCTAAGGGGGTGTTATATTTGGTTGGATCAACTAAAAAGATGGTTTTAATTATCAAATGTTTGAATTTAACTCTCCATTCTTGTCATACATTCTCTATATCTCAATATATGGTGATTATAGATGTGCTACCTCACTTTGCCCTTTACTTGTCAAGGGACTTCACTACTAATATTGGAGGGTACTTGACTTTAGATTGTTTATAAATGGAATTTAAGACTAGGTATGATTCTAAGGCCTATATAAAGTCTATGCCATTATCTAAATTTCATGTGGAGACATATATGCCTAATATTCAAACATGAACTTCAATAATAATGAAGAAGAAGACTATCCTAGTGACCAAGAACCTCTAACACCTCAAGATGGCATAACTAACCTATACCTTGATGAATGGGGAGCTAATAAACATGGATTTGATCCATATAAGCTCATTTAATATATAGTTCTTATAAAATTTATTATGAATGAAGAATATAATGAATATCCTAAGGTAAGTCTTGATGATGACCTTCAACAAGCTGCATGGGGCAACTATTTTATGCATATGGATGTTGATGATGAGGTTCCAAGTATGATAGAGCATGGTAATAAGGAATATGATGTAAATATACCTACCCAAGAATAATAATTTCATGAATATGGTATTCAAGAATAATGTGATTATCTATGGAATCAATACCATGTCATAATACAAGAGTTTGAACAAGTAAGTAGTCATACTCTTATTCAAATAGAACATGAGATTGATGATGAGGTTAGTGGTGGACCTAATGAGTATAAATGAGAATGTACAACCACTATCAAATATATTTTATCCTTATAGTAATGTAATTAGGTCAAGGTAGTGTATGTAATGGGAAATGTAATAGATCTACAAATCAATCCAAGCTCAGAGAAGATAAATCTTACTTACACTTTCAATTGGGGATATATTAGATAATTAGGTTTTTAACCAATATGGATACACTAGACATATCCAAGGGTTTTATTACCTTAATAAATATCACTAGGTAGGTTTCCAAAGCCTCTAGTCAAGAAAAAATATGTAATATCCCTAACTAGGTCCTATGTTTTCATATTCACTAAACTAATAACAAGTAAATTAAATCTAATCTAGTGCTCACCGAAGCTTATGGCATAAAGTGGGGTTGGTAAAAATAAAAGTAAACATTCATAAGATAATCCTATTTAATCTATATATAGATAAAACTCTAATGTATGGAGAGATTGATATACCTAAAAGTGATTTCTTATGCTACTTCTATCTACTAAAGAGAGGAACAAAGTTAGAGATATTTACCTTGAAGATGAACCTATCGAGACTCAACATCTATCTTGGCAAAAGGTGATTTGAAAAAGGTTGTTGTGGTTTGTAAGCATCACTAAGAAATATCAAATCATCCAAAGCTCCTCCACAAGACAAGATTATTCTCCAAGTAGAAACCCTAATCTAAGACACCTCAAGTAGAATGACAAAAGAGTAGATTATAAATAAGTGTAAATGAATAATTAAATATTGTTATCTCTATAATAATGGAAAAATGGTATGTGTTTATATAGGTAGATATAAACCTATACCTTTCTAAAATTTTAGTCCCATAAGGTCAACCCGATCGACCTAGTATTGTAGTTAACAAAAATAAACTAGGTCATGGACTGGGTTTGCCAAAGGGTGACCTAGACCCTAATAACTTTTGTCAATAAGAATACAAGGTCGATGTGGCTGACTATGTAATGTAAAATATCAAAAAGGGGGTTTAGGTTAGGAAAAGGGCTAATTAATGTGGCCAAATACTAGAGGAGGATGCAAAAGATGATGCCAAGATTATGGGAATGGTTTTTATGAGATAAGTATGTAGATATCATGTGGAAAAAAGGGACAACTATCCTACAAAGAACCAATGGTTTGCCCACCACTTTATTGATACACTCATTAGGGTTTAAACTCAAATATATTGAGACTTCATGGGTTATTACAAGATAAAAATCATCAATAATTGATAAAGTTTTAAAATATTATGTGTATACATATGCCCACTTGAGTATCATCACGTGTCACTCAGGTGCAATACGGGATGGTGTTTCAAGAAAAGAACATAAAAACACACAATAACGAGGCTAAAAAATATTACAATATTTTAAATAAAAAATAACTTAAAGTAAATGATAGAAAAGGAAAAAACTTAAAAGTAAAATGTATGCATACCTTGACTTGCCTTTATTTTTGGATGGTTGTCTATTGTGTTTATAGTTTTGATCATGGAGGGCACAAAGACTGCTTTCAACAAACCCAATGATATGATAATAAAGAGAAAAAACAAATAAATGCAATAAATCTAAGATAACTAGTGCTATGTGGATGGGTCGTACTTGTAAATTTGGCAAGCTAGGATGACAAGTGTTATGCTAGATCAAATAACCTAGTCAAAATTTTTAGATTAAATCAGGTAATCAAAAAGCCAAGGCTATTAATTTAACTATTTTAGGAATATTGATGTCTTATTCCTAATTTAGTTACTGGGTTGAATAAATTAGTACATAATATTGAAATAATTCAATCACTAATTTGTATAATTTATTTGTATTTCAAATCTTTCTATAAATAGTAATAAATATGGAGAAAATAAGACTTAGCTTAAAATGAATTGAAACAACTATTATAGGGTCTGATATTGGTTGTGTAAGACTGGGATAGTGTCACAAATAAGGAATTGGATTTTTTTTATGAAAGGATATGACCAACAAAAAATGATACCCTAGAGTCTAGTGTTGTTGTCCTCTTCTACTGCTATTTTCCAAACTACTCATAGAGACTTCAATTTTCTTTATTTTGTTTGATGTCCTTATATGAGCTTGCCTATGAAATCTTGACTGTTGAAAGTCTATGGATCTCCTTGCAGAGCTGATTTAATCTTCAAACCCTAGATTTCATTGTGCTTTTATAAAATTTGAGAAATAAGGGGGGTTAGTATTTGTAAGATGCACTGACCATGTATCCACATCCCTTGTATGGGCACACTACCTACATACCAATACTTTGAAGAGGGATCAGTCCATATGTAGTTCTCCCACTTAATGTGTTTTATGCAATAGTGCAATGCAAATGTAAAAAATCTAAACTATGTGTGATTGAGGTGGTTAGGGACTAGTGTGAAGATTTGGATATGCTTATAGTGTATTAGATGGATGTATGCAGAGAATAGGGAAATTTGTGTTAGTGGTTTTTCTTGTATTATTTCTTTCTTTATAATATTTTCCAACCTCCTTCTAAATTAACTTTGAATGGGATGTTACAGAGATGTATTGGTCAAGGGTTGAATGTATTCATGCTAGGCTGAAAAGATGAAGGATAGGAACCAAAAGGAAATAATCATTGGAACTTAAAATGCAATTATATAGGAGAACTAAAATAAGACACCTTAGAGTTTGGTGCTATAGTCCAACTTGAGGGATAAGATTGTCTTGGGAAATGCTACCTAGTTGAGGTGAAATGATCATTTAGAAAGCTTAGGATGACTAGGAATAAGCAAAAAGGTTTCTAGAAGGGTCATGATAACATGCAAGAAAGACCTATGGGTTGGGTATCACAAGCCACACTCAAGCTATCAATTTTGACATTTTATATGACTACATTTCCCCCATTTCTTCTAGTGATGCAATGAAGTGAAATACTAGGATAAATGAAAAATAGAAAGTGTACCTAAACTTACCTACAAGGGTGAAGTTCATGAAACTATGTGATATTGGGTATGCACAGAGAGCACATTGTGAAGTATAAAACTATAATAAAAAATCAAGAGTAGATCAATTCTTACTAGACATGCTATGTCTAAAGTAAAAATGTACAAAAAAATGGGTAAAAGAGAGAGGAAGAGAAATGAACAAATACACTTCACTATGTATGCAAACTAATATAAAACCTATTATGATGCTGAGTGATATTGGATATATGCTAAATGATTTTATACCAAAAATAATATTGTGAATAAAGCTAAGTGCTCAATTCTCCAAGAGTAGATCAAGAATATAAAGGTCAGCCCTTTGGATCCATTGTCTCCCACTAAGTGAAGCTATGTGATCATGCATGTGTTAATCAATGTTTAGACTATGTGTCCAATCCCTTTGAGTAGGTTGCTCAAGAATACAAAGGCTAACTAGTCCTTTAGCTCCATCATTGTCAAATGAAATTAAGTTATGAACTAATACTAGTATGAATGTGTGTTGTATGAGATGGCTCTTGAAGCCCATAATTTTTTTGTAATAAAACAATATGGCATGGATAGTTGAATGTGTGCTAAAAACTAAGCCACTCTTGGCCACTCAAAAAAGGTAGAGATTAGGCTTATATGAAAACCACTTTAAAACTAGGCAATAAGCTTATGTGGAAGCCACTTGGGAATGATGTCAATCACCTGTAGATGTAATAAGGCATGTAACTATTGATAATTCTTGGGCAATGCCATAAACTATAAAGAAGAGAAAGCAAATGTGTCATGCACTTTTCCCTCAATCACTAGTGTTTATAATATGAATTTTAATCTGGAAGTTATACTAAATACCATATCTAAAACTAGAAGTGAGAGCTATCATACTGTGCGTGATACCCCCTATATCTAGATTCTCTAAGAAAAATGGTATTGAAAATGTTGATTCTAAATTGACTATTGCTAACAAAACTATAACTAGTCTTAATTTTTTATCTGTTTATGGAAAATCTAGTTTTTTTGTTGTTTGGATAGGATCATCAAAATAAGACACCCTAATGTCTTATGTTGTAGTCTCTTGTCATGTCCTAGTTTTGAAGACTGTTCTATAATTTTCACTATCTATCTAGTTTATTCTACCTAGTTTAAACTTTGGTTGCTATTCTAGGTGTTTAAAAACAAATTTTTGATTAGTAGATACTTTGATCTCTATGATAAAAATACCTATTTATTGCCCCCTCTTTTGAGGGTAGGAATGAAGACCCTGTAATGAATATCCTAAGAAGAAAGATCCTTGTAAGTGTGTTATGTTGTGAAGTATATGATATATCAATGATAATCCACAAGATATCTAAAGATTGAGAATAGTTTTTAATGGAGATTGTTATATCAAAAGGTGTATGCCTAGATATATCTAATAATGTAATAGCATGTGAAATATAGTTAATTAGAACTAGAATTCTGATTAGTTGTTAGTTTCTAGTTGTCAAGGAGGGATAAAGCATGATGCCCATTATGGCATCCAAGAAATCAAGAAAATGCATGATGTGGATCATGTTATTTCAAATAATTTAAAAGCAAAAAAGAACGTAAGGCAAGAATCAAGAAGCATAAAAAAGTGGCTCAGGGGTCAAGACAATGAGGGACATGGGTACATGTTACTCAAAGTAGAAATAAAGCATACAAGTCATGTTTAAATGCCACATACACATACAAAACAAATAAGCAAGGTTGACACAAGGGACACAAGCACATGTGAGAGTATGAGCAAACGACATTGGCAAATGTATTGAGCACACACAAGACATAGAAAAATAACTGAGAAATGAAATCACATCTAGATATAAAAAGCAAGAAAGGAAAGCATGTAAATAATGGAAATACAATAACATTTAACTAATCAAAGAAAGAATTGAAAGTATGCAATACATGTAGTAAAAAAATAGGTATATACTATGAAATACACAAGTGATATATACTAGTGAGTGTTGATAGATTAATCTGTGTAAGCTAGTAAGTAATGTAAATAAAAATGATAACTAGAGTATGTGATGCAATAATGACATAACCTGGATGGTGTAGTCATGTAGAAGATGCCCTCAGTGTGTAGATATATTGATATGTGTCTCAAATGTATGAATTAAGATGCCCCTTCAATGAGTAGAGTGAATTAATTGAGGATCTAAAAGTCACTGCACATAATCAAAGAAGATTAAGTGAAGCATGGTAATGTAGATAAATTGACAAACAATAACATAGAACAACAAAGTGTAAGTCTAGCATGGTAGTAGAAATGTAAGTATGGATGATGCATATAATTGAAATGTTTTTGAATTTTTGAATGTTTTTAAATTTTTTAAATATTTGAATGTTTTTGGATTTTTTGAATAAGATATGTCTAAGCAAAGAAATGTAAGTATGGATGATGCATATAATTGAAATGTTTTTGAATTTTTGAATGTTTTTAAATTTTTGAAATATTTGAATGTTTTTGGATTTTTTGAATAAGATATGTCTAAGCAATCATAAGTAAAATATGTACAAAAAATTGAAAACAAGCAATTATGTACACAATGATGTAAAAGACTAGGCTAGAAGGGGTAAAGGGTCTAAGGATAGAGCTCATTGGGGATGGAGATGGAGGAAGGGATCATGACCATCATCAAATGCCTCAAGATCATAATCATAATTATCATTATATGCCATAGACTATGTATACATGGTGTCTTCCTACCAAAGGTGAAGGTTGCTCTAGTGGTGAAGATGTTGATTCTCCTATGGGAGGTTTAACTATGGTAGTAGATGGTTTCAGTAGAAGTGGTGAAGCTAGTGTTGGTGGTGATGTAATCTGAATAATATCCTAAACCTATATTTTATCCAATATTTATTATAAATCTATATGTGAGTTGATGTCATAGCCTATGATTTTGTGAAAGAGACAAAATGGGCAACCTTTCTATCCCTATAATATACTAGTAGATCTGTGTCATATTGTAGGTAGTGTGATTAATCCATGATCAAGTAACATATGTAGTATAATTTATGGATGATGTTATGTGTTACTTGATTGAATATAAATGACTGGATCTGTATATATAAAGGTAACCATGTGAACTGTATGTGCCAAGTGATCTATATATGGTCATGGATGTTTAATATATCTTGAGAGTATAGTGTGAGATGTTAAGAGTTATGCAAGACATGTGATGAGGGATTTAGAGTCATCTCAATACTCTCTTGGGATAACTAGTGTAAATCTCAATCCACATAAATAGTCATCTTTGAGTGTAGGTGTCATGTCATCATATGAAGTAGCCTGAGAATCTATATCAACATCATGCACATATAGTAACTCAGAATTTATCATAAGGGGTAACTGTAATATGGGAGTTTCATAAACTATAGTAGTAGAATATGGTGATGTTGTGAGATTGTCTATATTTGATGGAGTAACTATGACTGTTGGAGGAGATGTTTTTTTAAAATCATTTAGTACTATTAGAACTACTATCGGTGAATGTGTAGTTATAATAGGTGTAGAAACTATGACTGATGGAGTAGTTGAAATAGCTAAAAATGCTATAACTAGTTGAGTATCTAGAGCTGAAGAAACAACTATAGGTGAAAGATTCTAAGATGTGTTAGTCTCTCTAACCTCATATGTATGTATCTGGTCAAGATAAATGTGATGAGGTGGTAACTAAACTATGATATGAGGTGTCCCATCTGGAGAAATAGTCGAAGATGACTCTATAATTTAATAATATCTGAATGGTTGGTTATCTACTGGCCATGTGTATATGTATCCTTCATGAATAAACTTTACACATCAATTAGGAGTGGAAGGAATTGCCCTTATAACATGTATCCAAGGTTATCTATGTAAAAGGCTATAATGAAGAGGTCTTAGCATGATCTAGAGTTATGTAGAAAGGGTTTTGGGCCCTACAATGATATCCATAGTAATGGTGCCCAATGTCTATCATGGTATATCATCAAACCCTCTAATATTATTATATGTTTTTTTCATGGATGTCATATCTACACCTATGGTCTATAAGAATGTAATATTACATATATCAAGTTTGAAAACATTATCAACTAAAACTCTCTTAACTACACTAGTTTTGACTTGAGCTTATATGAATAGTGGTAAATTTTGATCAATAATTTTTTGAGATAGCATGTCCTCATGATCAAAATAAATATCATATTTTATAGTTTTTAATGTGTTAACCACTAATGCAAAATAAGAACGCTTTGAATTAATGGGCATAAAAGTCTGAGTGATTGCCTAATAAAGAATGCCCTTGAACACATTAGCTTTCTAAAGTAGTTTTAACATGAAAATATTAGCTTGTGTGTTTCTCAATTAATCAAAAATATCATACGCCTTGTGTGGATCTACCTATATGAGTGGGTTGAGCCTGGGATATGAAGGAATAGGAGGGTGGTGGGGCTCCTAACTAGGTGGGGGAGGCATGGTAGCATGCTAAGTAATAGCTCTAATTGTATGTTCTACTATCCGTATAGGACTAGTAGTATCTACAAGAGAGGAGCAAAGATAATTTATAGGTCAAGGTGGTGGAGGGCCAAAAGGTGTCAACTAGGCTCTTTGGAAATGGGTAGTGACATGGGGAAGAGTAAAATGAACCATGTAACATGACTCAGTATGGTATAAAGGCTCCAAGAGAGGTGAGACAAGAGGTATATTAAAATGTGTAACATTGAATTTCTTAATATCATCCCATATTATAAAAAAATAAGCATGAAATGCAAAGAATGAAGCTTTGTATTAACATAAGGTAAACTTCATCATTCATGTTCATGATAAGACCGATTATGGTCTCCTTATTATTTACAATAAATGCAAGAAATGTTTTTAAATAAATAAGATCCATTTCCATTTTTATGTGAAATTTGATTTTAGATGTAAGGTGATACCTCAAAACTAATGGGACCTAGTATATGTAACTAGGGTTGTGAAAAATGATTTTTTTTTAAATTACTATAAAATTTTAAAAATTAATTTGAATTTTTATTTAAATATGTAGGTAAAAAATTTAAAAAAAAATTGGAAAAATTATGATTTAAATGGACCTAGTAAATTCAACTAAAGTTTGAGAAAGAAAATGTTTTTTTTTTTTAATACTATGGAATTTTAAAAATTAATGTTAATTTCTTATTTATATATGCATGTAAAAAAATCAAAAAATATTGGAAGAAATCTGATTTAAATGGACCTAGTAAATTTAACTGGGGTTTGAAAGAAAAAGTTTTTTTAATTACTATGGAATTTTAAAAATTAATGTGAATTTCTTATTTGAATATGCATGTAAAAAATTAGAAAAATATTGGATTTTTTTTAATTTAAATGGACCTAGTAAATTCAACTAGGGTTTGAAATAAAATGATTTTTTAAAAATTAATATGGAATTAAAAAAATTAATATGAATTTTTGATTTAAATATGCAGGTAAAAAAACATCAAAAAAATATTGGAAAAAATATGATTTAAATGGACCTAGTATATGCAACTAGGGTTTAGAAGAAAATAATGTTTTAAATTAATATAGAATTTTAAAATTTAATGTTAATTTATAATTTAAATATACAGGGAAAAAATCAGAAAAAAAAAAAATTGGAAAAAATCTTGATTTAAAGGGCCCTAGTATATGCAACTAGAGTTTGAAAGAATATGATTTTTTTTTTAAAAATTACTATGTAATTTTTAAAATTTAATTTGAATTTATGATTTAAATATGCAGGTAAAAAATTAGAAAAATCTTGATTTAAAAGGACCTAGTATATGCAACTAGGGTTTGGAAGAAAATGATTTTTTTTTAAATTACTATAAAATTTTAAAAATTAATGTGAATTTTTGATTTAAATATGCATGAAAAAAATTAGAAAAATATTGAAAAAATTAGGAAGGAATTTTACCTATGGTTTCTAGGGTTTTATGCACAAACAAAGTAAGTCAGGTTCACCAAATGATTTAACTATTTTGGAAATATTGGTGTGTTATTCCTAATTTAGTTAAGGATCTAGGTTGGCTAAATCAGTAAATAATATTGTAATAATTTAATCACTAATTTGTATAATTTATTTGTATTTTTTATATTGATACTCAAGGTTTAAGTATTCTTATCCCGATGGCTTTTGATCAGAGCTCCAACTGATCTGGGACACATTTGGGGGCCCAAATACCCAAGAGAATACCAATGAATGGCCATAACTAGCCTAAGAATACCATCAATGGCCACAACCTAACCCAAGATTACTAATGATTGGCCATAATCAGCCCAATAATACCAATAATAAGCCATTACCAACCTAAGAATACCAATGATCGACCATAACTAGCCCAAGATTACTTAATGATCAAATACATCTAGCCTCCAATACCAAACTAAGATTCAAACATGGGTGGTGATTGAAATAACTATGACACTTTTCCAACTCACCCACATCTCATCAATAATTTATTTGTATTTTTAACCTTTCTATAAATAACAATAAATATGGAGAAAATTAGACTTATCTTAAAATGAATTGAAATGACTATTGTAGGGTCTGATATTGGCTATGTAAGACTAAGACTGTATCACAAATCAAGATCTAATTTTCATTTCATGATAGGATAGGACACCCTAGAGTCTAGGGTTTTTGTCCTCTTATACCACTATTATCCAAACTACTCGCATAGACCTAAGTTTTTTAGGTTTTATTTTCTATCCTTGTGTGAGCCTACCTAGTATGTATGGATAAAGACATTGAGCTCCAAAGTTGACTGTGTGTTTGACTATGTTTTGCAAGTAACTTGAGAAGGGTAATTGAGCTTGTTCTGATGTTGTTTCAATGTTTAATGAATAATTAGCTATTTTATCATGTTGTAGACTCCAAAAGGATGCTATTTGTACATTATGAAGGTTTGACCAATCATATGCAGTATAAATAAAGGTTTAAAAGGTGATTATGTGTTCATTCATGGTGATTGTGTGCATAAAATGTTGTTTGAGAAATTTTTGATTAAGTAGAATGGTACTATGATGGTTATTTACACTTAAGGAGGGCCTATAAATCATGTGGAATGGGTCCATGCATTTGTAAAGTATTCTTGTGTTATTATTTTTATCAAAAAAGTGTCAAAGAGGTGAATGGGTCATCATTAAACCTAAAAGGTGACTTAGGCCTATTTGAAAGAAAGTTATGCTTAAGTATGATCCATGTGAGATGCCTTAAGGGTGAAGGCATGTATTGTGTCTGATGCAAAATATTTTGATCTTATTAATTCATGATTTATATATAAATGGTGAAACCAAATGTGTTGGATTCTAGACTTGTAAGTGAGACTAGTGAGTAGGTGCTCAAAGAGAAGTCTTGTGTGAATATGGAGCCAAGTAAAGGAGATAAAATTTGAAAGAGAAGGTGTAGGTCAGTGAAGACTAGTATAAAGTGAAGAGTATTAGACATGATTATTTGAGAAAGGTGATGAAGGTTATCACATAGGTCATTGAACCTAATAGGCCTAGACGAGGTAGAATGAGTGAATACGCTCAAAAGGCTATTTTGAGAGAGTGTATATGGTAAGTGAAGGAAAAGTGAAGGTTGTGTGTGCTCAATAAATGGTTTAAATCATAGAGTAGGTTGATGATGGTGTGTATGACTTTTAGGTCATTTATGATTTCATAACATTGCTTTTGTAAGTTTGATTATGTATGAGGAGAGGTAGAGTGCCCAATTGATGAGTTAATGAGTAATATAGATTGAGGACTATGTGTGACTTACAAGTCATATTTTTTTATGTCCAAATAGTTCTCTTATATTTTTAGGATATGTGAATAGGTTTGAGTAAAGAATGAGAGAGATTATGACATGCCTATGTGAGAGGCCTATATGAAATAGAGACAAAATTTGTACAGGGGTTAGATAATCAGAGATCCATCATCATGTGTTGAATACATCAGTTCTAAGGTAGAGGTTTTAAAATGAGGATATAAAGGAATTGATCTTTCTTAGGGTAATTTTCTCCTTGTGAAATAGGTGTTTCACTAAAGGCCTTTGATCAGTAGGATAAGATTAAGGTTTGTCAGTCTAAAGGAGTTGACCAGTCTATTATTTGTAATTTCCTATAGAATAAGTATTCCATGTGTTGCAATCTTGAAAGTGGTTTTTATTCCCCATGAGGGTTTCCCATAGGAACTATGTGTTATGCGTTTGATATTGTGTATGCATTGAATGAATGAACTCTCTTGTTAATGTTGCTTGATCAAGTGGATACATGTTGATTGTTTGAAAGGATTGAAATTTAAATATATGGGCTCACTGATTCACCCCCATTAGTGATTATACCTATAATAATTATAATATTTAATGATGTTTTTACCCTAAAATCCAACCATCAGTGGTTACATAGAATTAGTGGTGGTTGGGTAGAACTGTGGGTGATTTGGGCCAAACCATTACCAGTTATACTTGACTGTTACCGATCTTTGTGTAAATCCATGGAATATAAAAAATAAAATATGGCCAAAATAATGTTAAAAATGCAATTTTAACAAGATTTAAGTAGTCATTTATTATTTTTTGACTTTCATATTGATCTCCTTGGTATGTGGGATGCATTGGGTCCTATCGAGTGTGCCATTTGTGATCAAGGAATTTGACTCAAGAGAAGAGGTTAGTATAGTGTTAGTTCCAAAAATAATGAAATCAACACACTAAACAAGCTAACATCTCTAGGCCTAGATCATGGGGGGATCTTAGTGAACAAACCAAATGAAAACACAACTAAAATGCAAAGAAGTGACAACTTTCCTTACCTTCCTTAATTTCTCTAAGAGATTTATTTGTTGGCTTGCTTCGATTATGCTAAAGAGGTCCTCATCAATGGGGCTTGGCTATCTCCATCTCCTCTTGGTACCAAGATTGACTTGGATTATATTTATTTTGGCATTATAACACTATGCATTTACTTCATGGATCAAATCTAGCATTATAACTCTACTATGTTCCAAGCTTTCTAAATGAAGAGCTCTAGGCTTATATTTATAGATCTAGCAACTAACCCCAACCAAAGGTGAGTTAGAGGGTAGTTAGAGCTTGGAATGGGTTTAAACTTAACCTTTGTGAATTAACTAATCCTTGTAGAGTCAAAAGGTGTCAAATGGTCATGATTATAAATAAATAAGCATGGGTGTGATATTTATAGATATTTTCCAAAAATGATAACTCATAAAAGGTAATGATTATTTCATAGGATATTTATTTATTTTTGAATTTCCTTTTTGATATTTCATTTATTTGTTCATGGATAATTCAATTTAGGAATTTGATTTGTTTAACATGGTAATTAATCCTTTTTAGGCTTTTTGACATTTTTGAATTAACTGATGTGTGTATTTGGTCCATTTAATTAATTTATGTGCCAAATTTATTTATTTGCATGGTTGTGAAGCCAAATTTGAGATTCTTAGAAATTCTTAGGTTAGATGTTCAATGGTTGGTAAAAATTTCTCCTAAAGTAGGTATGAAGCCATTAGTGGCCAATTTTGGATGTCTATCATCCTACAACCCCTTCCAAAATATAAAGTGAATGGAGGGGGTACCTAGCTAGACCCCCTCCCTTTTCCTTTCAAGTAAATAGGGGTGAGGGGTTAGCCAAATTGCCACCCCTCCCTCAAAGCATTTTTTTAATTTTTTTAATGAACTATATTATTATTTTTTATTTATTTATTTATTTACTTATTATATATGCATATTTTTAAAATAAAACCCAAATCTTCTTTTTATTTATTTTTATTTTTATTAGTATTTCAAGGAAAAATGAATACTTAAATATACATATAAATCATATCGATCATTTTAACTTTATTTTATTTATATGTATATTTAAATAGATATAATTATTTATAGTTTTAATATATATATATATATATATATATATATCTGTGTGTGTGTGTGTGTGTGTGTGTGTGTGTGTGTGTGTGTGTGTGTGTGTGTGTGTGTGCACAAATATCATAATAAGGGTTAATCTATTTTTTTCATGAAATATATCTATATATTAACTTAACAAAAATATATAAATAATTCACAAAAATATAGGTGGAATGAAAGCACATTACACTAGGCAGGGCTTAGAAGCAAAAGCAAAAGCAGAATCACCACCACCAACTAGGCAAAGCCTAGAAACAATTCACAAATTCATAATAAGAGATAAATTTAAGTAGCAAGAACAAGGACAAAAAGTGAAGGATATCATCAAGACCCGAGCTTGTAGCTAGTATCTTGATTAGTGTCCTTATCATCTTCTTCTTCATATGTCTAAATAGACGAAATGGAGAAACCCTAGGGAAGTTGTTTATCACATTGGCCTCCATGTCGCACCCCAAGCATCCAAGAGTAGAGGAGGAAGTGGAGCATCCCATGTGGGGAAGGAAGCAATGGTTTCCACCCTATAGTTTTATTTTATTTTCATTCTAAATGAATCATATAGATTATACATTTTTATTTATATGGTGTAAGTTTAATGGATAATATTATATTATATTTTAAATTTTTTTAAACATTTTTATAATTTACTATAAAGATTCAACTTATTCTTTATTATTTTCACTTAAAAAATATAGACAATATGGTCATTGTATACCTTTTCAAAGCAAGTAAAAATCACAATTCTCTTACCACATGTAAAAATCTAGAATCAATATTTTTTTTTACTTTCAATTTTTTAAATTCTATGAGTAAAGAGAGACTAAAAAGAAGAGGATTATTATTATATATTTAATTAATTATTAATTATTTTATTTTAATTTTTAAAATAACAATCAATAATTAAATAGAAGATGATGAATGAAATTTTCATCAACAAACAACATACAATTTAAATAAATTATTTTCATTTGAAAAATTGTTCTCATTTAAAAAGCAAAGAAAGGAAGAGAGTAGAGAGATTTAATATTCTGTATAAAAGAATTTAACAAACTCAAAATAGAAAATTTCATTTCAAATTTGATCATTCCAAGATATAGAAAGGGGATTAAAAACATGCAAGTCATTTTCATTTTTACAATGTTAGGGAGAGATATTTGTAAGGATTGAAAGAGAGAAGAAAAGAGATAAACATAGGAACAATACACTAATTCTAAATTCTCTTTTATCAATATTTAATAAACCAAACCAACATTTATATTACATAATTACTAAGATAAGGCATATCTCCCCTTCATTTTCCTTGAAAGAACATATGTTCCCATGGCTCAAAGAATATCTTCTCAAGATTCTAATAAGATCCCACACTTAAAAAATCCATCAAGATTATCCTCATTCCAATCTCTTGTATGAATATTTTTACAAACTCTTAGATGGTGTCTTCATATTACCTAGTCCCATTTAGATCCTCCATCCACTAGTCATAGCCAGTCAGATATTCCCTCCTTTACTAGCAAAGGGAATCTAATCCTAGCCACCTTATCTATTACTAGTTTTCCCACCCAATTACGACAACAACCATATGATTTAAAGTCTAATGCTTAATCACTCAAGTCAATAATTGAGGAGAAGAACTATACTCCTCTTCCTATATCCTTAGAATCCCTCTTACACCAACTTGTTGCTAAAATTATGGTCCATCTACCCATCTGACATCTTAGTTCTACCAAACCTAAGCTCTCTTTGTATAAATCCAACAATTACTATATATATCACTAAACCTAGGGGCATACCATTAATAAATGTCATAATTTTCAAAACTATGTCCAAAATCTCAAAAACCATGGTAACATAGAATTCAAGAATGAATTAGATGGGTCTACATCTAAGGTGAACAAGAAAAGGTATGCTAAGATTTTTTTTTTTTTTATGATCAATCCCTTCCCTTTACAAGCCAAGGTCAAGACACCAAGTCCATATTTAATGTTCCACCTATCTTTGATAAATCCTTTATCTAATATGAGCTTGTTTCCCATGAACTTGTTCCTCCCTTCTCTCATGAGTCTTTCTTACATGGGCCTATCTTTTTAAAATATATTATCTCCACATCATCACATCAAAGATCCCATTTGGAGAGGTCACTTGTGGACAAAGAATCCTCTACTAGTAGCATTGCATCTTATACATTAGATTAAGTACTAGAGTTAACATAAATCTTATCTACATCAGGATCATTTTAAACACCAATATCTAAATTATATCTTTTTTCAAAATAATCATCCTTGATTGATGTTATAAATAATAATTGTGCCTACCTTTTTGGGGATACCTCAAACCAAGATGCCAACCAATCATAAGGCATATATTTTGATTCTAGCTAAGATGATGAAGTCATACTAGAGTTATTACAAGCTTTATCAATCGATTAATCTGGTCTTACTTCAAATGTATGTCCTACAAATAGCCTTAGTGATATTTTTGCTTTTATCTCAAGTTGAAACTAGGTCTCCTAAGAACCTCGATGAGAACCATGTTGCCCCCTCACCACTCATTGACTTCATCATATTATCTACCCCACATTCATCTATCAGAGACCCTTTTCTTCCTATCAATGATGATTCAATCACCTCACTCTATAGGGATGAACAAGAACCTACATCATTGGACCCTTCCTCTAGAAACATAATATATGCCACAAATACAAAGGTCCAATACCATATTTAAAAAGTCATAAATGATGATAAAATCACCCTTGAACTAATAAGTCATAATAAAGAAAAGTCAAATCATGAGCCTTATCAAAAGTATCTTCCCCTAGTGAAAGCCTCTTTGAGCCACTAGGAGACCATCAAAGTTAAAATAATCATCATATATCAAGTCAAAGATCAATCTCCTCTAGTTAAGACCAAATTATATTAGTAAGGGGGAGTCAAGAAACAATCAAATATTAAAATCAAAATAATATCAAAAATAGTATCAAGATGGTCTATAATCCTTTAAATAATTAGATCAAAGAAGAATTATGCAATCCAAAAGTTTTATAACTCTTGAAGTATTTTACAAAATGGCACCAATCAAATGTATAATATCCAATATCTCTAATGATGTGTGTAACTGCTATTCTTAATTCCTAATCACCTATAACACCTCCCTATAATGATCCTATCATCCATTTAGGTCATATAACTCACCATCAAATCCTAACCCTAAATCCATCCATACCTCATCTTATTATACCAAACAACATTGTATCTTATAGGGGTGATGAAGACATCTAGTCTATACATCTATAAGGGTCTAAATCAAGAGTTAATGAATTTCATAAGGATATCAATACATATATCATTAACATCATGATCTTAATGTCACATATATATAATGGGTATTAGATTAATATCATGAATGTGTATGCATTCCTACATAGCACACCCATTTCCAATAAATCAAGATGCCCAAAAGTCAAAAGAGTCAAAAACAAAAATAGAAAATCATTCATCAAATGGTGAAAACCTATATTTTGGTGTTTTGGGCTAGTAACATGATGAAAAATAGTTTCCAACATCATGTTAAAATACTATATTTTCCACATTATACCTCAACACTTAGGGGACAAAATCCATCCCTTGTCAATCCCATCCATGTCACCCTCTATCATATGTTCCTACCCATATCTACCATCATATATTGCATGATATTATGTTAATCCTTTCTTATAGTTTTAAACTTTATAATAAAATGTAATATGTCTTGGAAAATGTTATAGAGTCATCTTAGAATATTCTTCAATGGACACTTAGGAAACTAGATATTTGGTTCCTTCATGATGTGTTCATTGGAAATATTTAGTCCATTCTTCCTTACTCATCATCCCCTTTTCATTCTCACCCTCATCCTTTTGTCATCCCATCCAACATTTCATCCATTATTTTCATGGTTTATAGGCTTGGTATTCCATTTTATAGTAACCCCCTTTATATAATGTACATACACATCTCAAAATCCCTAAAGATTGAAATATTCTAAAAAACCCTTAAAATTATAAAATCCATAAAATTCCACAAACATATCAATCATCTTGTCACATTTTGTCTTGTCTTATGTTTTGAGTATCTTAGTCATATTATCCTATATCCTCAGTTATCCATCTCATTATCAACTTACCTTATCTTATGTTCTAACAGTTTTATCATTTTGTCATCTTGCCTTATTTCAGCATCCTATTCATTGTGTCTTATGTCTTCCACAACCGTATCCTAAACTAAATCACTATTATACTCCAAGTCCATACCCTTATCGAAGTCTATAACCTTAATCAAAATTCACATCATCATAACAAACATAGTCCAACTCATTACTTGATCAATCATCCCATCGAATCTCATTAAGACAATAGACAAGATACTAATAACAATGCATCTCTATGCAGATACTTGTGTGTGTTAGTTATATGCTCTATGTTGTTTTAAGTTTTTACATGTATTTTATCATATTATCTATATTTATCTTATTTTATTAGTCTTTTAATTAGTCTTTCATCAAGGGTGAAATAAGCAAGGATGTTATGATGGAGCCAAAAAATATATGATTATTTTTTTGGGTGCCCTATGTAGAGTTTAACATTTTTCGTCTTATAATCATGCACTTTGGTATAATGTCCTCTTGGTCATACTTATATCATGAGACCTACTTCCTAGTACTATATTTACATTATATTTATTAATACTATGATGAGAATTGTTACATTAATAATGGATTGACAATGAAAAACATTTATCATTTATTGTATCCTCTCTCACATGTCTAAATTTCTGCTAACCTTAATCCCATCATTGATTCGATAATCCCAATCCACTTGTCTAATATATAATAATTACTCTAAGCCATTTATCATCCCATTTATATCCTCTAGTTACTCATTTATCATCTCTTAGTCGTCAGTATTTATCATCTCATCTCCCATCATTTCTCTTAGTCCTATATCTTCATCTGAGTCACATCCTCTATCTAAAAACTAACATGTCTAATAGTCACAATCATCCTCCTCCTTTATTCTATCTTGTCATCTATCATATAATATAAACTACATTGTGTTTTAAGTACAATAACTTAGAGTGGGGGTGGTGAATTAGTGATTTAATAAATTCAATTCCAATTCCAAAACTTCAAAATCTTAACCAATCAACAAAAGCATTCATGAAGCATATAAACTAGTTATTAAAAAGAACAAAGGAAACTATGCAAGATCAACACACATAACACATGAATTATATGGTAAAACCTCATGGGTAATAAAACCAACTCTCAATTCTAAAAATAAGTGGACTATGGTCCTATGAGATATTTCAAAACAAGAGAATTTAGTGAAGCACCCACTTCACAAGGAGCACCAAACCCTAAGCATGAACTAGAACCCACTTGTTCTAGATGTTGAGTACTCACATAACACCTTATAACATTATCACTCCAAAGATATGATAAATTTATTTAATGATGGAAAAATAGTGAATTTAAACTCTATTCAACCTTCTAATCCTTCACATATAAGAAATGCATTCTAAACAACCTTTTGTATCACTCTACACTTCTTCACTCATCCTCAATCTTTAACCCTAACAGAACACCATAATAACATCAAAAATATGACCTCTTGGTCATATACATATTACTAAACTTTATTTAATCTTCAATCCATCAATTAATCACATTCACACTTCTCTTTTATTCCCATATTAACACTAGAAACCTTCATCTTTGTTTATGCTCTTTATAGAGCCTTCATGATCACCATCTACTTGGTCATCCATAAGACATACCTTAAACCTTAATACTTCTATCACACTTATAATAAGATAAATTTAACCTACATATGTCATCCATATCTTTGATATATCACCCTTAAACAACATCACATTTCAATTAGGCCTTAAAAATCCCTTATAGGTCCATAGAGACCTATTCATCCTTTTAGTACTTCACCAAGTAAACCTAGGAACACAAGACCACTTCAAAGCACAGAGGTCTTTGATATATGATCCATAATATATCCTAACATTATTAAATTCATTATTACACATATTTCATATGTAAAACATATCAATCATTTGCCTTGTACATGAAAACACCATATACAAACCAAAATTCAACTTGTAAGCATATTCATATTGAAGATGGATTGCTCAAACCTCAAAAATACATACAAATGATCCTTAGGGAGTATAAAACACTATAAAATAGATAATTCACCTTAAAACATCCAAAAAGCATCAACAAAAACTCAAACATCCTTCTTAGGTCACCTATAGATTAATGTCAAACCCTCAGTCAACTTTGGACCATAATAAATGCAAGTGTATGACTAGTCAAACCTCCAAATCATGTTTCTTAGATTTCCATTGAATTTATCTACCACTTTTATTTTTATACCATCATAAAATTCATCCATAATCAAAATTTATTAATCAAAAATTATAGACTAGTTTTCCTATATAAATTCAAATATTTGAATTCCAATGGTCACTTTTTAATGCAAATTTGACTATGGAAACCAGTGAAATTTCCCTAAGAGACCAGCTATGCACTACCATAACATTTTATAGACATCATGTCAAGACCTAAAATTTTAAACACATGATCTAGATATAAATATTAACAAACCCACGGTACCACTTTATTGTGACAACTTGATATGTTTGAATGTTGATGTCATCAATTTACTTATTTAGGAAGTTCTAACAAGATGACTAGGATAACCTAGACCTTCACAAGACTATTCCAATAGATTCCTTTAACTTCCACAAGTACACCAAGCACTTTTTACCCCTCATATCAATCCTCAAACATTTTAAATTCATCACCAACATCCATCACCTTGCCTAACTAAGTAAACACTATAAGATCCATGCATACTCACTAAGGAACACTTTATCATTGAGAACCACGCATAAAAATAAACTCATGAACACTCTTGGCCACATTAGGGAAATCATTTAAAATACCTCAACACATTATTATAATGTATTTTTAGACTATGTAAGTAGTGATTAGTCATATAACATGTTTAAGATCAGCTCAATCACTCTCTCCTCTTTCCCCACCATTCATCATCACATCTCTCTTATCCCAAATCATCCTCAAGTCTTGCATCAATTAAATAATTTATCTGTAACATCAATCATTAATAAATTAGTCTATTGATCAATAACCATCCCCAAAATCATCTCCCTAATCTTCTCATTTAATTACCCACACCTGTTGATTGGGACTGACAAATCACAACATCCATCTTTTCTTCCATCAGTCATCTATTATCACTATTTAGTCAATTCATAATTTAAATTTTATGGTTTACTTATATTGGGTCATGATCATGATTGTGACTTTATTATTTTATCTTGATCCCTTACATGTGTCCTTACTATGGGTATCATTATTATTAATAATCACATTATAGCTTATTGATTTAATGCATCACACTAACCCATGCTTACCTTTCATATTTTGGTCACTTGATCATATTGTTTATTATCTCTCATCCCCTTCATCATATCACTTAAATTCAACTCTGAGCTAGACTCATCATCAAGCTTACCAAATCATTGTCTTATTTTGGCTCGATGCTCTCCAAACATGCATCCTTACCCAAGATATATCAAAATATTATGGCCTTTTATCTTCTCAATTCCCCCTTGGGATGTGTTAAAAACCATGACATTGTCATTTCCATTCCCTATGCATATGTGTTTTTAGGGGCATCAACAATTTGTATCTCACTCTTCATATCAATTTCATCTTCTTCATCAATGGTTCCCAATCTCTCATCCCATCCCCTTGTTAATTCATCCATCATGTCCCTCATTTATTATTTTCAAGTGTTTATCTGCTTCCTTCATCCCCAAATGTCCCCTTAATGGGGCATCATGTGTCCACTACCATTCATCCATGATTGTATTTATTATTTGAAATACCATTCTTCCTTCTACTTCATTAGTCATAATTCCCTTTCAAAGAGGGGGAAAATGTATGCATTAATATTATTTTGCCTATTTAGGATGGCTAATTTTGATACTAATCCTTGTATAATCATGCCTAATAATTTACTAATCAATTCCTTTAATCACTATTCCATCTAATTCACCAACTAACCCCCTTTATAGTTAATGATTTAGTCCCCTTCATATATTACACATCCCATAAAATATTAATCCTTTTATTATCCCACTTATTAATATCCCATTTGATTAAATAACCCTTCCTACACCCACTTGCCATTTTAAAATTCTATTTAATTTCAACTTGTTCACTTGCTAATTTTAAATCCCTAAAAAATTTACCCACCTATCCCCTAGGTTGTCCTACATGCCTAGTACCTAATCTCCACTTAATTATCTTATAAACCTATCTAAGCCCCATTAGGTTCATCTAAAGGAGTCTAGAATGATCTAATCCTCCTCCAAGTCTCTAGAGAGTTCTCTCTCTAGATAATTCTATGGAATTTTAAATTCCATAAAATGTCCCTCCCTTCTCTCTATTTAAATACAACCACTCCTAAATGAGAAAAAAACTATGAAATATATGATCCTCTCATGCCAAACTAGTCTATTTGTCAAAGTCATCAAGCAAATAAATGTTATCAAAATTATGAGTCTACAAGTAATCCATTATGTAATTTTTTTGTTAATTTGGAGTATGATCATTGTTTAAAGGATTGTAATCTTAGTATAATTATAGTATAATTGTTTAAGTTTACTTTTCATTTCTTGAATTTATATCTTATTGATCCAAATTTTTATTATTCTTGGATTTGGATATATTTTAATATCCCTTGGCATGTTAAATTTGATTTTCTAAACTCTTGATTATATAGGAACCTTTTGCCATGATGTAATGCATCACAAGGGAACAATATAAAGAAGAGAAATATGTATAAAAATAACTTGTTAAATTAACCCACCAATACAAGTGACAAAATAAAACTATGGCCCCACTTACTCATGATAAGTCATCATTAAATAAATTACAAGCCATTATGTCTTCCCCTTTTCCCTCTCCTTCTCCACAACATTCCTCACCCATTAAACCTCGTTTTATGTCATTATCCCCATATACCCACTATCATATATATTATCCTAAGGTAAGAAATACACAAAAACAAACCTCACCATAGTAAACTATAGTGAAAAACCAAATATAACAATAATAACCATAGGGAGACATCATAAATCATAAAATGCAATAAACTATGAAGGATGAAGAATAAGTTGTATGGGAATATGACTAGACAAGAAGATGAATAATAGAATAAGAAAAAATAAGTAGATGTGAAAAATAATAAGGAAAAATCATAGAATAATAGAAAATAAGAATAATTTATGTATAATAATAAATAATAAGACAAGGAGGTGTGATACACACAAAGGAAAAATGTAGAGGCTAATGTAAAAACCAAAGAAGTTGAGGAGAAACATAGATGACCCCTATATAAGAAAGAAGAGGTGAAATGTAAAATGGACAAAGAGCAAGTTATAGAGTATGTTGCATAGAAAATAGAAAAAGAAAAAGAAGAGGAAAATACATAGGTAGAGGTAGCTGACAAGCTGAATAAGGATTTGGATCTAAAAAATAAGGATGAATTTGTAGCTAACACTTAGAAGGTCAAGTAGGTTGAGCAAACTTCAAATTGAATAGAGTATGTCAAAGAATAACCAATTCCTAAAGTTCCTTGACCTTATATCACATATCAAGGCTCAATATAGGCACATGGAGGCACATAAAAGAAGGTGTCTCATGACAAACCAAAGCTAACTAGATAATAGTTATATTATGTGTAAGCCCCACCATTGTAATACTAAATTTTTACACTCTAGGTCACACAATATGTCACCTAATAGCTCTAGCCATAACCTCTATGACATCATTTATTTTTTCCATCATAATTTAAGAAGCATCACTTGATGTGACCCAATTCACCTTACCTATGTAGATTGAGGGGGTTGCCATGTTTCAAGAGTCCATAGTGCAGAAGGCAACCAATACAGAGAAATATAACCTCTGGTTGAGGGGGAAAAGCATAGATTCTAATACTTGGTTAGACAAGGCCCATAATATCATATATGAAACTTATCCAACACTAGTGGTAATTCTAAGAGACCAAGTGATGTTCAAAGAAAAACAACTGATTGTATTACTTTATTTAATCACCAAAGATTTGGTGGTTACACAAAAAATGTAGAATATCCAAGCATAGGGCCAACATATGAAGGCCAAAATGGAAAAAATATTTAATTCCTTGAATAATATGTATAAGTTATTGACATTATTTCACTCCAATCCACACAAATTTATCACATCATGCTCAAATAGAAGCAACAACAATAAATATGAGGAACAAAGTGAGTCTAGATTTATCTAAGGTAGACAAAGCCAAGGTATCCATAGAAGATCATACATCCATGCTAGGTCAAATGGGTGATGGATTGAAGGAGTATCTTTCCTAAAGAGATAATTTCATAGACATTATGAATACAAGGTAAAATGAGATGCTCAAGAACACATTTTTAGCATGTAGATGTGTACTACATAGACATGATGGAGGAAAGAATAAGACATTCAAAATAAGATCTCATAAAACATGGTCATCCTTACTATTGCATAACATGAAAACATTTGGAACATTATGAAGTGTCAAAATCCTATATGTAATTTTACCATCATGGTTCGAGATACCCTAGTTGATTGGAGGTAGTTCCAATAAGATCTATCACATTTAGACAACTCCATTAAGGACACCATTAATAAGCCTCATTTCATTCCACCAACCTAACTTGTTCAATAATTTTAAACAAGGAAAGATGATAAAATAATGAAAAATATGCCTCCAACACATGACTCTATAATGGTAACATCATTATCCATGGTTTCCAAAACACCATCTTCTATAGTAGTTATATTTTTTGACATAGCTCTAGTCATACCACCATCTTGACATCCTCTATCAACTCAAGTTGTACACTCCATGCCTCAACCTTCTCTATTAGAATCTCAATTCTCAATTTAAAAAAAAATTGAAGTTTTTTAAATTATGAAAGCTACAATCATTAGGCATGGGGACAAGATGGTTGAAATCTTGTAAAGGGCAGCCTCTTGGTTATGCCAATCTATTAAAAAAATTAAAATTTAGTACATCAGTATGTTTTTTAGTTAAAAAATTGAAATGGTATATAATTATAATGTAATAGGTTAAAAAATGTAAATGACACCATGAGTGATTATGCAAGTAGTGTTTTTAAACCAACCCCTCAACATAGGAAAATACACTAGCTCATAACTTTGGCAGACTTCATGCAACTTTATCTTTGGATGAGATAACTATTAAGTTTAGGAAAGTGTTGGTAGTTGGTATAAGAGTGAAAAATGATAGAGTATATATGAATGAAAAGTGTGGGATATGTGTTTTTTATTTATTTGATAGGGTTAAAAATTTGGTTTTACAGGGACCCAGAACCATAGTTAATTTTTTTTTTTAAAAAGAGTAGCATGCCCTAAGTGATGGAACAACAAAAATAAATTAAAACTAGATAATTATCCCAAAGGGAGGGAAAAAAATAAAATAAATATTTTAGGATAGGGGGCCCTCCAAAGGATTCTTCTCTTCTTCAATCTTCCTCTCTGGTTCACCTTGTTTTTTCTTTAAAACTTTAACCCTTATTCTTTCACTAAGTCCTTCAGTGTCATCTCTAGGTAGGATCATCCACGGTATTTTTAGTACCTATTTATGAATTAGAGTCCTCTTTATTGGAGTATTATTGGTGATATTATGAGGAGGGGTCTTGTACACCATTAAGAGTTCCTTCCTAGGGGTCCTATCTACCTTATCAGAGTGGGATAAGGATTGAATAATTTTTTTAGATTGCCTATTCAGGGCATTCCATTCTTGTATGGGTCCCACTAGATTCATTCTAGCCTCATGAAACTTACTATTGAAATTTTTATTTATTGTGTTTGATGTCCTTTATCAAGTGAAATTTACCCTTTTCGACCACTTCCTTGGATGTACCTTTATTCAGAAGGATAGTTTTGGGTTTGGGGATAATTAGTTTTAGAGGGGGGTCATCAATAGAGAGATATGTATTATTTTATATATTGTATATCATTTTATATGTGTTTGGTACATATTTTTATATCAAAATTTAATAGAATACATAAATACTATTTCATGAAATAAATGAAAGGTATAGAATGCAAAGCAATATAGCCGTTTTAATATTTTTAATTTTTTAAAAAAAATAAAAGGAAAAGATTTATGAGTATGAGATATTAATATAGAGATTTAATTATGTTTCAAAATTAGATAAAAATTTAATGGCTAGAAAATAAAGCAAAAGTAATGGTAGAAATGAAGGAAACTTTGAATTTAAAATGTGGGGAAGAATCCTCTAAACATCACTATAATGCATAATTTCCTAAAGGCCCATTGAATCTTTCCCTAGTGGATATAAAAAATAGTCTAACCAAGCCTCTTAAGATGAATCAACACCATCCCCACACATTTACTTGATAATAAAATAGAGGACAAAACCAAGGACCCATGGTGACCTAACAAGAGATTGTGAGCATAATGACTATTGGGGAAGAGAGTATAAATTCAATAAGAATCAACCTTGGAATTAACCCCTACCTATGAAAACAATAGGATATGTCTTAAAATTTCTAATTACTTACTTGACAAAGCCAATGGAAAGATATATCTATAAATCATAGGTAAGTTTCAAGGAATTAGACTAAATATAGACACATTAAGGGAATGGGCTAGCCAAAAATGGAGTCTCAAAGGGCAAGTTAATATTTATACCATAAAAAATTATTTCTTACTGATAACCTTATCCAACCTTGAATTTTACACCAAATTTATATTTGAGGGCCCTTTATTATTTGGTAAGTCTAAACTTTTCATGAGGAAGAAGTGGAAACCAAACATCTTCTTTGAAACCCCCATGTGGATTAGCCTTCTTGGGTTCCCAATGTAATTTTGGGAAGATGAAATCATTTTCAGGGTGGAAAAATCCATAAGACAACTTATAGCTCTAGATTTAGTGACTAGATCTAGAATGAGGATTCTTTCTACCATAATTTTCATCTTCATCCCCTCATAAAAGATCCTTCCAAAAATAACTAATTTGAAATCAATGTATGGCATCTAGTCCTAAGAGATTGTTTTTGAAAGATCCTTTGAAATTTTCCCTACATACCATAGATTTTTATACAAGGTAGTTTCTTACCCAAATACTAAAAAATAAATAATAAAGGATAAATATAAAACTATAAATGATGAGGTCAATTCTAAAGAGCCTATCAAGACTGACAATAGTTAGGAGCTAAAGATCAAATACCTAGCTAGGACTATGGAGAATCAAGAGTTAGAAAAGGTTGAACTAGATATAGAATCCTATATTGTGTCTCTTGATACACTAGTAGTGACCACACAATATTACCTAGGTAGAAAATCAAAGGATTCACCCTCTTCCATAACAAGACCACCTTTGGTGTAACTCTACACCTAACTACAAGACAAGTCAATAGAAGGTCTAGAAGAAGGGGAGATCAAGATAGACTCCCCCAAAATCAAAGCTAAATTAATTATTCCAACACCACCATATATTAATAGGATCACCATTAATGAAAAAAATAAATCTAATGAGGTGAAATAAACCAAGATTCAAGGTAAACCAATTGGTCAATGCATAAGAACCAAGGAAACCCTAAAATAGGTAACAAAAGGAACCAAAAAAAAACCTTGAAAGAGGGAAGTTCTTCAATAAACCTTCATGGAAGAACCCCAAATACCCCCCTAATATATGAATTTCATCATAAAGTATTTTATGCTAATGATTTGAGGAATTTTTACTAAAACTTTGATTTTTTTGGAAATTAACTAATTTGTATCTCTCTTTGTACTAGTTTATGAGTAGTCTTTTTCTTTTTGTTTTCTATTCAAAGTAGGTCTTTAGTTTTTAGTTTTTTTTTGGTTATGGAAACTAATTAAAATCCACTTGTTTATTCCTTTGGGCCTTTATTTGGTGCTCATGGCCACTCCATGTTTATTCCCTCTAGCCTTTTGTTGTAGGTTTCCCTTTTTGTTTCCTTGCTTGGTTGTGGGATTATTATTGAAAACCCATATGTTATTTGGTTCTTAGCTACCATTTAAATTTTTTTTTTACCCTAATATAATATAAAAAAATATATAGATATTATGATGGTTATTTCAAATATTTTTGTAATTTATTTGTGCACATATACACTTTGTTCCATTCAAATTTACTTCAAAATATAAAAATAATGAATGTCTTTGTTTTTCACTATGCGTTTCTCTATATAACTATAAATATGAATTGAATGAATAATATTCTTGTTATATTTTTACATTCATTATGATTTTGAAATTCAATTCACACACATACACTCCTTAGCATGTTCTAATGGGAATTTCTAAAACCCTCTATAACATTCTTAGATTAGTATTATTTAGTATTACAAATTCAACCTTGCTATTAATATCACTAAGAAACCCTTATTGCATATGTGTTGTCAATATTATATGATAAATTGCCTAATGCTAAAGGGGTTACTATTTATGGAGATACATATATACATAATCTACCTTATTATTGATTATTATTATTTTTAATTACCCTCAAGAAATTTTTATATTGGGTTTGTATCCTAGGCAGAGAATAATTTGTAAATCTATTAAACATAGTGACTTTTGGATATTTGGCTCTTTTTATGAGATTATTAGTCCTGCATTAAATCTTGTGAGACATATATAAACCCTTCTTCAATTTTGGTAGGATAATATTGTACATTTTAATATGGCTATCTTGTCTCATCCTTACTTCATAAGGGAATATACTACCTTGTTTTGTTTATTGCCCAATAATCAAATTTACAAGAATGCTATGATATATCATTTAATTTAATTTGATGTTATGTATGGAATCTCATGAAATTTTATAACCCTTATGTTTATTTTTATTCAATAATCATTTATCTAAATTGATACCACTAACATGAAGGCATCAGTACATGGAATTTTAATTGTGAGTCATGTTGGACCTTGGCTTAAGTTATGCTTCATATTATATCTTATAACATGGTTTAAGATCCTTTTTATTATTTTTTAAAATATTAGGGTAGGGTTATATTTATGATGGTTATGCTTTTAAATTGATATTTCTTGTAACTTGAGATATAATACTATCCTTACCACTTTATTTGAAAAATCAAATTGATTAATATGAATTGTATGTTATGAACATTCTTTTTTTCATCATATTTTCATTTATAACATAATTACTATGAATTCATTAGTTCTAATGTTTGGTTATTGAATAATTATATCCTTGTTTGTTTATCCATGGATTTTTAAGCCCAATTTCATAGTGAAATATATTATAGGAGGTTTGGTACCTATGAATTATACTCTTCTAATAGCTTTGGGTTAGTTTATAATTATCATAATTAGATAAGTTGGTAACTTAATAAGGAGCCTAAAATCCTAGTTTCAATTCTAGGATAGAATGTGTGAAATTATTATCTATTTAAATAATGTTATCTTTATAATATTTTGGTTTTATTAGAGATTCATAAATATTTAATAAATACTAAGGAATCTTACACTAAGGTAAGAAATTTCAATTAGGATTTCTTATCGGTCAATGGCAAAGGCAACATAAAAAGCAAAAAATGTAATAATTATATCTATCAAAACCATATACTCTAAGTTTTAATTATATTTTTTGAATAATCAAAATCATAAATTTTAGGTTAATAACTTTTATAATTCTAAGATATTTCAATAATAGTTGTTGAATATTAAGGTACCGTCTAGTGAATCATTTTCCTTCATTCATTATTTAATAGGAAGAATAATGACTTCCTTGATTGGGAATAAGGAACTAAAATTTAATTTTAATTAGAAATTTTATAAGTAAAAATTATTGCATAGTAAACCTTTTAGTTCTTTAATGATTGCCTTCTTAGAGTTCTTTGTTAATTTAAGTTTAACATGAGTATTTTTCCCTTTTAAGGATATTATGCAAGTTCTTGTTTCATCCAAGCTTGAATACATATGAATAACCATTTGGAATCTTATTACCATCATATTATAAGGTAATGGATATTATTTTTGAGTCTTTGACTAAATTAAAAATAATATGCTCAACATATTTTCTAACTACATTTATTGGATTTTGAGTATTATGGGAATTTGTTTGATTTGACATAACCCTTATCTTGGGTATTTTTTAATTGTGAAAACTAAATTTTGTCCTATATTTAATCATGATTTATGCATAGATTTATCAAGGAGATTATAATTTAGTTTTTTATGTTTTGGAATTAAGTTTCATGTCTTTGGTTTATTCCTTACATAAGTTAAAAATCATGGGGAAAAAAGTAGTTTTAAATCTATGTTCTAATAAAAGGATAATGTGCCTTTGGAAACCTATGAATAATTTAGGAAACCATAAGGGTCATTAATAATCAAGGTGTTATGATAAATCTAAAAATGATAATAGGTTTTCTTCGCACATGTAATTTATGTGTAAAAAGGAAAAACCATAATTGGCTAACATTAAGGAGGGTACTTGGATGGATAGTATCTAGATTATTAAATAAACCAAAGATGTTCATCAATGCTAAGGAACTAGGACGGAGTATTTATTCCATTTAAACAAAAGTTTATAGGATAAATTTTCATATTGCATTTATTTGTATTATGACACATATTGAATGA
The DNA here is from genome assembly GCA_037957365.1 of Torreya grandis. Lineage (NCBI taxonomy): Eukaryota > Viridiplantae > Streptophyta > Pinopsida > Cupressales > Taxaceae > Torreya > Torreya grandis. The sequence goes on from JARHVA010002811.1 coordinate 1,169,931, forward strand.
ATAATTATTAGTTTTATCCTTCTCATAATAAAGGTTACTTTTTGCATAACTTAAATATGAGTCACTAAGGGTGTATCTCATGGTCATAGTACATTGCCATCCCAAGATAATTTTGGTCAAGTGCATAAAATAAGACATATACAATTGATCAAGTAATATGAAAAAATCTTAAGAGACAAGATTGCACTATGTGAGATGAATTACATATTAAATGGAGAAAAAAGGGGGAGGTTACTTAATGTAGTTTGTCTGTCATTAATCAACTTAATTAAAATATGAAGGATGAACCACCGTGGCTCACGTGTTAAATTTCATTTGATAGTTTAAAGGTATCTACAAGTTTTTAGAATGATTTTTAACATTTTTAGGTGCTATATAGACTCAATGAAGATTATGCTTTACCTTAGTTATGTTTGGTGTGATAAAAAGGTAGATTATTCAATTATAAAATAAATCTCCTAAGAAAAATGGTTCATATGTGTTCATTTATTATAAATTTTGAACTCAAATTTTTAAGGATGTGACATATGGTATTAGATCCTAGGTGGAAACCCTAGGGATATTTTGGAGAGGTAAGCAAATTAAATTTATCAATGAACTAAGATAATTTTAATTTTCCTTGATCAATTATATGATGTGACCTTAAAAATGACTTTCAACCTCTCTTGAGCAAAAAAAATCATGTTATGCTTTGTGACTCAAAGGTGTTGAGAGTCAATAAATTTATTTGGAAGTAAAATATTAGATCATTTAATCTCTTAAGAAAAATGGTTCATATGCCCTCATTTATTAGAAATTTTGAAGATAATTTTTTTTTGTAATAATAAAATGTTATAACATAGCATATCATTTTGTATGGGTTAAATGTTGAGGAATTGTAATGCTCTAAATTTTATGACAATAAATGATTTAAGAACTATGATCTCACATTAATTTGTTTTTTTGTTGAGCCAATGATTGTTTAAATAGGGCACACAAAGGTATTAAATGTTGAAAATTAGGTAAAGTTAGTGGAATTTTATCCTAGAAAGACTATCATTACTAAGGTAAAGTTGTTTTGTGAATAATAAATGTAAGTAATTTATTCCATAAGGCTGTCATGTGGTAACTTTGAATAATTAAGTTTATGTTTCAAAATTTTACTTCAATATTAAGGAAAAATATTTCATTTCCAAGATGTGGCATTGAGTTGTTTTTAGAAGGACCTAGCTAGTTTGGATGGCAACTTGTACTCCTATAATAATATGGTATAATATTGTACTTGATCAAGTGTATTTATAGGGGAAAAATTAGCCTCAGATATATTTTATGTGTGTTAGTCCCTTTATTGATGTAAGGAAGGTGGGAACTATTTATATTTGATAAAATGAAAGATCTAACTAGAAGTCTACTTTTAATAAGTACTACCAACATTTTCTAATTTGATACAACATAAATATTCTACCAAATTTTGTGGTTTATTTGGTTTAGATATAGTGAGGTTACGCTTACATTAGGACAAGCTTAAAACCAAGGGTTATTAAAATATATTCATGTTTTTTTTTAGTATTTTACTTGATTTCATATGTGATTTTGTAGCATGAATAGATGGGTTGCATTATAATATTGGAAATATGTAATTATAAAGACACCATTATTTTATTCTATGATTTTACTTTTGAAAGGACTTGTAATGTAGTGCTTGATAAAAAAATTATGTACCTAGTTGGTATTGTGTTATTGGATGGCATTGGTAAGTGCAAACCTACTCACAATAAGGTAAGGGTCTTCTGAGTTAAGTTAGATATATTCAAGTTAGAAATGTTATTAATAATAATGATTTATTTATCTTATGTTTATGCATAATAAGTGATTTTTTTTGTTTTGTGTTTTAACCTATAGTTGGTAATGGAAATTATTGATCAAGTTGAATTTAAATACTAGATAATTGCATTAGAAATTTTAATGAGGAAATTGGTAAATAATTTGAGTCCCTTAATGGATACCATTTTATATTGGGTTTATTTACCTTATACCATCATGATCTCACAATGTGATGGATATCATGTTCAAAAGAAAAGAGGATGAATGTAAATTTCATTGATAGATTCTTTGATGTCTAGTGTGTTTAGTGTGGGACACTGTACTAACCTATGGTTGTGAGTAAATAAGAATAACTAGGGGTAATATGGTACTTTGACATATATATACAAATTTATAATGCTATTAAAATATATAATCATCATAATTTTTAAAATATGTTACATTAGTTTGTGATTATCATTGAAATCTAGTTAAAAAGAACATTTATGACTTATTGTAAAGTGTTTGCAGGCCTAGATTATGTCCTCTTTCTATAAAAATTTGAAGTATTTACAAAATGTTTCCCTATTTCAGAACCATTGGTTCTAAATTTGATTGTAAAAACTATAAATTTTAGGGAACACTTATTTTTTATGATACAAATGGAAAATATATGACATAGATGTTGGTTTAAAGGATTAACTTTCTATAATTGTTTGTTAAGGCACTATGATTATCACTTCTTAAGGGGGTTAGAATGTTATATTTGTTTGTTTTAAATCCTTAAACCATGCTTAGAACATGATGAATGAAGGGGTTGTATGTATTTTGATGTTGTTGAATAGTTATCACATGAGTGGACCTTAAGCTAACAAGAATAAAAAGAAGCCCTATCATAATGATACTGGCTTAATTTTTATTTATAGTGATTAGTTTCTCACCACAACATGATGTTGGTGAAATAAAGTGGCTGACAGTGGTAAGTAGAAAGAGAGTGAATAAGAATTAAGAAAGGATGTTATAAGTGAGAAGACAAAAAATATCCCTCATTGTACTTATTTTTAATATATTTTGGGCTAAGTCCAACATCCATTTTCTAAGTGTGTATTATCAATTTTGAAACTATTTCACTTAGTTTTATCATTGCAGATGCATTTTTAGTAGATCCCAACATACTACATGTTTTTTGATGTTTATTTTTGAGTGTGTTCTTGCATATATCATCGGATTTTATGTTGATTTCCACACTCTCAATTCATAAAATGACATGTAATACTATGATATATGCAAATTGAAATATGACATTGTCAAATTTTTATATGAGAATAGGAAATTTAAGAAACAAAATTATATTCTACACACCCTTATTTTTGGTAAGGATACCCTTAGACATTGATTGCAACACACACTTGTAGATATGCAACATCAACTTGATTTATTGGACCAACATTCACTTGAGCCCAATCCATCTATAAATGTTTCTCTTACACCTATTTATGAGCATGTTACTATTGATTCTAATTTTGCCTCTTGTACTTATACAACAATTATTATGTTGTTGCGCCTTTTGATTGTGATAATGATGCTATTGTTAATGTCTCATATGCATATAATGCTCATAATTTTTCACATGTTATTTATCCCATTTAAAATTCACTTGTATATCTTCTTAGTTATTTTGAGAGGAATGCCACTAATTTTGGATATTTCATTGTTCACTTGACATTGTTACCCCTGTCTAACCTATTAAGTGGATTACTTGGCATAAAATTGGTTATTTATAAAGAGTTTAATTTTTTATGGGATCATTTCATGATAGAGCTCCATTTTTTTTATCTACTCTATATGAGGATATTGATCAACACATTATCTCTTCAATATCTTCACTCATGTTTGAGAATCTTGATATTATAGGTTTTAAACATGATAAACTTGGAAATCATTCATAATTATACATTTTAAACCTACTCATGTGAAGGAATACACCATCTATATACATTTTAGATGTATTTTAGATCACTTTTGGAAGTGGAATCAATTTTCTATGAGAGGATTTTACTAGTGTGGTTCCTCCACTATTCATATTCTTCATTTTCACATTTATCCTTATTTTAGAAGAAACTCTCTTGTTCTTGATGGAGTCTTTTACAAATTGAAAACAATATGGAGTTTCTTAAATTATCTAGTGATCCATTAGGATCCCCAATTTTGTTTCATGATATGGTTTTTAAGCTTTCCAAAACTATCCACATAATGTATAAATCATCAAGAGATTTCTTATGAAATTTTAATGGGGTTAAATAAACATCATATGCATAAGTTATGGCTCACTAAAGTTCTGGGTAAACATGTACAAATATGCACATATACATTTAGATGATGTCATCATTATGATTAGGCATGCATAACCTTTACATATTTGAAACATGGACCAATAATATAATATCAAGTGGACCAATCAATGGTGACATGTGGTAGAGAGAGTAGGAAAATGGGTTGGTTTGGTTTTCACCTTTGGTATTTGACAAGCTTATATGTTTGCATGTGGGGCCCATGATATTTATTTATTTGGGGGCCATCAACTAGTTATGGTCCAATTTTTACAATTAGGTGGACCCTACCACCTATTAAACATTACCATGGTGGAAAAATTTGATATAAATCCTTCATATTGTTTCCCCATAATGCATGTGGGACAAACTATTTTTTGTTTGTATAAAGACTAGCCACCAACCAACATTGATTCAACCTACCTACTACATGGAATACCTTTAAGCCACAATGTAAATTTATTATATTAACCTCAAAGGTCAATGTATATGTTTTAAATCTTTATCTCATAGCATATGTGGCCTTAATATCACATCATAAAGTATTTGAATTACTTTTTATAAGTATGTTTGTTACCAAATCCTATGTATGTGGGATTAAATCCAAATTTAAAAGTCAAAGGATTATCACAAAATAATATTCATAATAAAAATCATGGGAGTAGGGCTTGACCCCCTCACCCTACCTTTTATTTTGGAATCCTAGGCATCAGGATATAAACTAACTTTCAAAATTTTTGGCCAAGAAGTGATATTTAAGCTTGAAACTCTAGCCAAACTTATCCAAAAACATAACCTGAGGAATGGGATTCAACCCCACTACCTCAATCCTCCCAAATTTGGTCTTAATCATTACACCAATTACTATTCTTGGTGGGCAAAAGTCAATATTTGTTATTTATTGTGTTAAATTTGGTCTTCTAAGCCTAGAATGAGGTGTTTTAAAGAGGATTCAAACTCCTAAAATCTAGAAAAAAGGGTAATAATTTGACCAAAAATCTAAAAGATCTATAAACAATATAAAAGGAGTAAATAAACATTTTAAATGGTAATTTTTATCCATCATTGGAATTTTTCCCTTTATAAAAAGGAGATTATAAGCAATTTTTACTCTTTTGTAAGGAGAGAGATTTTCAGCCCTTGTAAAGGAGAGAAAGAATTTTTTCCCTTTGTAAGGAGAGATAACATATTCTATCAAGAGAGAGTAATCAAGCTTGATTCTATTTATGAAAAGAAGAAGAAATTGTAAGGACAAGATCCTATTATAGAGCCTTCTTAGAGGACATCAAAGATTTATATGCAGATTGAGAGCCCCATATTGGGAGAAAAATGTTGTAAGTCTATTTTATGTTAATTTGATTGATTAATGCATACATTGAGGTAGACATAAAGACATAGTACACATTAAAAAAACTCTATTATCAATTCAATTTGAATTTTTGTGTCTTTGTATCATTTACTTACACTTGATAAATAGTTTTAAATATAATTTTTAATTATTTAAGTCAATTATGAGAAATTGATAAATTTATTAGAATGATTTGAAATAGATGAATTAGTGAGAAATTTTATTAACTAACCTTTTTAGATCAAGTTAGTATCAAAATAATTTATCAAGGGGTTTCTAACACCTTTTCCACTTTAGATTCTTCCATTTGTGCAATTTATAGTTTAGAAGTGTAAGTTTCTTGGTTGAAAATGTAAAATCATGGGAAAATATATAAAGAGAGAAATGATTTGGAGCTTAAAATCACAAAATAATAGATTCAGGAGGAAAACTCTACTTTAAGACAATGATTGTAGCCTTTAGAGTATGAGATGCAAAAGCTACAAGATTGAGTGATGTTCCAGGTATAATGTCTCATAGGAACCATTTAGGTGTTGCAACTTGAGTTTTAATTAAAGGAAGATATTTTGAAAAAGTACCAAAATGGTGGAGTGGAGGAGAAAGAATTTTATACCATATAAAGGAGACCATCCTATACAATAGATTTAAAAACCATGATAAAGGTATGCATAGTAATTAATTCACCATGTTCTCTTTCTTCCCATAAAGATGTATATGCTTATTTGGTGAATTTAAGAATCATACTCACGGTATTATCTCCAAATTATTAACTAATATGGGTTTTCATGGAAAGGTCCTTGGTATCAATGGTTAAGGAATGACTAATCCCATATAGTTTAAGGAAAGACCTTGCTATGCAGGTTTATGGTATGTAAGTGGTAAAGGATAATTTGGAGAATGCTCCAAGATAGATGAAATAATAAAATATTCCAAAATCTAATATCCCAAACAACTAGTTCTACAAAAACATCTCGTATAAGGAGATGGCACACTATCACTCAATGATGGTGAGAGTGAGCATAAAATGGAATCAATAAAGGGGAAACCTTTTAATCATGGGAAAAACATCCAAAGATAATGTAAAGAATATTTAAATAGAGATGAACATCCTAAATGAGGAACTAATACATCTTCCTCTCATCAAAATTTCACAAAGGACAACCATAAAAGGTATGAAAAGAATAAGTATTCTAATGTTTACTTTAATTATGAAAAAAATGGCCTTGTAACATAAATAATTTGGTACGCATATCCATGTTATTTTTTTAGATTGAATAACTATTGTGTGTCCATGTGTTGGAAGAGAAAATCCATCCTAAATAAGTTCATGTCCTTTAAGAGGAAGGATACTTATTATAAATATCACTCTTCAAGTCAAAATGTGGAGAATGGAAATAAGGGATTATTGTATAAGAAAATGGGAAATAATTATTACTCTCATTTTAATATTAGTGGTCATTGGGTTGGAAAATGTTGTAAGCTTCATCCATAACTTCATTCAAATACCAACAAGAAATTTATGCAAGCACCTATAAGTTAGAAGGTTATTCAAACCCTTACAAAGTAAGAGGTAGAACATGAAAGAGTTGATCAAGAACTAAAAGTCCAAAAGGTAGGCTATAAATAAGCCCACTTATCCATATAAGATTTGATCAAGAGGGAGTAAACCAATGAGGAGCATCCACTAGATTGGATTGATAAGAGATTATTTGGTTTCATGGATAGTATATTTACATAGTTAAGTTAAGTTTAACATGTTTATGTAACACCCATAATATGTCAGTGGAAATCATTGATGAGCTTATCTCTAGGGTTACAAGGCTCAAGATTGAAGAGAACAAGTATATAAGATTAAATAAATACCTAGAATAAGAGAAGGATAAATTTCTAGTTGGTGATGAGAGTCTCACAACTTTTCAAGGTGGATTTAAAAGGGAGGATTTCCTGATTCCTTTCAATGATGTGGCTAAGTAAGTTATTAGGTATGTTACCCTTAAAGAATGATACAAGGTTGTGCATTAATACCATATTCCATTCCTTAATTATCTCCATCACAATATACCCATTATCATTCCATTTTAAATTCTTCACTCATTGGATCATTCTATCAATGAGTTTTAATTGGGTAAGAAAATGAAGCTAACGCATCAAGTGGTAATTTTTCTTATCTACAAGTTTTTTTAGGCCCAGAACCCTATTCCTCAACATTTCATTGTTGAGAATAAGAAAATGAACCTTTATCCTATTGGGCCTTCCAAAAGAATTTTGAAAAGTGGTTCTAAGCCTAAACCTAATAAGGTTGAGGCCCTAATTTCACCTCAAATTACTGTGGATTAAAATGAATATCACACATTCAATGATCATCCCTTTCAAGAAATTCATTCAATATATGATGTAAAACAACATACTAGTAGTAAGAGTGACAACCATATTTTCAAGGCAAATTATACTACCAATAAGGTTAATCTACTTTTTCCTAGGGAAGGGGAGAGGCAAAACATTAGATTTAAGACTGGTGAACCCCAACCTAATGTTCAATCCCACTTTGATATTAAATCTATTAATGATACATCCAAGAATCAAAGTAGATTAGAACAATTGGAAGATAAAGTGAGCTTGCATAAAGTTTTCCTTTAATGGTTTATGAATTATCAAACTCGACTAAAGTAAGACATTAACAATATAAATAATATGTATGACCTTTTTTGTACGAGGGAGAAATAAATGTAAATGTCCACTCAAATTGAGATTCCCACTAACAGAATTAACATGTTGGAAAGGGATAAAAAGATCTCAAGGATAATCTCAATCTCCTTTTAAGTTTTATCAAAGTTATAGTTAATAATGATTTGTGAAGTATGGAAGGTCTATTTGTTTTATAAAAACTAAAAAAGAGAATGAGGATGGTACCAGGCCCAAGAAGAATCTCAAAGGGGTCAACACTAAGAATGAGGAGAAAAAGTTGGTTGGTTTCCTAGATAAGAACCTTAAGAGTATGATTGAGGAGTAGCCCAAGGAATATGAGGACTGGAAGAATAATATTGGCTGAATATTTTGTCATCAACTAACTGAAGGAAAAATGGGTATATCAACCACAGTCCAAGGAGATTTATATGGCAAAAAGTGTAGGTTTACCATAGCATAGTGAGATAAATCTCTGCTCTCATCGAGGGGAGGTTCCCTATAAACCACTATATATTAATATAAATTGAAAATAGACTCAGGGGTGAGATCACACCAACCATCTCTCTTTTTTTAAAGATGATGTTCACAAGGCAAAGAAGAAATCCTAGGTAATGACTGAAGGCATTTCTCTTCTTTCAAAAATGATGTTCAACAAATAGCAAAAAATCTTCCCGAGTAGTAACTAGATCCATGAGAAACTCATGAAAGCACAAAGTCTTTAGTTGTTTCCCTTACTAATTTATAACATATGTAACAGTAGAATGAAGTGCATCTCAAAGTCTCCACTAAAAACTACAATAGAGCATAATATCACAAAGGATAAAAGAAGTTCAAAGCCTTTCTAATACCCTTCCCACTAAAATATGAAAAACATGAACTAAAGGTAATTATAGTAGCACAAAGTCTTTGTAATTAAATTTAGAACATCTTTAGATAATTTCCATAGACTTTGCTTGTTTAATCAAATAGATGAGATATTATTAGGAAAAAGACATAAGAACAATCTCCTAAATAATACAAGTTATTCCAACACAAAGTTTGAAAAGTAACCTACTTTCTCATTCATTCAAGAAAATATGATTTACAATCTAAGCTCAAAGTCTCAGGAAGCATCTCAATTTGGGTAGAGTTTTTTATTTCAATTACAAAATATTGATCCATTACAAAAGAGGCTCTCTCTATTTATAGGGAGATGCCTTGAGGATTTAAAAACTTTAACCTAGTCAAAGATGGGAGTCCTTGTTGACTTTATACTTTCCATATTTTTACATGTATTTACACATGATAAAAGTACATGTGCAAATGTCTAAAGTCAATTACAAAAGTACATTTTGAAAAAATGGAAAATAAAGCAAGGAAGAATAGTTTCAATCTTTATCGCCAGTCTTCTTCATATGATTATTGTACATGGCGATAGTTGCCTGCATCCTGATACTATCTGGAGTAATAGTATTCTTGAAAATCACCTTAGCCCTGAATGTTCTCTCACTACTATGACTAATTTTACATGACTAATTAGCCTAGTTTTCAAATTATCCAAGAGTTAATTGATTATCCAAGACATTGTCCATAGAGGCCACTAAAAATGCTTTCCCCTTGAATTATTTTTGGAACATACCTCCAAATTCCTAAATCATTTATTCTATTGAAATTAATTGGTTGTCTTGAGGGGTAAGGTTTCAAGGTAGCTCCCCCAACTTATGCAACATACTGATATCACTTTGTCACTGAGGTCTCTTGAAGACATGAGGTCGTTGATCAATTCCTTAAGCACTTGAATCCTATATATCAATGCTTATTTAGTTTCAATATACGAGTCTCTCTCCACAATCATGCCAATTGATACTAGAGTGCTTATTTTCAACTTCTTCATATCCCTCCATTTGCCAAGATATTTATATGTGCTTTCAATATCCTGAGAAATGATATTGATAAGATCATCTAGTTCTGCTCTCATTTTCCTCATTTTACCTATTTTCTTAGACAACTCTGTGAACAAAGAAATTAATTATGCATGCATCTTATCCAAGTACTCTTCAAGTACTTTTCCCTTGAGGTAGGTCCTTTACACTTTTTGAATCATGGGGTCATCTATGGAAATAGCCTCTAGACTTATTGCTTTTGGAGTGAAAGTGATTCTCTTTATCACTGCAGTCAATTGTTCCACCATCACCTTATAATGATCCTTCATTTCTTTCTCCCTATCAAATTTTTGAACCATAATGTCCATCACTGATTGCAAATCACTCTTAGTACTTTTGTGAGTTATACATACATACATACATACATACATACATACATACATACATATATATATATATATATATATATATATATATTACCTAACTCAACTCAAGAGATAGAGTAGTCACTTATATCAAAATTTTCAAGAGTTTCATCCTATGGAGGTTTTGCTATTTCCAAAAATTTGTGCCCCTTATCCCCAATCATCTTAGAAAGAATATTTGGCTTCTTAGGAGCCTTGACTTTTATTGGCACCATTTTACTAAAGTGAAAGTCATCTAGAGAGATGGCTTATTTTTTTCTTTTAGATGTATAAGTTGATAACCAAGGTGGGAGCACATAAGTGTCTACATTAGGAACAATCTCCATTGACGATGTTACTGGAGTCACACTTGCACTAATGGTGGAAATAATGGGTAGAGTATTAGTAAGAACTGGACCTTCTGCTGAATGATCAAAAGTAGAACTATTTTTGATATCAAAATATGGAGATAAAAAATTAGGGATTAACCCTGAGGAACAAAGAGTATCTCCAAAAGTGCCTTGAGGATTTTCAAAAATTACTTTAGGAGAAGAGGGCGATCCATAAGAGGGAACACTAATTGGAGAAATAGGCCAAGGAATTTCAATAGGCATGCTCAGTAGGGAAGAAGGAATTCCTGTTCCTTGATGCACATTCTCTTGAGGAAGTAAAGTTTCCCTTTCCTATTGATCTATGGGCCTATCATCAGTCTCCATTTGTTCTATTGTTGGTTCTTCAGTGCTTTGTTTTTCAATTTCCATATCTGTTACTTCTAGCTCTTTTTTTATAATTTTTGACTTCTTTGTTACACATATGATCCTAGGCTTATGTGGCCTAGAAGGAGAAGGAACATCACTTTTATTGTTCATTCTATTTTTCACTCTTCTTTTTTCTCTTAAAATTTAGCTTTTGAACCTGTGATGAACTCTTTCAAAGTGATTCCCTTATTTGCTAACCAATCATTGGTGTTTACCAATATTGGTTTGAATCTTTTTCTTAACGAATTCAACTCCTTTTGAGACCTTTAAATTGGGGGAAGAGGGGCATTGGTGACCTGTTCAACATGGTATCTATTATTTATCAAATCTCCATTATCTACTAGACTCTTAGGGATATCAATGAGTCCTAGATATTCTATCTTCTCAAGAGACAATCTATTATAGTCCATCTTTTTGATGTCTTATGTTGTCCTTAAATTGACAACATCTTTGATCATAGGCTCATGAAACTAGGTCTTCCTCCTAATTATATCCTTTACTCCTCTGTAGTCAAAATTTAGTATCCTTTTGAAATGATTCATGGTTATGAGTTGAATTTTAGTCTCCATAACTTTACCTTTTCCAGTATTAATACTGAGAACCTGCCAATTTCAATTGAAAACCTGAAATTGGGTTTCTTGAGTTCCATCTACTTATTGTGTACAATAATAATTTGACTGCATAGCTCCATCAAGACCAATTTATCTGAAGGGAATCTTGGAAGCATATAATGATGACCTTGGAAAAATCCAACCCATAGGTAAGAGAAAGAATGAAATTACAAGAACATACATCCAAATTCATTCACAACTATCTAGGCTTCATCTGACACTCTTTTTTGTTCTAATTGGGGATCAAAGAGACACAAAAATACTCTCATAAAATGATGGATAATACCCTTCAATGTCAACTAAGGGTAATATTAATACACCAAATTTATTTTCCTGTCTCTTTTTGATGTTAAACCTGGGAAGGTTCTCATCGATGCCACAATATATACCAGGTATGAAGTCATGTAGAATTTGGTGGTAGTGGATACCTTCATCAATTGCTCATGCAGAGCATTGCTAATTTGTTCTCCTTAGAAAATGACTTTTTTGCCTTAGATAATTATCTTAATGAAGGGGTAAATCCATTTTTGAAACTGAGAGGAAGAAGGTTTACCTCTTACCCTACTGAGAACAGTGATCAGGTCACTAACTTCTTCTATAAAATCACTCTTTAGAAAGTTCTATAGCCATCTTGACAAGTTCACCCTTGGAGTCTTAAGCCATATATTATTTATTACTTTCTTCACTCTTTCATAATCTTTGTCATATTTATTTTGTGTTTCAATGAAATCAAGCTTTAATACTTCAGTAGCAGGAGGACACAAGAACACTTTGTCGATGAACTCAGGGTCTAGTCTAATCACCACATTACCACTAGTGTCTAACACAACCCTAGTATCCTTAATGTAGAATTGATCACATTAGAAAATGAACTCTATATGGTGAACCACTATAGGAAAAGAAGATATCAGATGAATATTACTCTTGATTATCTTCTTAATTTCATGGCTAGGATTGCTTGATTTGGTTCTTTTCACAAACTTAGCCATATCCACATGCCCGATCTATATATCCCTAATGTCTTCGATATTAGAAGTAAATGAGGTGATTGGAAAAACACCTTGATACTTGTACTTCATTATCTTTGACTTCTTTAGATAAACCTTAATTATCTGGAAGAGATTTTATTGAAAGGACATCGATGAAGAGGGATCCTTGAAAAAAATAGTGACAAGAATCATGATCATGCAATCAAAGGAAATATTAGCAATCTAGGAAAATTGCATGTTGATGATCATGACCATGGGAATGCACTTGAAAGGGCTAAGGCAAGATCAGGTTAGAAAGTCAAAGGGAAGTGAGCTTAGAAAAGCAAAAATTCAAATTTTCCTAGAGTTATGATTTCTAAGAAAATGTATGCAGGGATGATAAAAATTGTTGCCCTTACATATGGAGGTAGTATCGATGGTCAAAATCACTGATGTAATACATTGACAGAGGGTGTGGTGATGCATAGGTGGAAATTTTTACCACCTTTGCATGTTGGGGAAAGATTATTATGCATAGGTGGTAATTTTTGCCGCCATTGCATGTGAACATTATGCAAGGATGGAAAAAATTACTGCTTATGCACATGGGGGGAAAACTTATGTAAGGGCAGTGAAAATTTCCACCCTTAAACAAATTGTAAAGGACTTGTGTAATGGCAATGAATTTTGTTGCTATTACACTGGTTCATTTGGTCTTGTGTAAGGGTGGTGAATATCACTACCATTACACTCGTTAATGGATTTTTAAGGGTGGAAAAAATCACTACCATTACATTATTTAGTTAAGCCAATAGGGTTTTAAGGGTTTTTGCCATTTATGCCCCTTAATGAGGTGAAGGGGGAGGAGAAAAAAGAAGAAAAAAGAAAAATAAAACCTATAAAGGAGGAAAAAGGGAAAACTAAAACTTTGAAGAAAAGAGAGAATAAAATGAAAACATGGAAATAAAAAAAGGAAGAACACAAAACTAACCTAATAAAATTGAGATCCTATGCTTAAAGCTGGAAAAATCACAATCCCACTTGTTTGCATGGTCGACTAGTTACAGGGAGGAGGAGTAGACAACTTGGAATGATCTAAATGAGGTTAAAATCAGCATTAAAAGGGATAAATCCAACACCAACCACTCAACATGTGTGGCCATAAATGCCACACACAAAAATTGAGGTCATGCAGGGGTGGCAATTTTTGCCACCTTTGTATGTGAGGTGGAAGAAATGTAAGGTCAGTAAAAATCACTGCTCCTACATGGAACACTTCAAAAAAAATGAAAGGGTAGTGATTTTTACCACTCGTGCATGGAGGGATGTAAGGATGGAAAAAATCACCTCCTTTGCACAAAAGCAAAAACAAAACTAACTCCTTAATTTTGTCAAAGTTTTGATGTTTCGATCACATCGATACCACAAAAAATTTCACATTTCTTGAGAAATCGTAATGAAGGAAGTTTGTAAATTTTTCAAGGATGTCAATTGACTAAAATTGATATCAAGAGAAACTTGTCTCGAAAGATGAACTTAGATTAAAAAACATGAAATAGACAAGTTTCATAGGGGTTGTTCCAAAAATGAGCATAGCTGATTTTGGGAACAATAACTAGCTCCTATTAGGGAACTTCTATTGATCAAACCTTGAAATGATTGATGGGAGTAAAATCTATCCTCTAATTGCCTTCATCTAGGCCATTGGGCCATAGAGTCAAACTAAGAAATAAAAAGACATGAAAAACCAAATAGAAATAAATAAACATAAGACTACACAAATGTACAAGTGAACTCATCTAATACTTCAAGGATTAAAGTGTTTCAGATGTTGCCCACTATGAGGCAATGAGAATGGCATTCCATCTTGATATTCTAGCAAGAAGTTATTTTTACCATAGACCTGATGAATGGTAAATGGACCTCTCTACAAAGAATCAAATTTGCCATGCATTTCTTTTGGTTCTCTCCTCTTGTCCCACAACAAGACTTGATCTCCAATCTAAAAATTATGAATCCTTGCTCTCTTGTCAAAGAGTTTCTTCACCTGATTTTGATGTTTAGTAATCTGGTCCACTACCATGGTTTGTTTCTCATCTAGTTCAATTAGGCACATGATCCTTTTATCAATAGAATTTTTGAAGGTTGAATCTTTGATCACCTTTACCAACTTTAGTGCTGGTAATTCTAGGGTGATTGGTATCTCTGCATTTAAACCATATAGAAGTTGAAATTGTGACATGCCTATTTCCCTCTTGGGTGTGATCCTATCTTTCCATAAAGCATCGCACAATGCTTTATGCCAAGTCCTCTAATTATCATCTACCAATTTTTTGATAATAGTAACTAGATTCTTATTGATT
Organism: Torreya grandis; assembly: GCA_037957365.1. Classification (NCBI taxonomy): domain Eukaryota; kingdom Viridiplantae; phylum Streptophyta; class Pinopsida; order Cupressales; family Taxaceae; genus Torreya; species Torreya grandis. The sequence goes on from JARHVA010002811.1 coordinate 1,185,042, forward strand.
GATTCTACTTGACCATTCCCTTGTAAATAGTAGTCAGAGGAGTGGGAAAGAACAATCCCATAATTGTAGCCAAACTTAGTAACCTCTTGAGAAGTGAAACAAGCAACATTATCTATTACAATCTTAGTTGAGACCCCAAATTAAGAAATAATATTTTTTTTAAAGAAATTACATACCACTTCTAAAGTAGCATGCTTATTTGGAATGGCTTCCACCCATTTGGTAAAATAGTCAATCATGGTGAGAACATATTCATGTCTAGCACTCAAGGATGGGTTCACTACACCAATGAAATCAATACCCCATTGTTGAAAAAGTTCTTCAATCACCACTGGCTTGAGAGGTAATGCGACCAATTTAAGTTTTTTGATGGACTATTGACATAACTCATACCTACGTACCCATTTGTATGCATCTTGAAATAGTGTAGGCCAATAGTATCTCACTCATAAAATCTTGTGAGTTGTCACTGGTGCATAAAAATTTCCTCCACAAGCTAAATTATGGAAGGACTTCAAAATTTTACTTTGTTGCACCATATCGATGCAACGAAGAAATACCCCATCAAGGCTTCTCTTATACAAACCATTGTCTCACAAGACATAGTTAGCAGCCTTTAACTTAACATTCTTCTTTTCTTTATAGGATAGATGGGTGAGACACTCACCATAGGTAGGAAAATGAGATATATTGGAATACCACTGATCAGTAGTAATGATGAAGAGAACTGTAGGCATGTCTTTGACCTCTATTTTTTCATGTTCTATTTTCTTGGGTATGTTATCAGCAATCAATTGGCAGAGACCTTTTCCCCATACAATTTTGGTAGGTTTGATATCATGATCAAATTCATAAATTTTGACAATCCAATTTCCCCTTTTAGTACCAAACTCCTGTTGAGTTAGAATAGATTTCACTATTGTATCAAGCACCAAAACAATAGTATGTGAATTCAATATATAGAACCTGAAATGCTTTATCACTTTAACCACAGCATAAGCATGCTTCTCCATATTTAAATAATTTAATTTGTGATATTTAAGAGGATAGCTCATAAATTATATGAGAGATTCCACACCTTCTTTGTTTTGCTAAACCAAAATGGCTGAAAGTGTATGCTTAAAAGCATAGTTGTATATTATGAATTCTTAGGTGTAATCTGGACAAACTAGAATTGATGCATGGGCGATCACTTTTTAGATATCTTCAAATATTGACTTGCCTTCTACAGTCCATCAAAAAGTGGCTTTACCCTTCATCATGTCAATAATGTGATGAGTCTTCTCTGCACATTCTAAAATGAATCTTCGTATAAAATTCACCTTTTCAAAGAAAGAATGAATTTCAATCTTACTAGCAGAAAGAGTAAGATTTTGGATTGATTTGACTCTTTCTAAGTCAATTTTTATTCCTTATTAGAATATAGTATGATTGAGAAGTTTACCTTCTATAACCCCAAAAACTGACTTCTTGGGATTAAGAGAAATACCATTTTGCTGACATCATTCTAGCACTTGTTGTAGATGATGCACATGATCAGAACAATTTTTAGAAAAAAAGGTCAAGCCATCAAGATATACCACAATAAACTTCCCCATTTCATCTTTGAAGGCAAGATCTATTTCTCTTTAGAAGGTGGCGCCAACATTGATCAAACTAAAAGGCATTCTACGATATGTAAAAGTGCCCCAAGGTATAGTGAAAGTAGTTTTATGTTGATCTGCTTCATTGACTTCTACTTGATTGTACCTGAAAAAACCATCTAACATTGATAACATTTTTGAACCAGTCACTATTTACAACACTTGATCCATGATGGACATGGGGTAGTTATCTTTTAAAGAAGATTGATTTAGGTTTTTGAAATCAACACAGATACTAATTTCTCCATTATTTTTTCTCATAGGAACTATGTTAGCAATCCAGATGGAAGGATGGATTGGAAAAATAATTCTTGCATTCAGCATTTTCTAGATCTCAGAAAGGATAGTACCTGATATTTTGAGGTTGTATTGTCTTTGTTTTTGCTTGTAAGGCAATGACCCAACTTTAAGAGGAATTTCATGTAAAATTTTTTTAGGTTTGAGAGATTTCAAATCATCATAAGAATATGCCAAAACATCAATGTAATGGTGAAGAAGAGAAACAAATTTGAGCTTTTCATTAGAAGTGCAATAATTCCCAATGTTGATCATTTTGGGATTTTCTTCTGTACTCAAATTTATTTGATCAAACTCCTTGGAAGAAATTGAATCCATTTGTTACTTCTTGACATACCTATCATGCTTATCAAATAACTTCTCAAGAGAAACCAAACTTTTTGGAATTTTATTCCCCTTGAGTTAAAGGAACTCTTCACCAATTTTGGAGTTTATTTTGGGAACTGATTCTTATGGTGGATATTTTCTTCCTTCAAAATAAATCTCCTCCAATTTGTCCATCTTTTCTAAAAAATTAATGATTTGATTGTCACCATTAAACACCTACCAATAGTTGGCATTATCAGGTACACTTGGTCAAAAGACCAGCTCAATAGTGTACCTATCACCTTTGAAGTCTTTATGGGTAACCATGAGGGTCGTAGAGACAACCAATGAATTTACATGATCATTAAATTTTCACATCATAGAAAAAATATTGAAATCATCAAAACTTTCAATAAAATCTCATAAGAGATTGAGATAATGTTGTAGTCTTTCATTTTTAGTTTGGTATAGATTCTTTACCTGATAAACCACCAGTTCAACATCTCCCTGGGCATGAATAATCTTAATACCTTTAGCGTGAGCAGCTTGCAATCTAAGCAACAAAGACTCATACTCAGTGGTGTTATTGATATTTTTGAACTACAACTTATATGAATAAGGAAAAATTTCTCCTTGACAGGATATCAAAAAAATTCTAGCTCTAGAACTGATAGAAGAGCAACTGCCATCAAATTATAAAATCTAAACATCATTAGAATTTGATCTTCTTAAAGATCTTTCTTCATTAGTAAGGAAAGATTCTTTGTTGTCTGAACTTTGCTCTAACAATTCTTCTAATTTTTTATCTGAATTTTTTGAATTGTAACTTAAAGAACTTTCATTTGACAAGCTAAAAACATCTTCAGTGGTCAAAAAATAGTTACCCATTCTTGATGATTCAAATAAAATTTGAGCTTTGGGATCTGATGTTTGGGTGACTATGTATTTTGACTCTTTCTTAGGCATTATTTTTTTTGTTGACACCTTTAACAGGTATCCTTGCTTCAAATAGATCCATATTCAATTCTCCACCTACGTCCTTATAAAAATTATGCTCGAGTAGAATGCCATAAGAGGTTAGAACATTAGCCACCAGGACTATCATTTTAATTCTCTTCTCTAGAAAAGCCACAAATACAAATTGGGCATCTTTGATTTGACCCAAGAGTGGGACTTGCTTATTTTCCATGGAGAAACATCTCCCAAAAGTCTTAGTCAAGGTAAGACCAAGAGAATCTACTACCTTGGTGGGCATAACACTATCAGAGGCTCCAGAGTCTATTATACAATTGCTCAACTTAAGAGCATTTATTAACTGAGAAATATAGAAAGTTTATATTTTCTTTGGGGTGACAAGAGGAGTAGCGACAAGATAATTCTAGGTGGATTTGTTCTTCAAAGAATCATGAGTCACTTTTGGAAAATCTTGTCCAGTAGGGATAGTTTTTTTTTAATGTATTCAGCCAGCCTATCAAATTGTTTAGGATTGGATCGCAAGTACTCAACTTTAGTCATTTGAATCTTTGTCTTTTTGGCATGATAAATTATATCAAATAATTGAAATGAACTAGAAACAGAGGAAGGAAGTCTAGCACCTTGATCTTTATTGGGTGTGGCACTAGTCTGAGAAATAGAAGCAGAAGGTATTAGATGGTTTGAGGTACTTACTTTCTTATTAGTCACTAGGTCCTTTGATTGGAAAGGCAGTGAAGTCCCTTGTTTAGTGATTGAGACTACTGGTTGAGGTTCTTCTCCTACTTTTTCTTTATTAACTTATTGAGTTGACTAGTTTTAGGACCTGGTAAAAATAGAGTATGATCCATAAAACACTTCTCCCTTACTTTTATCTTCATCCTGGTAATTTAGGAAACTAATTTTGGAGTCAATAGCTAATTATTATTCTCCTTTGATAAATATATTAGTGTCATATTCTTGGTCTAACTCAGGTTAGAATGAGAAATCATGTTCAGCTTCAAGCTAACCAACTGCTAAGTTAACCGATGCTACTTTAATGGCAAACTTCCATTATGGGGGAGATAGATGATTTGGTTGCCCTTGATTTTTGGCAGCATTGCCTTGATATTACTGGTTCTAAAATGTCTTCTTTGGAATATATTGATAAGGAGGAGTAGACATACCTTGGGCTATTTGTCTTTTCAAGGCTAGCAATTCATTTGCTAACTTTTGCACCATAGGATCTGTGGTGCTCGTGAAAGAACTTTCAGTAGATGAGGAAAATTTATTTTTATTAGAATCTTTTCTAATCTTACCTGCCAGGATAAGATCATCTTCAACCTCGATAGCCAAATTTTGGGCTGTAGAAAGATTTATAGGGCCAGCCTGCCTCAATAGAAAACTTACTTCAGGAAGTTTAGAGTTGATGAAAAAACACTTGAGGTTCTTCGGTGTTGGCTAAGAAATTATAAGAATTCTATTCCTTAGCTTATTGAATTTAGCAATGAAGTCTTGCATAGGCTCATGAGGTTCTTTCTTCATTTGTGTAAGCTGAGCCAACAAGGCATGTGCATCTTCAGTGGGTTTGAGCCTAGCCTCAAACTTGGCCTCGAGAGTGTTTTAATCAGTTATAGTTTGAGCTTGAAGGTGATAAAACCAATTCATGATAGCATCTTGCAAAGTTTCTACAAATAGTCTCACCACTATATCTTCATATTCTACACCTATCACACCACATGCTATGCAAAAATTAGCAATATGTTCATCAGGATGAACTTTCCCATCACCATAGAATTTGGGAAAATTCTTTCTTCAACTATGGGGTAGTTCATGTAAAGGTGGGGTTAGATTGAGAGGGCCAAAAGTGTTGTCCCAAGGGCCTTGGACTACCATGATATGTCGATTAAATGGAGGGATAATGAATCTTGGTGGGGTAAGTATAGACAAAACTCTACTAGCACTGAAATTAGAAGTTTCATTTAGTATTGAATATTTGATGTTGGTAGGAGGGAAACTCCTAGTTTTCTAAAGGCGAGATGGTGGAGGAAAAATCTCAAAATTATTTCATTGCACCAACTCAAATACAAGATCAACAATACTTTGTGCTCTCTGGCTTCGCATGTACGATGGATCTACCAGAGTGTAAAATGAAAAAAGACTAGAAATGCTTCAATTTGAAGCTTTATGCTTAAAAGTGTGTGTTCATGTCCCCCATAGAGTCGCTAAAAACTATTGGGTGAATATTTTGTCATCAACTAACTGATGACAAAATAGGTATATCGACCACAGTACAAGGAGATTTATATGGTAAAAAGTGTAGGTTTACCACAACATAGTGAGATAAATCTTTCCTCTCATCAAGGGGAGGTTCCCTATAAATGACTATATATTAATATAGAATAAAAATTGACTCAAGGGTGAGATCACACCATCCATCTCTCTTTTTTCAGAGATGATGTTCACAAGGCAAAGGATAAATTTTGGTAATGACTGAAGGCATTTCTCTTCTTTCAAAAATGATGTTCAGTAAATAGCAAAAAATCTTCCTGGGTAGTAACTGGATCCATGAGAAACCCACAAAAGCACAAAGTCTTTCATTGCTTCTATTATTAATTTATATCATATGTAACAGTAGAATGAAGTGCAGCTTAAAGTCTCCACCAAAAACTATAATAGAGCATAAGATCACAAAGGATAAAAGTAGTTCAAAGCCTTTCTAATACCCTTCTCACTAAAATATGAAAAACATGAACTAAAGGTAATTATAGCAACACAAAGTATTCATAATTAACTTTAGAACATCTTCAGATAATTTCCACACACTTTGCTTGTTTAATCAATTAGATGAGATATTATTAGGAAAAGGACGTAAGAACAATTTCCTAAATAACATAAGTTATTCCAATGCAAAGTCTAAAAAGTAACCTGCTTTCTCATTCATTTAAGAAAATATGATTTACAATCTGAGCTCAAAGTCTTAGGAAGCATCTCAATTTGGGTAGAGTTTTTGCTTTCAATTACAAAATATCAATCCATTACAAAAGAGGCTCTCTCTATTTATAGGGAGAAGCCTTGAGGATTTAAAAAAGATTTTAAAACTTTGATCTAGTCAAAGATGGGAGTACTTGTTGACTTTGGACTTTCCATATTTTTACATGTATTTACACATGATAAAAGTACATGTGCAAATGTCTAAAGTCAATTACAAAAGTGCATTTTGAAAAAATAGAAAATAAATCAAGGAAGAACAGTTTCAATCTTTATCGCCAGTCTTTTTCATATGAGCATCATACATGGTAATAGCTACCTGTATCCTAATATTGTCTAGAGTAACAGTATTCTTGAAAATCACCTTAGCCCTGACTATGGCATCTCTCACTATTGTGACTGATTTCATGTGATTAGTTAACCTAATTTGTGGATTATCTAGAGTTAACTGATTATCTAGGACATTATCCATAGAGGCCACTAAAAATGCTTTCTCCTCAAATTCTTTTTAGAACATACCTCCAAATTCCTGAATCATTTCTTCTACTGAAATGAACTAGTTTTCTTGAGAGGTAATTTTTCAAGGCAACTCCTCCAACTTATGAAATATGTTGATATCACTTTGTTCACTGAGGTCTCTTAAAGACTCGAGGTCATTAATCAATTCCTTAAGCACCTGACTCCTATATATCAATGCTTCTGTAGTTTCAATATACGAGTCTCTAGCAGTAATGACTCTAATTGATACTAGAGTGATTATTTTTAGCTTTTTCATATCTATCCATTTGCCAAGATATTTATCTATGCTTTCAATATCTTGAGAAATTATATTGATAAGATCATCTAGTTCTACTCTCATTTTCCTTATTTTAACCATTTTTTTAGACAATTCTATGAATAAAGAAATTCCTTATGTATGCATCTTGTCCAAGTACTCTCCAAGTACTTTTCCCCTGAGATAGGTCCTTTCTACTTTATGAATCACAGGGTCGTCTATGGAAATAGCCTCTAGAGTTACTGATTCTAGAGTGAATATGATTCTCCTTATCACTATAGTCAATTTTTCTACCATCACCTTATAATGATCTTTCATTTCTTTTTCTCCATCAAATTTTTGAACCATAATGTCCATTGTTGATTGCAAATCACTCTTAGCACTTTCATGAAACTCAACTCGAGAGATAGAGTAGTCACTTATATCAAAATTTTCAAGAGTTGTATCTTGTGGAGGTTTTGCTATTTCTAGAAATTTGTGCCCCTTATCCTTAATCATATTGGAAATAATCTTTGGCTTCTTGGGAGCCTTGACTTTTACTGGCACCATTTTATTGAAGTCAAAGTCATCTGGAGAGATGGCTTGTTTTTTCCTTTTGGGTGTATAAGTTGACAACCAAGGTGGCAGCGTAGAAGTACTTACATTAAGATCAATCTCCATTGACAGTGTTACTAGAGTTGCACTTGCATCGGTGGTGGAAATAATGGGTAGAGTATCAGTAAGAACTACACCTTCTACTAAATGATTGAAAGCAAAACTATCTCTGATATCAAAAGATGGAGATGACAAACTAGGGATTGACCTTGAGGAATGAAGAGTATCTCTAAAAGTACCTTGAGGATTTTCAAAAATTACTTTGGGAGAAGAGGGTGATCTAGAAGAGGGAACACTAATTGGGGAAATAGGTGAAGGAGTTGCAACATGAGTGCTCAATAGGGAAGAAGGAATTCCTATTCCTTATTGCACATTCTCTTGAGGAGGCAAAGTTTCCTTTTCTTATTGATTTATGGGCCTATCATCAGTCTCCATTTGCTCTGTTGCTGGTTCTTTAGTGCTTTTTTTTTCAATTTCCATATCTGTTACTTCTAGCTCTTTTTCTATAATTTTTGACTTCTTTGCTACAAATATGATCCTAGGCTTATGCGGCCTAGAAGGAGAAGGAACATCACTTTTATTCTTCATTCTTTTTTTTCTCTTCTTCTTGTTTCCTCTTGAAATCTAACTTTTGATTTAGTGATGAACTCTTTGAAAGTGATTCCCTTATTCACTAACCAATCATTGGTCTTTTCAAATATTGGTTTGAATCTTTTCCTTAAGGAAGTAAACTCCTTTTGAGACCATTAGATTGGGGGAAGAGGGGCATTGGTGACCTGTTTGACATGGTATCTATTATTGATCAAATCTCTATTATCCACTAGACTTTTATGGATATCAGTGAGTCCTAAATATTCTATCTACTCAAGAGATAATCTATTATATTCCATCTTTTTGATGTCTTCTGCTATCCTCAAATCAAATCAAACCTCTTCGATCATAGGCTCATGAAACTAGGTCTTCCTCCTGACTATATCCTTTACTCCTCTATAGTAAAAATTTGGTCTCCTTTTGAAATGATTCATGGTTATGAGTTGCATTTTAGTCTCCATAACTCTAGTTTTTCCAGTGGTCAATATTGAGAACTTGCCAATTTCAATTGAGAGCTTGAAACTAGGTTACTTGAGTTCCATCTGCTTATTGTGTACGATAATAATTTTCCTACATAGTTCCATCAAGACTAATTTATTTGAAGGGAATCTTGGAAGCATATAAGGATGACCTTGGAAAAATCTAACTCACAAGTAAGAGAAAGAAGGAAATTGCAAGAACATACATCCAAAGTCATTCACAACTATCCAGGCTTCATCTGACACTCTTTTCTATTCTAATTAGGGATCAAAGAGACAAACCAATATTGTAAAGAAAGCATCATTTACTCTCCTAAAATGATGGATAGAACCCTTCAATGTAAACTGAGGGTAATATTGATATACCAAGGTTGTTTTCCTATCTCCTTCTGATGTTAAATCTAGGAAGGTTCTCATCGATGCTGAAATATATACCAAGTATGAAGTCATGTAGAATTTAGAGGTAGTGGATACCTTCATCAATTGCTCATGTAGAGCATTGCTGATTTGTTCTCTCTATAAAATGACTTGTTTGCATTGGAGAATTATCTTAATGAAGGGGTACATCCATTCATGAAACTGAGAGGAAGAAGGTAAACCTCTTACCCTACTGAGAAGAGTGATCAGGTCACCATATTCTTCTATAAAATCACTCCTCAGAAAGCTCTATGGCCATCTTGACAAGTTCACCATTGGAGTTTTGAGTCATCTATTATTTATTAATTTCTTTGCACTTTCAAGATCTTTGTCATATTCCTTTTGTGCTTCAATGAAATTAAGCTTTAATACTTTAGTAATGGGAGGACATAGGAACACTTTGTCGATGAACTCGAGGTCCAGTCTAATCACCACATTACTATCAGCATCTAACACAGCCCTGGTATCCTTATTATAGAATTGAGTGCACCATAGAACAAACTCTACGTGGTGAGCCACTATAGGATAATCTCAATTATCTTCTTCATTTCAAGGTTGGTATTGCTTGATTTAGTTCTTTTCATGAACTCAGACATATCCACATGCCTGATCTTTATATCCCTAATGTCATCGACATTAGAAGTAACCAAAGTGATTAGAAAAACACCTTGATACTTGTACTTTATTATCTTTGACTTCTTTAAAGAAACCTCAATTATCAATAAGAGATTTTTTTGAAAGGACATCGATGAAGAGGGATCTTTGAGAGAAATTGCAATAAGAATCATGATCATACAATCAAAGAAAATATTAATAATCTGGGAAAATTTCACATTGATGACCATGACCATGGGAATGCACTTGAAAGGGCTAAGGCATGAGTAGGTCAGAAAGTGAAAGGGAAGTGAGCTCAAAAAATCAAAAATTCAAAATTTTATAGAGTTATGATTTCTAAGAAAATGTATGTAGGGGTGGCAAAAATTGCTGCCCTTGCATATGGAGGTAGTATCAGCGGCAAAAATTGCCAACATAACACATTGATGGAGGGTGTATTGATGCATAGGTAGTAATTTTTTCCACCTTTACATGTTGGAGAAAGATTATTGTGCATAGGTAGAAAATTTTGCTACCATTACATGTGAAAATTGTGTAGGGGTGACAAAAATTACCGCTAATGCACATGGGGGGAAAACTTGTGTAAGGGTAGTGAAAATCACTGCCCTAAAACAAATTGTAAAGGACTTGTGTAATGGAAATGAATTTCACTACTATTACACTGGTTCATTCAGTCTTGTGTAAGGGTGGCAAATATTGCCACCATTACACTCATTAATGGATTTTGTAAGGGTGGTGAAAATCACCATTGTTACATTGTTTAGTTTAGTCAATGGGGGTTTTAGGGTTTTTATTGTTTATGCCCCTTAACAAGGAGAGGGAGGAGAAAAAAGAAGAAAAAAGAAATATAAAACCTATAAAAGAGGAAAAAGGGAAAACTAAAACTCTAAAGAAAAGAGAAAGAACAAAATGAAAACATGGAAATAAAATAAGGAAGAATGCAAAACTAACTTGATAAAATCAAGATCCTTGAAGCTAGAAAAATTACAATCCCACTTGTTCATGTGGTTGACTGGTTGTAGGGAGGAGGAGAAAATAACTTGGAATGATCCTAATTAGGTTCAAATCAGCATTAAAAGGGCTAAAGTTGATGGACACCACTCAGTGGATGCGGCCATAAATGTCATGCATGAAAATTGAGGTCATGCAGGGGTGGTAATTTTTGTTGCTTTTACATGTGAGGTGGAAGAAATGCAAGGGTGGTAAAAATTATTTATCCTACATGGAACACTTCAAAAAAATGCAAGGATGGTGATTTTCATTGCTCCTGCATGGAGGGATGTAAGGGTGGAAAAAATCACTGCCTTTGCACGAAAGCAAAAACAAACTAACTCCTTGATTTTTTCAAAGTTTTGATGTTCTAATCGCATCGATATCACAATGAATTTCATGTTTCTTGAGAAATCATAATCAAGGAAGGTCATTTCAAGGATGTCAGTTAACTAAACTAGAGATCAAGAGAAACTTGTCTTGAAAGATAAACTTAGAGTGAAAAACATGAAATGGACAAGTTACATAAGGGGTTGTTCCAAAAATGAGCGTAGCTGATTTTAGGAACAACAAATATGATAGTCAACTCTCTCTATCTTTATCTAATTTTTGATGGGGCTTTCATATCATCTATTTATCTATTGTGTTTATGTTTTTTTGTTCTTATAGATATATTTTTTTTTACTATGTTTGATTATCCTTTATTTCTTATTCTTAGCAAAGGTGGTGGTTACTTTATACGGGTATGGTCCCTCTAAAACCTTTTTTTACCTTCAAGAAAAGCATGCTTATGTAGCACCTCCAAATAACTTTTTGGGTTTCCATTATTAAAGATGCATGAAGGAAACTAACCTCATTTTTATGAGTGTGGAGGTAGATATCTCATTGAGGTGAATATGGAGTATCCAACCAATTTGAGAAGTACATTACAAGTACCCCATTATAAGAAATTGTATCATTTTCTATTTTGTATTCTCATGTTCATGTTGATATTCATTTTATCACGTTTTCCTTACCACTTGTTACATAATTTGGAAAGATGGGTGAAGAGTCACTCCATTGATGAGAACTTCAAACAAAGTTTCTCCAATTTAGATAATAGTAGAGAGACATGTTGATAGGTTAAAGTATTCCTCTAAGAGGGATATGAAGTGGTATATAATTAACATGAAAAGTGCTTCCATGGTGATTAACACTATATAAGAGCATTGGTTTTTATGGATGTATTTTCTTATTCATATCCTTTCATTGAAATATGTTATTTCAATGTATGTGTAAATGCTTGTATGCATATTTTGTAAAAACCCAAATTTTGGCAATGTTTGCAAATGGAATTGTGTTTACAATCCATGTATGCTACATTCAATTGTAAGATCCCAAGAATGGAAAATTGTACAAGTGCTAAACTATTATAACACAAATTAATAATTATGCAATGTAATTTTTCCACTATTAAGAATGTTAACAATAAGGAGAGTGTAAAAACCATATCTTAATGGGAAAGCATAATTCTAAACTGCATTAAATGCATTTAAGTGGCTAAGAGGATTCACAAAGAATAAGACCATGAAACCAAGAGTGAAATAATTTCAATTGGTAGATTTTAGTTTAGATAATTAAACTCCAAGAGAGAGACAAAGTCATACTCCAAAAGAGATAAATAAATGAGCCTCATATGATCATGAGTCAAGGTGAGAATGTTACTTATATTGATTATTTTTCTCCTAAATCACTTGATGAGTTATAGGAAGAATTTATTATTGATAGAAGAGATAAAAATTAATGAAGGGTACCTTCATGTATGAAATCAATTTTTTGGTGGTACAAAAAAAAATTAGTGGGAAGGTGTGATCCAAGAAGATCCCCACTTCAGACACATTTAGATGGTCTACAAGATTTATAAAATTTCTTGCACAATGTATATCTCATCAATAAATTTTTTACATAATTTAAATTGGGTCAAACACACATCATATACAAAATTTATGCCCCACTAAAGTTTTGGGAAAATAGGCAAAAAAATATGCACATGTATAGATATGCCATCATCATGATGATTGGACTTATATGACTTGTACAAATTTGACATGCAGACTAATTATATCTTAAAAAATAGACCAATAACATGGTGATAGAGAGAAGGAAAATGGGTTGGTTTGGTTTTCACCTCTAGTCTTCAAAAAATGCACATATTTACATGTGAAGCCCATGATATTTACCAATTAGAGGTCCATCAACTAGTTAGGGTCCATGTTTTGTAAGGATGGGCACCCTGCCACCTATTTCACATTACCATGGTAGAAAAATTGGATATAAATCCTTCATATTGTTTCCTAAAGAAGCATATGGGATAAAATTTCCTTTGTATAAAGACTAAACACCAACACCATGTCTCCAACCTACCTACTACATGGAATACCTATAAACACAATGTGGAGTCACTCTACCAACCTCAAAGGTCAACCTGTAATTTATAAATCTTGAGATGATAGCATATGTGGACTTAATACCAAATCATATGGTATTTGGATTACTTTTTAAAATCTTGTTTGTTACCAAATCCTATTCATTATCAATAAAGTGGGTTTACGACTCAACACCCTCACCCAATTATTTTATTTTGAAAGCTTAGTTATTAGGGTATTGCCTAACTTTGGAAATTATCATCCAAGAAGTGATATTTAAATTTGAAACTTGAGCCAAGTTTATCCAAAAATATATAATGATGAGTGGGATTCGAACCCACTACCTCATGCCTCCCAAATTTCATCTTTATCATTACACCAAGCATTATTATATTTGAGTGAAAGTCAAGATTTGTTATTTATTATGTTAAATTGGGTTCTCTAAGCCTAGAATGAAGTGCTTTGAAGGGGGATTTAAACCTCTAACCTCTAGAAAAAGAGGTAAGGATTTGACCAAAAATCCACAAGCTATGTTAAAAATATAAAAGGAGAAAATGCATATTTGAAATGGTAATTTTAAAATTTATTATTGGGATTTTGTCCTTTATAAAATGACAGTATAAGTAATTTTTGACCTTTCTTAAATATTGTTTACCCTTTGTAAGGAGAGATGCCCATTTGTAAGGAAAGATATCCTCTTTTAGAGAGAGAATAAACAAGTTTGAGTTCATTTATTATAATAAGAATAAATTTTAACGCTAAGAGGTTACTACAGAGCCTTCTTGGAGGACATCAAACAATTGTATGTAGATCAAAAGCCCTGTATTAAGAGAATATTGATATAAGATAGGGTATTTTACATTGATTTAATCAATCAGTTCATATGTTGAGGTAGACCTAGGACATAGTCCACATTGGATGAATTATGTTATCAATTTAGTTTTCATTCTCATGTCTTTTTATCATTTAATTAATTTTGGTAATCAATTTTAACTCTAATTTTTAATCATTTAAGCCAAGTTTCACATTAAATTATGGGAAATTGAGAATTTTTTTTTTAAGAATTCAAAATTGATGAATTAGTGAGAAATTACATTATTTAACATTTTTAGATCATCTAATTTTTGTTTTGGGATTATTTTGTATTGTTATTGATTTGGTACAAGATATCAAAATTCTTGGTCAGTATTATGTATAAGGAATCATGCATAGTTAGGATGGATAACTCTTTGGAACTTTTAAAATATATTGGGATGTATATGTTTGGTCAATTTCATGAATGAATTGAATAAAATATTATGAGGCTAATCCCAAATATAAAGAGATGGTATAATGAAGGTATAGACTTGGAGATCATTATTTGAGGGGTTCAAATATGAATAAATATAATTATTGGTTGTGATCTACACATTATTGCTCATCAATATAATCAATTTGATTAAAGATAAGATGTTAAATGGGAGTGGAATGTAAAAATTCAATTCTAATATTAACATTAATATCTATTTGCATATTTCTAGTGTAAACAAGAGATCAAGCTACCTCTAGAAAAGATGTCTACTTTGTGAAGGTATGGCTACCCTAGAAGCGTCATATAAGAGAAAAGTAAATCTTGAATTGAATTTGAAAATGTGTGGATTTATTTTAATATGATTTTAAATAATGTAATTTCTATTTTGAATGTTTATAATCAAGGTTTTAGTCTTGTACACATCTTGACAAAGCTTTCTTTAATTATGTTTTTTTTGTGTTTTCAGGTAATATTTTGAAAATAAAGTGAAATAGACCGCTTGATTAAATTAAATTATTTTCAATGATTAAATGAAACTATATAATTAAATAGAAATATAATTCTTTTGTTTTTTATTCTTTTTAAGATTTTAATGCATGTAAGTGCTAGAAACTAAATTATATATGAATGATGCAAGTGTTCATTTTGGGTTTTCTTGGTTTAATTTCAAAATTTTACTCACATGCACTAAATTAGTTGTCATTTTTATTTTATTTTTAAATTATAATAGATTAAATATACTAGTAAATTTATGTTTTTTTAACATGACTTGAAATTGGCTTTTTGCTTTATTATGCAATTTCTAGCTTTCTGCTCTAGTATGTAAGCCAGAATGAAAGTTTTTGAGATAATGATTGTGTTATTGAATTTATGAGGTTATGGAATTATATTTTTTATAATTTAAATGATTTTCTTTTACATGTAAATAAATAAATTAGATCTAGTGTTCAAGTTTTGATTTTCCTAGATTTGTGTGTGTGTGTGTGTGTGTGTGTGTGTGTGTGTGTGTGTGTGTGTGTGTGTGTGTGTGTGTGTGTGTGTGTGTGTGTGTGTGTGTGTGTGTGTTGAATGAAAACTTAAAATATAATAAGCTTGTGTATCTTTACCTAATAATAAATTTATTATAATTTATCTTAGATTGAATGAAAAACTATGCTCTTTGAATCTTTGATATCCAACTAAAAATTATAGAAAAAAAACTATTTTTTTATTCTATTTTATGATTTTATTAATATGGATTTATGATAAATAAAAATAATGTGATATAAAACAAAGTAAAAATGAAAAAAAAAAAAAACTTTAAGCTAATCAATGGTGAGACCAAGTGAAAGTGAAAAATTAATCATTGTGTGTATATGATCTTTAGGTAGATATCTCTTTTGATCAATATATATCTTGGTAACTATCCAATAAAAATATGACTTATAATATAATCAAGAAACACATAATTATAAAAAAGAGATTAGTTGGATATTGGTTAGACTGATTCATAAACATCAAATAATTAATTTCCAATTTGGTGAATTCCTTTCTCCAAAATTTTGTAGAGTGAAATAAATATGACCATATATTAAATAAAATATTATCCAAAAAAAATATATGGATTTTTAAAACTTGAAATATTGAATCTTTGATCAAATTTTTGGATTAAAAAACCTAAGAAAAGTGAGATATTTTTAATGGAATAAAAAAGGTTGCATGTGAGTTATAACTGAATAGTAATTATGAGATAATTTTAGGATTGATAAATATTGATAAAAATAAGTATAATAGTGACCTAGGCCATCTATAGGGTGAAGACAAGATAAAACAATGAGAAAGCATAACCAAAACCATGCAAAATGCATGAAAATTGAAGTCTTGGATGTTAATTTAAAAAATGGGTAAACTATGATGAAACGACTACCTTATGAAGGTGGAATATATTAAAATACCACATTACATGGCTAAACCACCACATAGGGTAATGAAACTTATATGATGAGTAAATTAATTACCGCATGAAATGTTTTAGTTACATGACTGGAATGGTTTGGAAGTGTAATTTTTGTCATGAAGAGTGGTAGTTTTATCATGAAGAAAATAACTTCAAAATACAAAGGAAAAACTCAAAAAAACTAAAATTTTTGAGGTTTAGGAAAGGCTAAAGAGGAATTAAAATAAAAATAAGTCAAAGAGAACCAAGTTTGAGTGTATTTAGGTGGAGGCCCTTGCATCACAATTATATTTTTTTAGAAATGTTGTACCTTGGAAAAAATGAATGCATACATATTTACCCCTTATGGAGATGCCTTATCATTAATTGATGAGGTTATTTTTTCTAAGTGGTGGCAAACTGAAATAAAAAGGAGGGGTAGTAAGATTATTGTCCTTACTTATGTGGCACAATAAAGCAAATTTAGACACCCTCATGGCCCAAAAAAAAAATGGGAATCAAGTTCAGAATTACAAGAAAGTATAAAACAAGATAAATAATCAAAACACATACAATTATACTTACCATGTATATGGGGATCTATCCCTTCAAGGGACTAAGCTTGAAGCTATGTAGTATGAACATACACTACTAAGATAGAAAACAACACACCTTGTAGTAAAATTACATAAAATAAAACATTAAAATTATTATCTTAAAACACATTTGGATCATTTAGTCATAAAATACATTTCAAAATGTGAGAAAATGGAATTTTAGAATGAAATTTCCTATTTAAAAAATTTGGAAACATAATAACTAGTAAACTAGGCTACTTATTTAAAAACCTTCAAAAACTAGATTTTCTTATATCCATTTATAATTTGTGAAATTTGATATTTAAACTTTCTTTGATGGATTTGAGTAAGAGAGTAAACATATTTATGAGTACAAGGAGATGATATTGAATATATTAGTGGTATTAGGAATAGGGAAAACACATGTTAGATTTGTTTATTTTTATATTGTTTCTTTAAGTTTGAAAAATTAATTTAAAATACACTTATATATAGTGAAATTTATAATAGATATCATGTTTGGGGTTAGGTTTGGGTAGGTTAGGAAAATGTCAAAATGATTAAATTTTGGTTGAATTTTGAGATTTTGAGAGGGTTTTGTGGGTATCATAACTAAAAAGTAGCATTTTTAGTGTCATGATGAAGCCAGTGGTCTTTGTAAACCAATAATTATGTTTTTGACATAATAGTTTATGAAACCACCACATAGTTAGGTGTCAGTTATGTTTCCATTAATAGGTTGTAAAGGTTTCATCATAAAGGTATAAATACTAGTTTAGAGTAAATTTTGAGACTGTAAAAGTGATTAGGGATATTTAACATGTCTTTGCATGGAATGTATATATGATGGAATTAAGTGTGGGAGCATGAGTGGTTTTTTAAGATTCTAGGTTGTTGATAACTGAGAATTTGGTTGTATTGGATGGGTTAGGGAATCTCAAAAATGTATAGGTTGGGATAATTTCCCATAAATTAGGTTTATATTTGACTTGTTCACCAATTCGGATGTTAATTTGAACATTTTTTCATTCCCATAAGCCTAAGGAGAGTTTACCATCACTCTTAAAAATGTCTAAAGAATTTTAGGTTTGTTGGAGATAGGTTGGATTGTGACCTTGAGAAAGGCCACAAACAAGTGAGAGACTTATATTTAAGTGGATCACTTTGGTGATGAAAACTCACCTAATGTGGGTGTAGACTATGGATTTATATTGGTGGGGGTGAAGAGATTACCAATCCTAATCTTTCACAAATATATTATAGGGATCCTTGCCTCCCAACTAGTGGGAGACAAAAAGAGTGATTGCCTAATGTAAAACTAGTCACCCATCATCATGTAAATAAAATAGAGGGGTAGATTGTTTTCATGGGACTAGGAGGCTATATATGGGGATATATAATGGATTTATATATTTGGATCTCTTTTTATTAGTTACTACACACTTATCATGAGCTGGGTATATGAGTGAATGATCATTTACCAATGAGGGGTTATGATAGGAGATATATGATCTAATATATCCTCAAGGTGGACATGGACAACACCATTTAAATCCTTTCCTTACGTAGTTGTCACACTGATAGTAGTAGATTCAGTGGCTCTATCGTATCAAGAAATGGTATAACTATGGGCACATAAGGCAACCACTTTAATAATTTACATGATTGAGTGGTAGGTAAGGGACATAATATTGTATGTAGAGGTGAACCCTATGTTGGAAATATTGTCAATGATGTCAAAGGTCTAACATTATTGGTGATAAAGGCCCCATTGCATTTAATGTTGTTTGCAATAAATATATCTTGGCTAATATGAGTTAATATTATATTAATATTAACAAATATATTTTTGGTTGCATATGAGACAAAATAAGGGCCCATGGAGAAGTCAAAGAGCCATGGGGTAAAGACAAAAGAAGGATGGGATGCATTTTCCCATGAAGAGTCATCTTGGGGAATTCCAAGAGTCACCAAGTGAAGACAAAAGAGGAAGGGTGCAATTTATCATGAAGGGACACTTTAAGGAATATAAAAAGTCACCAAGATGAGGACAAAAAAGGGAAGGACGTTTTTGATCATGAAGGGTCACCACATGAATTTTCAAAGGCTTGAATATGAAAGGTCATACAAGTTTGGTGCCATTTTTCATGAGAATTGAAGGGTCACAAAGGGGGAAGGCCAAAGGTTCTTTTAGAAAGCTATAAATAAAGGCTTGAGAAGCCATTTGTATATATGAGAAATAGTGGTTGATTTGATATTTTAATATCTAGCTTAGAAGAGAAATTGTGAGAGATGAATATGATTTATATTTGTTATATCTAGCTTAGAAGAGCAAAGGTGAGAGAGAGGAAAGAGATGTATTGATCTATCATTTGTTGAGATAGAAAAATTGAGAGATAGGTGTGCGGTATACACAAAGGGGTTGGTGATCCTATGGGTTGGTGCTCACAAACTATTGTTGGGTTGGTGCTCGACAAAGGGGTTGGTGCTCTTATGGGTTGGTGATCATGAATAGTAGCTGGGTTGGTGCTTGGCAAAGGGGTGTGGTGCTCCTATGGGTTGGTGCTCATAAATAGTTTTTGGGTTGGTGCTCAACAAAGGGGTTGGTGCTCCTACAAGCTTGGCTTGTGAATATTGTTTGGGTTGGTGCTCATTCATATACTTGAGATTGTTCTTCATGGTTTTTCCCACATTGGGTTTCCACGTTATATCTGATGTTTCTCTCTATCTTGTGTGGTGTTTATTGTTTGAGTTTTATTTCATATCTTGAATGTTTGATTAAGTGGAATTTAGTTAAAGAAAAGATTTATAAGATATATGATATACTGATTCACCCCCCCTCTCAGTATATCTTGTGCTTAAAAATTGGTATCAGAGCAGGTTCATTTTTGAAAAGTTGTACAGCTTGAAGGTAGATCAGGAAAGCATGATGGCTGGGTCACAGGAAGGATTTTCTACAAATAAGGCAGCTTTGTTTGATGGGATGAATTATGATTTTTAGAGCATGAGAATGAAGGTTTATTTGATGGCCCTTGGATTCGACATATGGAAAGCAGTGGTGGAGGAATATGAAGAGCCAAAAAAATTTGTAATTACTCCAACATAAAAGAAGACAAGTGAATGTAATGCTAAGCCTTTAAATGCTATTTTATGTGGTTTATGTGAATCTAAATTTGTTAAAATTATGCAATTTAAATTTTCTCATGAAACTTGGGTAAAACTTGAGAATATTTACAAAGGTTATAAAAAAGTTTAGTAAGCTAAGTTGCAGACTTTTAGAAGGTAGTTTGAAAGTTTGAAGGTGGAAGAAGAAGAAGATATAGCAAGTTATCTTTTATGAGTTGATCAAATCGTAAATCAAATTCAAGGTCTTAGAAAAACATTGGATGAGTCAACGATGGTGAAAAAGGTTTTGATATCTCTACCAATGAGATATGATGCAAAGGTTTCGGTAATCGAGGAGATGAAGAATTTATCCAAGCTAAAGATGGATGTGCTTCATGGTATTCTCATAGCATATGAGATGCAGACAAAACAAGATAAACCCTTAAAGAGAAAAGTGGCTTTCAAGACATCAAAGAAGGAAAAATCTAAGATTCAAGAATCAAGTGATAGTTCCAGTGATGATGAAGATGACAATGGAGCACTTTTCATTCACAAGTCGAAAAGAGGAACAGGTAAATATCAAGGAAAATTACCTTTTAAATGTTTTAATTATGGAAATATTGGGCATTTTTTAGCTAGATGCCTAGATAAGGTTAATGATGATGAATAAGAAAAACCTACATACAAGAACTTCAAAGGTAAATCTAAGAAGGGATTCGAGAAGAAGATTCTGTATTCTAAGGATCCTAGCTCAAGCGAAGATAGTGGAGTCAGTGATTCAAAAGAAGAAGAGATTATATTCATGTCCATACATGAAGATGATCAAGAAGAAGAGGAGGAAGCTGAAGTGAATATGGAAGGAGAGCTCATTTGTGCCTTAGAAGAGTTAAAAGCTATTCAGAAGAAGAATCGAAGATTAAAGAGCTAGATTAAGAAAAAAGAACAAGAGTCAAAGGAAATGATTGAAGATCTACAAGCACACTTTGAAGAAGCCAAGAAGAATGAATAAGACCTCACAACATAGTTGGAAATAACAATAAAATGATGTCTAAGGTATGTTATTGAAATTGCCTCTTTAAAAGAAGATATTAAGAAAGAAGTCAGTGATAAAGTAGTTAATGATTCAAAATTTGAAGATAGCACTAACATGCTGAATAAGATATTAGAAAGTCAAAAAGCAAATTCAGATAAGACAAGGATTAGATTTGAAAATAAAAAGAGCTATGTTGAAGCTCTTACAAAAGAGGAAACAAAAAGGAGAGAAGTGAAGAATATAGAGGACATTCTAAATAGAGAAGGATGGAGAGAATAAAGCTACAAAAGACAATCAGGTCAGAGATATACATACAGGTCTTATTTTTATGGCTATTATTTTTATTGTAATGGATATGGCCACAAGAAATTAGAATGTAGAAAAAGAGCTAATAATTTCAGAAATAAGGAGAAGGAAAGTCAAGTAGAGTCAAGCAGAAGCCACAACTCTTTTGCTCTTCTATCAAGCTTTGATGAAGAGACCATAGTATGCTACAAGTGCAACAACTTTGGACACATATCTCAGTATTGTAGAAGCATGTTCGAGTCAGTCAAAAAAGATCAAAGTTTCAAAGCTCCATTCATCAAGAAGAAGGATCAAATTTTCAAAGCTCCATTCATTAGGGAGAAGGTTCAGACATGTTCATGGCAGAAGAAACAACCTAAGGATTCTATGATGGTTCAGACAACCCTACATGTAAGAGGTAAAGATCAGCCATAGTTAATTGATAGTAGATGTTTGAGGTATATGATAGGAAATAAAAGTAAATTCATATCTCTAAAGAAGATCAATGGTGGTACAATGAGATTTGGAGATAAAACCACACCAAGATAGCTGGAAAAGGTACTTTGAGTTTGGATTATGGTAGAACTAAGACTAAGAATGTTTTATATGTAAAAGGTCTTAAGCATAATCTGTTGAGTGTTATTTAAATATGTGATCAAGGATATACATTAAGGTTTCATGCTGAAGGTTGTGAGATTAGAAGAAAAGATTAAAATGAGTTGATTACAGATGCTCAAAGGATAGGGAACAATGCATATGTTTTGTCAGATATCTTCTCAAAGGAATGATCAAAGGATATATTTAAAGATCGGCGAGAGGAGTTGAGAGTAATTTCTATTACTTCCTGCCATTGATGTCTAGCATCAATTAAGGGGGAGCTAAGTGTTAGCTCTAGGTAGGCTCTCTGCCATTGATGTCAAAGGGGGAGAATAATAGGTACAAGTACAAGTATAGGGAATATGTACAAGTTGCTACAATAAGGGGGAGTTATTGTATGTTTTCAGATGATAGTATGTGTAGGTGACAAGATGTGGTAGTTTTAGGATTGAGGTTGCCATCAATGACAAAGGGGAAGATTGGTGGAAATATTATCATTGATGTCAAAGGTCTAGCATTATTGGTGATAAAGACCCCATTGCATTTAATGTTATTTGTAATAAATATATCTTGGCTATTATGAGTTAATATTTATTTAATATTAACGAATATATTTTTGGTTGTATATGAGACAAAAGAAGGGCCCATGGAGAATTCAAAGTGCCACGGGGTAAAGACAAAAGAAGTATGGGACACATTTTCCCATGAAGAGTCATCTTGGGGAATTCCAAGAGTCACCAAGTGAATACAAAAGAGGAAGGGTGCAATTTATCATGAAGGGACACTTTAAGGAATACAAAAAGTCACCAAGATGAGGACAAAAGAGGGAAGGACATTTTTGATCATGAAGGGTACCACATGACTTTTCAAAGGCTTGAATATGAAGGGTCATACAAGTTTGGTGCCATTTTTCATGAGGATTGAAGGGTCACAAAGGGGGAAGGCCAAAGTTCATTTGGAAAGCTATAAATAAAGGCTTGAGAAGCCATTTTTATATATGAGAAATAGAGGTTGATTTTATATTATAATATCTAGCTTAGAAGATCAATTATGAGAGATGAATATGATTTATATTTGTTATATCTAGCTTAGAAGAGAAAAGGGGAGAGAGAGGAAAGAGATGTTGTATTGATATATCATTTGTTGAGATATCAATATTGAGAGATAGGTGTGTGGTATACACAAAGGGGTTGGTGCTCGGCAAAGGGGTTGGTGCTCCTATGGGTTGGTGCTCATGAATAGTAGCTAGGTTGGTGCTCGATAAAGGGGTGTGGTACTCCTATGGGTTGGTGCTCATGAATAGTTGCTGGGTTGGTGCTCAACAAAGGGGTTGGTGCCCCTGCAAGCTTGGCTTGCGAATATTGTTTGGGTTGGTGCTCATTCATATACTTGAGATTGTTCTCTGTGGTTTTTCCCACATTGGGTTTCCACATTATATTTGGTGTCTCTCTCTATCTTGTGTGGTGTTTATTTTTTGAGTTTTATTGCATATCTTGAATGTTTGATTAAGTGGAATCTAGTTAAAGAAAATATTTGTAAGATATATGATATACTGATTCACCCCCCCTCTCAGTATATCCTGTGCTTGACACCCTACCATTATTTTGGTATACCACACATATATAATATTCCCATAACCTAGGTAATTCTTAGGGGGAGTAGGGAGATTAGGGATGCCAAACTAGGAAGATTAGGGTGGCACCCTCCTACACAAGGGACTCCTATCACAGTGATAGTATTGGGAAAATGAGAGGATCACATGCTAGACAAAAACTTGTGGCAAGAGGATGGGGTGTCATACATGTGACAATATAATATTTTATGTTATTTAGAGGTCAGTATGTACCACCACAATAAGACCCTCAATAATAAGTAGTGGATGGAAGAGAAAGGGTAAGTGATCAGATTATCACTACAGGCAACTAATAACCAAGTAATGTGGAACTAGTAGTAAGAGAGGATGAGGATATTATGAGTTTTAATGAGGCATTAGATCATGATTCACATGATGATGAACCATTTTAAATAGTTTTTTATTTATCACATTACTTTCTAGTTTCATTACTTATTTTATGATTTTAGTTTACATGACTAGATATATAATGTATATTTTATTCTATGGCTATAGGGACATCTACTTAGTGGAGGATTATGATCATAGATACTTTGGTCAAAAAATTTCATTTTAGCACTAGTATGAATCGGGATCAACTTTTGGTGGATGTTTGTTTCCCTATAGGTATAGGCACACAAATTAATGTTTTACCCCTACTTATCATACATATATGTATATCACTTTCCATTAGAAACATATATCTACCTTGGATACAAAGTTTATTAGCTTAAAGTCTTAGGTGAAGACTCACAGTGATATTGTTTGAGCTTTAGACACTCATTTTTTCCCACTTCGATGTCTAACTAGACATGGGAGAAACTTCTTGAAAATAATGTAAATTAAGCATGGAAATCATTGGAATGTTTTGATTCATTAGTGCACATCATGTGCATATTATAAATCACATCAATGTATCCCTAAATAGGTCAATGCACTTCATATAATCATCATCTTCTTTTAATTCATCTCTATTCAATCTATGGCCTAGAAAATTGACCTTTTTGACCATGTGTGAGGGTCACCTTGTCAAAATTTAGAAATGGTAATTAACTTGATCAAGATTGCTTGCTTGGTTAAACCCAATTAAGTGCATAGGTGAAAATCCCATGGATAATTAATTTTGAATTTATATTTTTATAAATTCATAAATCCATATTGATTACATTATCATGACATCAAAAAAATATCTGAAATGATGTCACTATCATGACATCATATTTTGTGAGTTGTTAAGCACTCATAAAATATCAAACAAATATATAGATTTGTAAGCCATGCCTATTAAAAATATTAATGGCTTGTCTCCTCTCTAACCTAACCATGGTTAAACTAAACCTAACCATACTTTAGTTTTGGTTAGTTTAAAAGGCTATAAATATAAGGTCCCACCCATTCTTCTAACAAGCTTTTCTATTTATTGTTATTATGCATGAATTCCTTCAAAAAATCTCTAAATCTAGATTTATAATGTTAAATTGTTGGGAGACAAATCTTTCTTGTAATGTTATAATGCAACATTATTGATATATTGCTATGTATTTCCAAAGATAATCCAAACAAAGCCAAGGTGATAAGGAGAAATGATGCAAGGAGCACCATTTTCAAAGACTCTTTGATCACATGACTGAACACATTCCTCTAAGACCAATGAACAACTCTTGCTCACAAGGAAGGTTAAGAATACTTGTTTTGTCTTATTTTATTTGTTACTTGAATTTTTATCTTGCTCCTTGAGTGGATAGGCTTGAGGTGTTATATTACTTATGTGTTTTCCTTAGCTTTTAACACCTAAGTAACTCCCCTCTGGGATTCCTATCTCATGTAATGGCATGCCCAGTGGGACTATCCATCCCACATTCATAATGAGAGCATATTTAGACCTCTTTGGAGCCAAGAATAATTAATTTTAGACTTTATTTTCTTGAATTTTATCTAACTTTTTAGTGTTTGGCCTTTAATTTAAAAACTATGAATTCAATAGGAAAAATAGTGAAATCATCCTAGAGAATAATTAAAACATCTCTATTTGAGTTTATATTTGTGAAACTACAATTTCACGGCTCAAAGTTATGAAATCATCAAGGCAAAATTCAAATTCTCCCTATAGGAATGACAATTTCCCTTTATTTTTTGGTTAATTGTGAAATTGTTTAGAAGTTGTAAAATTGTTATTTATAGTGGTGAAATTATTGTTTACAGTATAAAATTTCCTTTTTGAGTTGAGAAATTGTTATTATAAGTTGCAAAATTATCTTTTTGAGTTGTGAAATTGTATGTCTAACTACAAAATTGATAACAAATAATGCACCTCTCTATTTTCTATGTTTTCTATAGGTTTTAATCATAATTTTGAAATCATTCAAGAACTAAAAAATCACTCTCTATAAGTTTATATTACATTCTAATTTTCTATATTTTTATATGACTAAATAATTTCACAATTTGTAGTCACTGTGTAACTATAAAATCATTCCATTTTGTGTCTTATTGAGCTAACTTGTTAGGTTTTCACCTTGGCTTAAGCACAAATAAATACACTAACCTTGTTTGCAGAGAATTAAGCCAAGAAAAAGGAACTTTAATTTCTTTTAAATCAATTTTTATTTTTGCAAAATCAAATTCACAACAAAGGTTGAATTTCATCCATATTTGGTTAAGGTGCTTAAAAATCACTTAACAAATTTGTATTTTAGCATTAATTTCTTTGTTAACAAGTGAAAACAAGGGAAAAAATTTCAATTAAATTTAAATATGGTGTCATTAAAAATAACATACACTTTAGTTAGATCTCTTAAGGGATTTTTCATTTTTTGTTTGTTCTATTGTGTATTAGTTAGTTTTCAAATTTCATAGATTACATTTCTTTGTGGCAAACCAAAAACTATAGTGTGTATGCTCTCCCACCATCCCCTTTAGGAAATGTAGGTGAAACAAAGTGATTGGTTTATTTAAGTCTTGTTATAAATAATTTTTAGTATGCTCTCCCCAAGCTTCGAATGACTTGGGTGACCAAGAAATTACCTATAAAGTCTTTCCATTTTTCATTTATTTATTTTCTTGCATTTGGATTTTGGGTGGGAGTTAATTACCTCATCAAAAGTTATTTAGGGTGCATTGACTTGGGGTTTCATATCCAAACATCATAATAACCCCACTACGCAACATGGTATATAAATTAGGGCACATGATACTAGGATTGCCAAGGGGGTGTGTAGATAGCCTCTCCAATCCTAAGAAAAGCCTAGGTCATGTCTTGGTAAACATATTAATTAACTAAGTAATACATGGATAAAGTTGTTATGTAAATAAATAGACCTTTACATACTATGTTAGTAGGTATGAACCTAATTGACATGATTATGTCCTTGTGTTAGCCACACTTGGGACCATCTAATCCATTTTGAAACTTATATATTTTTAGTCAAACCCACTTGTCATTAAATTTCTTGATAAATGTCAAGTGCTCCTCACACTAAGTTTTTTCCATGTACCAATGCTTGAGAGATAGAGGGGGAATAAAAACTCTACCTACACATGCTATGTAATTTTTGGATTAACACCTGATTATTCACAAACATTGGTATATCGATGGAGGTTTTAATAGAATATACACACACCCAAGTTAGTTTTAGGGATAGGATGAGCCATTAGTGTTATTTTTATTTTCTTTGATTTACATGTGTATTTTTTAAAATAAAATGTTTATTTGCTTAAAGTCAAAATGAGTCATACGCATCACATGTTTTCACCCCACTTTGACTTAAGAAGTATTACTCTACCCATTTGGTGTCACACTTTTTCCATAGAATTTTTATTCCAAAACCATTTGTGTATCACTTGTTTAAATAGGGCATCGTTATGCTATCTATTTCATCTCAAACATTTGTCTTAAATTTTTGAGTCCAAAACCATTGTCATACCATTTGATTGAAGGAGCATTATTATGTTTGTTATGTTGCACCACAAACTTTGTCTTATTTCAAACCAAGTTCTAAGTCATGTGTACATTTTAGTTTAAATTGGTGTCATTATGCTATCCATTTATGTCTATGATGTTCTCCATTTGAAAAATCTAATTCTTTTGAACCAAGTTCAAAATTTGTCTTGTGAATTTTAGATCCAAAATTGATTGTTCTACACTTGAGTCTTGCCTAATTTTGTCTTTAGTGTTTACCTCTTATCTTTAGATTATGTAACTTGGGTTAATTTCCTATTTTATTTTAATACCCCTTAATTATACTTAGTGGTTATGTGATTTGTTTTAGCATCCTTTGAGCCAAGTTTGTTATCATGTGCCTCATTTATAATTTTGTTTGTGCCTAAACCACGTTTGTTTTCATATGCCTATACCAATGCCAAGTTCCATGTTTAAGTTGACCACTTTCAATTGACATTTTTCAAACATTAAGTATTTCAACCTAATTTACCCATTATGAAAAATCAAGGTTTTTTTTATAAACCACATTCCAATCCAATCAAGTTCATTTTTACACCTTTTAGACCATGATAGCCAAGTTTTAATCCAGCCTAGACCTAGACCAAGACCATTTTTCATAAACCAAGACCTCCCTCTTTGGGTTAATTTCTAAACCTAGCCATGTTGATTATCATATGACAACACTACCTTTCTTTGGGATAATTAATGTACCAAGTTTTCCCTTTCAATGATAATGGTATTTGATCCCCTACTTATGTTGATAATCCTCCTTTAGCCTGCATTAGCAGCCAAGATCTATAATGACCAAGGACTACCATTCTAAGACCTCTTCTTTTGGATTGAATTATAAACCAATCTCTAAAATTCCAAAGGATTACCATTTTATGACCTCCTCCTTTGGCCTACATTAGCAACCAAGTTTTTTAGCACCCAAAGATTACCATTGTAGGCCCTCTTTCTTTGGCCTACATTAGTAAACAAGATTCAAATCACCCATTAATTACCATTAAAATTCATCATCCTTTAGCCTAAATTAGTAACCAATCTTCATAGTTCCCATTTATTATCATTTTAATCCCTTTCAAATTTGGTAGCTCATTATCCCAATAAAGTTGTAAAATTATGACTAGATGAGATCATAGTTACTTTCGAGACTATAGTCAGTCTTTGTTGATACCATATTATAAGAGACTATTTATGAAGAGATCATTATTTAACCACAATTCATTCTTCATCCATTGATTAACTTACCCCACTTTATAAAATCCAAGCCAATCTTCAAGCCAAAACATAGCCAATCATTACCTCTCCAAGAGCCATATTTTAAAGAACAACATGTGTCCAAATCTGATTATTTTACAAAAAATGGTAATCCAAGGATAATATAACCAACCAATCCATGATATTTTTTTGAAACACCTATTTTTGATGAGTTAATCTATGTTTAATCACCTCTTGACACTTTACATTTGGTTGGGAGTCTCACTTTGATAAGCTAGTATTTATTGAGTCACCCCCTAATGATTATAACTACCTTTGTAGAAATCATTATTTCAACCATTGACCTATTTTTAAGGAGCCTCAATTTTATGATCCAATCTCTATGGATTTTAGTATTGAAAATTTTCCTTTTGTTGAGAAGCCTTAATTTGACAAACCAATCTTTATGAAGTCCTTCTTAGTTGAGCCTATTTTTGAAGATACCATTATTCAACAATAGGACATTACTCATCCCATACCTAGAATTCAAAAACACCATCTTTTACACAACACCAAATGAATAATAATAATTAAATTTAAGTTTTTTTCTCGAACCATATCAGATTTAGCACCAGAAGTAGAATCAATGTCGGTCTCAATATCATATTTAGAATCCCTTGGGTTAGACTCAACTTCAAAATTAGAGTACATTAGTGGAATTATGACATTGGTTACACATTACTTGTATATTAATTTGAATACATTTTTTATTCTTTCATGGTTTTCAAGGATGATTACTTTAGAATCGACTCAAGTTCTCCTAGTATCTTATTCAAGGATTGTGATACCTCTTCCTATTCCATTACTATTTCACTTGATATTAACACCAACAAACCCAGCCATTATATTGACATTAAAACTCCCACAAGTTTTGATTAGGATTTTAAAAATAACACATTATTAAAATTCATCCATGGAAACATATCAGTTGTAGAATATCAAGGGGACCAAGAATACATCCATGAAAAATAAGAACAATCTCCTAGTGAAACCTTTTTAGAGGTGATAGGGGAAATAAAATTCCAAACTCAACATATTATATTAAAACCTTATTTGAGGTGAAAAAATAAAATTAAATTCAAATTTTAATGTTCCTTGGTGAAAAATTCTCAAAGGCGCTATGGGAAAATCAAGATAACTTTATTGGTGAAAACTTCTTCAAGGTACCAATAGTTGGGCACAAAAGTTCTTAAATGTTTGATGAAGAAATTATTAGAGATAACATCAATAAAAACTACAATATATAACATAATTAGATGGCATCATCTCTTAGACCTATAAAACATAAAAATATGGTGGTCTCATCAAGAGCATGTTAATAAGTTTGGGTCCCTGTCATAACCAAAAGTTTGTCGAATCTAGAATCAACAACATTGTGTGTGCCTAAAAATATTGATCTTCATTTATTTCCCAACAATTATACATTGTATTATGATATATTTCTCCATTTCCAATTCAAACCTTATCTAATTTTAATCTTTATTTACCATCCTTGGCCACACTTTAATTTACATAATCTACAAAGACACCTTGTCTATAAGTTTGGAGGAAACAAAGTCAATGACCAATGAAGATCATAAAAACATGAATAGAGTCCAATTTAGTAGCAGGTTATTGATAGATTAGTTATTCAAAATGGGTGTGGGATAATTATTCAAACAATTAATTATTTTGCTCATATCATATGTTGATTAATACGTGCATCTCCACATCAACAAAAATAATAAAACCATACCTTTCTATTATCCTTGCCTTAACCTTTACCTTGAATTACCATCCTTTGGTACCATGCCATACCTTTTAGCTTAAATGACTTAAGGTCCATTTGGACTTTTTAGGAAACATTTAATTTACATTGAGGTTATCTTGGTCACCCCTTTTCCAATGCTCTCACCATTTAAAAAAAATAGCAATGCTCCCACTATTTTTTAAATCATAATTATGTACATTATGCATTTAAAATAGATGCATTATTGACACCCTAAGCCACACTCCTATCATTTTGCAAGTTAACCCAGTCTATATCTTATAATTTTACATTGAGTTGAGATGCCTATAAAAACTCAAAAACTTGGTTATATGCTAGGCCATTCATATGATATTTATGCCACTCAAGATGTGCATCTCCTCGTCAGATGATATAACTGAAGCATTCTCATGGATTTCATCATGACCATTCCATTTTCTTAGTTCATTTTATGATAGTGTTTCATCCCATTTTTGGGAGAACTACATTTGGCCTAAAGTTCATGTTGGATCTCATATCCATAGAACTATGTAGGTAGAATCCACTTGCCTAGTGCATCTAGAGTCATCTCGGCTACTCTTGGTGATTGATTTCATTAACCATTTTCTTAGATCATTCCTTCTTATAGGTTTTGTACAAAATGCTCTTGCCATTTTCTAAGTCACTTTTGTGTGTATTGTGCATTTGAAATTTATGCATTACTGCACCTTTGGTTTGTCCCACACTCTCATTATTTTTTTAGTGGTATCTTGTATTTGGTGAGTTAAGATACCCTAAAAATTCCCAAAAAATAAAAAACCTAAAAATTGGAAATGACTTATAATCTCTTAGAGAGATATAAAGCCTCAAATCTATAAACATTGGCCCTGTCTTAAACCTAGTTACAAATCCTCAATCCACCCTACTGGGGAAAATCCATTATTGGTTCCAATCCATTCCATAACCATTAGGGCGTGTGACCTTCTGTTTGAATGTATTATTTATTATGGGCATCATCCAATTCACACTTTTTGACCAAACTCACATATTTCACCCTATTTGAGTAAATCAAAGTGTGCAACATATACTGAGATATCGTATTACTACATGTTGTTCCATTATATAAATCCTTGCTTTGAGGCACCATCCATTTATCATTCCACTAGGTCTTTGTACATAGGTATTGACTTGGTTAATGATAGGATGATTTCTATTTATTTTGTTTTTAAGCTTTGTGTGTGTTTTCTTAGTTATTTATTTGTTTATTTACATTCATTATTGTGCCTTGACTTAGTGTGTATGCATTCATTATTTGATTTCATGTGCATTGTACTTGATTCCATCCAAATTCATACATCAACATTCTCATCATAGTTTTTATCATTGGCATGTTTTTTTAATTGTATATTAGATTACGAATCAGTCCTTCTATACATTACATCTAGTTCATCATGGTGCATACCATAATGTCCTAAAACAAAAATTAGGCCAAGGGATCTTACAAGTAATGGTGCCACATAAACTTCTCCTTGTTCACTTTATAAAATTCTCTCATAATCTTTGATCAAATCAAGCCATGGACCATTCTAGTTATATCAATGTTAATAAGGAAAAACATCTCCATATTGCAAGTTAAAAATGAATCGTTCACATTGATCAATTCTTATTCTTATATTCTATTCCTCATTCCATTTTCTCCCACTTATGGGTGAACTACATTAGCCTAAGGTCTATTTGGAATTGTAGGCAATGTTTGGATACATGATATATCTTAGGTTAGCACAATCATTATTATTAGTCCATCCCCATTATTATTCTTCTAGTCATTTTTTTATTAATTTGTGCATCCTTATGTGCCTACTTATTTTTGGCTTCTTCAATATTTAAAAATTCATTAGACCATCATGCTTATGTTTTCACACACTCATCTTTAATGTGTGTGATAGGTTATATCCTTGAGTTATGCTTATCAATCCACCATACTAGGGCATGACCAAAAATCATTATTCAATCTAGGTTGTCAAAATGATTATAACCACCTTTAGGAAAATCATTATTTCAACCCATTTTCTCTATTGAGGCACATGCATGTGCCACTGATTATAACCACCTTTGGACAAACTAGTATATGACCTCCATTCTTGATTATAACCTCCTTTTGGCAAATCAATATTTTAATAAATATGTGTAAGCATTGAATCAATTATATTAGTTTGGTACATGGGTTAATTTCATTCCTCTTCTTACTTTTTTAGGGACCCTCCATCAATCGTATGTGTCGGCCATTCCCTTAATGGAGCATCCTAGGCTTACCAAACTTTCTTTGGAGAATCATTCCTCAATCATTATCTTGTTTTTATTCTTAATGGGGTTTTCATTATTTCAAAATAAATAACTATTATTGTGTCTTGCAATACAATATCAAACAAGGTAAAATTATAGACACTCCTTTTTGGCCACTTCCATGTCTAAATGGACACTAGATTGAATTTTTTTAAACAAAGCAAGTTAAACTTAGAAATCATTGGAATGCTCTTATTCATCAATATACATCACATGCATATTCTAAACCATGTTAATGTATCCTTAACCTATTAAATGCATTGCAAACAATCACCATTTTCCTCTAATTTATCTTCAGTCACCTAACAAATTGACCTTTTTGATCATATGTGAGGGACAACTTTTCAAAATTTAAAAATGGCAATTAACTTGATCAAGATTTCTTAATTGGTTAAACTCAATTAAATGCATAGGTGAAAATCCCATGGATAATTAATTTTTGAATTTCTATTTTTATAAATTCATAAATTTGGATTAATGACATCACATAAATATTTGAAATTATGACACCATCATGACATCATATTTTGTGAGTTTTGTCAAGCACTCATAAAATATCAAAAAAAAAATTGGATTTATGAGCCATTCCTATTAATTGAAAATGTTAATGGCTTATCCCCTCTATAACCTAACCATGGTTAAACTAAACCTAACCACACTTGAGATAGGGTTAATTTATAAGGCTATAAATACAAGACCTCACCCATTATTCAAACAAATATTTTTTTATGTAATGTTATTTTTAGGAATTCTTTCAAAAAATATCTCAAGTCAAAGTTATAATTTTAGATTGTTGATAGATAAAGCTTTCTTATAGTGTTATAATGAAAAAGTATTGATAGATTGATACATCTTGTCAAATCCAATCTAAACAAATCCAAGGTGATAAGGAGAAATGATGCAAGGAGAACCATTGTCAAAGAATCTTTAAACACATGATCGAGCACATTATTCCAAGGCCAACATATAATTCTTACTCACAAGGAAGGTAAATAATACTTTTTTTGTCTTATTTTTTTATTACTTTCATTATTCTATTGATCATTGAGGGGATAGGCATGATGTGTTAAATTATTTGTGTTTTAATTAGTTTTTATCATATTAATAGTTGACTAACTCCTCTCTTGGATTCCTATCTCATAGGAGCTAAGGGTGGTCAAGCATATTTGAGCTGATAGATAGTGGGAGGGAAAACTTCCCAGGTAGGTATGATAAAGAGACATCATAGTAGTAGAATATATATCCCATGTTATTCCTTAGCATTATGGCACTCTATTAGGAGGATGAATAGGAGTCCTAACACTTGGCATCTAGATGTGGAGACAATAACCACTATCAAGACCTTAGGGTCACATTATTAAATTTATATTTATTTTTAGGTTTTTGAGATTTATAAATAGATGCCCTTATTGAGGTTATTAAATATGATACATGATGTATGAAAAATAATCACTAATATATATAGAGAGATATTTTTGGCTTATTCTTATGACTTGGCATTATGTACTTTTATTTTAATTTTCATGTTAATTTTTAGTTTGTACAATTTACATTATTAGAAATGTGATGAAATGTTGTCTATTTTCTATATTTATGATAATATTTTGAATATGATTTTATATTTGAGATGTGGAAACAAAATATATGAAAATGTAATGATATGGATGCTTAAAAATTTGATAACAACTATTTTTCAAGTGATAATTGAGCTATTTTATTCATGCAACATATGACTTTCAAATTGCAGTGGAGGAATGAAATGGGAATGGGATACATGCAAAATAGTATAAGTGTAAAATTATTCATCAAAACTTCACAATAAATATGAGGCTCACTCAATCATTATGAGAAAAGGGGAATTTTAAATTCTTTCCAAACTTATAAAAAACTAGTTTTTTTGGCTTCATATATAAGTTTTTAACCATGATATAATCAATTAGTGGGATAATATTCTCCTTTTGAAATAGACATATAGGTAGGATTTTTGGGTGTTTATTTTTTGACATTTTTTGAATTAACATTTCTCTTATTTTGCTTTGGTTTTTGTGACCCCCTGCACTTAGTCTCATTCAAGTAAGAATATGAATGGGTTAATCCCCAAAGGCTAGATATAGGTGATTAAAGTCATGTCACCCTAACACTAACCCTCTCTTATATTTGGTTCAAATTTTTACAATACTCATAATATTCAATTCATATGGGATGTATCATTTATATTACAGGTTTTAATATATATCTTATTTATCTCCTACATCATAGGAGTCCATACATTATCTCTAACAACCTAAATCCCTTATTATTATTCTTATATTCTCCCACAATTCCATTATTCTCTCAAAAAACTCCTAATATCTCTCTAGAGATAATCTATGTGATTTTTTCTCATAAATCACTCTCACACATATAATTATATTTCACACATATAAATATAATTTCTCAAACATGCGATCACTAACCCATTTTCCTAACATTATCCCCCTTATTGTCAACATGGGGAAAACATCAATATTTTACTTGTAACATGTTGCCTCTAATTGTTCATGATATGGATGGGTTTTTTAGGATATCCAATAACTTCAAGTATGGTTTTTTAGGACAACCAACAACATAAACATGATGGTTTTACAAGTGGCTAACCAACAACCACAATAGGATGGTTTTGTAAGTGACTAACCAACAAACATAATATCATGATGTTGTAGTAATTTTATTAGCTCTCATCACTATATTAAATAAAGGTAAAATAAATATAAATTATGCTCACTTATTACATCACAAGAACATGAATGCTTCATATATTCTTATATTCTACCACACCATAGTGAAAAGTAAACACATAATAAAAATCATGCCATAACATCATTACATGGCCCCATTGCTTATGGATAATGAGAGGATGCTGAAAATCCTCCTTCATCCATTGGCTCCATATTCATATTTATCACTAATTACATATAATAACAGAATTTAAAGTTCATTTTACAATGATGGATGTCGCATATAAGTGATAGTGCATCCGGTTGAAATGTAAATATTTTTTCTAGTTTTCACTTTTAAAAAATAAAATAAAATATATTAATAAAATAAAACATTTGATTATTACTCTTTAATTTGAAAATAAATCTATCATAAAATGATTTAGATGATATTTATTGATTATATAACACCTTAATCTTGTACACTTAGAAAATTAGGCCTTGGTTGGTCATCCCAATTTTGGACGTTTTCCACTTCTAAAAGCCTTGAATATTCTCTATCTTATGCCCCTTGACTTATATATTTTATTATAACTAGTATTATGTTGATGACCCTTGTATTATATCTTTCCCATAATGATTAAAATGTACTTTCTTTCATATCTACAAGTTTTAAACTTGTACCTACTTTATTTCTTCCTAGACACTAATGTCTGGGATAGACACTAGCATCAATGTTAATGTCCTAGCCTAATGAAAGTTTCAGTATCCTAAATTCATCTAATGTCCAAATTAAAATTATCTAAATGATTATCCTAAGTTATTTAATGTGATTTATTACTACAAAGGGATTGATAGAAATAAAGTATCAACCCTCATTCATTCCTCACCTAGCAACACCCAATAAAAGACCAAAGATACCAAGTTATCTTATCAAAATCACTCTATTAAGCATTCAATTGAAAAATTCTTAGTTATTTCCACAGTAGTCATAGGTACAACAAATATATAGGTCTAAAGTACTAAAAGAGAAGGCCAAGAGCCTAATTTTCAAATTTACAAGCTAGGTCAATATTGTAATTATTTTACACAATATTACATGATTCACACACAAGATAAGATATGGGGGAGAACTACATGAGTCTAAGGCCATCTTCTAGAGTATTGGATATGTAGATAATGCCTATTGATATGGGGTATTTTAGGTCAACTTGACATTGTGTGCCCACTAGCCCATATTTCTCCAAGGTCACTATGTAGACAAAGAACTAGGGTTTTGAAAATTCATGAGGAGTGGTATTCCATGACAAAAATACATATGCACTAGAGTGAATGTGAAGGTAAATATAAAATTATCTAGGTGGTTGCATCCCTTTTTAGTAAGTATTTTGTATGAAACACTTACATCAAACCCAGTTAATAGTGTTGATGCAACCATCCTAGGCTAACATTAGTGTTTAGAGTGCCAAAAGTGTTAGATCTAGAATCGAACGTCTATTATTGAATCATATCCCTATGTTTTTATTATTTTTCCATAGCTATCACTATGTTAGCATGAAAACAATCTAATTATATTACTTAATTTTCATTGCCATGCATAGCTTAGTTATACTTTCTATTATCTATACTTAAAAAAATAAATTTAGTGTATGCTTATATCTATGTTTAACACCCAGTTGGCCTAATGTAGATAAAATAATCACTATTTTTCATTATAATTTATATATTCTTAACTCTTATAACATAAAATATAGGATAAATCCCCTCTTATCCAAAGTTAGGGATAAATATTTGGTGAATCTAATCCATGTGAATTAAAAAATAATTATGACTTATAGGCCATACATGTACTTTTATTTCACATTTTTTAGGTTCATCTAACTCCTAATTTTTACATAAAAACCTATCTCTAAGTTTCAAAAAAATTATCCAATTGTCTGAAATTGTTATATCCTTATTGTATCATGGTTGATTTCTCCTTAGCATTTTAAGCCTTTCTTATCCTATCCTCATATCAAATTTAAAAAAAAATTAAATAGATACAAAGAAAATCCTTCCTCCTCTTAATGATAAGGAGGGTGATATCTCTCATCCATCTAACCAAGTTAGGCTATCACTTATCAAATAGTTAAGGTGATCAAATCTATAGTTTCAAATGAAGGTAATAAATTTTAAATACCTAGGGTTTGTGATTGTGAATCCATAAAAGAAAAAATTAATATTGTTATCACTTTTATTTTCACCCTTTGATATGTCTTATCTCTCCTCATCCAAGTGGCACAATTGAAACACCTATAGTCTATGGGTAGCCTAGGAATAAGGTGAATCTCTAGATAGGGATAGCTCCTTTGATGTACCACTTGTAGATCAATACTACACCTATGATTGTAAGGAAAAATGGAGAGGAAACTAAAATTAAACTATCCTAAATGAGGTGATACACCAAATTTATTGATCACTACCAAGAAATTTCATGTCACACATGAGACCAATTGGACTAACTAAACATACACTTCTGTAATCTAAATAGTCTCACATAAGTATTTCATTATGAGGTTTTGATGAATTTTTTAGGCTAGGAAGAATAAAAAAGAGGCATAGAATGACATTATTTAATAGGTTAATTTTCTCAACCTTGACACTTCATAAAAAACTCACATGACCTACAAGAAGTTGTAAATAGGTGAGAGAATTAGATAACAATGCTAAGGAAACCACAATCATCACATGAAAAAGATCAATAATTCAACTGAACAAATTATGAAAATCATATAAAAGGTAAACATTATTAATCATTATTGATACATGATATGAAAATGAGCAGGGTTTCACCATACTCAGGTTGGGCCTCTTTATAATAGCCAAAATGGTTGGTTCTTATATAATTTGAGAAAGAGAAGAGGAGAAATAAGTATAAAGGTTATACTTACAAGTTTAAAAATGAGAGAATTAGTTATATGTGCATGGGAAGAGAGTGTGAAAATGATCATGCAAAGTCATAAAGCACAAGTGTCACCCCAAGTTATGAAACTCTTGAAATGTGGTATGAAATTCGCTTTGTTGGCTTAGAAAATTGCCTTCATTATTCACCCTTGTTTCAAAATTCCAAAACTAAATAGGGATAGGTATCATGATTTTAATGAGAGGAAATATTTTCAAAAATTATTCTCTATGCATTGGATACATTCCTAATCACTTGTAATCTTCTAGAAGTGAGTCATCATTGCTTGTAGTCAAAGAAACTCTCTTTCACACACCTTACACACTTGGATTCCAAAAGGCATCATTTTTACATGAAAATTAATAAAAGGTAGTGTATGAAACTTTTAAAAACTATCCATGGCCTTAGAAGTATCAGGCACACCTTAAAATTAGTTTACTTGAAGATTTTCACCCTTCTCACTATTGTGTTCACTATGCTAGTTCAAACTAGCTGAGATGAGAGATATGGTAGGAATAATTAGGAGTTTTTAAAATTCATGAAATGGAAATGTAGAGTTATATTAAGTCTCAATATACCTTCCAAAGTTGATTTCATCTCTTGAAACCTCTTAAAACCTACACAATACACAAAATAGTCAAAAAGAGAACTTCTATAACCTACTCATACATATAGGAAACACCTCAAGTGGATGGGAAGGGTCATTGGAGAGTATATTATAGGTTTCAATAATTTTCATTCCTATTCCATGTTATATGGATATCCATCCAACCTTGTTTTCTCCATCAGGTCTATAACTAGGGTTTTAAAGCACTTCTACTCTTAAGGTTTGTTCATGAAGATGCAATGTTAAAATCAAAAACCAATTCCATAATAATTTATATAAAGATATTTTTTACAATTTAAAATATTCTTATATCTCCATGCATAGTGTCTAAGGAGATGTGAGCATCTAAAGTTGCTATATCAAGCTCTTCTCTTTATTTCCTACAGGTTTGAATTATCTTAAAGCTCAAATTGATTTTTTGATAGATTCCACTATATCTCAATAGATTAGATACCTATATTATACCCCCATATACATGTTTCAATCCTTTATAATTTTCACCCCATACTAGAAGTGAAAGTGGTTCTTGACTTGGATTTAGGCCTAAACTATGCTTGACATGCCTACTTGCATATTTGAGGGTTTAAAAAACCCTATTGAGTTTCATCCTCATTAGAAAGGTTACTCATATTTTATTATGTGTATTACATATTCCTACATATCTATTTAATTTTTTAAAAAATCATATCTCATCCTTTATCTCCCATCTTAAGGACTACATGATTTATGCTCAAGGGGAGTGCCCTCTATTTGAGACAAAATAAAGGGCACTCCCCCTATTTACCTAGATAAACCAAGTATTGGGGGGATTATCTAATTCATGGATATGCCTATAAAATTTTTGATCTCTTGGTTAGGTCATCTAACCTCCAAACTTCTAAAAAAAACAAGACAGATTATGGAGTAATTGACTGTCTGTAAGGTTTGAGAGATAGGTTGCATGATGCTTATTTAGAGCCTCTTTCTATGTTATATGTACATAATAAGAGTTACATGATAATAATATGATAATTATGGATATTTTATAATCTTCA
This sequence comes from Torreya grandis, assembly GCA_037957365.1. Taxonomy (NCBI): domain Eukaryota; kingdom Viridiplantae; phylum Streptophyta; class Pinopsida; order Cupressales; family Taxaceae; genus Torreya; species Torreya grandis. Next base: position 1,225,059 of record JARHVA010002811.1, read on the forward strand.
CTCATCAATCAATTACTCCATATACTCCTCATACTCCTACCTAGTCCAAACTATTGTATAAACTCCTGACTATGTTGACTTCAATGTACTGCACCTATAGGTTACTTTGCATAGTTTAACTTGAATTCAATGCTTAGAATCCCATTTAGAATATATTGATATAATTTTTTATCAGTTTAAAACTTTTGTCTCATCTTTATGCACTTCCTATTGATGGTTAAAATTGTGCTTTACTTCTAACACCAACAATGGGAACTTCAAGAATGTGGGACTTGCAACTTGAAACGACCTCAAGATTTTTAAGAAGCTGGTCTCTTCTTTATCTCAAGTGTTGGGAGGAAAGGGATATGAATTTAAATAGAAATATAATGCGAATGAAGAAAATCTAACTATGGTGATGCACCTAAATGTAATTCGATCCTTAATTCTAAGCACAGTGAAGTTATATGTAAGATTCAATTACATTAAAGAATGAACAAGGCATGATCAATGTAAAAGATAGAAACAATAGAAAAAGAGGCTCACAACTTAGACTACTTTTGCAATGACATAGAAAAAATTAACAAAAGCACATAACTCTATCTTATTATTAATTCTCCAGTCATATAAAAGGCACAAAAACATGCACAGTTACATAAACTTTCCAACTCAAGAAAATAGAACAAAGGCAAATGATATTCCTGATCACAGCTCTAAAAGTCTAAAAACTCTTGACAATAATCTCTCACAAAAAATTATCTCCAATTATTTGATGATAATTCTGGTGATCTCTACACCCCTCTTTATAGAATTGGATTCACTCCAGATTGTCTGCGTGTTACCAATCTAACGGCCCAACTAAACTCTAACTAAAATTGGAAGTGTCTAACAAAAGATATTTCATAGATTCTAAAACATTCTATCTTCCTGTAGTTCATTAGCTAAAATAGATACACAAGATGCTCCCTTTTATGAAATGAAAGAAGACACTTGGCCGATTCCCCTATTTTACTTGAAAATCCACTTATTATTTAGGAAGCACCAAAACATGCCACTTGGCAGCTTCTGCAGCACTTACTAAAGACACACAACACTTTCCACAATACTTACTAAAGACACATGGCACTTTCCACATTACCTATACTCTTACTATATCTTCACTTATAAGTGTTCAGTCTTTTACATCTGTCACCATCCACTTCTCCAAAACTTAAACAAATTTTATAGAAAATGGGACCCAAAGCACTTCTCGCCTGACTAACTTCAAAAAGGGAACAAGGACCGGTGGCACTTTTCATGCATTCAAAATGAGGGATAGGTGGCACTTTCCACATTTTAGCTACCTTTTGAGAATCCTATGGAAGGTGACATATGTCCATATCCACATTTCCCTATCTATACAATAAAAACAATAGGGCCTCATTTCATACTTACATGAATGGCGACACTTGGTAGCTTCCACTTGCCTCAGAACAAAAACTTGGGACCCACCACAGTCTTTACTTGTCAATGAAACAAAATGAAGATAATTTAGAGGTTGACACATAGTGGCTTCTACTTTCTTCAGCTAGGAATACATGGCATCTTCCGTTGCTTTTAGAAAAGCACATTAAAACCTTTTGTTATTGCCACCTAGCACCTTCTGCTTAATCTTGATACTTAGCTCATTAAAACCTTTCACTCAAAAGAGATTTGAAATGCAGATGCTGATATGAAATGTAGATGCTGACACTTGTCTCATTTCACTAAGTTACTATGAGATATGTGGCATGTCCTAGCCAACTTATAGAAATTATGAAAGGTTCCTTGGCCGATGACACTTGGTAGTTTCTACTTGACTTTGACACTTAGAGAAAAATGAGGCAAAAAGAAAATTGAGCCTGAGCTTTGAGTTAAAACTTCACCGTCTCAAACCAAAGTGTGTGAGGACAAAATTTTGTAGTGTGTAACTAAAAATCATAATGAAACGTAGAGTATTTTTTACTCTACAGTTATTGGTGACCCTAAGGACTTAAAAGAAACCACAACTCCTGCTTGATCAAAATGTCAAAAAATTACAGCTTCAAGAATGCTATTTGATAGGTAGACCACTCATCATCAGATAACCCTTGCTTATTCTACAATTCATTGAAGGATAAATCAAGGTTGATAATATCCTTGTGTGAAAAATTTAGCAAAATATAAAATGTAGCCTTCAATTTGAATTCAAGCTGGGAGACAGGTATCAAAATAGCTTCTACTTTAGGTACTGATGACTCATCCCTTAAATCTTGAAAAACTATCTAATAATTCTACTTGGCCAACAACAAAGGTTCAATTTCATCAACCATTAGCATAGTGTTGTCATTAGGAAATAGAGAAGGAAGACCTAATTGTACTAGGTCTTCAATGTGTTGTTTCATTTCACTGATTCCTTCTTTCATTACATCGAGAAGCTCTCTATAATTTATGGCTACACAGTTGCAACTGAGAACCTCATTCACTCACTTAATAGTGACCATTCTGCTATCAATTCCTACTACTGACAATGTTCCATCCATTACATCATAAAGCTTTTACAATAGTGTTTCAAAATCCAAAACTCTCCCAAAAATATTAGCCAGAGTGTCTTTAATGGATTTCTCTAGCTTTTCACACAATTTCTTTGCACTAGCAGGAAGGTGAGAGAAGTCCTGAGCTAAATAATCTCTGAAGAGATTCTTTTCCACATGGATTCATAAAGCTCCTTCACCAGACTTAACACTCCTACATTCTTTGGCCTATGGGCTAGCTCTAGTGTCAATTGTTCTACTCTTTGTTGCTCTGCTTGAAATTGGGCTTGTATAGCCATGGTATTATTCTATTCACTCAGCAGATTTTATTGCAATTGGGTAACTGGTAGTAGGTTTTCCTCACATTTTTCTTACAATGCTACTTTTTCGTGCCTTAGGGTCGTCACTACATCTTTTACCTATGTTAGCCCTACTTTTAAGGAATCATTTTTGGCCTGGATCACCCGATGAGTCTGAAGAGAAATAGTATCTTACAACTATTTATTCAGACTCTCTATTTCATTAAATTTTCTATTGATTTATGTGGTTAAACTATTACAATTTGCCTTCTCTTTGGCTAGATCAGCCTCCATCTTCTATAGCTTGCTTGATGTTTTCAAGTAGTCTTCAGTAACTATAGAAGTGGACTCGATTAGTAGCTCAATTTTGTCTTGTGGCCTAAATAGGGACATGCCTATGGCCACTGCATTCATTGTGTAGTCTTTTGGCTGCATCTACCCACTTGGATTGATTACATTTGGTGACAAATGAGTCACCATCAATTGCTACTAAATTGGGTCAAATTGTGACCACATATGTGATGTAGCCAAGGCCTTATTTTCCTTGATCCTCTTCTTCTCTCTTTGGGCTTCCCTCACCTTCCTAACAGTGTTTGCTTGAGTTTAGAAGGTAGAAAGAAAGGCAATGTGCCCACCCACAAAAGGATGTCCTTGTGGCAAACCATATGGAATAGCCAATTGTTGTTTATGGGCAATCTGAGGGGGTAGTTTCTTGGGAATAGAGGGAGAAAAGTGAGGCAATGTTAAAGCTTGAGTAGGGATAGATGGGGTGAAGTGAGAAATGGGCATGGCAGAGGTGGCAGGGGATGTCATCTAGCCAGATGGAATCATCATGCCTACAAGAGAAGAAAGAGATTGAGAAGGAGAAGGAGGAATAATACTTACCTAAGGAGTAATTTTAGTACTCTGTAATTGGCATTGTGGGGGGTCTACCTCTTCTTCTGATTTAAACTGAAATTGCACCCTCTTTCACTTCTTTGGTGTTTCTTCTTTTGGTTGTGCTCCCCTCTCTTCAATATTTACCATTGCTATCAGTGGTGCTTGTGGGGAACTGGGAACTTCAATAACTGATGATGATGGGGAAGTTTTTTGTGGTGAAGGCACCACACTCTTTTATTTATCCATGATGCTAAGAGATTGAGGCCAAACTATTACAATGACTATAGCTACAGTTTGCCCTGGGGCCTATGATTCTTGGTTGGGTCCTGTTCTAGCTTCCATCTCTACACCATGTGTCGACAAATTGCTTGTGTCAGGGCTAGATACAAGGGATAGATGGCACTCATCCCAGAGTTCTTCCCATCTCTCATCTGAGTCCACATTCCCAAAAGAATAAGTTGTCTGACAAATTTCTTGCCTATATTACCAATAGGCTTCTATTTTCTCAACATCCCAATATTTATTATTTAGTGCCCTTCTTAAGCCAGAAGTCATTCTAATTTTAGTGTCAAAATCCCTCTACTTGACATAGAATGTTTCCCAGGGTCTATTTTGTTGTAGGGGTAAATCTATTAATTCAACATAAAATTTAGGAGTATCTTCCCTAGGATTTTTCCTATTTTCCCAAAAGGGGTGGCCCTCGTGTGATATTCTAGCAACAACCCTATTATTCCTAATCCATGTAGCTATGAAATTATTTGGGTCATATACCCATTTATCTTCAATTAGAAAGAAACCCAGGAAGGCTAACTTTCTAAGTAACATAATTTCAGCATCTCTGGCCTCTAGTACCATGCTATTTATCATCCATGGGAGCTCATACATTTTCCTCTTCCTCTTCCCAGAGCCATATTCATTATCTACTATAGACACCTGCCTAGTGACCTCTAAGAATGCTAACCTAAGATTCAAAATCTTAGGTAGAAACATTGGTTCCCCAAAAAAACCATGGAATCTAATAATTGTATGGTGGGATCCAAAAAAGAAATCACAAGGGATTGGACAATTGGCTAGAAGGTTTGAAACACTTGGAAATAGTCTATTTATAACTAGTTATGGGCTCAAGTGACAAAAAGTAGGAGTAATAAATAGTTTCCAAAATTCATATGGATCACTAGTTTTTGACAAAATATGTGTCCATATAGACACAAGAGTGGTCCTTTGTAAATCTAAACTTGGGTCATACGTATCAAGATGCATATGTTGGGAAAAGATGTCAAAGTTCTGATACAACATGAGGTGAAACAAATAAGAAGAATACCTAAAAATCCCTTTTGATTTGAACTGGGCTAGTTATTTCACCATTGAGTATGCAATTTGTTTAAAAAAATGAAGCCAATACTCCTGAGTTTTGTCGATAGTTTTTAGCCTGAAGAGGATAGCCATTTTTTCTCCATATACTGCCATATCATCTTTCATTCTAAAGATGAAATCCATCATAGATAATGCATCTTGGCTAGCTTGTGTGAATTGGGCTCTTGCTGCAGGTAGTGTTGGCATAGTAGTATCATCATCACCCATTTGTAATTTGGATCTTAAGAACCTCAACTGAGTATTTATGTTTGCCCACGTTCTTTACATTTTAGCAACAGTGGGAAACATAGCTGTCTTATCATGATATAGGGATAACATGTCTCTAATAGCCTGCAGTGTGATTTGCACCATGAATGGACCCTATTTTATGGTGTTTGAGGGTGCATGGAACAAGTCTATGCATAGTTAAACCAAGTTAGGGCATGGATGTACACCTGGGACAATGAATTGTGCTAGTTGTGAAGTCCATATCCTCATTGCAAATGTCTCATATTGCTCCACCTTGGCCCTCTAAAGACACATTTGATGTGCCCCTTCTCTGAGAGTTTTTCTACTAGTTCTTTGAAGAATTGGGTCCATGACTCCACATACATAATCTTTTATCTTTGCTGGGTCACTTACTTGACCAACTTTAGGGACTCTGGTCCGTGGGTAGGTTTTCAATGGTTACACAGGGGCTGAAGCGTATGACTTGATCATAAGAAACTTATCAAGGGATTCATAAATCCTAGCCCTTATTGTAAAGATTGTGCTCCCTCCATCTTCTATATTTATTCTATGATAAGCAGTATGAACTTTTGCAAAATAGAAAGCACTTTCACTGAATCAAGTTTACTAGGAACTGAAAAAGCAAGTAGCAAGAATTTTCTCATAGATGCAGGAATGTTTGAAATATTTGTAAGCTTTAAATCTTGCTATGAGGTATTTATTGACCTATCAAGTCTCAAAATGGCATTAAACTCAGATAACCATTAGCAAATCTTACTCAATCTTTATGGGATAGCGAGATAGACACATTATGCAAGTGGCAGCACAAGGTACCTTGGGGATTTCTAAAGATTTGGGAGATATTCAATGTATTGAAATTTTTGAAATTTTTGAAAAACTCTGAGCTGCTGCTACATGTTCAAAGAACACTTATTTAAAATAAAGTGGGAAATCAAAATAGGAATACAAAATAACTAAGAAAGGGACACTATCTAACTATAATACATAAGTGACACAACCTAACTAAAATGTTCCAAATAGATTCCATTCATAGGAATCTCTTCAAGTTCACCTTCCATTGTTTCTAGCTCAAACAATTTTTTTTGTTTACACACATGAATTTTATAAAGGCCAATCCATAATGCTTCAAATTTAGTGTGTTGACCTAGCTTGGCAGCTCTTGCATCCCATTTCAAAACAATTGAGCCTATTTCGAAATGGGAATTTGAAGTCCTTTTATCAAAATAGTCTTTAACTATTTTTTGATGCTTTACCAATGAATCATGGGCTGCATCCCTCTTTTCTTGAACTTCTAGAAGTTTCACAAGTCTGACCTACATGGGTCCATTTTCTTCAATTTCAATCTATTTAATCAGCTGGAGAGTAGGAATCTCCAAGCTTAGGGGTATTACAGTAGATTTTACATATACAAATTCATATGGGGACATTTTGATCACCTTTTTAGGTGTGCTTCTATCAACCCACAGTGCTAAATTAAGCACTTTATGCCATTCCTTATGATGATCATCCCCTATTATTTTGATGAGTCTAATCAGGTTCTTGTTAATTGATTCTGTCAAACCATTACCCTGAGGGTAATAGTTAGAGGAAGTTTTCAAATATATTCCATGCTTTAATTCAAATTTGGATACTTCAGACCCTAAAAATGCTTTAGCATTATCTGAAATTATGGTGCGAGGAGCCCCAAAGCAAGTAGTGATACTCCCTAGAAAATCTAGGATCACAATTTATGTTGCTTCTTTAACTGGCACTGCCTTAGTCCATCTGATGAAATAATATATGGTAATTAATATCCATTTATGACCCATACTAGACACTAGATTTATCATTCCAATAAAGTCAAGACCCCATTGAGCAAAAGGTTCATCCACAATTATAGGACTAAGGGGCATTGCTGCATTCCTTCTCATCCCCACATAATATTGATAGGATTGACATTTTTTAACCAACTGATAACAATCTATAAATAAAGTAGGCTAGAAATAACCTACCTCACTTATCTTTATAGCTATAGTCTTTCCAAAAAAATGTCCACTTGATACTCCATGATGCATTTCATGTAGTATTTTCTTAGCCTCAGCCTTTTCTACACATCTTAACAATTTTCCATTAGAATTTCTTTTGAAAAGAACTTATTCAATTAAAACAAAATGAACTCCTTGTATCATATAGTATCTTTTCTTATTTTGAGGGAATTCTCTTGGGTAAATCCCATATTTCATAAAATGAATCCTACTTGTGACCCAGGATTCCTGATCAACCTCTTGTATCCTTAATACAATTTCCTTTTCTTCTTTTGAATTTGTCTCTTCAGGTATCATCTTTTCAAGCTCTTAAGTCATATATTGGCAAAAACCCCTACCTCTGACTAACTTAGTGGGTTTGACCTCTACATCATATTCAAGGATCTTGGTTATCTAGTTAGCTCTTTTTTTTAGTAATTTCTCCCTCCATGATGTATTCTTTGACACTTGGGTGAGCTACCAGTATTAAAATTTTACTTCTCGATACCATATGCCTGAATTTCTTGAGGGCTTTTACCATAGCATATGCTTGTTTCTCAAAAAAGTTGTATCTGGTTTCATACTCCCTGAGAGTTCTTGAGAAAAAGGCTATTAGGTGTTCTCTGTCTTGTCTATCATCCTTTTGTGTTAAGATAGCAACAATACTTAACTCTCCTCCATAGACATACATTACAAAAGGCTTAGAAAAATTTGGGTTTCTAAGTACAAGGGCTATTGAGATAGCCTTCTTGACCACTTGAAAATCAGGTCTTTCTTTAACAAGAGTGTCACTGGTCTTACTAAGCCTGTAAAATCAGATATGAACCTACTGACAATATTAATCTTCCCCAAAAAGGATTGAACTACCTTTTTATTTACCAGAAGAGGTAGATTCATTATAGCTACCACTCTTTCAAGATCTATGGAAACTCCTTTAGATATTATATGTCCCAATAATTTGCCTTGGGGTACAACAAAGATGCATTTCTTGGGATTTAGTGATATTCTAAATTCAGACATTTCTTGAAAAATAGATTCTAAATGATCAAAATGATTAATAGCATTTTTAAAAAAAATAGTAAGATCATCTAGATAAATTAGGATGATTTTATTTATAAGTTCCCCAAATGCTACATCCATAGCTCTTTGGAAAGTGGCTCCTGCATTTGACAAGCCAAATGGCATCTTAGTGTGTGTAAATGTTCCCCATTTGGTAGTAAAAGCAGTTTTGTATTGGTCTTCATCAGCCAACCAAATTTGATTATATCCAAAGAAACCATCTAGCAAAGAAAATCTCTCTGATCCAGCCACAGTTTGTATAATTTATTCCATGGAGGGCAAGGGATAGTGATCTTTCAGAGATGCTCTATTTAGATCTCTGAAATCTACACAAAGTCTTATATCTCCATTCTTTTTCCTAACTGGTACCAGATTTGATACCTAGGTTGAGTGTTTCATTAGAAAAATTATTTTAGAATCTAAAATTTTCTACAACTCATCTACCATTAGAGGCTTAATCCTTGGATTTACTGGACTCTATTTCTATCTGATAGGCTTAGATCCTTCAGTCAGTTCTATTATGTGCTGAATAATGACTCTATTATATCCATGAAGGTCTTCATAGCTCCAGGTTATAACTCTATCATATTTTTTACACAATTCAACTAGTCTTTCCTTTTCTCCTTGAGTTGTAGAATTTCCAACTTTTAAATTTTTCCCTTCACTCACCTCTATTTTAGAATAGTCTGCTTTGTTTACTTGGAATATTTTCTTCTCCAGACTTACATCTTCTGGATCAAATAGATTCTCTAAAATGATCAAGCCTTTGGGAAGCTTATTAGTCCTTAATTATATGACTTGATCTCCATATGCCTCTTCAATTTTGGTTTGAAATTGATCAACAAACTCATCTAATTGTTGTAATAATGAAAGTACATGAGAATCATTATCAAATACTTTCCAATTCTCATCATTGTCTGGAATGGTTGGCCTCACTATAATGTTTCTATTCAAATTTTGCTTTCAATTTCAAAGGAAGAATTAAGAGAAACTTAAGAAAGAATGGTCAAGGCTTGATGTGTACCTAGATATAGTCTGCACACCATAATCCAGACGCTGTGAGTACTCCTCTTTGGCTGTGGAGGAATGACACCTGCAAAGAAAGAAACTTGGACAAAAGAAGGTGTTAAATGGACAGATGGTGGGTTGCCAAGTGAAAGCTTAATCCCAGAAGTATGAAGACTTCCTTAAGGGATATAAACCCACTAATCAATAGAAGGAAATGTCTAATAAATAGCTGAATAATGAAGAACTAAAAGTGATAAAAGATGGAAATGAAAAGGAGAAGCAAAGGCTTACTTGAAAGAAGCTGTCGAACTGATCATAGTCACCAGCGTCGGTGGTCCTACCGGCATCGGTTGGTCAAGGTGCTGACGTCGGTTAATATGCCAACATCGGTTGGGGTAATGACCGGCGTCGGTCGGGGCAGTTAGCTTAGACAGGGTCTGGGTAGGTCTGTGGTCTGTGGACAGAGTCTGGTCAGGGTTTTGGTCTGTGGACAAGGCCAAGGAAGGGTATGGGTTTGTTAACAGTCTTGAGACAAAGTTTTGGGCTTGGTTGAATGGTCTGGGGTTTGGGTCTGAGAGTCTGGTTGAATGGGTAGAGTGTATGGTCTGATAGAGGACAGAGAAAATAGGGAGGTGGATAAGTCAAGATTCAGGTCTGGCTTGGTTAACAGTCTGGTCTAGGGAGATATTGTTTGAAAGAAATAACTGAAAAGAGAATAAAAACATAGACAGTATACTTACATGTGCCTTATGGAAGGTGTGCTACTGATGATTCTTGTACCTGCTCTTAATGTAGCCTGTGTGGAGAACCTGTTGTTAATGGAGAACCCTGAAGCTGTTGTTGCACCTGAGGGAGAGAGTGATAGGCTTGATTGAGAGATTTCACAGATTAACGGATGGTAAAAGACTAAATATTGAAGGATTCCTGATTTGCTTCCAAAGATTAGCTGATTTTTGATTGGGATCATCAAAGAGTCTGAAAAATTGGTTAAGTATAACCGACGTCGGTGATTTTGCCTACATCGACTGACACTTGACCGACGTCGGTGGGGTTAGAACGGGCAAAACGAGCCACCAAGCCCATTTTTCATCTGCCAAGTGCACTATCTATTGGAGAATGTCGTGGGTTGGGCTAAATATGCACGAGAGTTTGTTAGGTGGTTAGAGAGAAGTAAGAATTGGTCTTGGGTGAGTCATAGGATGGGAATTAGTCCAAGATGAGGTGTCCTAGGTGAGGTGTCATGGGTGATGTGTCCAAAGAGGGGGGTTAATTCAAAATAAGTTTATTATTTTAAATTAGTAATTTTAGGAATGGGTTAGGAATGGACCAAGGGAGAAGGTGACCAAGGGTTAGACACTATTTAGGTGTCTACATTTGCCCCTTTTTGTCTTGTTGGTTACTCTAAATGAACTGTAAGACAAAAATAGGAGTCGATTGCCCCAGGTAAGGGATAAGGTTGATTTCGTCAAGTGAACTGCAAGACAAAAAATAGGCGAGGGTTGGTTGCCCCGATTATGGATGAGGTATCCCACCTCAAAGCAAGAGTCGAGAGAAGGGAACCTGGAATCGGGTGCTGATTTGACAGAGAGTGGATGAAAAAGGTGAAGATAGAGTGAGAATGTTGTAAAAGCGGTGATTGCGCATACACCATGTCACGAGGATGGTCAGGTCAAATTATCGTAGGTCGAGGGTCAAGGAGTGCCAAAACTGAAATAACTGGTCCCCAGCATTTAGTCATCTGCTGATTATGTTATTCAATCTAAGCTAAAGTTTCAATGGTCGTCATGTTCCAAGTATCCCATGTTTAGGAAGTGCTCTCGAAAACATGAAAAAGTCACAAGTAGTGCGGATCAACTGGCTTGCGATCTTATACTTGTGAAGATCAAAAGTGTGTGCACAATTTTGCTAACCAATCATGGGGTAGCATACATGCAAAAACAACCAAGGAAAAATCACGTTGGAAGTAGTCACGATTAGAGGAGATGGTCATGATCTCCAAGGTCTGGTGGTCGATGGATGGAGGCAAAAGTGATCCAAGTGTGCCACAGGGGGCCAAAATGATGTCTACTATGAGAGTTGGCTGTGTTGGGCATGATGTTGGTCATTTTGAAGAGGGATGAAGTTTTAAGGATGCCTACGTCGGTTATAGAACCGATGTCGGTGGCCAAAAGAGGCCGACGTCGATAAAAATTGGCCGACATCGGTGGCCTAGGGCATGATTCTATCGACGTCGACAGTCTGCCAAATCTGACAAAATCAGATTGGCAGTCCACCAAAAGTCATTTGTGACATTTGACCAAGAGAAAAAAGAGCTCTGGAGTGGATTTAGTGAAAGTGACCTAGAGCTGACCGAGGAGCTGTGCGAGGTGGCAGATAGGCATTCATGGAGAGAAGAAGCGAGTTGGAGAGTGATTGGAGGCTACAAAAGCATTTGTGGGCCTAGTGAAGTGTGAGAGCAGAGAAACACAACAGAGATGGCAGAGGGGAGTAGAGGACCCACGGGAGGTCCACCACCAGTGGCACCCATCGTGCCACCATGTCAGCGATGTCGGGATGAGGTAGGAGGGTCTTTGAACCTTATTTGGATGTTTTTGGTTTTGAATTTAGTTTTGAAATTTTTGTTGTTTTTAGGCATAAATCAAGGGGGAGGGTAGCTGGGAAGGTGGATGGGCAGTCTAGGATAGCTTAGGAGTCTTTTTAGAGGGTTTTGGGGGGTGTTGGAGGTTAATAATGGGGAAGCCCTAAAAATTAGGGCTCACCCCATTCAGCCCTAGGGCCGAACCAGTCGCCTACGTCAGTAGGTTCACCAGCGTCAGCCAACCAGTGACCGACATCAGTCAAAAATCTACCGACATTGGTCACTAAGTGACCGACATTGGTTAGGTGAGTGCCATCATTGGCATGCTAACCGATGTTGGTGGTCGCCTGGTCAGAAAAGGTGGTGAAAAAAAATGTTCAAATCGAAAGGTCAAAGTTATGCCAAGGGCTTCCCGGGTGTCGGGTTAGGCATAGATGGTCAGAATGGTTGGTAAAATAGGAAAAGTAGGAATAGTTGTAACATGAGATTGACTGTGGATGGATGCAGGCGAGGTAGACTCTGATGTTGCAGGATCACCTCTCGACCTTGCTGACGCAAATGCACAGAGGAGTGACGGTCGAGGAGTGGGTGTAGATGAGTGCAGTGGGGCTAGGCGGGTTGAGACGCTACTATAGAGTGGCGAGGGATGTGAGTCTCATGGTGGTGTTGATCGAGTGGTGGGACTATGCCACCAACACTTCCACCTGCCCACGAGCGAGATGACGGTCACGGTTAAGGATGTGTATCAAATTTTGTGGCTATCGGTACACAGAGCTGACATCTATGCGTGATCGAGAGAGGCACATGATATACACATGGTCATGCTGTTTGGGGAGCACGTCATGGAGACGAGCTACCATTCAGCCAGTTTTGCCTATGAACCTTTGTACGCAGTGGATGAGGGCGCACATCAGCTGGTGGTTTTGATGATGATCGACATCACAGTGTATGCATTACCGGATGCGAAGGGAGGTAGATTCTTAGTGGCCATGACCAGAGTTTTGATGGACATGCTAGAGCAGTAGATAGTGTTCACCTGGGTGCCCATCTTTTTGGCCTAGGTATACAAAGAGCTATGGGGCATCAGTCGGTGGTGACAGTACAGCCTGTGTGTAGGCCACCTTTTGCATTATTGGGCATATGAGCACATTATGGTTACCTAACCTCTCGGCCTCCCAATGGTGATCCAGGCCAGTTTCAGGGTTAGATTCAGGCGATGGCACAAGATGATGGCACAGATGCGGGTGGATGGAGTGGTTAGGGATATTGATCACTACCGAGGCATACTGGAGGCCTTGATTCCGGTAGATATCATCTAGAGACCATACTTGGTGTATCCAATGTTCAGAGACCAGGGTGAGCAGATGGTTGGGACTCAGAGCATGCGATGGGTCAGAGGTAGACGAGCTGGTGAGCTCAAGAGGATCCTAGCAGAGAGAGTGCGGCACTAGTACGGGTTGTTATAGGATGTACCTCCTGCATTCCCACAGTACAGGCTAGATGATATAGAGGCACCGCTCCCACTGCCAGAGGAGACAGAGGAGCCTAATTTTGAGGAGTTGCCAGTAGGACCTGGGATAGCCGACCCAGGGTGTATAGAGGCCTACACAGCATGGTGGGCAAGGTAGTACAGAGGCATATAGGTGGGACCCCAGCTAGATCTGTAGGCTGTCACGAGGGAGTGGGATACAGCCCGTGAGGAGAGGGACACTGTGCAACAGGAGAGAGACGTGGCTTAGGCCCAGGTCTTGGTTTTGTAGGGACAGCTGGCAGGGGTTACAAGGTAGCTGACAAAGATGATAGGTCAGGTGGCAACATTGATAGGGCAGGTCACTCTGTTACAGGGACAACTGGTTGTAGCCTAGGCACAGGCAGTGGCAGGTTAGAGCTTTGGAGGGCAGGGCCCATTGCAGTAGCCATCTCAGTAGCCAGCATTTTCACAGGGGGTAGGATCGTCAGCATCGGTGCATCTAGGTTGGCCACAGCCACAGGGGTCTTTTCAGGGCACAACAGCAGGGCAGATGGGTCCACCGCAGACTGTATCTCTAGTTAGATATAGTGATGCACTGGACGAGATAGCTTATTATGAGAGGGCCATCAGGGGATTCCCTTAGATACAGTGATACTCGGAGATGCGGGTAGAGCAGAGCCGATAGAGGTCTATGTCTCGAGCGACGGCTTATGGGTCTCACAGATGGCATAGATCAGAGGGAGGAGAGGATACAGCCTCTTCCTGACCATCGCCACCACCACCATAGCCACAGCCTTGAGGGCAGCCCTAGAGATTCATTTTTGATGTATATACTGGCCTACGAGCCGTTGATGCTAGATGTATGAGAGAGATAGAGGCACAGATTGTGCGATTGTATAAAAGATTTTGATATATATATATGATGATGATGGTTTTGGATCATTAATGTGTTATGGATGTTTAATGTTAATGTATTGGACATTTTTGATTATGATGATGATGCATGTTTTGATATTATGTTTATGATTATAATGTTATGATGTTTAAATGTGATGATGATAATTGAGTATAATGATGATGTTTAATATAATGATGTGTTGTGATAATGTTAATAATGAGAATGATCATGACTTTAGATTAGATGATGATGCGTAAGGATTATATGATAGCGATATTTATGTTATGTCTTGCAGATTATATGATGTGAATGCTTAATTGTGTGACAATGATAGTGTGTTTGTGATTAATGATTATGATGTAAATTATGAAAATGATTATGCTAAAGATTATGAAAATATGTGATTGGTTGTCATGTGATTGGCAGGTGATGAGAGAAGGAGATGGAAGAAAGTGACGAAGAGAATGGCCGAGCTAACCCCAAAAGACCCCATGTCAACTGAGTGTTGCCTACATAGCCCCTGTCGTTAGGGCCTCAAGCCAATGTAGTTCTCCCAAGAAGGAAGGAAAAAGATCGAAGTGGTTGATTTTGGTCATAATAAGGATATAGCACTTCCCATATGTCTGAGGGTGCATGCTTGAAATGATAAGGAGGAGATGATGCTACAACATTTTCCAAATGGTGTATTTTGTAACATAAGTCAGGGTTTTTCATCCCTAGCAACTATCCATATTTGTGATGGATGTATGCTAAAAATGAATTGAGGTCTATTTATGCTTCAACAAGGATTGGTTTATGCTTAACATAAATTGTGTGGTTGAAAAGAGTTGGATTGAATAGTTTTGACAAATGATGTGGTTGAATGTGACCAAAGTATAGGTAGAAAGTAAAAGGCATAAGTGCCCTTTTATTGACAAGGACCAAAAAGACAAGATAGACAGGGGTTGTTCGAATGAAGAGCCCCATTTATGCATTGCATCATTGACCATAGTTATGTTAGAGCGGTAATCAAATCACTTTTGACATTAAAGTGAGCTCGAAGTCCCTTGAGTAGGTGATATGATAAGAGGAAAAGGGTAACCCATTTTTAGAGTATGGATAACTTTACCCCTTTTTATAGGAGACCCTGAGACAACTACAAGTCAAGTCCATGAACCTTTTTTTTAGAGAGCGGACTGATCAATACGGGAAGTCCACATAAAGATGTCATTTATTTGGTGGTCATTTGTGAAGCTGATCGATGCGGGAAGCTTCTAAAAAAGTGTTGTTTGTAGCAAGATTTAGTCATAGCCATCCTTCGAGGGAGTGGTCAATACTTTGCTTTATAGATTTTGAATAGCTGTCCTTCGAGGGAGCAGTCTATTAGTTACAGCAATGATAGTGTAGCTGTCCTTCGAGGGAGTAGTCTGCTTTTTGATTTTTTTAAAAAATTTTGTGACCTTGGATATTTTGACATCTTGATTTAGTTTTGATAGAATATTGAGTCATGGACAAGACTTATAGAAGGTCAAAGGCTCCCTTGTATTAGGACGAAGCATTCGTACATCATAAAAGGGATGTAGAGGATTTTGTTAAGGGAAAAAAGGGTGAAATGGATTGAGGATTAAAAGGACAAGGATTGCTCAAGGGACGAGCTCAAGTTAAATGTCAAGTGGATGAGTACTCAACTAACAGTAGAATGGTCATAGATGTAAAGCATTAAGAGGCTCAGCATCTGGTCGGCCTTCAAGAGAAGATAGACGATAAGTCCCTGATCCATACTTGTGCATTATGATATAAGGTCCGAGCCAATTAGGAGCGAATTTACCTCGTTTACTTCATTCTATATTGGTCACATGTTGGTTCTCTTTAAGGATGAGGTCTCCGATATTGAAATCTCATTCTCTCAGAGTTTTATTATAGGCACATTTGATACGATTTTGATAGACATGGAGATGATTGAGGGCAGCAAGACAACATTCGTCAAGTAACTCAAGTTGAGCTAATCGATCTTGATGAAAGTCATCATTAGAAAGAATGTCATGGAGTGAAATGCAAAGAGACGGGATTTGTACTTCGAGAGGTAAGACAGCCTCTGTTCTGTACACTAGAGAGAAAGGGGTAGCACCCGTAGAGGTTCAGATGCTAGTGTGGTAGGCCCATAAAGCGAAGGGTATTTGAACGTGCCAATCCCTTTCAGTGTCGTTGACCACCTTCATGAGAATTTTGGTTAGGATTTTGTTGGAAGCCTCGGCCTGCCCATTTTCTTGTGGGTAGTAAGGCGAAGAAAAGCTGAGTTTGATACCAAATGAGTCACAGAGTTTTTGGATGGTCTTGTTTTTAAATGACTTGCCATTATCGGTGATGATTTTGTGAGGTACACCGAAATGACAGATGATGTGGGTGTTGATGAAGTCAACAATCTTATCGACTTTTATGGAGATAAGAGGAATAGCTTCCACCCATTTAGTGAAATACTCGATGGCAGTGATGATGGACTAATGGCGAAGAGATGAATGAGGGTTAAGCTCACCGATGAGATCTAAGCCCCATTGTGAAAGAGGCCAAAAATCTTGAGCGACTTGTAAGGCGTGACTAGGGAGATGAAGCAAGTTAGCATGCTGCTGACACTTGATGTAATGCCAAACATAATCGCTACAGTCTTGATGAAGAGTGGGCCAATAATAACCCAGGCGAAGGATGCGCTTGGCAACCGAGTTACTACTAAAGTGTCTGCCACAAATCCCATCATGGGCTTGTTTAATAGCATGAGAAGCTTTAGTGGAGTTTAAACAATGAAGAAGAAGGCTGTCAAAACCTCTTTTATAGAGAAAGCCCCCTAGCATGGTATAGCGAGCGGTGCGCTTGATGAAATCCTGCTGCGCATTGCTAGAGAGGTTGGGAGGAATGAGAGAATGAGCCAAGTAGTCCTCAAGTTGTTTATACCATACATCTTGTGGACTAGAGTCTATGGCATGGATGAGATTGATGTCAGTGGAAATGTATGAAGGCAATGGCAAATGATGTACCATGACATAAATTCTTGATGAGGATGATGAAGAAGAAGGAATATGCGAGGCGAGGGAAGCCATGGTGTCAGCAAACTTATTCATCGATTGAGGAACAGTCTATAATAAGTGATGGTCGAAAGATACTAGAAGAGTGTCAACACGATGCTTATACCTTTATAAAATTTCATTTTTACAAAGATATGAACCAGTGATTTGATTGACGACAAGTTGTGAGTCACCGAAGATGCTGATGGTCTTGATGTTTAAAGAAAGGGCAGTTTGAAGTCCCAAAATTAAGGCTTCGTATTCGGCCATATTATTGGTATATTCAAAGTCAAGTTTAAAAGACAGGGGTAGATGACCCCCACACCCCCACTGAGTTGACATTTAGAGCCATCAAAGAACATCGTCATTTGGTAGAATGTGTCATCAGTCGAGAGAGTGGCGATAGATTCATCAAGAAACTCGCACTAAGAAGGTTGATTGTCGGGAAGAGGGGCATCCGCTAGTTGGTCAGCGATTGTTTGCCCTTTTATAGATTTTTGATGGACAAATTCTAAGTCAAATTCAGCAAGAAGCATGAGACAACGAGCCATATGCTGGTTTTGATATGGTTTGGAATGCATGTATTTGAGGGGATCAGTGTGGGTGACAACAAAGGTTTTGTGATTGAGAAGATAGTGACAAAGCTTGGTAGTGGCAAAGACTAATGCCAAACAGAGTTTCTCGGTATGAGTATACTGAGTTTCATAGTCGACAAGTGTTCGGCTTATGTAATAGACTGCTTGCTCACGGTGTTGCTCGTCTCGATGCGCGATCATGGCACCTAACGAATGATTGGTTGCTGAGATGTAGAGATAGAAGGGTTGGTCATATTTTGGTGGAATAAGGACTGGTGGAGAGACCAAATAGCATTTGAGGGCTTTAAAAGCCTCTTGGCAATTTTTATCCCATTTAAAGGAGACGTCCTTCTTGAGGAGGTGATGAAAGGGTTGAAAACGGTCAAAAAGCTGTGAAATGAAATAACGGATGGATTGGAGCTTTCCTTGTAGACTGCAAAGTTGTTTGAGATTAGTTAGAGGTGGCATTTTGAGGATAGCATGAATTTTGGTAGGATCTATCTCGATGCCACGAAAGAGACAATGAATCCTAGGAGCTTTCCTGAAAGGACCCCAAAAACACATTTCTTGGGGTTAAGGCAGACCTGGTACTGAAGAAGGTGAGAGAAGATGATTTTGAGGATAGTCAAATGGTCACGACGCAGCTTAGACTTGCCAAGTAGGTCATCGACATAGTCCTCCATGATTTTATGGAGGAGATCGTGAAAGATGTAGGTCATGGCACGTTGATATGTGGTGCCTACATTTTTTAGACCAAAAGGCATGACTCGATAGTAGAAAGTACCCCATGGTGTAATGAAGGTGGTTTTGTGCTGATCTCTTGGTGCAATCAGGATTTGGTTATATCCTGAAAATCTATCCATGAGTGATAACATCTCATGGCCAACCATAAGATCAATGAGTTGGTCAATGTTTGGAAGAGGGAAGTCATCTTTGGGACAAGCTAGGTTAAGGTCATGATAGTATGTGCAGATCCAAATCCCCCTAGTCGCCTTGGTGACAGGAATAATGTTAGAGACCCACTGTGGATAATCGATGGGTTGGATGAAGGAGACAGAAAGAAGGCGCTGAAGCTCTTCTTTGACAAGAAATGCAACATGAGGATGCATTTTTTGAAGCTTCTACCTAACAGGCTTAGCCTCTAGGTTTGTGACAATGTTATGAGTGGCAATGTTAGGGTCGATGCCAGGCATGTCGGTGTAGGTCCAGGCAAAGGCTTTACGATTGTCTGAGAGAAATGTGGTATAGTCGGCCTGCTCCTGGATGTCTAAAGATTGACCAATTTTTAAGACTTGAGGAACATCAGAAGATGAAAGGTTAATGTCAATGGTTGATTCATTTAACATAACTTGTGTTTTAGAAGGGAGGGAGCACTGAATGAAAGAATCTTCGGCACCCATATAGGTAAGAATGGCGTCATCGTCTATGCAGTAGACTATGTTGATGGTTGCCGATTCATCGTCTATCATGCTAGGATAAATGAGAGGGAGAGACTTGGGAACCCTGTTGAGCTGATAGATTAAGGGTTCCAAGCGGATGGTGTTTATGCAAAAAAAAAAAAAAAAACTAGGAGGGATGGAAACCACTGACTCCATAGGTGAGGATGGAAGAATAGGCGAGTCTAGAAGAAATTGGTCGATGGTTGGTTCAGGGCAAAGGTTTATGGAAGCCTCAGTGGGTTCTTGGAAACCCAGTCCATACCATTTCTTGGCATTATCATCATTGGGTGTTTCGATAGGCTGATGGGAGCCTTGTTCGTAACGTCCAAAGCCAAAACCCTTCCATGCACACTTATAAAGGTAGGTATGTGCAAAGGTGGGGTTGCCAAGAAAGGAGAAATCGGATGTGAATATTTGAGGCGAGGAGGAAGGATTTGATTCAGTAGGAGCTTGATCTAGCCCCCCATAGACGAGATTGGTTCGAAGGCTAGGAGGACCATAAGGAATGACCATTTCGATCTGACAGTCATAGCTTGGGTTTTGATGAAGCTGTCCATACTCTTGAGGAGTCTGGAACATGTCTAGAGTAAGTAGGCGATATTCCCCCAGTGAAAGTCTTTGGAAGATATCGTCCATGGGGTCCTTAGTTGTTAATTGAGAAGATGATGTGGTGGCAACCGCTGTTTGCGTACTAGTTGATGCTTCTGTGGATGGAGATGATGTTTGGGATGATGCCTTGAGCGGGATAAGAACATCGTTGGGGCGATAGGTTGTGTTACAAGTCTTAAAAGGGGATGGGTCGGTGGGAATGACATGGACTTGTTTGTCGTGTTCAAATTTGACACAATGGTGAAGTGTTGAAGGGACGCAAGCCATGGCACGGATCCAAGGTCGCCCTAATAGCATGTTATATTGGAATTCTCCCTCAATGATGTAGAAGAGCTCTGGGATTGTGCGTGGACCAATGCGGATATGGAGGACAACAGTGCCAATAGTGTTAGCGGTGGTGTCATTAAAGGATCTAAGGATTGCATCGGTTTTTGATACGCAATTCTTGGGAAGATCCAATTGATCAAAGGCATGGGTGGAAATGATATTAATGTTAGCACCCCCATCGATCATAACTCATTTAATATGGGTTCGATCAGCGTAGGCTGTGATGAAAAGGGTGGCGTCCTGATCTTCCAAGGTAGAGGTAAGAATCTCAGAATTACTGAAAGTGATAGGAGGCGATAGGGGATAAAGAATGGACTAAGGTAGCAAGTGGTTGAGGGTCTTTAGGTTGGACCTCAGCTGCCTGTAGGGCTTTGATTAGAGCCTGGTGATGCTGGGGGGAGCTTTGGATAATGTCATATAGGGTCATCTTCACAGGGGTTTGATGAAGTTGTTTTATCATAGATTCTATGATTGCCTCTGAAGAAGGGGGTTGGGATGCACCTAAGATGGAAATCTTGGGTTTCAATTATTGAGGTGCCTGGACAAAAGGATAGGTCCAAGGAATAGTGGCTTTTTCTTTTGCCTTGTCCTTTTGTGACCTAGTGGTTATATGGATAGCATTGATTTCAAATATAGTAGGTGAAGAAGGGGTTATGGTCTATTGGTGAGATGTTGATGTGGTTGAAGAGGTTGGATGGGAAGGTGTCGAGGGTTGGTCAAGAGTGTCCTCAAAGAGAAGAGTGTATTTTTCCATATAGCGGCAAATGACTACCTTGAGGGCACAACAAGTCTTGGTATCGTGTCCTGGCGTGCGATGGTATAAACAAATCTTTGTATCATCGAACCAAGAAGGTTTTGACCTGAGGGGTTGGAATGGCTTGATGGAAGGAAGGGTAATGCTAGAAGTCTACAAAAGTTGGCGTAATATCAAAGCATATGAACCTACTAAGGGGTCCGTGCTTGTTGATGCATGACGCGTTGGTGACTTCTACTTGGGGGATGCTGAAGAAGGTTTCTGTACCACCTTTTGGTTTGATGGTGCGGTGATAGGTGAAGACGGCACTTTCTTTGTGAGAGGTGTCAAATTTTTGAGAGGAGGTTGACTTGTGGTTGGAAAAGAAAGTAATGGAGGTAATTTGTTTTGGTTAAGGGTCGGAGTAGGAAACACACCAATTAGGGTAGAAGGATGAGGACCTAAGATGGAGGGCAAAGTTGATGGTTGAGGAGGGGTTCGCTTCTGTGGTCTGGCAGTCTTCTTCAACTTGGTTGGAAGACTACTTTTGGTCGAGGTTTGGTCCAAGTCCACCTTCACTTGTGGGTGAGTGAGGGTAGAGACAGGATGAATGCCGAGTAACTTGATCGGTTTAGATTGGGTAGATGCAAGTTTAGAAGCGGGGGTTTGGTCTTTGTTGAGAGTCTGAGGTGATTCTGCCTTAGGGGGATTGGCAGCATGAGACGAGAGGGCACGAGAATGTTGAAGAACTTTAAGATGTTCCCACAATCCCCGATACTCCACTTTCCTTGAAGGGAGAAGTTCTAATTTCTCCACTAGTCGGGAAAATGGTTGAGAGGATGTTGGATGAGGTTGGGATCCTTGAGAAGATGTGTTAGGTGTGGCAGTAGTTTCAGACCTAAGGTGTGTGGGAGTTATAATTGGATTGTCATTGGTCAAGGAAGATGGAGAGTCAAGTTCTTCCCTTGGTGGAGAAGGAACTGGAGAGTGTGGCTCCTCAAGTGGGTAAAGGGCAGGGATTATGGTGCCCTCCACTTGCGATCGAGGAGTGGGTAAGGTCAGGTCATCCATAGGCAGAAGAAAGGAGGATGGTGAGACCGGTGGTGTCGGTAAGGTTGAGGCATCCTCCAAGATGAGTGAAGTTGATGGAGAACTAACCGGGGAAAGAGGTTCGTCCACACGTGATGGACTGGTAGATGGGTTAACCTCTTGAGATTGGTTGGGGATGAAGGGTGAGACCGTATTGACCGTTCGAATGTCATGTTCGTGCGTGTTGTCAATCAATGTCTGGACATTATTTTGGGTTGGTGGATGATTGGGGAATGGTTGCTTGAATATGACGATGCCCTAGTTTGGAGGTACATTGGGATTATCTAGAACGAGCTCTCCCTTTTCAAGCATGTCTTAGATTATGTTTTTAAAGGTTTTACAGTTTCCCGTGTCATGACCTTTGACACGGTGGAAATTACAGAAGTCATTTTCCGTATACCACATAGGGATGGTGCGTGAGGGATCAAATTGTGGCGATGGTCAAATCTGGGGAAGGTTGAGAATCCCATGTTTAACAAGTTTTTATAGTATAGACGCATAAGATTCTCCAAGAGGAGTATATTGTCTTTATACGTATCTCTGCTGGAATTGATGGGTGGTGCTCTGAGATGTGGATGGCTCAAGTTGATTGGATGAAGAGGACAAAGGTCTAATGACCACAGCATTAGCTAAAACTTTAGACTTAGGATTTGATGATGAAGGTTTAGAAGAAGAAGAGTCATTGGTCTTAGAGTTGGGGTTCTTGCTCTGTAACTTGACTTTATTCTCCTCGATGGCACGTAAATCAAGTTTACGGGCCATCGTGAAGGCTTCGTCAAAAGTATGGAAGGTCTGAACCCTTAAAGTGGAAGAAATATGTTTGGCGCAAGCTCGAGAGAATAGTTCAATAAATTCAATTTGAGGTAAGGAAAAGGAGAGTTGATTGATGAGACCTCTCCAGCGAGCAACGAAGTCAGCTACTGATTCGTCCTCGAATTGGTAGATAGTGTAAAGGTCTGTGATCGAGACCTTCTTGGTGATGTTAATGGAGAAGTGATCAAAAAAAATCTGGGGTAGTTGTGTAAATGTGAAGAGGGAATGGCTGGCAATCAAGTTGTACCAGTCAAGTGCAGCACCAGAAAGAGACATAGGAAATGTGCGCAAGAGCAATGCATCGTCATGGGCAATAAGGTAACAGGCATGTCTGAATGCTCGTAAGTGTTGTTGTGGGTCTTCCTTGCTTTGAAAGCGAGAAAATTTGGGAAGCTCCCACTGGTTGGGGTATGGTCTAATTGGAACGGAAGGATGAATAGGCTCATTGCAAATTTGCTCGTATGAGAGAGCATTGCGTGAGCCGAGAACGGAAGTCTCTAAGCTAGACATCTTATCCATCATCATTTTGATGATATCTACTGACGGATTGGTGGGTGGAGTGCCCCCTAGATTATAAGGCACTTGAAAAATATTGGGAGGGGCATATGACATGGTTGGTTGTGTAGATGCAACATATGGATAGCTGGTTATGGGAGCAAAAGTTGGGGCCAAGGGTACTTGTGTTATGGGGTTGGTTGGCACAAGTTGGATAGGGGCCATCAAAGATGGTTGAGGAGTGGTTATGCTTGTTGACGGGTAAACGGTTACTCTTGTGTTGATAGGTGCAAGAGTAGGGGGAATAGAGACTAGTAGGTTTTGGAAAGGTGTGGGGTTTGGTTGAGTGACTTGAGGTTGAGGGAGTACCAGAACCCCCATGGAGGTAGGTTTAGATGGAGTGGCTATGTTTTGAAGGTAAGACACAGTTGGGTTATTAGTAGAGGTGTTGTCTAGTGGCTGAATTGTAGGGGCTATTGATGTGATTCTTGTGTCAACTAAGGAAGTCGGCATCCCATAGATTGGGTTGCCTAGGGAGTCTCGTGTTTGGCTATTCACGAGATAGTGTTGTAAGGCTTTGATGTTAAGGTCCAAAAATCATGCAAAATCTTGGTCCCCTTCTGGGACGATAGGAGTTTGAGGTGAGGTTGGGTGAGTAGGAGTTCTTTCAGTCTCTGAGTTGAACTCCATTATAGGACTGGTTATAGATGGTGAAGGTGGAAGTGATTGTTGACTAGCGTGGTCAAGAAGGGCCTTGGTTTGACTGCGTGTCAAAACCATTCAAGGCGAGAAAGGATCAGGTTTCAAAAAACTATGTTCTGTCAGTCTCAAAAAACCAGAATAGATGTTTAGACAGGCAAAAAGTTGGATTTTAAGCTTGCTATTTTTGAAAAAAAGAAAATAGACAGAGACCGACGTTGGTATAAAAACCGATGTCGGTGAAGGAGACTGCCGATGTCGGTCAGACGACCGATGCTGGTACAGAAAAGTTGTCGACGTCGGTTACAGAACCAATGTCGGTTACTGTGTTTTCCAGAAACTCAAAAAAAAAGTTTTTGGAAATGAAGAAGACGTCCTTACCAGCTCAAAAAAAATAGATAAAAATAGAAAATATGATGATGATAGACATATCCTAGCATTAAATCCCTAGAAATAATTTTATTAAGATCGTGTGGCTTATGCCTTAATGTGATGTTTGAGGAAGTTGGCTGTAAGAAGGATCCTAGAATAGGTAATCTAAAGATGGTTTTAGGTATGTTTAGGTGCTCAAAAATCTGTATTAGGTTCCGTACAAGCCTAGTGCTAAGGAGCAAGCTCCCCTCACTTCACGATTCCAGTGGTTAGCTGGTTTCACTTAGCCAAAATATACTTTCCCTATAGTTTAGACTCTGCTAGAGAACAGAGTTGGCTTTCCCTTTGGTGGTGAAATCCAAGTAGGATTGCCAAGATGGGTAAGGTATCCGTTGGGTGATGAAATCCCAGTCGGGCCTTGTCTCAAGTGAGTTTGATGTTTAATTGAGTGTACGTGGTCTGGTTGTGTAACATCAAGTGATCTACGATTTATTCAATATGCGTTTTACTAATTACTAAGTGTGGACTAAAAAGATGCAAGAAAGCAAGAAATGGAATGCAATATATTTTAAAGCCCCAAATCGAAATATTAAATTGGAATGAAAACAAGTTTGAGAAAGGGTTGAAGAAAATGATTTTTTTTACTAGTCTAGAAATGCAAGAAAAAGAAAGAAAAAGTTCTTTTTATTTCCTGCTTATGATGTTTTTTTTTTAGAAAAGAAGAAAGAGGTGAAGAGGAAGAAGCCTAATGCACCTAAATAAACAAAAAAGAAAGGGAACCCAAGGAAGGTCCTAAAGGGGTCCCACCGGGCATGCCAAAATGTTTCTATTCAAATTTTGCTTTCAATTTCAAAGGAAGAATTAAGAGAAACTTAAGAAAGAATGGTCAAGGCTTGATGTGTACCTGGATATAGTCTATGCACCGTAATCCAAACGCTGTGAGTACTCCTCTTTGGCTGTGGAGGAATGACACCTGCAAAGAAAGAAACTTGGACAAAAGAAGGCATTAAATGGACAGATGGTGGGTTGCCAAGCGGAAGCTTGATCCCAGAAGTATGAAGACTTCCTTAAGGGATATAAACCCACTAATCAATAGAAGGAAATGTCTGATAAATAGCTGAATAATGAAGAACTGAAAGTGATAAAAGATGGAAATGAAAAGGAGAAGCAAAGGCTTACTTGAAAGAAGCTGTCAAACTAATCATAGTCACCAGCGTCGGTGGTCCTATCGGCATCGATTTCTCAAGGTGCCGACGTCGGTTAATATGCCGACGTCGGTTGGGGTAATGACCGGCATCGATCGCGGCAGTTAGCTTGGACGGGGTCTGGGTAGGTCTATGATCTGTGGATAGAGTTTGGTCAGGGTTTTGGTCTATGGACAAGGCCAAGGAAGGGTTTGGGTTTGTTAATAGTCTTGAGACAAAGTTTTGGGCTTGGTTGAATGGTCTGGGGTCTGGGTCTGAGAGTCTGGTTGAATGGGCAGAGTGTATGGTCCGATAGAGGATGGAGGAAACAGGGAGGTGGATAAGTCAAGATTCGGGTCTGGCTTGGTTAACAGTCTGGTCTAAGGAGATATTGTTTGAAAGCAATAATTGAAAAGAGAATAAAAACACAGACAATATACTTACATGTGCCTTGTGGAAGGTGTGCTACTGATGATTCCCGTACCTACTATTGATGTAGCCTGTGTGGAGAACTTGTTGCTGATGGAGAACCCTGAAGCTGTTGCTGCACTTGGGGGAGAGAGTGATAGGCTTGATTGAGAGATTTCGCAGATTGACGGATGGTCAAAGACTAAAGATTGAAGGATTATTGATTTGCTTCCAAAGATTAGCTGATTTTTGATTGGGATCATCAAAGAGTCTGAAAAATTGGTTAAGTATAACCGACGTCGGTGATTTCGCCTACATCGGCTGACACTTGACCGACGTCGGCAGGGTTAGAACGGGCAAAACGAGCCACCAAGCCCATTTTTCATCCGCCAAGTGCACTATCTATTGGAGAATGTCGTGGGTTGGGCTAAATATGCACGAGAGTTTGTTAGGTGGTTAGAGAGAAGTAAGAATTGGTCTTGGGTGAGTCATAGAATGGGAATTAGTCCAAGATGAGGTGTCCTAGGTGAGGTGTCATGGGTGATGTGTCCAAGGAGGGGGGTTAATTCAAAATAAGTTTATTATTTTAAATTAGTAATTTTAGGAATGGGTTAGGAATGGACCAAGGGGGAAGGTGACCAAGGGTTAGACACTATTTAGGTGTCTACATATAACTTTTACTGACTCATTGTTAACTAATAGGCCAGTTGTTGGATCAAACTGTGAGCCAATCTGGGCCATCTTATCAGCTTCAAAATTTTGAATCCTAGGGACTACTTCAATATTGAAAGCTTCAAAATCTTCTATTAAGTCCCAAATCCTATGTCTGTAGGGTCTCATTCTTACATTTTTGGCTATTGCCTTTTCTCTAATTTGCTTTACTACTAATTCTGTATCTCCTTTTACTATTAGATTCTTTATTCTCTTTTTCTTGGCTAATAGGAGCCCATGTACTAGAGATTCATACTCAACATCATTATTTGTATAGGCAAATTGGAAACAGATAGCCCTTAAAATTTTCTCACCATTTAGAGTAGCAAGACAAATTCTTGCTCCAACACCATTTTTACTTCTAGCCCCATCAAAATTTAAGGTCTAGATTTTTGAATCTTTTTTAGATTCTTGAGTAGTTGGTGTCTCTTCCCTTAGAACATTAGGGATTTCATGGTCCTCATCAAAAATGACATAAGTGCCTAGACCAGTAGAGTCACAATTCCCATATGCGTCACTATGCATCATAGCTAACAACTGGTTATTTTCTTCTTCTTGATCATGTTCAGTCCAGTCGCCTAACTCTTCAACAAAAACCCTTTCTTCCTTATTTAACATGGCATGATCTACCTCTAATTTTGATGTTTGTTCATTTGTGATATGATCCTTGGATAGTGGTTTAGATAGAATTTTCATCTTTGAACCATATTTGGTTCTTAAAATAAGGTGAGACCAATCAAGAGACATATATCCTCCTATCTTGGCTGTAAAGTCTCTTGATAAACATAAACCAAAAATAAGAGGTATATCTATGACTACTATATCTTGATTAATAATTATATTGGGACAATTATATAATTGTAATGGGATTTTTCTAATTCTCCCTATTGTTTGCATTGATTTGCCATCTAACTGTATAACTCCTTTAGTAAGTGGTTCATACTTTATCTTTAAATCATTTGCTATTGCCTTTGGCATTACTATAGTACTAGCCCCTAAATCTATCATTGCATTATGCAGTAGTTTCTTGCCAACTATCAAAGTCAAATAGAAGGGTTCTAGTTTTGATTTGCTTACCTCTGGTGAATTGTTCACTAGGGTTGTTATCTATAGATGAACTATGCCCTTGAGCTTTTCTTTTTTAGCAAATCTTTCTTTGATCTCAGTATGTTTGGGCATTGCTTGGCCTTTTAGAGCTTCTTGTAATAGTGTCTTTTGTTTAGAGATAGCTAATATGTCCCAGATTGATACTTGTACTAGAGTCCTCTTTAATTGATCCACCACATTCATTGGTCCCAAATTTTGGGTTCTTGGAAAATAAGGATACCTTGATTTTTCTTGAACTTGTCCAGGAACTACTTGATTCGGCACTAATTATGGCATTTCTTGTCTAACAGCTATATTTTTTTGACCTTGAAATGGAGGAATCTCCATAACTTGATTATTTGCAACCTTAGGCTATTCCACCATTCTTCTCTTTGGTCTATTATAGTAGTCCGATTGCACCACTGGTTTCTTGGAAGTAGAAGCTTCGTTCAAGAAAATTGATTCTTCATCTTCAACCCATGAGAACAAAGCATGTTCCAAGGCTATTTCTTCCTCTTTTTGTAAAGACATCCCTTACATTTGAACCATTAGGACTAAATTTTGCATACCAGGAGATTGGTAGGCTTGATTGTCACTAGTACTTGCAAATTGTCCATCCATTCTTCTTTGCTTTGCTACTTTTTGTTGTAGATTACACATGGGACAATCTCTAGGAGTATGAACATTATTACAAGGGAAACACTAGGCATTGGTGCTATCTACATAATTATTTTCCCTTGAATAATCTCCCTATTTGAATTAGGGGGAATAGTTTGTGAGGGTGTAGGGACTGCAACTAATTGGTTTGCTGGCTGAAGGTTATTTTGTCTTTGAAGACCCTGATATTGGTTCAGCTATGATGAAAATATATTTCCTTGGTAGCCCTGATATTGGGGTCTAGGGTAAGGATTCTGTTGTCTCTTTATGTTAATCAACTCATTATAAAATGTCCTTAAGATATTTTTGATATCATCAATCTCAGATGATTGGGCAGGGACAAGTTCTTTAGCAGGTGGTTGAGAATATTTATACATAAACACATGTGTGGCTATGGAAATAGAGGCTTCTTGAGGCAATGGTAAGGTAATCTCTAAAAACATGGGCATGGGAGGCCTTGGGGGTAACTTTCCAGCATCTATCAAATTATTTTCAGCTTTGACTACATAATCATAAGCCTCTAGCAGAGTTTGACCTCTAAGTGACTAAATCATAATAGATATATCTGAATTTAAAGCCTTAAGATAAAACACTATAGCCATACCTAGTAATGGTCTAGCAGTAGTAGGAATCCTTTCCCAAGTCTTTTGAAACTTGGAATTGAAGTCAGTCATTGCTTTTTGTGGTGCCCTTTGGATGGTAATCAATTGTTGTAACAAATAAGACTTATCACCCTTCTCTTCAAATGTTTCAAGAAAAGATCTCTGAGCTGATCCCATGTAGATATGGTATTTGGGGTCAAGGACCGATACCATTCCAGAGCCTTACCTTTAAAAGAAGCTGCTAATAACCTTATAGCCACAATCTATTATGTGACAACATGTATAGCATAGACATTTGATACATCTTGAAGATGTTCTTTAGGTGTTTTAAAATATTGCCCACTAAATTTTGGCAGAGCTTTCAAGGCATTTACTAGGATAGGATCCCAAGTGGCTAGTGGTATTGGGAGAATCAAAGGACTACCAGTGTTCCAACTTGCATATTTTCTTGGGGGTATAGGGGATCCCATATCTACTCTTGGTATTGGTATAAATTGATTGACTCTTCTCCTTGGACTAGTTACCAAAGATGGTAAAAGAATACCTAGATTTACAGTAGATTGAGATCTAGGTACTGGTCCACAACTCTGACTCCTTGTAACTCTCTGGTTCATACGGTCTTGAAAGAAACTTCAAGACTGGTCCCACCAGGCATGCTAAAAACTATTGATGGTTAAAATTGTGCTTTACTTCTAACACCAATAATGGGAATCTTCAAGAATGTGGGACTTGCAACTTGAAATGACCTCTAGATTTTTAAGAAGTTGGTCTCTTCTTTATCTCAAGTGTTGGGAGGAAAGGGATAGGAATTTAAATAGAAACATAAATGCAAAGGAAGAAAATATAACTATGGTGATGCACCTGAATTTAATTCTATCCTTAATTCTAAGCACATTGAAGCTATATGTAAGATTCAATTACTTTAAAGAGTGAACAAGGCATGATCAATGTAAAAGATAGAAACAATAGAAACAGAGGCTCATAGCTTAGACTACTTTTACAATGATATAGAAAACATCAACAAAGGCACATAACTCTATCTTATTATTGATTATATAGTCATATAAAAGGCACAAAAACATGCAGAGTTACATAAACTTTCCAACTCAAGAAAATAGAACAAAGGCAAATGATATTTCTAATCACAACTCTAAAAGTCTAAAAACTCTTGACAATAGTCTCTCACAAAAAATTATCTCTAATTATCTGATGATCACTCTGGTGATCTCTACACCCCTATTTATAACATTGGATTCACTCCAAATTGTCTGCATGTTCCCAATCTAATGGCCCAACTGAACTCTAACTAAAACTAGAAGTGTCTAATAGAAGATATTTCATAGATTCTGAAACATTCTATCTTCCTATAGTTCATTGGCTAAAAAAAATACACAGGATACTCCCTTTTATAAAATGAAAGAAGACACTTGGCTAATTCCCCTATTTTACTTGAAAACCCTCTTATTATTTAGGAAGAACCAGAACATGCCACTTAGCAGCTTCTATAACACCTACTAAAGACACATGACACTTTCTGCATTACCTATACTCTTACTATATCTTCACTTAGAAGTGTTCAGTCTTTGACATCTGTCACCATCCGCTTCTCCAAAACATAAACAACTTCTATATAAAATGGGACCCAAAGAACTTTTCACCTAGGCTACTTCAAAAAGGGAACAGGGACAGGTGGCACTTTTTACACATTCAAAATGAGGGATAGGTGGCACTTTCTAAATTTTAGCTACCTTTTGAGAATCCTATGGAAGGTGACACATGTCTGTCTCTATGTTTCCTTATCTATACAATAGAAAAAATTAGGACTCATTTCATACTTACATGAATGGTGACACTTGGCAGCTTTTGATTGCCTTAGAATAAGAACCTGAGAGCCACCATAGTCTTTACTTGTCAATGAAACAAAATGAAGATAATTTTAGAGGTTGACACATAGTGGCTTCCACTTTAGCTGGGAATACATGGCATCTTCCATTTCCTTAAGAAAAGCACATTGAAACCTTTTGCTATTGCCACCTAGTGCCTTTCACTTGATCTTGATACTTAGCTAATTGAAACCTTCTTCTCAAAAGAGATTTTAAATGTAGATGCTGATATGAAATGCGGATGCTGACACTTGTCACATTCTGCTGAATTATTATGAGATACGTGGCACATCTCAACCAACTTATAGAAATTATGAAAGGTGCCTCAACTGATAACACTTGGTAGTTTTTGCTTGAATTTGACACTTAGAGAAAAATGAGGCAAAAAGAAAATCAAGCCCGTGATCTGAGTCAAAACTTTGTCATCTTGAACCAAAGTGTGTGGGGAAAAAATTTTGTAGTGTGTAACTAAAAATCAAAATGAAACACAGAGTATTTTTTAATCTACACTTCCCACACTCATAATCCCCAAATTTGATCATTATCTACCATAGTTAAAACTAACTATGTTTTTTGCTTTGGAAAGGGGGAACCTGTAGGTTACTTACATGGATTAGACTTTGAAAATATTGAATGATCCTCTTTGACATCTTCCAGAATCATCTAGCAGTGACTTGAACTTACAATCACCTTACATAGACTATACCATTACCTAGATAATGTGTTTTAGCTCATTGTATGACTACTTAGTTGTAGGTGAGCATTTTCTTATGAAAGGACACCTGTAGGTGTGAGTTGGACTCAACGACCTATTCCTCAATTATTATTGGAACATATTTGAGATATATTATAATATTAAAATATTTTTAACCATTCACACATGTTGACATAGTATATTTTTAAATTTTAGGTGAAAAGGACTCTTTTGCCTCACACTTGTAGGTGATCACTACCTAAGTTTAGTGCATAAATGGGCAACTTTAGGACCTCTAACTTCTATCTTCCACTAACTTTATACACTCCATATTTTGCATATCTATTTTACTATATGGATACTACTAGGTTTATTCATCAATATTCCTCAAATCCTTTAGTAACTCTATTAAAAAATATCAATAAAACATTAAGGAACTCTATTTTGAACTTTGGGGATTTGATCCTTGAATTCTATAGTCATTACTTATGGAAGGTTCCCACTTTTATTTTACAACCTAGATTTTAAATTAGGTATGTCATGAATTTTGATTCACATGAGGACCTCAAGGATTTATATCACTTTCTCTATCCTTATTCATAAAATTACTCTCATTCCTCTATTAAGCCACCTGTAGGTGGTTATTCTCATACACATGTAGTGTGTGTAAGTGGACAATGTGTATTGTTTTGACCATATTATCACTCTTAGTACCATTTAAACCTCTTAAATTATGTGCTTGAAACATTTATGGGATAAAAAACATTCAATAATGTCTTTTCCCATATTTCATCTTATTTTAGGGCCTTTTAAAGTGAATATAATGGCAGGAGACTGTGAATTTAGGTAGTTAATAGTAATATAGGTAGTGTACAATAAATATATGCTTGGGATTCATTATAGACCTTCACCAAGTGACCAAATACACTATTCACACTCCAAATTACTTTAAACACCTATCATATGTCCCATTCCACTATGATGTCATCTTAATAGGCTCCTACAAATGCACTTTTGGGTTGTATATAAGCATCATGCATGAAATGTTCCATATACTCAAGAAATCTACCTTCTATCAAGAAATCTACCTTCTATCAATAAATCTACCATATATGTCAATTTATTTATCCTAATGGTGTTTAAATAATAAATTATGATTATTCAAATCTTTAATCAATATTTAATACCTCATTTTAAATGTTGCACTCTTCTTTTATGGCACCTAGCTGACTGTGTATTAAAGTCATAGGGCAGACTGAATGTATAGTGTTTGTGATTGAACCCTCATGGATAATTACTTTGAAAATGAGTATATAATGGAAGGTAAAAAAAATTAAAACATTAATACAAACCATCGCCATCCTTTAACACCATTACCAAGACATGAAGATGTTGGAAGTAGTGGAAACTTGTCTGCTACAGAGAATGGGACTAGTCTCCAAACCTGAGGTGATTGGCTCTTCAAATCAATTCCAAACTTGAAAAAAAGGATGGGGAACATGTGAAATGATATTAAAATACCTCCATAATTAATTCCAATGGATATATTATATGGAATTATTCAAACCAAGAAAAAACTATAGGGTGCATAGATTAGAAAGAAAATTAGAAAGTCTAACTTCTTAGGAATGGTTCATAAAGCACATGTCACTGTTAATTTGAAATAAAAGATAAAATTAAATATTAATAAGTTTATAATATACCTAAAAGATCATTTTTCCTGAAACCTCACCTACTGACTGTACCAAGTACAAACTTGAGGGCGATTCTTGCTTGCCAAGATTAGTGGAAGAAGAGAGAAAAAATTTTATTCATTTATTAGAAATTTTGATTCTAATAATCATTGAAATAAGTGTGTTTAAGACCAACAGACACTCCTAAAGTCTCATAAATTTTATGAGGTTGTAAAAGTATGTACACCTTATTAAATGTTATTTTTCTCCAAGAAAACTACCAATTATTTTGATGAACCTACCACTTTTTAGTTATAAACAATTACTTAAGACTTATTAGGACACATGGGATGTGGCATCACCTTTTTACACCTTCATATTTCCCAATGATGTCATATAAGTCATTTAATGCTCTATTTTGACCCCTAAAATGACTTAAAAAGACATAAATATTGAGAATGACCAAGACCAAGGATAATGTGACATGTAATGACATAAAATGACCTATGATACACCTTATAACATAATATTAGACCCCTAAAACATCTAAATATCAAGTTTTAATCTATTGGGGTCCCATTTTGACCTACAAGATCAAATTTGGTCAACAAATTGGTGACTCATAGGGGTAGTATGCCTACTATACTAAAGATCAGTAGCCTTATCAGTCTATTAAGATTAGGGAATCATCTAAAGTCTGAAACACAACAAGATTACTTTGACTATTGACAATAATATTTGATCAAGATAAGACCAATTGACTACCTCAACCACACAAAACAAAACACACATGTAAAACAAAACACACACACACACATGTGCTCAAAGAACTTAGGAAAAATAGAAAGCAAACAAATATGCACAACTAGAAACTAAACATACTTCCTTTCTAGGATCAAAAGGAAATTTCCTTGCATATCTTTCTTCATGAGATGAATTATAGTGTCAAGTATGTTGCTCTTTGTTTTGGATGCTTAGTAGATCAGACCTATTTCTTGGATTTTCACTTGCTATGGTCTCAAGTAGACCATCCTAAAATTGGTCTCTAATGTAAATTTATTCCTCTTGGCCTTGTACACATACCTCATATTGCTTCCCACTTTTCATCTCATGATCAACTTGCATATTCTTTGTAGACATGATTTCAAGAGGAGTAGTTTCTTATTCTTTAGAATATTTAGGACAATAGAAGCTTTTTTTGACCTTTAAAGGCTAATGTAAACTTTTCTCTTGCTCATCTATGACATTTTGAAAATTTTCATCTTTATTATCATCATCACTTACAATCAGATCTAAGGAAGTTTTAGACACCTTGAAAGACTCAAACTCATTAAAAATGCTTACAAACTACTACCATAAGTCCTCATCTTCTCTTTGATCAAAATTATGAATAGTAATAGCAAGAGAATCTCTTTCATCCTCTTCTTTAGAATCTAAAAGACTTCATCAAATATTTATTATTTGACACAAGGAAAGAATTATTCATTATCAACACAATAAAAAGACTCAACACAAGGACTCACCTCTTCTTCAACATTTAAGACCTCTTGAGGTCTCTCAAGTTGTATCTCAACCATCATAACTTGACTATCCTTCTCAAGGACTGCAAGATCCTTAATTTCTTTCTCCTTCTTGGTGATGCCAAGACTAGGCATCTTGTAATCATGTGACTTAAACCAATGAGGCTGCCAAGGAGCTATATTTTATTTAAGTAAGAGTTATAAATTATTCTAGACCAAATTATCTTATTTATGTTCCCATACCATAGGTTTATCCAGGTAAAGGTTGATAGAGTGAGGACAAGATGAACTAGTTGGTGGAGGTGGAACATAGGACTCAAAATCAGATTGAGAATGAATTCTAGGGGATTCTTTTGGGAGTTCTTGAGGAAGGAGAGGCAGATCTTGGGCTAAAATAGCTTAGTTTTATTTCTTACATTTGATAATCACTTTATTTACATCTGATTTAGATTAAACACTCTCTTTAGTAAGGTTATATGGGGTGTGTTTAGGCATAGGATCTTCTTTTGGCTCTAAACCTTCCATCACACCATGACTCAACAATTTCATTCTTAACTCTAATTCTTCAATTTTCTTGGCTAGGTTCTCTTGGAAAAGTCTTTCTTGAAGTTGATAGGAATAATAATGCAGATAAGTAGTATAAGAGGGATGACATGGAAGACAAGGAATCTTTTGAGTAAGGGTGGGAAGGGCTTGCATATGATCAAGCTCTTTTTCAACTTCACACTCTTTATCTAGGCTTTTATCCTTTTTATTTTCCATGATTCCACTACCTTATTCTAGCTTAGGATGATAGTATTAGGATTATATTCTTGAGAAAGTGATGTAATTTGAGTATTGGATGAAGTGTTTAAGAAAATTTGGATCTCTTTAGGCTTGAATTCTCCACCTTGTCTCTAACTTGGGATTTCATATCTAAAATTCTCTTCATGAAGTAGGGATGTAATGGGAGAGGGAAATGAGGGCTTATATTACACCTAATTTTTTGATGAGATGGATTGATTCATCTAATTATTAGCCAAATCAATCTGCCTATCAAGATTTGCTTCAAAAATAAGGTTTGTCTTTCTAACTCTCTCTCCTAACTAATTGGGAAAAAGATAACTTTGACAAGCTTGACTGGGTTCATGAGTAGGAATCATGTAAGGCTAATAGAAATATTGGGGAGGTGATATGAGGGATAATAGACTTGGTGAGGTTATTATTCATAATTTCTTAGATTATATTATAAGGAGGAAACCATGCCACCCATATCTAACATCTCACTTATGAGCCTTTGCCAATTTGCTCTCTCAATAAGGGCCCACTCTCTTTTAACTACCTCTAATGCATCTCTCATATTGTGAATGAGATGAATAGAAAAATCTTGAACATGTCCCCTTAGTGTGTTAAGATATATCATGTACCTCTCACATCCCAAGATATTTTTCTTAAAGGTTGAAATGGAATGATTTGAAAAGTGACTAGGTTGACTAGGAGGAGCAAGATATTGAGGATGATAATTGTAGGGCTGATACAACTCATAACAAGGCTGATAAGGATCATGTTGGAGTTGATAGGGATCATGAAAATGATGATAATAACCATAAAAAGGATGATGGGGAATTCCATAAGCTTGGAATACCTCACCAACTTGTGTAAAACAATACTCAACACCAAAATTAGCCATGAAACATCATTGGGAAGCAAGAATATAAATAAAAGTTACCAAAAATATTCAAAAGGAAAACCAAGGTTGCTTAACCAGCTGATGTAACTTTGGAGTCACCATTTATGCTTGGATATATGCCTCCAAAGGTTGATGTGTTGAAAGACAATACCGAAAATCATTCAACTTCTTGGATTAATTATTTTACTAGGCAATCCAAAAACTATTATCACTTGGATTTTCACCCTTTGAGAATGTCTCTCAGATATCCTCATCCAAGTGGCACAATTAAAACACCTCTAAGCTATGGTTAGCCTAAGACTGAGGTGAATTTATAAATAGGGATATCCCCCTTGATGTACCACTTGTAGATCACTACTACACTTATGCTTGTAAGGGAAAAGGGAGATGAAAATGAAATTAACCTATCCTAAAGGTTTTGATATGCCAAATTTATTGATGACTAATAAGCAGCTACATGTCACACATGAGACCAAGGGACTAACTAAACATACACTTCTCTAATCTAAATCTTCTCAATTAAGTATTTCACTATGAGGTTGTGATGAATTGTTTAGGATAGGAGGACTAGATAAGAGGCCTCTAATTACACTATTGAATAGGCTAAATCACTCAACCTTGACACTTCATAAAATACTTCACATAACCTACAAGAAGAATCTACAAATAAGTAAGACAATGAGACAATAATGCTAAGGAAAACATATTCATCACAAAAGAAAGATAAATCATTGAAGTGAACACACTATGAATAGTCATGGAATAGGTAAAAAATATTAGTATTTATTGATCCATGGTATGAAAATGAGTAGGGATTCAACATACTCAGGTGGAGCCTCTTTATAATAGCTAATGGCTAGTTCTTATAGAACTTGAGAGAGAGAATAGAATAAATAAGTCCAAAGGTCACAAGGATACGTGTCAAGCTAAGATAAAGAGTTAAATGTATATAAGAAGAGAGTTTGAAATTGATCATGAAAATTTGGGAAGCATAAGTGCCACCCTAAGTTATGAAACTCTTGAAATGTGGCTTGAAATTCATTTTACTAGCTCAAAAAAATGCCTTCATTATTCACCCATATTTCAACATCAAAAAAATGACTATGGATATTTATCATGATTGGAATGAAAGGGAAGGGTTTTAGACATACTTTTCCATGCATTGGCTACATTCCTAATCACCTAGAATATTTTGGAGGTGAGCCATCACTGCCTAGAGTCAAATAAACTCCTCTTTCATACACCTTACACACTTGGATTCCAAAAGGAATTATGTTTCCATGAAAATTCATAAAATTAATTATATTACACTTTTAAATATCTTAAATGGCCTTAGAGGCATCAAGCACACATTAAAATTAGTTTACTTGAATCTTTTCACCCTTCTCACTACCATGTTCACTATGCTAGTTTAGACTAGCTAAGATGAAAAATCTAGTAGGAACACTTAGGAGATTTTACAAGGAATTAAATAGACATAGGGAGTTATATTAATTTTCAATATTCCTTCCAAAGTTTATATAATATCTTGAAACCTCTTAGAACTTGTATAATGCACAAAATAGTCAAAAAGAGAAATTATGTACCCTAACTATATAGATAAGAAACACCTAAAGTGGATGGGAAGGTTAATTGGAGAGCATCCTATAGGTTTCAATAATTTTAATTCCTATTCCATCTTATCTAGATAGCACTCCAATAGTGTTTTCTCCATCAGGTCTAGAACTAGGGTTTGTGAGGGTTTTGAGTCACTTCTGCTCTTAAGGTTCAATCATGAAGATGCGACATTAGAATCACAAACCAATTCCATAATAATTCAGCTCAAGACCCTTGTTAAAATATCAAAGCATATTATATCTCCATGCATTTTGTTTAAGGATATGTGACTCAACTAAATTTTCTATATCAAGCTCTTCTCTCCATTTCTAGTAGGCATGATTGTCTTAAAGCTCAAAATGAAATATTGATGGATTCCCATACATATAAATAGTTTATATACCTATATTTTTCACCCATATATAAATTATCCAATCCATTATAATTTTTACCCCATACTATAAGTGAAAGTGGTTCTCCACTTGGCTTTAGGCCTAAACTATGCTTGACATGCCTACTTGCATACTTGAGGGTTTATAACACCCTATTGTGTTTCATCCTCATTATAAAGGTTACTAATTTTTTTTAAGATTTATTCCATCTTAATAAATCTCTCTATAGTTTCAAAACAACTCTTGGCTCATCCTTTATCTCCCATCTTAAGGTCTACAGGATTTATGCTCAAAGGGAGTGCCCTCTATCTGAGACAAAATAAAGGGATCTTACCTTATTTACCCAGAAAAACCAAGTATTAGGAGAGTATTATCCAAGTAATATAATATGCCTTATACAAGTTTTGAGCTCTTGGTTAGGTCATATAACCTACAAACTTTTCAAAAAACTAAGACAAACTATAGAGTAATTGACTATCTATAGGGGTTGGGAGATAGGCTACATGATGCTTGTTTATAGACTCTTTCTATGTTATATGTCAATCATGATAGTTCCATGAGACTAATATTATAATTATTGATATTTTATCATCTTTAATCATCAATCTATCCCTCCATATACTCCTCATATTCCTACCTAGTTTAGACTATATGCATAAACTCCTGACTATATTGACTTCAATGTAATACACCTGTAGATTACCTTTCATGGATTGGAATCTAAAAACATTGAATGATCCTATTTGAGACCTTAAAATATAATCTCACAGTGATTTGAAATTATACTCACCTTACTTATCCTATAACATAACCTAGACAATGTGTTTTAGCTCGTTGTATGCTTACTTAGTTGTAAGTGAGCATTTTCTTATGAAGGGACACCTGTAGGTGTGAGTTGGACTCAACACCATATTCCTCAATTATTATTGGCACATATTTGAGAAAAAAAAATCTCTTTAACTATTTATAACCATTAACACATGTTATTATAGTCTATTTTTCCAATTTTAGGTGAAAAAGACTCTTTCGGCTCAAACTTGTAGATGATCACTTCCTGAGTTTAGTGCATAAATGGGCAAATTTAGGACCTCCAACCTATTTTTTACCTCCATATTTTTCATATTTATTGTCCTATATAGATATTAATATCTTAGTCATCAATATTACTCAAATACTTTAGTATCCCTATTTAAAAATATCAACAAAACATCAAGGAACTCTATTTTGTACTTTTGGGGATTTGATCCTTGAATTTCATAGTCATTACTTATAAAAGGTTCCCACTTCTATTTACCAACCTAGCTTTTAAATTAGGTCTAAAATTAATTTTTATTCACACTAGGACCTCACACACACACACACACACACACACACACACACACACACACACACACACACACACACACACACACACACACACACACACACACACATCACTTTCTCCATCCTTCATAAAAGTACTCTCAGTCCTCTGTTAAGGCACATATAGGTGGTTATTCTCATACATAGGCAGTGGGTGTAAGTAAACAATGTGTGTTGTTTTGACCATTTGATCACTATTAGTCCAATTTTAAACTCTTAAACTATGTGATTTAAACATTTAGGGTATAAAAACCATTCAATAATGTTTTTTTTCCCATATTTCATCTTCTTATAAGGTATTTTTAAGTGAATATAATGGTAGGAGACTATGAATTTAGGCATTGAAGAGTAATATAGGCAATGTATAATAAATATATTCTTGGGATTCACTCTATACTTTTACCAAGTGATCAAAGCCACTATTACCACTCCAAAATACTTTAAGCACCTATCATAGACCCCATTCCACTATGATATCATTCTAAGAGGCTCCTGAAAATGTACTTTTTGGTTGTATATAGGCAATAAACATGGAATGTTCCATATACTCAAAAAATATGCCTTCCATGTCAATTTATTACTCCTCATGGTGTTTAAATGAGACATTAGTATTATTAATATCTTAAATCAATATTTCATACCTCATTTTCAATGTCAAACTCTTCTTTCATGGCACCTAGTTGATTGTGTATGATAGTCATAGGCAGACTAGATGTATAGTGTTTTTGACTTAACCCTCATGGATAATTTATTAGGGAATGAGTCTAAAATTTAATTTAAATAACATTTGAAACATGAATATAAACCATCACCAGCCTTTAACATAATTACCAAGACATGAATATGTTGTAAGTAGTGAAAACATGTCTACTACATAGAATGGGCCAATCTATAAACCTGAGGTGATTGGATCTTCAAATAAACTCCAATATTGAAAAAAAGGATGTGTAATATTTGAGATGAGAGTATAATACCTATGGAATAAATTATATCAATTGGATTATATGGACTTTTTCAAACCAAGGAAAAATTTATAGGGCACACAAATTAGCAAGTAAATTAGATAGCCTAACTTTTCAGGAATGGTTCATAAAGCACAAGTCACCATTAATTTGAAAAAAAACATAAAATGAAATTTTAATAAGTGTATAATACATCCCCAAGATATTTTTTCCTAAAACCTCTCTTATTGACTATATAAAGTACAAACCTAAGGTCCATTCTTGCTTGCCAAGCCTAGTGGAAGATGATAGAAATAATTTTATTCATTTCTTGGAACTTATAATCAAATTTATCACTATAATAAGTTTTTATAAGAATAAGGGAGAGTATTTAATTGTCTTCATATTTAAGAGTTTTTACAGGTCCATTCTTGCTTGCCAAGCCTAGTGGAAGATGAGAGAAATAATTTTATTCATTTCTTGGAACTTATAATCAAATTTATCACTATAATAAGTTTTTATAAGAATAAGGGAGAGTATTTAATTGTCTTCATATTTAAGAGTTTTTACAAGTTCATATACCTCATTAAATGCTCATTTTTTCTAAGAAAACTACCCATTATTTTAAATAACCTACCACTTTTTAGTTATAAATAGTTAATTAATACTTATTAAGACAAATTATATGTTATATCACCTTTTAACACCACCACATTTCCCAAATAGTTCTTACAAGTCATTTAATGCTCTATTTTGACCCCCAAATGACTCAAAAAAACATAAATATTGAGAATAACCAAGACCGAGGATAATGTGACATGTAATGACATAAAATTATCTATGATAGACCTTATGACATAATATTATACCCCTAAAACACCTAAAGATAATTTTTTTACATATAGGGGTCCCAATTTGACCTGTAGGGTCAAATTTGGTCAACAAATATTATGACCAAGTTAATGCATGAGTTACAAAAGTAAAATCAATCTCTAAATTAAATATCACTTTATTTCAAAATTATGTTTTATATACATATAATCCACGTTATGTTAGTGTGAACCACGTGTTTTCATCTTTGCATACTAATTTTGTGCCTAAAAAAACAATATTGGAAGCCAAAAATAAAGTCATCTAAAGACAATGATTTTATAAGTGAACAAAATCCTACTAAGAGGTCAAGTGATATTCGAAGGGAGAAGCTTATAAATAATGTGATCAGATTGCCTCTTATACATCCTATACAAAAATGTAATATTACTGTGCATATCATATAATGCATGGTCACCATAGAAATTTTTATTTTTCATTGAAAATAAAGATACAAATGATAAATTATCCCAAAGCAACGATGTCCAATGAACAAAAGTGGGTACCAAAAGAGCCTAAAACACAAAATGAGGAATATTTACCAAATCCACCTCAAGATCCAAATGATACATCATTAAATATGGATGAGCCTTCACATAATATGAAAGTTTCCAATGTTCCAAATTCACCCAAAGACATACCAAATATTCTAAAGAATGATCCAGAGCAAGAAATTTGTAAAGAACAATCCCAAATGATAATGTTATAGAATGATAAAAATGCACATTTTTATAATGATCAATATAATATGTGTAATGTTTTCCCAATTTATATCCCATAGATTTCTAATTATCAAAATAAACAAGAAACATCCATTTCCAAGAAAGAAGCTCCAACCTATGGTGTACTTGGTTTTTCATACACATATACTTAAATTATTAAAAAAATTATTTATAAACCATTTATTCAATATAAACCAAAGGTTTTTAATGTAACCTTTAATATTTTTTTACTGTAGCACCACATTCTAGCCATAACTAGCTTTCAACCAAACTTTAGATTGATTTCTAGGCATAGAAATAACTGAATATCCCCATTTCATCCATGCATCATACATTAGTGCTCATAATCATGTTGAGGCATCACTATTTGGAGTATTTTTTTTAAAATAGTAACCTCTCAAGGATTCATCTCCAATCAATTTGTAACCTATAAATTTGACAAATTGGCCTTTGGACCCATTAAGTAGGGCTCTTAAACAATTCCTAAAGTGAAAAAATTCTAAGCAAAATGAATTAACTAAGCAAATAAAATTAAATACTTAAGTGTAATCTCCATGTGCAACTAGTGAAAAATATTTTTTTTAAATAAAATTTCAATAAAAATGAGGTCATGATGATGTCATCATCCTCAAAGTTAAGGAATTGAAAATATCGTCCTTAAAACCATAAATTTAGAAATGGAGAGCCATGCTTAATAAAAGGATATATATCTCACATATTAATTATATGTCCCTGCTTCACTCAACTAGGGTTATTTTAAACTCAACC
Organism: Torreya grandis; assembly: GCA_037957365.1. NCBI lineage: Eukaryota > Viridiplantae > Streptophyta > Pinopsida > Cupressales > Taxaceae > Torreya > Torreya grandis. The sequence continues at coordinate 1,268,290 of JARHVA010002811.1, forward strand.
ACAGTTAAATATGATCTAACTACACTTGGGTTAAATTTAGATTGGAAGGATATAAATAAAAAGATTCACCCATTGTTTAAACAATCTCTCAATAAAAATTTATAATGTTCATTTGTTGAGAGACAGATTATTTTGTGTAATGTTATGATGATAAAATAACTTCAAGGAGCCCTTTGGTATACTAATATTATTCATATTTAATAATCCAAGCCAAATACAAGCCCAACATTACCAAGGTGACAAGGAGAGGTGGTGAAAGGATATCCATTGCCAAATAATCCTTGATCACACAATTGATCACATAAATTCATTCCCAACATACAACTCTTGATCTCGTGGAAGGTAAAAGTATTTTTTTTGTCTTCATTTGTGATGTTGAATCATCTAGACACTTAAGAAAATTATAGTGATGAAGAATTTGATACATACTAGGAGGTCCATTATAGGTCCTAATGGTCTTAGGAAGCCATGAGATGATTTAGAATGTGTGTTGGGGTTTTTCCCTCCAAAATTATAATTTAAAATTTCAAATTGTAAAACCCAAGAATTAAAGGGTCATATGAGTCTAATGATATGTAAAAGGGATAGGTAAGTTATGAGGTAGTCTTAAAATATCATATGTAGTGACTAAATGTAAGTGTCATGTCATTAGAAAGGTGGCGGAAGAGTTTTGGTGATAGCCATCCAAATCTAATGTAGATGTATGAAAATAGGAGTTAATACATGAGATAATAAGTAGAAAGAGATGTATGAAAGAGGAGGAGATAATGTAATAAAAATAGAGGAGATTAGGAGTACGGAGAGAGAGAGAGATCTCTGAGATGAGAGGGAAGGAGCTAAGGAAAGAATAATTTACACTCTCCAAGAAGAATGGTAGAGTCCAAGAATGGACTGCATATGTAAATATTGATGGTGCATGTTAATAAAGAAGAGTTGTTTGTGTATGTTTACTCTCCCATGTAAGGTATATGTATTTTTCTTGGTTATATTTTTCCTTGAAAAGGATATTTAATAATATATATATATATATATATATATATATATATATATATATATATATATATATATATATATATATATATATAGAACACTCTTTGTGTTATTATAGGTATTAGTCAAATAATGCAGGGTGATAGTTCAAAAATAAAGTGAGGTTGTAGTCAAAAAGAAGAAACTTGAATTGAATGGAAGTTTGTTGATATATGAAAATAGTATATAAACTATTAAAACCCTTAGGATGGTATTTTTTGGTGTTAAAAGTAAGATAACTCAAGAAATAATTCTCTCATCCTAAAAATCTTATTGTATGTCTGAGATAGTCAAGAAAATGACTAGTTTTGATGGCTTTAGAGGATGATAAATGCAATAATAAACATTTTATGATTGTATTAAATTTATATGTTCATCAATAAATTCATCATGGTGTCATTCATTTCATACTAATGTGAGAAATCAAAGGAAAAGAGAACTCGGTCCCTTGGAATTTTGTGTGCATGTCACAGTTGACATATTAGGGAAGTAAGGTGTTTTAGATCATCTGAAGAGATTTAAGGTCTTAAATTAGGAATGAATATTGTAATTTAGTTTATATGATATTTTTAATACCTAATCCTAATGTTAAATGTAAAAATTAGATTAGAATCATAAAGATTTCATGACTCTGCGTGTACCCTGTCTTGACATAAATAGTCATATTAACAAGGAGAGGTAAGACCCTTTCATATCCAAGAAATGAATGATAATGATTAATATAGAATTATTATTTTATGTACAGGTGAATTTAATATTTTTATAGGTCTATAGATAGACTAAAAAGATAAATAATTGATTTAAACTTCATTCTATGGTCTTAGTCTGATAGTTTAGACACAAAATTTTACATATTCACATGTGGGGAGTGATACAATGAATGTTAAAACAAAATAATGGTTATAAATGGTAAATATAGGTAAAAAATAGGTTTTCCATGTGTCATAATGGATGAAATGGGTTTTTAAGCTAATTGAGGCTATTTAGCTACCTCTCAGCCTGTACAGGTCTACATAATAGCCTAACTAGGGTTTTAAAATGGAAACCCTAATAGCTTTGGTTCTAACCATGGTAAATTGATCAAAATTTATAAACATATGTATTTTACCATGAGGAAGAGGATTTAATGGGTTGTGACTTGGTATAGTATTATCTAGTGCAAATTTGAAGTCTAAGCAAGTGAAAGGACTATGAGGCCTGATTGGCAAGGTGAATACAAAGGAAAGGGTGTTTTGATAGAGAATGAGATTATGTAACTTTAGATAAAGCTATAAAAAAATAAATTTAGTTAAAAATGTCTCTTAGTTTTCTTATATGAATTTTATCTATTCCATATCATTGGGATTTGTTCAAGGACAATACTACAAGGAGTTAAACTTGGTTGAGAGTTTGAGGTGTGTAAGTGGATATTAAGAATGAGTAAAATGTTCAAAATGGGTTGAGGAAATTAAATTTTGTCTAGGAGAGGTTATCCATCATGGAATATTTCATTCATGGGAGTTAAATCATGATTTTAGTTATTTAAGCCTTGAGGAGATATTAACCTATGAAAGCTAGTGAGTGAATGAAGTTAGAAGGAGTTAGATTGGTGGATTAACAAAGACAAGTGGATAAGTGTGAGGATTAGGAAGAGTCTAAGGACATTTAGAAAGGGTTAAAATGTGCTTAGAGAATATGGTCATGTATGAGGAGGCTATCAATCCTAGTGACTAGATAAAGACTATTGAAGAGCGAAGATCAAGGACATAACAAGATGCCTACAAATTTGGAGATCAGAGATCAAATTCAGAGCCAATAATGGGAAGATGAGGTTGTTATCATAATCCTTTGTATAATTTTTGGTATCATAGTAAGGTAAGATCTTGGTTTAATTTATGTTTTGAGTTGTTAAAGATTGTTGATTTGAGATTGGTAAAGAATTTTATAAAGATTGCATGAAGTGTAATTGTAGAGGTATTATGAGACAATAGTTTGATGCGGGTATGACCTATTGAGATCAACATATATAAATAAAATATTAGTAAAGAAATAAGTTAAAATACCTAAGTATAATTTGAAGGACTTGAGACTAGTCGAAAGAGATCTAGATAAGATACAGTGGAAAGAGCATTGAATATTAAGAGAGAGGAGAGGAATACTCCAAGTGAGAGTCAAAAGAGATAAGATAAGTCCTAGACAAAGGAATAATGAAAGATAAGGAAACCCAATAGAGGTCCAAGAAGTGTAAGTAGGTAAGCTTGGTAAATTATAGGTCTAAGTGAGTCCTACAAAGTGAAGAAAAAAAGAGAAGATAGATGTAAAAAAATAAGTGAAAGAGATAAGAAGAGTGTTGGGGAAAAATTTTAAGAAGATAGAGCTCATGGTGAAGTTCATTAAGGATCAAGAAAGCCAATGGTTTGGCTGTAATGTGAGAAAGAGAGTAAAGTGTTGGGGATCAACCAACAAACTTGATTACTATTTGTAAGCAACTAAACATAGAATTAAACCAGAATGATAAGTAACTAGAATCAGAAATAGCAAAGAATAAGAGATACAAGAAACCACCCTAAAAACTTGTATTAAACTCTTCCAAAAGGAAATACAATGAAGAAAATCACACTTTCTTCTCACACCTCTTAGATGTACAGATCTCTTTCCCTCAAGAGTTCTCTCTCTCAATTACAATCAATTCCAATAACCTAGATTGATACACATATACAAAATGTATTCTAATTCTACAATAAGCTATGAAGATTTATCCCTATATATAGAATTAGGGATCATGAGCTATGCATTAACAACCATTAGATACACCTCCTAATCTAGGGCTTAAAACAATCCTACCAAAAATAAAAACTCAGACTCAATACCAACAGTTAATCTAATCATGCAAACAATCTGTTCATCCATGAAAATAGACTTTTTGGATGCAAAGGTGACCAACATTGGTCCCTACCTGTCTGCACATGACCGACATTAGCTGATCTATAACCAATGTCGACAGCTCCCAGTTGACCCCTGACCGATGTCGGTTGCTCCTGACCGATGTCGGTGACTGTGAAACTCTAGCAACCTACAATTTACTCATTTGGTGAAGCTTTTAACTCCACAACTCAATAATCTCCCACTTGGAGATAAACAGTTGCACCAATACCTATACAGAAACATCTTTTAGCTTCTCCATCTTCAAACTCAATCTTGAAGACCAACAAAAGTTGAATGAAGATTCAACTTCTCCTTTGTTATCGACTTGGTTCACATATCAACATGGTTATTATCTATATGGATATTTTCCAGCTTCAACTCACCATCCTCCAATACCTATCTAATGAAGTGGTACCTAAGCTGTATATGTTTGGTTTTTGAGTGAAAGGCTGAATTCTTAGCCAAATAAATTGCACTCTGACTATCACTATATAATCTACAACTTTCTTGCTCCTTTCCTAGCTCTTCCATGAACCATGTCATCCATATCATCTCTTTGCTAACCTCTGTGACTGCAATATATTCTGCCTCTATAGTAGACAAGGCAACAACCTTTTGCAACTTTGAAATCCAGCTAACCGCCATTCCACCAATAGTGAAAACATAACCTGTGGTGCTCCTTCTGCCATCCAAGTCACCTACCATATCTGAATCTACATAACCATGTAGAGAAGTGTTTGACCTACCATAGCATAAATGCCTACTGTTGGTCCCTCTCAGATATCTGAGAATCCACTAAACTGCTTTCTAGTGTTTCTTCCCTGGATTGGCCATATACTTACTGACAACTCCCACTGCTTGGGCAATATCCGGTCTAGTACATACCATTACATACATTAAGCTCCCAATTGCGGAAGCATATGGAACTTTCCTCATGTACTCTACCTCATCATGTGAATTAGGACACTGTTCTTTACTCAACTTGAAGTGTCTAGCCATAGGTGTGCTTACCAGTTTTGCATCCTGCATATCGAACTATTTCAACACCTTGTTCACATAATCCTCTTGAGACAAAATCAACCTGTGATTTTTCCTATCTCTCTTAATACTAATGCCAAGGATTTTCTTTGTTGCTCCCAAATCATTCATGGCAAATGTGTGAGCTAATTTCACCTTAAGCTCAGAAATATCCTGCATGTGTGAACCTGCACCAAGCATATCATCTACATACAGCAATAGAATAATATATCACCATTATCTAATCTCTTAAAATAAACACAATGGTCAGATTGACATCTACTGAAGCCATGTTCAGTCATAAACCTATCAAATTTCAAATACCATTGTCTAGGAGCTTGCTTGAGACCATACAAGCTTTTCTTCAATCTGCACACAAGTTTCTCCTTACCTTTGACCTCAAACCCTTCTAACTGATCCATATATATTTCTTCATCTAAATCTCCATAAATAAATGCTATCCTAACATCAAGCTACTCAAGATGCAAATCCTCAATAGCAACTAAAGACAATACAGTCCGTATAGAAGTCATTTTAACTACAAGAGAAAAAATCTCACCAAAATCAATACCTAGTTTCTATGCAAATCCTTTCACTACCAATCTGGCCTTATATCTCATCTATCCATTCTCTCCTTCCTTTAATCTGTATATCTATCTATTTTTTAGTGTTCTCTTTCCCACTGGAAACTCAACCAAATCCCATGTTTAGTTCTCTTTCAAGGAATTAATTTCCTCATTCATGCCTAGCTCCCACTGATTCTTGGATTCCACCTATATTGCTTCATCAAAACTCTCTGGTTCTCCACCATCAGTGAGCAATAAATAAAATAATGAAGGGGAATATCGAATTGGAGGTTTACTTACCATTTTTGACCTCCTGATGGGCATCTGAGACTCATTCACAACATGTTGTCCACTCAAATTCTCTGACAGTGACTGGCCTCAGTCACATCCAAGCTTGTAACTGACCAACGTCAGTTCCACATGACTGATTTCGGTTCCTATCTAACTGATGTCGATCACTATCTGACTGACATCGGTTCCTGTATTGCCGATGTTGGTTCCTGCCTGACTGACATCAGTCTCTGTGTTTTCCTATCTGTGATTATTCTTTCCTGTGAGCTCATTTTGGACCATCACCTCGTCCAAATCAACATTGCTCTACTCAGATTGATTCAGCTTCTTAAGCTGATCACTACACATCACTTTTTCATTGAAAACAACATCATGACTCCTAATTATTTTGTTAGTTCTTAGATTCCAAAATCAGAATTTGAAATCTCCAGAGCCATAACCAATAAATGTGCACCTCATAGAATTAGCATCCAGCTTCTTTCTATTTTCCTTATCAATGTGCACAAAAGCTTCAGAACCAAAAACTTTGAGAAATGAAAGATTTACCTTTTTACCTATCCATGCCTCTTCTAGAATTCCACCATCCAGAGCTATAGAGGGTCCTCTGTTAATAAGGTAAACTACAGTATCCACAGCTTCTACCCAAAACTGTAAGGGCAAACCAGCATGTAACCTCATACATCGTGCACACTCTAATATTATTTTGTTCATCCTTTCAACAACTCCATTTTGCTAAGGTTTCCTTGGAACTATTCTTTGCCTACGTATTCCATTCATATAACAATACCAATTGAACTTATAGCTGCAAAACTCACCATCATTGTCAGATCTAAGGCACTTCAATCTCCTACCTATTTCATTCTCAACTAAAGCTTTCCAAATCTTAAAAGTGTCAAAAACATCAAATTTCTTCTTTATGCAATAAACCCATACCTTTCTTGTAGCATCATCAATGAAAGAAACATAGTACTGTGATCCTCCAATAGAAGCAACCTGAGCTGGTCCCCACACATCTGTGTGAACAAGCTCCAACTTGTGCTTCTTCTTTGTTGACCCAGTCTTGAGAAAACTCACTCTCTTTTATTTCCCAAAAATACAGTGCTCACAGAAATCTAGATCTATGATTTTCAAATCTAAAAGCTTACCTTTTGACTTAAGAATAGTCATTCCCTTCTCAATCATGTGGCCAAGCCTCTGGTGCCACAACTTTGCATCTACATCTGAAGTAGATAATACAAAAGGAGAATTATCAGTAATACAATTACATAAATAGAGAGTACCTACTCTCTTACCTCTAGCCAATACAAGTGCACCCTTGGTAACCTTCCAAGATTCAGCTATGAGAGTTACTGTGCAACCCTCATCCCCCAACTTTCCTGTAAAAATCAGATTCCTCTTCAGGATGGGAACATGCATGACATCTCTCAACACCCATGTGTTGCCATTCTGCATTTTTAGCTGCACTTTTCCTTTGCCAACAATTTTACAAGGCTCATCATCCCCTAAATAAACTATTCCAAAATCTTCATGGACATAGTCACTGAAATATTCTCTATTTGGGGTTGCATGGAAAGAGGCACCAGAATCTAAAACCTAAGATTCTATATTATTATGCAAAGAGAATAAAAGAGCATCTTGTGCAACAATACCTGTAATTTATGCTTCTTCTTTACCTTCATGATGATTATCTTCTTTAGGTTTTGACCAGCAATCTTTGCTTACATGCCCTATCTTTCCACAATTCTAGCAGGTTATCTTCCTGCCATTTCTGGATTCGGATCTACCTCTCATCTTTGACTTAGACCTTGATCTCCTATGCTTTCTCTTCTCTTTTTTCCTTCCCCTGCTTTCAAAACTTAAAGCATTTCCTGATGTTTCCTCTGTGCTTTTCCTGTGAATTTCTTCATTCAAGATTACACTAACAACATCATCTATTTTTAAAATATTTGAAGCAGATGTAGTATTACTAACTACCATTACCAAGCTATGCTAGCTTTTAGGTAAAGAGCATAAGATTAATAGAGCTTTAATTTCATCACCAAAAACTATTTTGACTGAATTTAATTGATTTAAAATTCCATAGAAATCATTTAGATGATTAGATACAGATCCACCTTCTTGCATTTGCAAATTAAATAACTGCTTCATAAGATATACCTTATTTGAAGCTGAGGGTTTTTCATATAAATTTGCTAAAGTAGTCATTAACTCTACCATTGACTTTGCCTATGATAAATTAGATATCATAGTAGATGCCAGACTCAATATTATAGATCCAAGAGCCTTTCTATCAAGAACTTCCCATTCTTCATCTTCCATGTCTATGGGCTTCTTTGAAACCCCACCTAATGGTAAGTATAGATCTTTCTGATATAGACAATCTTCTATCTGCATTCTCTATAATTGGTAATTCTTGCCATTAAACTTCTCCATACTAAGTTTACTTTCTTTTACCATTGCTTCTCCCACTCAAACAGAAACCCCTGTGAGTGACCTGTAATCAAAAAACACTAACTAGATCTGAAACACCTGTTAGTCAACCTAAGCTCTAATACCACTTGTTGGGGATCAACCAACAAACTTGATTACTATGTGTAAGCAACTAAACATGGAATTAAACCAGAATGATAAGTAACTAGAATCAAAAACAACAAAGAATAAGAGATATAAGAAACCACCTTGAAAAATTATATTAAACTCTTCCAGAAGGAAATACAATGAATAAAATCACACTTTCTTCTCACACCTCTCAGATGTATAGATCTCTTTCCCTCAAGAGTTCTCTCTCTCAGTTACAATCAATTCTAATAACCTAGATTGATACACATATACAAAATGTATTCTACTTCTACAATAAGCTATGAAGATCTATCCCTATATATAGAATTAGGGATCATGAGCTATGCATTAACAACCATTAGATACACCTCCTAATCTAAGGCTTAAAATAGTCCTACCAAAAATAGAAACTCGAACTCAATACCAACAGTTAATATAATCATGCAAACAATCTGTTCATCCATGAAAATAGACTTTTTAGATGCACGAGTGACCGACATTGGTCCCTACCTGTCTGCACATGACCGACATCGACTGATCTATAACCAATGTCGATAGCTCCCAGTCGACCCCTGACCGACGTCGATCACTCTTGACCAATGTTGGTGACTGTGTAACTCCAGCAACCTGCAATTTACTCATTTGGTGAAGCTTTTAGCTCCACAACTCAACATAAAGTGTCCAATAGAGATAATTATTAGAGATAAAAGACATAAGATGAAATCCTTGAGGAAAGAGAAGAACAAAGAGAACATATCCCATAGAGGCATGAATTATTAATAGTTTCCAAGAGAGAAACATGAAAGATAAGTTGAGAAAAAAATTATCATTGAGGAAAACATGGAGAGAGAAGTGCCAAGAGAATCACTTAAGGGAGAAGACAAGAAAAAGAGGAGAATATCTAAGAAAGAAGGATTCATATAGACTTCTTGGTCTCTTATTTTATATTCTAACATTGCATTTAAATTTGTGTATGAAGTTGTAAATCAATTTTCAAGGAATGTAAATAATAATACCTTAAGTATTATGAGAAATGGGTCAAGTGAAGCACCCATAAAGATGAATCAAGATTATAATGGAAGAAGATAGGTTATACAAGACAACATGATAAAGATTGAATATTCTCATCGTGCTAAGGATGAGATAGAAGAACAGTTCCATGATGTTTTGATAAGTATTTCAGCTGAATCAAGAAAGGAAGTTCACAAATAAGAAATTATTGCAAACCATGAATACGTGAGAGAAGAAATAACCATGTTGTAGTCCTTCAATGAGGTAAATGAATGCTTAAGAATTGAATTTTATTGTGCATATGAGAAGAAAGATGCTAATATATAGGTTGTTAAAGTGAAGATCAAATTATATCCTTAAATTATAATACATGAACATGGATATGTAGTGCCGAAGCAGCTCAAGGAATTAGTTTATGAGATGAAGAAGGTAAACCTCAAGCAAGAGTTCATTCAAGCCAAGAATTCAGGTGGAAGACAAGAGAAAACAAGGAGGAAAATAATAAAGGGTAGGTTATATCAAGTTAACATGATAGGTTATCAATCAAATGAGCATGAATAAGGTGATACAAAAATCCAATCTCAATCCAAGAATATGCAAGGCAGAATATGGGCCATGAAGAGCATGGAAAGGGTATAAAAAGATAGTATTGTAGGTACACTCCAAGAGAGAATGGGAAAAGAAGAAAGTTTCAAGGTTAAGAATCAAATTGAAGCTATGGAACCAAATAAAGAAAAAATAATGATGATGTAGCTATGTAATTAAATGAATAATCAAGATGAAGAGTGTGAAGAGAGAACAAGCAAATGTAAAGGCAAGAAAGTTATTTATGACGAGTATGATGATGATCTATTTGAATCAATGAATGAGGTCATAGAGAGAGAATATGAAACATGCAAAAGGATGTTTATAAGTATCAATGGATAGCTAGGTGAATTTTCCAATGTGATAAAAGATGGATCATTAGTGGATATTGAAGACTTATTGATAAATGAGGAAGCAATGGCTGAATATACTGATGTAGAATAGAATTTGGAAGAAGATGAAAGATAAAAAGGTCCTAAATTTGATGAAGGTCATGGAGAAGTATATGCTCTTACATCAAATAAATAATCAGACATGTTGGATAGGTTATTTATTCCATTAAAAGGGTTGCATATAGGTGAAGAGTAACATGAGAAGCTCATGAGTGAGCTCAAATAAAATTCAAATGAGGAAAATTTGAATGGAATAGGTGTTGAAAACCATGAATAAACTATCAAAAATATTTAACAATAAAAAACAAGCGTTGTTATATGGATGAATTAGGTATAGAGTGACAAGAAGATGTTTCAACTCATAAGAAAATGAGTAAGAGAGAGGATGAGCTAAAAGAGTTCATGATCAAGCATGGCAAAGACAAATAAGTGAGTTCAAAACAAGGTGAGAAAATTACATGTATGCATGATATTTCAACTGAGTTGAAAGACCAAAAATATTAGGAAGATAGTGTAATGAGTTTCCAAGAAGTGTTTCCAAGAGGTAAGTTGGTTGAGGAAGACAAACAAGTTGATATGAAGATAAATAGATTTGAAAAAATCTCAATGCAAGCATACAAACTCAAATATCTAGTGAAGAATCAATTTGGCCTCATTATATTCTATAACTAATATTAATGATGATGTTTATACAAGTTCATCTGAAGAAAAGGGTTAATAAGAGTATGAGAACCATGACTTGACCGAAAATGAAATGGAAGCATGGATACTTATAGTTGAAAAAGAGCCAAGGAAAAGAAGATGGAATAATAAAGTAAGGAATATAATGATGAATCATAAAATCAAAGACGAAGCCAAAAAATAAATACAAGTGAAGAAAAATTGGAAGAAGATAAAGAAATATATTTGTTTGGCACTCAATTTTCTCCCTCTCAGGGAGTATGATGCAGGAACATCTAGACACTTAAGCAAACTATAGTGATGAAAACTATAATACATGTTAGGGGGTAAATTAAAGGTCCTATGGGTCTTATAAATCTATGTGATGGTTTAAAATGTGTGTTGGGGTTTTTCCCTCCAAAATTATAATTTCAAATTTCAAATTGTAAGACCTAAGCATTAAGGGGTCATATGAGTCTAATGAGATGTAAAAGGGATAGGTAAGTTGTGAGGTAGTATTATAATGTCATACATAGTGACTTAATTTAAGTTTCATGTCATTATAAATGTGGTAGAAGAGTTTTGGTTGTAACCACCCAAATCCAATATAGATGTTGCATGCAAAAAAGAATTGTTACATGTGAGCATAAGTAGAAAGAGATGTATGAAGAGGATGAGAGAGAATTTTAGAAATAAATGAAACTAGGAGTAATGAGATATATATATATATATATATAAATATTAGATGGAAGAAGAAAATAAAATAATAATGTACACTCTCTAATAAAAACGGCAGAGTCCAAGAATTGATTGCATATGTAAATGTTGATGATGCATGTTAATAAAGAAGATTTATTTGTGTATGTTCACTCTTGAATTTTGATTGGTTATATGTTTCATTTAATAGTATATTAAATATATAAGAAGCAAATAAAATAATAATGTACACTCTCTAATAAAAATGGCAGAGTCCAAGAATGGATTGCATATGTAAATGTTGATCATGCATGTTAATAAAGAAGATTTGTTTGTGTATGTTCACTCTCCCATGCAAGGTATATGAATTTTTATTGGTTATATGTTTCATTTATTATATATATATATATATATATATATATAGAGAGAGAGAGAGAGAGATAACTCTTTGTGTTTTTATAGGTATTAGTAAAGGAATGCAGGGTGATAGTCTAAAAACAAAGTGAGGTTGTGGTCATAAAGAAGAAACTTAAATTGCATGGAAGTTTGTTGGTATATGAAAATAGTTTTATGTTCAATATAAATAATTATATAAACCATGTAAACCCTAAATATGGTCATTTGTGGTGTTATAAGAGGACTCAATAAATAACTTTCTCAGACCTAAAATCTTATTGTATGTCTAAGACAGTCATGTAAATGATTGGTTTTGATGGCTTTCGAGGATGATAAATAAAATTATGGACATGGTATGATTTTTATAAATCTATATATACATTAATAAATTAATTATGGTGTCATTAATTTAATTTTAAAGTAATAAAACAAATGAAAAGAGAACTCAGTCACTTGGAATTCTATGTGTGCATGTCATAATTAGCATACTAGTGAAGTAAGGTATTTTAGCTCCTCTCAAAAGATTCAAGGTCTAAATTAGGAATGAATGTTTTAATTTAGTTTATATATATAATTTTAATTCCAAATCCTAATTTTAAGGGTTAAAAATATCTTACAATCATAAAAACTTCATGACTATGTTTGTACCTTGTCTTGAGATAGACGGTCATGTTGACAAGGAAAGGTAAGACCATTTTGCATCAAAGAAATGAATGTTAGTTCTTACTGTAGAATTATTATGTTATTTAATTTTAATTTAATATGTTTGGATATATAATAAAAATATCAATAATTTATTTAAAATTCATTCTATGGTGTCTCAGCCTGATAGTTTAGACACATAATTCTGCATATCCACATGTGGGGAGTGATATAGTGAATGTTAAAACCAAATAATGGTTATAAAGTCTAAATATAGGTATTAAATAGGTTTTAAAAGTTTCAAAATGGTTTAAATGATTTTTTAATCTAATTGAGGCTATTTAGTTTCCTCTCGGCCTATATAATCCTACATAATAGCCTAGCTAAGGTTTTGAAATGAAAACCCCAATAACTTTGGTTCTAACCATGGGGAAATGATATATCTTTGTAAACATATGTATTTTTCCATGAGGAAGAGGATTAAAGGGTTTTTTACCTGGTATAGTATGATATTGTATGAATTTGAAGTTTGAGCAAGTGAAAGAAGGACTACGAGGCCTAATTAGCAAGTTGAGTACAAAAGAAAGGGTATTTTCATAAAGAATGAGATTATGTAACTTTGGATAAAGATACATAAAAATAAAGGGTGTTAAAAATGTATCTTAATTTTGATATATGACTTTTTTGTTTTTCATACCATTGAGATTTGTGCTTGGATAGGGCTTCAAGGAGTTAAAATTGGTTGAGATCTTGATTTGTGTAAGTGGATATTGAGAATAAGCCATAAGTTTAAAAAGGGTTGAGGAAAGTATATTATTCCTAGGAGAGGCTATCCATCATGGAATATTGCATTCATGGCAGCTAAATCATGATTTGAGTTATTTGAGCCTTGTGGAACTATTAACCAATGAAATCTAGTGAGTTAATGAAGTTAAGAGTTGGATTGATGGATAAACATAGATAAGTGGATAAGTGTGAGGATTAAGAAGAGTCTAAGGACATTGAAAAATTGTTTAGAGGTGCTTATAGAACAAGGTCATGTATGAGGAGACTATCAAACCTAGTGAGTAGATGAATATTATTTAAGAGAGAATCTCAAGGACAAGCAAGATGCCTAAAAATTTAGCCATTAGAGATCAAATTCAGAGCCAAGAATGGGAAGATGAGGTTGTTCTCATAATACTCTACATAATTTTTATATTTATTTGTATATTTATCTTATTCTTTGAGTGTCTAGGCTAGAGGTGTAAGATTTCATTAGTGTGTTTTGTTTGATTTTATTCATACTAACACTATACTAATCTCCTGTATTGGATTATTACTGATCATAGTTAAATATATGATCCTAATGATGGTACAAATGTGTGTGAAAATTTTAGGCCTTGATGTGATCACATTGTTTCTATGCACTTCAATGTTATATCTACCTAGAAGTGTTATCTATATATGTTACATGGTTACATTCATAGATTATGCAATTGTCTTATAATTTTGAGGTGGAGTAACTACCATGTCCTATTTTTCCCTCACCTCAAATTTGGGGGAGTATTAATGGAGGCATGCCATAGAGGCATGTTCTCCACACTTGGCACAGTTTCTAAATTTAGTGGGGACATGTCATATTGACATGACTTCTACACATATTAGTTTCTAGATCCAAAAATGGGCATGATTTGGAAGAATATTATCCAAACTTATTCAATATATGGTACTTATATCAATTTTCAGATTTAGTGGGGGCATGTTTTAGAAGCATGTTTTCCACACTTACATTTGCTACAATTCTCAACTTTTGTGGGGGCATGGTTTACAACCAATGTATCCACACATATGTAGTATTAAACATATTTAGATTATAGTGGTGACATGTTTTAGAAACATGTTATCCACATTGTTACTTATATTAGTTTTTTATATTTCTCCTTATATAGTGGGGGCATGATTTAGAAACATCTTCTCCAAACTTACATAAATTTATGATGCAGAGCATCACAAGGTACAAAGCATGTAATTATGTTTTAGAGGTTCATTATGACAAATTTTTGTCTTTTTATGGTGTTAAATATATTAAATGTTACTTTGAGATGTTTTTGAGTTAGTAGGAGTCTCGTGTTAGTATGTTAGGAAGCTTTTTGGAGTTTCCCACAAAAATAACTAATTTAAAAATTTGAATTTCTTAGACTATCTTGTGGGGTGTTTAAGAATATTGTGTGTGTTCTAATGTTAGTAAATATTTTTAAATGGTTCATAGAGGTTTTTTAAATTTTGTATTAATGTGTCATGCATGATCAAGAGCATTTCAAGCCAAGATAATGGATTTTGTAATTGTCACCCTACGTGGGTTGGCCTTGGAAATGAGAGTTTTTTTGTTTGTTTGGAAAAATAAGAGGTTGATATAAATTATATTAATTAGCATGTGCATGGAATTATAATATATAATATGATAATATTGAGGAGATAGAGGTAGGACATTGAATAATTTAAGATCGACCAAGATCTCATGAAGAACCCTATCTGCCTTTCAATTTATGTACATGGTTAATGTATGTGAATAGAATCAATCAATAAAGGAATGAGTTGAGTTTACAGTGATTATTTATAAGTGTTTCCTATATTTATTTTTGTTTTATTTGGTTATAAAATTCATTTTTTTGGATAACCTATAGGTTCAAATCCAAAAAAAATAGTTTAGATAATCTTGAGAAATCCCTGTTTTGCATAGTCAAGACAATGGACAACAAGGTGTTGGTTTGAGGTTCATTAGAGAGATTAAGGTTTTTTAAATGTCATAAATATTATATTAATTATTAAATATCAGTTTTATTCTTATGGGAATCCATTTATTAGTATAAACATTGATTTTAAACTTTTATTTAAGCCCTTAGAGCCCTTTTGAAGAAATTTTGTATTCACATAGTCCTTCAAGATAAGAAAGAAGACTTGATTAATGATTGTGATAATTAATGTTATCTAAATCATAAAAATAGTAATTTTTGAGTCCAATATACCCCAATTTTTAAAAATTTAGACCATTGAAAAACCCTAAAAATTGAACATGAAAATATGGCATGTTAAGATCATTTGTAGAATTTGAAGGTCATCTACTTTATCAAAAGCAAGATTAATTAGTTATGTTTAACTTTAATTTTGTCTATAATTGATAATAAATGGTATTTATGGATTTTATTTTCAAGTTCCATGGTGTATTTTCTTGAGAAATCCATGTTTCAAAACCTTGGCAAAACCCTCAGTTCAAATTTGAATATTGGCAGGAACTTTTTAAAAATCTGTTTCAACCTAAGTATAAAATCCATGTTTAAGCTTAGTCATGTTTTTTAACACGTCTAAAAATTATCCTAAAAATTCTTGGTCCCTTTTATTATTTTCCCCTTTTTATTTCCTTGCATGCCTGGCTAATATTCATTTTGCAGGGTCCTTTTAATATTTCTTAGCTTGGTCCTTTTGATAAGCATCTTAGCCTAAAAAGTTTTAAACATAAATCCCTAACATATTTATTAATTAAAAAATACCTTAGTCTTAAAAATATAATACTAAGTCTCTACTTTGGTCCCAAATTTTGACTTCTTTGCATCTAGAAAATCTAATGATCCTTGATTTATCGTGGCATTTGATCTAATGGAGTGAGAAAAATTTGAGCTTAGACTTATAAATCATGCATCTTATAATATTTAAAAATCTATGCTTCATCATGGGAAAAGGATCCAATGATTCAAAGGCCCTAATATATATACACCCTTAACTCTCATCCAATGGTTCTTGTTTCATCACAAAGACCCGATTGAATATAATAAAGCATAGTAGAAAAGTTATAGGATTATGGAAGGCCCATAAGATTGACATGTGGCACCCTTACATTTGAGGATTAAAATAAAAAGGGTCTACCTGATAGAAACCATAAATCATGAAAAAGCTCCTATATCATGATCTTATAGATCTCGCTTACTCATAGGACCTTGATCTAATAGAGAAAATTAAGTCCAAGATCTTGGGAAGCCCTATAGAGGTGCCAAGTAGAACTCTCATATTGGGTCAAGGAATATGATGAGATTAAATTTGATTCTCACATGACCATCATGTGACATCCATGAGGACATATTTGATGTCCTCATGAACATCAAATTTAATCCCATTAAATTAAATGTTTCAATAGCTTAAAATTGACATTCTTGAAACCATCATTTGACATCTTCAAGGATGTATTTAACATCTACAAGACCATAAAATTTAAGCTAATGAATTATTCTACTTGGGATCAAAATATACTCCAAAATGTTGCTAAAAATCTCACAAATTTCTTTGTAGATGATTGGAATCCCTCGAAAGATGGTCAAATACTGGAAACCTTCAATATACAAATATGGAAATAGTCTTATGGTCTACGTATATGAAAAATAAACTTAGTATAAGTCTATACTTTAAGGTCACCATTATATTTTAATCAAATACCTTGAACCTTAAACTATAGACTTATACTAAGTCTTCTTTTAAAAGAGTCTTTGTTACGTAGAACTTAGACCAAATGCTTCTAACCAAAGATTTTAATGTGTTTATTAATACAATAAAACTTTATTTGATGTTAGACAATTATATCATTTTGGACCCCTTTAAGCATATTTTATAGGCTTGGCATAAATATTTATCCCAAAGTATACATTATGTTTATTAAACATAGTGTAAACTTTGGCCTAAAAACATTTAGCCATAGTCCCCTTTGTATGAATTTAGAAGACTTAGGTATAAATTTCTTGGCCTAAGGTTTATTTTGTGTTTAATAAACAACTAAATAAACCTTAAAATAAGAAATTTAAGCCTCGTCCCCACCAAAATAATATGTTAACTTAAATCTTGGGCATATTTACAAATCCATGACTCATACTTCATCATGAAAAGATGATCTAATGATGCAAAGACCCATGGACTTTTCAAGGGAGTCTCAAGAGCCCACAGCCTTAATTCATGGTGAATCACATTTGAGGCAAAACTGATAGATGATCCAATGGTCCACACTTCATCACACTTTACAATCCAATGGTGTGAAAGAAATAATGAATTTTCAAAAGCTTGTAAGCTTGTATATGGTCAATGCTCATTTGGAAAAGTATTAATTAAAGATATAAAGCACAAAAAGGCATAAAAATATGCCAAGTGGCATAACCATGAGGCTTGGTACAGAAGGGAGCCAATAAAAAATAAAGACCCAAATCATGATCAATGGTTCACTATCACTCTCAAGATCCTCATCTAACAGTGCAAAATAAAAGAAGGAATTGTAAATGCTAATGGCTAGTGCTCAAAAGGCATTTATGAAAAATGTCATGAAAAGTCTAGATCATTGCCACATAAGTGCCACATAAGAAAAAAAGGATAAAATAAGAGATCTTGCGGGATCAAAAATGTGAAATTATAAAGGCAAAGGTATTAGTTAAATCCAAGGCATGTATAAGCTAGAGTTTGGATATATCTTACCATTAAAGATCTAAAAACTTAAACCCTATATAAAAGTGACCCAAGTAAACTCAATTAGTTATAATTTGATCCAAAGAAAGCTTGATTTTGTTTTTAAGGATAAAAGAGCTACCATAGAGAGAAATTTTCAATCCAATGTGAACAATTCATAGAAGTAGATACCATGGTATCTCGTAGACAATAGTTGAAAGAGGAGAAAAAACTCTACCTATCCACAGATAATGAAGTAAGGATATTAAAAGACACTAAATTATATGTTGTTGCCATAAATGCACTAGGTATCAAGAATTGTTTTGAGATCTTATTCACCATGGAAGAACTAACAAGAAAAGAATTTATATGATGAGTATGAGGCATTATGACCTAGTCATAGTCCATATGATTGGCCTTCATTATGTTACTATCAAGCTTGAGGTACTTCATTACATAGATGTTCTCACTTTGATTTTTGTAGACTGTAGGGTTGATAATGATTGGATCATCTGAGAAATGAATTCTAATAAGGTATCTTACATTTCCCCTATAGCCTTCAAAAATACTATAAGCTCCCAATACCCCAGGTGGACTTATCTAAAATCAAGGAGTATACCTCCAAGCATGATGTAGACATCATCCTTAAACCCTGGTTACATGAAGGAACCCATGTCTTTAGAGACTTTAAGGGTAAGATACTAATAGTCTAGTTCAAAAAGGGCATCAAGGTAATCATGACCTTATTAAACCAAGCATTAATATCCCCTTTAACCACCTATGTAAACAAAATTTGGGTCCCCTATGTGTATTTCATGGTTGAAGAGAATCTCACCCTTACATTTGGAGACTTCATCAATGTCTTCTTAACCAAGAAATTCACTTTTATCAAGAGGAAAATGGCAAAAAAATTCTATATGATGTCATTTTTACTAGATTCCTTTCTTGCCTCCATCAGCTTCCCTAGCATTAAAAATTGGTCTCTTGAAGGGAGAACCACCATCTCCCATTATTAATCCAAATTGTACATCTTTAAGTATAGGAACCACATACAATTTATCTATGATTGTGTCTACCTAGCCATAGTGGAATCTATTACAAGTTTTACCATGCATAGAGTTAATCCACTAATCAATATGTATGTAGAGATGGGTGATATATGGTTCTATCCAGATTGTATAGTTATCAAGATTAAGGAAGGCATGTCCTCACCATATAGATTTCCCATGTATGTACTAAGCAAGCTAGCTAAGCAATAAATTGCTTCCCAACTCATCAATGGAGTTGATAGAATTTTTAAGGAGAAGAGGAAGGGTCTTCTCCATCCCTTTCCTCTAATTATTGGAAGAACTATGTTGTAAGATTGGAAGTATGTTGAAACTATGTCTAAACATAAGGACTCTTTTAGGTTTCATCTTGATGAACTCAAAATGTGGGACCCTAAGAACATAGTAAGTAATCGTTTGAAGGAGAAGTTTCCCAATCTTGAGTATATCCATCAATTTAGTGTTTAAACACCATCTACATTAAGGCTAAAAACTATGAAGTATTGTCCAGGATCAAAGTGCACAACATCAAGCTTGAGCATATATTGACAAAAGATGATACACTAATAGGAGAGATGTGGTAGATGCATCCTCTCTAGTATCGCTTACTGCCTAGACCATTCGAGACATCTCAAGAGCAAACTCAAATTGAGAAACCACAACCTCAAGGACAAATTATGTAAAGGAAGATTAAACAAGGGTGTGGAAAGGAAAAGATGGAAGAAAGACCTATAGAGGGGCCCTCATCTTCAACACTACCCCAAAGACCACCTTCACCAATTGAATATTTGGACATGATTACTTTAGGGCCAGATGAGACACTTGAGGGTGACCTCTAAGAACTTGTAGAGGCATATGGATATAACAAAGAAGAAGGATAGATTAAAGAGGACCAAGTCCAAATATAGAAGCCTAAAGAAGAGAAAGGGAAAGATCTAATTCTTGGCATAGTCCCATTGTCCCCTAAGGAGAAGAGGAAGGTAGAAATGACACTGGTCCTTATTGGGCCTAAAATACCAAGGTTGACCCTCATACATCCTACTAGTGAGATCAACCTATTTAGTGATGAATTCCCCATTCATAAACTAGTCATTCGTGACTAGTTTATTTATATGAAATTTCAAAAGATCCCATCTCTCTCACTCATGGACATTGACAAAGGCTAGTGGCATATAATTTCATGATGACATCAAGCAATGGATTAAGTATTTGATGAGAGAAAAATAAAAAATAAGGATAGTGGCTAGTGGATGATCAGAGAGAAATAAAATAGATACTCCAATGGCATCAAGTAATATAGGTCTAGAGGTCCCAAAACCTCTAAAATATAGAGGGTCATCCACCACCATGTAGTTTAATCTAGAGATAGTTGGATTGGAAAGGTAACCACCAGGAAGGCCATGGTGGGAACTAAGGAGTTCACCTTTCAAAAGGTGAAACCTTTTGTAGACCTGACCCCAATTGAAGGGCAACCACTAGGAGAGAATTTTATTCATGAGGAGCATGTTGAGATTGTAATTAAAGCTCATACAACTCAAGCAAAATCTAGGATCCAAGGGATGAAATAGAGGATCCATAATTTGGAGAAATAAAATTAGAGCCTAAAGATTTAGGCCATTTTATCAATTTGTAGTGACATCATTGAGATGTTTGAGGCTTCATTATTTGACATGTATGATTCTTTGAATACAATAAAGCTGAGGTAGGATACCTTGAGCCAGTAAAGTGAAGTGGCCAAGGAATTAATAATATAATGGTAAGGAGCTGAGACTAAAATAAGAGACCTCATTATTATTTTGATCAAGGATATAATCCCCAAGTTCAAAACCATCAGCTTTTCCCCCTATATTCAATATTGGGAATAATAGTAGATAAAATTCAAAGTTTAAATACATGGACAAAGAATTTGAATAGACTCCTGGTGGATGATAAAGAATTGATCACAAGGATTGAGAAACTCCTAGGCACCATGTTGGTTAACCATACCAAAACTACAGCCCTAGGGATCATTGATGACGAAAAATACAATCATAGAGTCACCTTAGTGATGAATAAAGTAAAAAGCAAGAGCCACGGTAGATGAGGCAGTGACAATGGTAGGATTCTAGGCATGATATTCAATGTTGAAGAAAATATTATAGAGGTGAGAAGTATCAAATAGGCTATTACTAGGGATGATAGGGACTTGGATGACTTGGCTAGGCAAGAATAAGTGTGCCTCATGAAGCTAGTTGTGGACTTGGACCTCATCAAAAACCAACATTTGAAAGTAATGGAGCTTCTATAGAATCAACAAGGGAACCCTTTAACAATGGGCCCACCTAGTAGTTAATATTCATTTTTTTAAAAATGTTGTAATATTTAGAATAGGAATATTATTTTTAAGGAATATTCTAGTTTGTTAGCATATTTCCCCTAGGTCAGTCTAATTGTGAACAATAAGCATTACTAGAAATTTCTAAGGACAATTGTCCTTATTTTTTGTATGCATGTATATTGTAACTGACCAATGCACTACCTTATCTTTCTATAAAATGCATGTATCACCATATTGTAAAGGGAGAGATTTTTGAGAAATTTTTTAACACTTGGATAAATTTATATAATCAAGGAATTCTGTAAATATTGTCCATATTTGATATGTCATTTGCTTACATAGATTATCTCTCAATTGCTAGTTTTATGTCTTAAATTTAAATAGCTTATTTGAATTTTGGGTTGCATTTTATAATAATAGGGTTTCTAATTTGTGCATATTCTAGATTAGTTAGAATATATTGGATTTGATTCACTTAATTTTGCTTTGTATTCAAATGTCTAAATGCTATTTGATTATAGTAGTAAATATTTAAAGTAAACCTAGTTCTTACTTGTGGTTCTTTACATTATCCTTCAAAGTTTGTTTGGTATATATTGAGATCTAAGCTTAGGTTATTTTTTAATATATACTAGTTTAAATGCATGCTTAGTTGAAATTGAAGCTTTGTCATAATATTTGAGACTAAGATAGGCAATCACTCATTTTATTTTCTTCCTTACCCTTCTCTTTGCTCCCCTTTTTATCCTAGATCACTTTAGCTTAAGCTTCATTATAAATACACATCTAGATTAATTTTTATCTTAAAGTTTAGATCATAGTTGATTGATTTAACATAAATCCTCTACACTTCACAAAGAGTAGACCATGATGGCTCCCAACCATCACTTATTATAAATTTTGTGAAACAATCATACATATCTCTATTGTTATTTCACCACAGGTGACATCAAGTTGACATAACCTATTATTCATGCTCTAAATTTTTAGAATTATAAAATGAGGAGTGTTATTTAAACACTAAAAACCTATGTGGTGTATTTAGAGTCATCAACACGTGGTCTCCACTAGCACTTGAAGGAGAGCCATATTTGTGAATTATTTAAATCTTTTCTAGTCTAAGTGTATTTCAATTAATATTAGTGTATATTTGTGTTTTTGAGTGAATTATTTACTTAGAAGTATAAATATCATTGATATTTGTAGTTTGTGGCATACCTTTGTGCTTCCTTAGACAAATATCAAGATTCTTTGAGATTTGATGCTTAGTTTTGGTAAATTTAACTTAAAATTTGAAAAATCCATAGCATTTGAGGTTAGGATAGCTTTTTTTGATCAAATATTGATATATCTGAGTTCATTTGAGCTTAAGATTATAAATATAGGTCATATTAGCATAATTGGATACATTTCTAAACTATTGTAGGAAAAGATCAATGTTCTTTACTATTCTTTACATAATCTTTGAAAAATGAGCTTAATGTGTAGGTCCAATCCTTGTTCTTTATAAAAATTATCCTAATACATCATATTTCAAATAGGATCTTCAAATTTCAAGATGAAATTACAAAAGATTTGAACTAGATCACACCCAAAGACAAGAGAACCCTTGCTTAAACTTGAGGTCCACTGAAAGGCTAGGCATGACAAAGGTAGGTGTAGGGGATCCAAATCTTTGCAAACTTCACCTCTTCAAGGTACCTTTGCCTTCAACCTTCATCCAAGTATGTATTGGTTGGGAAAATCTTCATTCAATGTGCCAAGTCTGGTACATGATCTCCCATATAACCTTGAGAAGTATTTGCCTATATTTAGTCCAACCAGTATTACAACTGTTGAAGAACACATCAAGTATTTTAAATCTACCTTAAGGTTTATAAATTTTGTGCATGAGAATGTAACTTATAGGTTATTACCCTTTACCTTTAAGGATTATGCCTATGAATGGTTATTAAACTTGCCTGATAATTAGATCACTAGTTGGGACAATTTCACCAATGTTTTTATATATCAATTTGGTAAGATTGTCAATCCTTATGTTATTTACCAGCAATTCACCATCATTAAAAGGGATGCAAGTGATCCAATTAGGTCCTTTAATGATATATTTTGGAAGATGTATAACAGGACCATAGAACCCTATAAGCTTGATGATGTCTTACTTTTAGAAATTTATAAGGATGCAGTAGATCCCATGACCTCTATATTTTTGAAGAGATCCATACCAGCTATAACTTCATTAGCTAGGGCCTATTATGAGGTAGTAACCATTAATGATTAGATGTATCCCCAAGGGAAAATGACATATTTTATTCCAAACATCAACCCATAAATGCCCATGCTAAAATTATTCCTTGATAATAACCAAAATATCCTATCCTTAATCCAACTCCCAGACTTAAATCAGTTACCATTGAGTCATGTTGATCCCAATAAGAACTTAGGATTCTTAAATTATCCTACTAACATATTAAATATAAATGATCAAAGGGATTTAATACCATCTAATAATAATACGCAGGTACATAATTCTAAGACCCCTAAAAAAAGAATGAATCTATCTTAAAATTGGTCCAAAATTTGAGCATTAATTTTATTCAGCTTCAAAAATAAGTTGGAAACACTATTGAAAGCTTTGGTAAGAATGTCTCATTTTAAAGGTATAATAGGCTAAATAATAGATTTCAAAATGATAGTTTTCATAATAATAGGAATAATGAGACATCTACTAAAAATAAGACCATGGACATTAACCTTACTGATATTGCATTACTTGATTATTGTAGAGTACATTGCATAGCCAAGCATGGTGAAATTGACTGTATTGAATTTTGGAAAGCCTTTGAGGCTTTCTAGGAGAAGTTGGATACATTTATAGTCCCTAATAAGGAAAATGATGCAGGTGCTTCTGGATCTAAATCATTTGATCAAGCCTTCATGGTGGATAATTTTGATTTCCCCTTTCAAGAGGAAAATGAACCTAAAGAGATCCCTAAAGAGATCCAATCCTTTGAATAGTTATTGAAAAAGACCTATCCCTTAAGGAATAGAGAGTAGAGGCATCCCTTGACTACCTCAATGCCTCCAAACAATTTTGGGAATCCTCTAGACAATTATTCAAGCAATAATCCTAAGCCACCTAAATGGAGTACTTTTAAACCTAACGTTGATATTCCTAGTTCTCCTAAAATTAGATATAACATTGTTGAGTATATGACTAAAATAAAGGAAAATATTAAATTGCATGAAATTACATAGTTTATAGATTAAAGGGACCTCCTACTAGAATCACTATCAAAGAAGTCCAACAAGCCCCTTAAGGCTAATCATGTGAATGTGATTATGCACAAAGCCAAAGATGAATCCCCTCCTTTCTTACTCATGATTGAGATGTTTGGTAAGAAATTACATAAGTGTTTACTAGATTTTAGTGCTTCTACCAACATCATGCCTACAATTATATGCAAACAACTTGTCCTAACTCATATTATGTCTAATAGGTTGTTACTTAGTTAGACAAATCTAGAGTCAAGGTAATTAGGGAACTTTTAAATGTTCATATGCAAGTAGCTTTTGAGCCTAGACTGAAACAATTCATTGAAATTCAAGTAGTTGATATAGCTAATGTTTATGGAATATTTTTAATTATGGAATGGACCAAGGCCTTGAATGGCTACATGTCCATAGTTTTCTCATATTTATGGATACCTTGGAAGGGAGTTCTTAATCAGATCATGGTTGAGAGAGAACCACAAATGAAACACATGATAATAGAGTACAATGATGTGCAAGAGAGGTTAAAAATAATTGATTCAGACTTAGGGGTTTTCACCCTAGAGACTGATAAGGTATGTGATCTTAAGAGTGTTCATGTTGTTCCTAGACTATGGAAATTACATTTTGATGGTGCTAGGTGTAAGGCTAGATCTAGAGTAGGTATCGTCTTTACTAACCTTATTAGTGATAAATACCATGATTTATATAGAATCTAATTCACTTGTACTAACAATATTGTTGAATATGAATCCCTTATCCTAAGTTTACAATTTGTTATAAATAATAAGATTAAAGAACTACTATTTTATGGGGATTCAGAACTAGTAGTCAACCAAGTAAGAATCAAATACCAATGCAAGCTCTCATATATTAATATGTATAAGTTCAGGGTTTGGGATTTGATTGAGTATTTTTATGTTTTAAGTATTACCTCCATCCCAAGAGAGTAAGACCAAGCTACTGATGATTGTAGACACCTAAATCTAGCCATCGATAACTTCTAATTAGGGTTTTAACCAATTTCCACCCAAAATGCTTAGTTTGGCCTAAAAACACTAAAACACACTATATGATGTGAAATTAACATATTAAAATGTTTTTTCTAATGAGGGTATCATTATAAATGGGGTAATGCAATTTATGGGCTATCTAACTTTGATCAATTTATTTTGAGTCAAAATGCCAATTTTGCACTTGGGTGCTCTGGATTGCTCTTTTTAATCAAATATATTGCACAAGATGTATGCCTTTGTTATTTTTTTCATTAACATCCTAAATGGGATAATGGATCCAATGCATCTAAAATCACCTTCCAATTCAAATCTAGTCAAATTCTAGACCAATAACAAGGCATTCTGATCAATTTGAGTAATTTGTGCACAAAGTGCTTAATCATGCTTAAGAGATAATTAACCCAAATCAAGGCCTAATTAAGAACTACATGGAAATTTATTGAAAACTTATTTTTGGAAATGAATATTGAATATCTACATCATCAAGTTACCTCATTTCCTGGGAAGACATCCCTAGGCTATAAATACCACAGCTATTTGGGTTCATGCCCTACATGCCTCATCAATGCTTCCATGATGCCCTCTATGCCTCTTAATTACCAATTATTCCAATGTCATGATGGGGATAATTATAAACTTAATTCCAAAAAATAATTAATCATCAACCACACATCTCAATCTTGAGATGGATGGTTTAGGCTGATTCTGATCAATCTCAAAAATCTATAAATAAAGAGGCCATGAACATCATTTCTAATCTATTTTCATG
Organism: Torreya grandis; assembly: GCA_037957365.1. NCBI lineage: Eukaryota > Viridiplantae > Streptophyta > Pinopsida > Cupressales > Taxaceae > Torreya > Torreya grandis. The sequence goes on from JARHVA010002811.1 coordinate 1,294,916, forward strand.
CAAAGTTATAATGCACAAATATCTTCAAGAATCCATTTCAACCAATGTTATCATGTTAAATTGATTCCAAGCCAAGCCAAGCCACAACCCAAAGTTATCAAGGAGAGATAGAGGTAGCCAAGCTTCCATTGCCAAGGACTTCATGAGCACAAGCCGAGCAAGCTACTATAACAAGAATTTTGGAGCATCCAAGGGAAGTAAAAAAATGTTTATTTTGAATTTTAGTTGTGTGTTTTATTCATGTTTATTAACTAATCTCTCCCTAGTTTCTAGGCCTAGAGATGTTATGCTAGTTAGTGTGTTTATTTAATTTTTTTTTTGATTTTGAAACTAACACAATACTAACCATCCTCTCTTGAGTCAAATTCCTATATTCATTTTGTTTCTTTCATTTTTTTTTTCATTTCGGTAAAAAATGGATCCAATCACAAATAAAGACCCAAATCATAATCAATGATTTATGGTCACTCATATGATCCTCATCCAATGGTGTGAAATAAAAGAAGTCATTTTAAATGCCAAAAGCTAGTACTTAAAAGGCATTTATGAAAAATGTTGTAAAATTTCTAGATAATTACCACATAAACACCATCCAAGAAGAAAAGGACAAAGTAAGAGATCTTGTGGGATAAAAAATGTTAAAGTATAAAGGCAAAGGTCCAAATCAAATCCAAGGCACATATAATCTAGATTCTAGATGTATTTTATCATTAAATCTCTAAAACCCTAAACCCTATATAAAAGAAACCCAAATGAACTCATTTGGTTACAATTTGATATGAATAAAGCTTGATTATGTTTTTGAGTGCAAAAGAGATACCATAGAGATGAATTTGAAATATAGTGTGAATAATTCATAGAAGTAGATACTATGGTAGCTCAAAGATAATAGTTGAAAGAGGAGACAAATCTCTACCTATCCATAGATAATGAAGGAAGGATATTCAAGGATTGAACTCCATAGGAATCAAGAATTGGTTTGAGCTTTTATTAATTGTGGAGGAGCTAAAATGCATCATGAAGGAGGAATATAGAATTTCCATGATGAGCAGGAGGCACTATGACCTGGTCATAGTCCAAATACCGACCTTCATTATGCTACCACCAAGAATGAGGTACTTCGTTGCATGTATGTTCTCATTCTAATTTTTGTATACTTTGGGGTTGATAATGATTGGATCATACAAGAAGGGAATTATAAGAGGGTATCTTACATTTCCCTCATATCTTTCAAAAAATACTATAAGCTCCTAATCCCCCACATGGACCTATCTAAAATCAAGGAATGGACCTCCAAACATGACTTAGACAAGACACTGTCTTTAGAACTTGGTTACACCAAGGAACCCATGTATTCAAAGACTTTGATGGTAAGATCCTAATATTCTAGTTCAGAGAGGGCATCAGGGTGATCATGATCCTATTAAACTAAGCATCAGTATCCCACTCAACCACTTATTGAAATAAAATCTAAGTCCCCTATATGTATTTCATGGTTGAAGAGAAGCTCACCCCTCTATTTAGAGACTTGATTAGTGTCTTCTTAACTAGGTAATTCATTTCTATCAAAAGGAAAATGGACAAAAATTATATATGATGTCATATTTACTAAATTCCCTTATTGTCTCTTCTCCATCTCTTACCTCTAATTATTGGATGAACTATGCTACAAGATTGGAAGCAGGTTGAAACCATGTCCAAAAATAGCGACTCTTTCGGGTTTCAACTTGATGAACTCAAAATATGAGACCCCAAGAGTACAGTAAGTAATAATTTAAAGGAGAAGAAGCTACCTAAGCCTAAGTATATGCATCAACTTGGTGTTCATGACGCCATCTACATTAAGGCCAAAAACTATGAAGAAGTGTTAGCCAGGATCAAAGGGCATAATATCAAGCTTGAACATAGATTGAAAAAATATGATAAGCCAATAGGTGAGGCATAGCATATGCATCATATCTAATATCAATTACTACCTAAACCATCCAAAACATCTCAGGAGTAATCTCAAATGGATCAACCACAACCTCAAGGATAAATTGTGTAAAGGTATATTTACCAAGGGCATAGAAAGGAAAAGCTAGAAGAGAGACCTAGAGAGGGGTCCTCATCTTCAACACTACCCCAAAGACTACCTTCACCAATTGAATATTTGGACATGATTTTTTTAGGGCCAGATGAGACAGTTGAGGGTGCCCACAAAAAACTTGTAGAGGCATATGGAACTTGTTGGTTGAATATTTTGTCGATCAACATACTAATAAACAAAATAGGTCTGATCAGCCAAAGTAGGAAGATTAGTTGTCCAAATGTGTAGGTTCACCACATCAGAAGGGGACTGATCTCTCCTCTCATTAAGGGAAGGTTCCCTATAGATATGCTATATATATACATATATATATATATTCATATATATATATATAGAAAATAATACTCGAGGGTAGGATGAACCATCCATCTCTCTTCATTCAGAGATGATGTGTGCAAAAAAAAGTAAAAACTCAAGGGAAATGACAGAACAACACTCCTCTTCTTTCAGAAGTACTATTTAGCAAACCACAAGAATACTCCTGGTAGTAACAACAAAATGTAGCAAAAGATGTAATAACTAGGAAATCGAGATGCAGCACAAAGTCTCCACCTAGATTGCTCAAGAGTAAGATACAATGGATAATGAGGGCACAAAGTCATCCCAAAGTCCTTTACACAAAAATGAAAAGAAAACACACTAAAGGCAATTATGGGGGCACAAAGTCTCTCCACACTTGACTCTTCAGGACACCTTCTTGACTGTTGTCACTAATTTTGCTTGTTGAATTAAAGGAACAGAAGATATATTAAGGAAAAAGACATAAGAATAGTTTTCCCAACAACAAAGATATCACAACACAAAGTCTAAAAAATCACTTGCTTTCTTATTCTAATAACAAAATATGATCAACAAACTGAGCTCAAAGTCTCAAAAGTGCCTTTTAATTTGGGCAGAGTTTCATTCTGATTGTCAAAAAAGAGATATATATTTACAATAGAAGAGAGTCCCTTATATAGCCTCTTCAAGAAGGACTCGAGAACAATAACACATCACATTGCATTGAAATCTGTTAAGAAGATAGGTTGGATCTTAGGAGCATTTACCCATTTGATTTTATCAATGTAGAGAAATAAGTCATGCTCTTGAAAGTTTGAAACTTTCAATGTCCACCTGGTGATCTGATCTTACCTTCATCATTCCTTCTTTTCTGGTTAATTAAAATTGGGTCTTAGATTTAATTTTCTATTCTATTCATTCCTCAATTTCTACTGGTCTTGGCCTTAAAGCTTGTGAATGCATTTGGGTCGATAGATTTAAAGGATCAACAAATATTTTATGAGCTTTGAAATTGACGTTTGCACGCCCATCACTATGTTTTCAACGGCTAGTTCATTGTCTTGAATTTAACATCTTCAGGTGCATCACCCCTTGGTTATTATTTGGCTTTTCTATTTGGCACTTTCTCAAAAAGAACCTACCCTTTTGGGCCTTAAGAAATGATCTGTTTTGGGTCAAGAAGAGCCCTTCGTAGGGGTATCTGCCCTTCGAGCCATCTTCAAATGGCCTTCGAGCTTCTTTCTTTTGGTGGGTAGCTGAGTTCTTCCTTCAAATTTATTATTTCATGTCTTCTTGAAGGGAAGATGACCTTTCGACTTCAGGGAAGTGTCCTTCAATTTGGCAGCCAAGAGTCCCCCGCAAGGGCATCTACCCTTCGGGGTCCTTCGATGGCCTTTTCCTTAGCGGACTGTTTCTCGAGCTTTCCTGCAGACAATTCCCATGGGTATTTTCCTCAAGCTTTCTCCACGAGAAAATTCCAACAGAAAAAAAGTTTGTAGAAAAATTCCTGTGGATAAAAAGTTTGGGGACAAATTCCCACAGACAAAAAGTTCACAGAAATTTCCTGATCACTTTGATTTTGTAAAATCCTTTGGGTTTTCTTCCCGCAGTTAGTTCTTGAATTCTTTTAGACTTTTTGTCTGAAGGAATTCCTTTGAACAAAATTCTAAAAGAATTATGCCTTAGACTTTTTCAAATGCCTTAAACAAAAATCTGAAAGAATTTACCTTTGCGGCCTTCTTTGAAAATGACCCTTCTGAAGGGTATTTTTGTTGACCAAGTGCCCTCTGCAAGGGCACTTGTCCTTTGGGAAGCTCTCTTGAACTTTTACATTTGAACTACTCCTTTGAACTATCTGAGTGAACCACTTGGTTGAACCAAGTTGTTGAACCATTTGATTGAACCAAATGTTGAACCGCTCCATTGAACTAAGTCAATGAACCACTCCATTGAACCACTTCATTGAACCAAGGCAATGAACCGCTTGGTTGAACCAAACATTGAACCAAGCTTTGGACTAAAATGGTTCAAGATAATGAACCAATTAAATGAACCAAGCCTTTGAACCAAGCGGATGAATTGAGCATTGAACCACTTGATTGAACCTACCTTTCAACCATTTGTTTGAACCAACTATTGAACCAAGTTTTGGTTCAATGGTTCAAACGAAGCCTTGAACCAACTGACAAACCATTTGATTTAATTAAAGGATTAACCAAAATGTTGAAACAAAGTGGATGAACTACTCAAGTGAAACAAAGTATTGAACCGCTTGGTTGAACCAAGCCATTGAACCATTCCTTTAATTGAACCCATTGTTGAACCAAAAGCGTTGAACCTTTTAAGCTTTAAACTCATTGAACCTTTGAACCAAAGTGGTTAAATGGTTCAAAAGTTCAAGCCTTCTTTACTTAGATGCTTGCTGATGGAGATTTTTTATTGAACCAAGGCACTGAAACAATCCCGAAAATGACCAAGTGTTAGAAACTGATTCTTTTGGTTAAACTCCCCTGCGGAACTCTTTGAACCTATAGAAATGAACTTGCCTGTAGAGTTTGTAGAAACCAAGTCTATAGAAATCAGCCTGTGAAGTCCTTTGAACTTGGCCTATAGAGTTCATAGATTTTATTTTCCTACTAAGTCTATAGATTCAAGCTTGTAGAGTCTGTAGATTTTTGAGAAGCTTGAAAAATGAGGAATTTGAATGCTCAGGACAAATTTTGGAAAGGGAAGAGACAATTTTTGTCTGTAGGAACAAAATAGTTCAAATGTTGTCCCAAAAAATGAGTGATATTTTTGGGGGATAATAGAACTGATGGAGAATAAGGACATATTAAAGAGGCCCATGCCCAAATAGAGAAGCCTAAAGAAGAGAAATGGAAAGAGCTTGATCTTGGCATAGTCCCATTGGCCCCTAAGGAGAAGAGGAAGGCAAAAATGGCACTGGTCCTTATTGGGCCTTAAAGACCAAGGTTGACCCTCACACATCCTATTGGTGAGATCAACCTATTTAATGAAGAATTCCCCATTCATGGACCATTCATCCCTAACTAGTTTATTTATGGTAAATTACAAAAGGTCCCCTCTCTCTCCCACTCATGGGAATTGATAAAGGCTGGTGGAATAGAAGTGCATGATGACATAAAACCATGAATGAAGGATTTGATGAGAGAAGAATAAGAAAGAAGGATAGTGGCCACTGGAGGGCCAGAGAGCAATAAAATGGATAATCTAGGAGCATTAGGTAGCATAAGTATATACTCTAAAATACATAGGGTCATCCACCACTGTGTAGTTTAATCTAGAGATAGCTGGATTGGAAAGGGTCACCACCAAGAAAGCCATGGTAGGAACTAAGGAGTTCACCTTTTAAAAGGTGTAAACTTTTGTAGGACTAACCCCAATTAAATGGAAACCACTAGGAGAACATCCTATTCATGAGGAATATGTTGATAGATTAATTGAAGCTTAGATATCTCAAGAAAAAGCTGGGATCCAAGGGATGAAATAGAGAATCCATAATTTGGAGAAAGAAGAGTAGAACATAGAGATCTAGGCCATTTTATCAGTGCATGGTGCCATCATTAACATGTTGAAGGCTTCATTATTTTACATGTATGATTCTTTGAAGATAATAAAACCGAGGTAGGATTCCTTGATCCAAAAAAGTGAAGTGGCCAAGGAATTAATAATAGAATGACAAGGAGCTGAGACTAAAATAAGAGACTTCATTAGCATTTGATCAAGGATAGAATCCCCAATTTCAAAACCATCAACCTATCCCACCTAAATGACATATTGGGAATAATAGTAGATAAAATTCAAAGTTTAAGTGCATGAACAAAGAATTTTAATAGACTCTTGGTGGATGATAAAAAATTGATCACTAAGATTGAGCAACTCTTATGCACCATGCTAGTTTACCCTACCAAAACTATAGCCTTGGGGATCACTAATGATGTATAATACAAGCATAGAGTCACCTTAGTGATGAATGAAGTAAAAATCAAGAGACATAGAAGATCATGCAATGACAATGGTAGAATTCTAGGAATGATCTTCAATGCTTAAGAAAAGATTATAGAGGCTAGGAGTATCAAAGAGGCTATGACCAAGGATGATAGGGACTTGGATAAATTAGTTGATCAAGAATAAGTGTGCCTCATGAAGCCAACTATGGACCTCAAACTCATCAAAGACCAACATCAAAAAGTAATGGAGCTTCTATAGAATCAATAAGGGGACCCTTCAATAATGGGCCCACCAAGTAGTTAATATTCCTTTACTGAAAAAACATTGTAATATTTAAAATAAGAATATTCTTTTATATGGCATATGCTATTTTGTTAGCATATTTCCCCTAGGTCAGTCTATTTTTGAAAAACAAGTGTATACTAGAACTTTCTAAGGAAGGACAACTCTCCTTATCTTTTGTATGCTTATATGTTGTAACTGACTAGTGTACTTCCTTATCTTTTTATAAAAGGCATGTATCACCATCTTGTAAAGGGGAAGATTTTTAAAAAAACTTTGTACACCTGGAGGAATTTATATAATAAAGGAATTCTAGAAATATTTTCCATATTTGATATGCCACTTGTTAACATAGATTTTCTCTCAATTTCTAGTTTTATTTCTTAATTTGAATAGCTTCTTTGAATTCTAGGTTTCATTTTCTAATTAATGGTTTTTAATTTGTGCATATGCTAGATTAGTGGGAATATTTTGGATTTGTTTCACTTCATTTTGATATGTATTCAGATGTGCAAATTCTATTTTATTATAGTATCAAATCTTTAAAGTAAACTTGGTTCTTACTTGTGTTTCTTTACATTATCCTTCGAAGTTTGCCTAGTAGATATTGAGATCTAAACTTAGGCTATTTTATAGTATATACTAGTTTGAATGCATGCTCAATTGAAATTTATGATTTCTCATAATATTTAAGACTAAGATAGGAAATCACTCATTTTATTTTATTCCTTACCCTTCTCTTTTCTCTCCTTTTTACACCAAATCACTTTAGCTTAAGCTTCATTATAAATACACATCTAGATTAATTTGTAGTTTAAAGTTTGGATAATAATTTATTGAGTTAACATAGATCCTCTGTAATTCACAAAAATTTAACCATGATGTCTCCCAACTATCACTTATTATAAATTTTGTGGAACTCTCATAATAACTCTATCACTATTTCACCATAGGTGATATCAAGTTGCCACAGCCTGCTACTCATACTCTGAATTCTTGGAATTGTGCTATTTAAACAATAAAAACCTATGTGATGAATTTAGAGACATCAATAGTAAGGATATTGAGTTTTATTATTATCACCATTTGGAAGTCTTAGAAGATCATCTAGAAGTGCAAGAAACCATACCACTATCATATATTTCTAGGAAGAACCCATAACTTTGCGTTTTTACATTTTATGAGCATATTGTGATTAATCAAGGTAAAATAACCATGGGAGAGGGTTAAGAGTGTTAGGGAAGACATAGTCTAGGTGATTTTAGCTTTTTGAGTTCTTTAAAACTCTTAAATTTCCTTTTTATTCCCTCTTAGCCTTGCACAAGCCTGTCAAAGTTGAGACTAGGGTTTCTAAAGAGAAATTCCAATAAATTTTATTTAAACTAGTCAAAAATACTAAATTTTGATTGTACATGGTGTTTTAATGTACTCTAGAGGTTGGAAGAGGTTTTTGAGCTGGTAGTAGACCATACTGTATGGTTTATAATATAGTGACTTTGTGTTAGGCTTAAAAGAGACCCAATAACATTAGAGGGGTATGAGTTAATAGGGTTGCACTAAGAGTGGAGTCATTAAACTTTAGGATAATACGTATGGGGATAAAGGGTTCCCAAAATGATTCACAATGTCTTAATTACCTCTTTATGGATTAAACTTAAAATATTTATGTGAAAATAGGGCTACAAGAAATTTAGGCCAAAAGTGAGGATGAGTGAATGGTGGAGAGTGCTAACCTTGAAAATAAGGATTATTTTTGAAGGTATTCAATGGATAGGAGAACTATGCATGCATAAAAAAGGATACAAGAGCCTATTGAGGCAATATTTGGTCAAGGATGTCAAATATAAGTAATCGACATACAAGAAAAAAGCAAGATTAGAGGTCAATAGAAGACATCCAGATCAAAAATCATAGCTAGAATAATGAATGAGGTATGTGTAGGCATAAGCCCTACATCAAGTGGTATCAAAATAGGTAAGTGTTGGTGTAGGTTTTTACTACACATGTTATTAATCTTGATTATGTGGTTAATAGGTCTTTATTATGTCATTATGACATCTTCATGATGCCATCATGCATTTGTGAGTGCATGAGGTCACACAGTGAGTGGATGGAGTCATCCATCCCACTTGGTCCCCTAAGTACCTTGTCCACTCATGTTCCTTTTCCATTATGTTATATGCTATCTCCACCCATAGTAGAGGATCCCATGCACTTAAGTTATTCAATGAGTCACTAGTCTACTAAAGTAGCCTATAAATTTATGTTATTCCTTTATATTGATCATCCAATGATAATGAGGAATGTTTATGCATTGTTACATTTTGCACTTTCTCTCACATCTATTCTATAGTGTTTATGTGTGCATTCAATCTTATTGAGAGGTATTGGAGAAGTCCTACATGGTACCAAAGCCTCACTCAATAATCATTCACCTTTTATTGAATTTTTGGTGAGATTCCTTATTTTATTTGAGATTCGAGCAATTTTTTGCTTGGTTTTTGGGTGGTGTATTCTACTATTTTTAAGGAAGTTGTTTGAAGATCCCAGATTTTCATGGCGTGGTCATCTCTAATCTCCATGACCCTCTCTTATATGTTGTTTTAACATTATCCACCCTTGGATTTATGAATTCCTCTCCTAATACCTTGATCACTACCATTTAACTATTTAATAAGGTGATTTTTACTTGTAGTTGATCCTATTTAGCTTTCTATTAGATCCATTCCACATAGCTTTATGGAAAATAAGGGTGAGTATATTGACTACCAACATTTGAAATCTTGTTTGAAGCTATAAATTGGTGATATCAACAATTGGTACATGCCTTTTAGACCATGTTTACACTAGTCTCACATCTGAGAACCTTCCTTAGGCAATCTCCACACAGTCATCTTCTTCTTAGCATCAACTGATAGATCTCCTTCCTCACGACCTACTCACCTGTTCACAACCTTCATGACCTGGCTCTTCATTAGCATCATAATTTTCTCCTTTTGAACTTCTAATGTAGTTCATTCAACATTATTATCCTCTACTTGGTGTGATCTAAGCTTTATTAGACTTGTAATGGCATTTTATAGTCCTCCATTTGCATCCTGATCTTGTTGGATATTTATAATTAGCATTGTCCTTCTTGGTCTATATATGGATTAACAATGGTGATGCTTAACCTAAATTGGAGACCTACAAACGGATTTTATTTAGTCTTTAATTACTTGCAATAGTGTTTCCAACCTATGATGACATCTCTTATAGACTTGGGTATTCCCTCACATGGTAGTGGCTCTGATCTCTCTTCTCAAACTCTTTTCTAAGTTAAAAAAATGCAACCATTCCATAAAAATATTTTAAAAAATAATAATTAAAGCCTATTTTAATTTAATTTAAAATAGCATTTTATTTTTAATTAAACACTTTTAAATAAGCTTTTTCATGTAAAAAGCACATAGGGGTGTATGGGTAGGGTTTTTATTTGACTTGTGTTGACTTAAGTTCATTCTATGTTGGTTCTAATGAGTAGCTAGAAGGATACCTTTGCCTAAATTTGGAAAAAAAAATTTAAACTTTTAAGTGTAGTTTTTATTAAATAAGCCTTATTGATGGGAACATAATTGTTTAATAAATTTTGATTGGTAACTCAAAATAGAGTACAAGTTTTTGTAAAAGTTCATGTTTTTCAATTTTCCACACATTGGTCCTATTTACATTATAAAATATAATAAAGTTATAAAGTGCCATATTAAGGGGGTTGTTTATGCTATGGGAGCCCACTACTTCTTGCATTTTTATCTTTATACATTGATTGATCTCATTTGTGTGGAATCATTTTGGCCTAGTTTCAAGTCTATATCTAGAGTGTACACTATTGTTTACCCACTCTAGCATTGATTGCTCACTTGGACACATTTTAGTTGTACTTAATGTCCTCACTTTTGAATATGTGTTAGGGTGTGTATACACATACTATTTTCAAAATTTATCAATTATTGATGTTTTATATCTTGTAGGAACCCATTGAGTCTCAATCTCTCTAAGTGTACACTAGGAAATGGGTGGGAAAACCATTAGTGCTTCATAGGATTGTTATCCCTTATTGCCACTTATTTCTAATCCAACGAGTTCCTAAAACCATTCCCCTAAGCTTTGCCTCCTACTTTACACACTCATCTAGTCTTTTACCACCTTCATTATCCCTTTCTCTAACCTAGACCCCTTTTTGATAGTTTACATAACTATGTCAGCTGTGTTGACCTTGTACTCTTATTAGCAAAACTTATTAAGGGTCTATGTCAGCACGTAGCTGACCTAGTCTATCACCTAATGATTTTTTATTAATTAAGATACTAGGTTGACTTGGTTGACCTTATTGACTAAAAATTTCAAAAGGGTTTAGGGTTAAATCCACATATATAAACATATCCATTTTTCCATTCTTATAAAGTAGACAAGAGTTATTATTCATTGCACTTCTTTACAATCCACTTTTTCTCCATTCTACTTGAGGAATCTTAGATTAGGGTTTCTACTTGGAGAATAATCTAGTCTTGTGGAGAAGTCCTGGATGATTTGGCCTTTCTTAATGATCCTTAAAAACCATAACAACTTTTTACAAAACACCTTTAGCGAAGGGAGAGATTTTATCTTGATGGGTTCATCTTCTAGGTAAGTATCTATAACTTTTATCTTCTCTTTGGTAGATAGAAGTAGCATAAGTAATGTATTTTGAATAATAATCTATTTTTCCATGCATTAGGGTCTTACCTATACATAAATTAATTAGGATTCTCTCATGCATGTTTAATTTTATGTTTACTAACCCTCATGTTGTGACACAAGCTTTGGTGAGCACTAAATTAGATTTTAATTTACTTGTTATTAGTTTAGTGAATATGGAAACATAGGAATTAGTTAAGGTTATTGCATAGTTTTTCTTGAATAGAGGATTTCGATCCCTCCCTAGTGATATTATTGTGATAAGAGATCCCCTAATTTAGTCTAGCAGATCCATATTGGTCATGACCTCAATTGTATATTATATCCCCAATCAGAAGTGTAAGTAGGATCTATCTTCTCCGAGATAGGATTGATTTCTAGATCTGATGCATTTCTCATTTCATACATTCTAGTGAACTTGACATGAATCTAACCCTTATAGTTTTTCTTTCATGCTTTTCATTTCTATAATTTTATTATTTTTCTATATTTGTAATACTAGGTTGACCAAGTCTATATAGTTGTAACTTTTGTGTGAAATTTTAACACATAGTAACATCAAAATGAATCTATTTATTTTATGTAGGTCTTCATCAAATAAAATTTACTAGATTTAATAGGTTAACATAGTAATTTTATTTCAATTCTAGATAATATACTATGTCAAACATGTCAACTTAGTTTCTTATTCAATTATAGAACAACAAACTAAGTCATGTAGGTTAACTTAGTATTCCATTCAATATATAGATTAAAAAAATGAAGTTGATCAAGTCAACTCAATCATATTAAATAGGGTTAAGCAAATAGGGTTTCATAGAACTAGGTTGACCTAGTTGACACAGTTGGCATAACGTGAAAGCAACATTTAGGGGACTTTAATAGAAAATTTACAGTCCTTAGCATATTCCAACCCATAAATGTTCCTTTCTTAGTCTCTCTTTAAATGCAATTTTTCATTACAATTCTATTTTACTGAATTTTGCATTCTTCAAAACTACAATCCTATAGTAAATTAGGTTGACCTAGTTGACCTAGTTATGTAGTCTATCTTATATTTGAAAGACTAAGTTGACCTAGTCAACTTAGTTCTTAAGGACTCTTACTTCTACACTATAGTAGTAACCCTATTGACTCTATTCTATAATTTTTGCATGCAGTGTCATCTAAATTGACTCTGTATTGTGCTTAAATTGAGAATTAATAACTATATACTAGTAATTAATTCAAACTTTCATTTTTTGTTGTTTGCATGCTTAAAGTATCTCACATAGTATAATTAGGTGGTTTTTAAATATACCATTTAGTTAAATTGTTTTTATCTTTTTTCACATAATAATAAATCACATAATTTCAAAACACATATAAACATTTGTCTATTCAAGGCCTACCTACTTGGATTTCATCACCAAGGGGGAAGTTGACTTAGTTTTCTATCCAAGTATAAAAATGTGGTTAATGGTATATATTGGTTAATCACCCAACACCCTTACTTTTGTGGGATTTTGAATTGAATGGGTAGGCCCCAATACCAAGCTAGTACCATTACCAATATAGATCCCTTACAACCTATACATCTTAAAAGCATCCATAGATTACTTTCTAGTTCCCTACTTTTATCCAAATTCTCTATCACACTTAAAATAAAATTTTATAATAATATAAAAACACTTATAATGACCATTTAGCTAGCATTTAATTTTTAAGCTGACTACTTTCTCTTTGCTCATTGTATGTTGTATTGCAAAAACTTACATTGGATAGTATTGGTGCGAGGTTTTGTGTTGTGTGCCCCAATTGGATCATTCTCATTGATACCATTATTTATGTGTTTGATTTCACTTCTTGTTTCAATTATATTGAAAAATTATTTCCCTATTTTTATTACACTATCATTTATTTAACATAGTATCTTATAGATTGTATTTTTCCCTGAATGTAGTATTGAGTCTAATTAGTCGACCCAATACTCATTTCTACTTATCAGGTTATAGTACTAAGTCAACCTAGTTGAATCTATATCCTTATTAGACTATCTATTATTTTGTTTATAGTACTTAGTCAACCTGGTCAACTCTACACTCTTCTTAGGCCCTATCTAGTAGTATTAGTTCAACCTAGTAAGCTTGGTCAACTCTAAACTCATATTCTTGTCTTTGCTTTTTTTAGCTCTTCCACCTATCTAGACAACTTAGTCTTTTGTTTCTCTTTTCTTAGAATTATACTAATTTCCTCAAATCATCATGAAGTCCCCTATTAGAATCTTCTTGGATGACTTGAATCCATTTAGACACTATATGGTATATTCATTTATCCCTCTCTTTTCCTCCCAAGAGCACCCTCACTATTGCAGTACCTCTTCCCCTCCTTCATCTATGGATTGTAACATGGTTCAAATCACACCTCAAGAATAAGTAGGTGGATCTGATCCTTGATTTACCTATCAATACAACTCTCATCTTCATGCTTTTCAACAAAATGTGGGAGTAATTGATACAAGTTTGTCCAATAATCCCACTAATAATCCACCTTCCAATAACCATCCCCCTAATATTGATTTAAGGAGTTCTCTTATGACACAAATTCTTGAAAAATTGATACAATAAATGGTCATAATGAAAAATTCTAACACATCTCAAATGATGCAATTACAACATATTTGATTAATATGGCTAATCAACCTCTAGTTCTCAATCCTCAAGCCAATCAAAATTTTATTCCTCCACCTCTTAGAGATGACTCAAGAAATGTTATTACTTAGCATATCATGGATAAAAAAATGATTCAAAATATCAAAAATGAGCCTTTATATCCTTTCATCATATCCATTGATATTGATAATATATATGTAACTATCAAATATGATGGGACTAAAAACCCTGCATCCTTTCTCAAAGCCTTTAACAATCTTTACAAAGAGTGGATCCAAACTAATATTTTCACCTCAACTAAACTTTTAGTTAAAACCTTCACTAGAAATGTATTAGAATTCTATAACCAACTTCCCCAACATTCCATTTGGTAACTTGAGGATTTGGTAAATCCTCTAGTTAAAGAGTCTCAACATAATGATCTTCCCAAAAATTGCCTTAGCCATTTTATCAATTCTAAACAATCTCCCACTGAATCAATACATGATTTTATCAAATGATGGAAATATCTAGTCCATAAGGTTGACCATAATATGACTGATGATAATTTATTTAAAGTCTTTATCACTACATTACCTCCTTCACTTCAATATAAGGTTCAAAATTTTGCTCCTCAAACACTTAATGAAGCTCTTGACCAAGCTAAATGTCAATAATTCCTCATGAATTATTTCAAACCTAATACCAAATTCATTGAAGGATATTTTCAAACTTATACTAATTCCATCACTAAAAATATTCCTCAAACCAAACCAAGATTTTTCAAATCCAACACTTTCTCATATTCTCACATACCACTAACTGTGCAATAAATGAAATAATTCTTACCACCCTCTAAACCCTTTAATTATCCTAATAATCCTCCTAAATTGTATGATTCTAATCAAATTTATTGGTTCCATGCCAACATTGGTCATTACCATGAAACCTATCAAGGGCTTACTAAATTTGATGTGTCCTACATGTTTGGTGCTTCTTTAAATCATGAATCCATGATCCAATTCTATATTCAAGAGTACAACACTACTCAAAAATGACAAGCTTCCAACATTTTTTTTCTAATAATAACCAAAAATATTTTTACACATCTAAAATTCAATAAAATACCTATGATATTTATGTTACTAATGCTGACTATGACCAATATTAAAATAATTCTCAATATGTTAATGCATCTAAGGTCAACTATCATCATAAGCCAACTCACAAAGATCCTATCACAAAACCTAAGAAAACCATCTTTGGAAGAATAACTTTTCAAAGATACTAAAACCACTGATTTAGATTTGAAAGCCCTTGAGGAACTACATCCTTCTTCCAAACCCCCAAAAACTTCTATTCCTTCAAAATCTACCTTACCTTCCAAAACTCACACCGGTTCTTCTTTTAAATCTCATTGGAACTTTCTCAAAGAACTTAACTCCATGCTTTGCAAGATTCTACTTATAGATTTAGTTCTTACTTCCCCTTATCATCACAAGTTCCTCATGTAACAATTACAATAAATTGAAGAAATTCAACTTACCAATGTGCATACTATTGAATCTATGTGTCCTTCTTCCAAACTATCTATTAAATTTATTGAAGAGGACATGATTAATGATGAGATCCTTTTTCATGTTGATGATCCACAACTATTCATTAAAATAGCCATTAATACTACCCTTATTCATAAAGTTTTATTTGATGAAGGGTCTATTATTAATGTGACATCTTTATGGCTTATCTAACAACTTGGATATAATATAGATCATCTTAAGGAAACCTACCTTACCTATCATAGATTTGATAAAACTAATCAAAATCCACTTGGTTACATATGGCTTCCCATAACAATCAAAACTAAGATCATTCAAACTAAACTTATGGTCCTTGATTTTCCCCAATTTTATAACATACTCCTTGGTCACCCTTTGGAGTTATACAATGAGGGCCGTCACCTCTTCCAATAGCCAATGCATCAAATTCATACATAGCAGTAAATGGTATAAGCATAAAGTTGATCCTAACCCTTAGAGTACTTAACTTCATAATCCAAAATCTCAATATCACATCCCTACCATTCCTAACATTAATAAGGTTCCCTCACTTGAGTTCATTAGCATCAATCTAGACCTATAGGTCACTCTTTTTGAATTGGATGATGATGAACCTAATGAATTGAAAGATACTTAAAACACTACTAAGCTACCCCCTTATATCTTAGATTGGATTCCTTCTTCTATATTACCTTATGATCACACCATTACTCTCATTGATTAGATCACTTATTTCACCCTCCATGAAATGCTCAAGAACCTTATTTACCATAAGACACATTCATATGAAATTATTATGGAGTGGCCAAACTATTATAAAACCCTCTAATCATGTCTCCATGAAATTTTAGTAACCTTAGAATTTCACCTTCTAAAAATCCCCCTAAATCTCAAGCATGCACCATTTCTCCAACCTATGATGATAAATATATCATGGCCCAAGCTCAATATTGATACTTGGGTGTTCAAAATTATCATAAAAATTTATCTCAAATACATGCTTTCAATTGGGATGTTCACACTATTTCCATATATTCTAAATTATCTCTTGAAGGTCATGTACCTCCTATTAATTCTCCACTTCTTGATACTCCTTGGGTGATAGAAAAAATCCTACTTTTCAAAATTATGAAAATTATGGAATCTTATCTACCACCTATATATCTCATTATTACATCTTATTCTACCCTTACCAATGAAACTAATAACATACCAATCTCATCCGATCAGTCTACTCTTCCTACTCCCAAGATTACATTAGGTGCTAAGGCCATAAATGTTAATCAGATTTGTTCTAAATATGATAGAGATGGTAATCAAATTATCAACCTTGAAGTAAATCTTGAGTATTATGGCCCTCTTCCCACTTTTCCTAGTGATGAAGATATTATTTAATTACTTCATGCCCAAGAACCTCAACTTCCTTGAAAAGATCACAAACTTGGGAATTTTTTTCAAAAAATCTCTTTGTTTTAATAAATTTATCACTAGCATGGCCCCAAAAGCTAATCCAATTTCTTATTTACCAAATTCACCATACCAATTCTAATTTGGTAATGTTATGCTTATAAAAAACTACTCGCATTGAAAAATGGTACTCCATCATGCCCTTGACCAATTATAATTTATCACAAACTCACACCTACTGAACATGATAACTTTACTTTATTTTTTGATAAATATCATAATTTTTTTGGATGGTTATATGATTAAATGCCTAGTATTGACCCTAGTATTGTGGTGTACAATTTCATCACTTATCCTGATGGCAAACTCATGCATCAAAATTAATGGAAATTTCTACCTAAAGTTTCCACTTTATGTCATAAATAAATTATCAAACTTCTTGATGCTAAGTTTATCAAACCCATGGACTATTATAAATGTGTTTCTAACATTTTTCCTATTCATAAAAATGTCACTATGGTCATTCATATTTGCATCAATTTTGATAATCTTAATTTTTCTTGTCGCAAGGACAATTTCTCTCTACCTTTAATAGATGCCATTGTTGATTTTATAGCTAGTTATGAAATGTTGTCTCTAATGGATGGTTTCCTAGGATATTAACAAATTTACATTACCACTAAAGATCAACATAAGACCACTTTCACCATAAAATGGGGCACCTATTTCTATGTTAAAATGCCTTTGAGACTCAAAAATGCTAGAGCTACTTTTCAATGAGAAATGACCCATATATTTTATTATCTTATTCAAAAAATTATAGAAACCTATTTGTATCACCTCATTGTTAAGTCTAAATGTCACAAGACTCATCTTTCTGATCTTGCCATCATCTTTGATCTTCTTCTTAAATACCAAGTTAGCTTAAATAATTACAAATGTGTCTTCAATTTCACATCTAGAAAACTTTTAGGATTATTAGTTTCTCTCAACAACATCAATGTTGACCCTATTGAGATTAATGGTATCATCAACATGCCCATATTGGAAATTCATACTTATCTTAGAAAAATATGGGAAATTATATGACTCATCCTTAAAATGTCTTACCATATCCGCTCCATCAATTCTCTTATGAAGAAAGGTAATGCTCTAGAATGGATGGATCCTTGTAAAAAACATTTGATAATATGAAAAAAATAATTTATTCATCCACTTACTCTTCATCCCCCTTCAAATGATTGACCTTTGTTCCTATATACTTCTTCCACACCTATATCATTTGGGGAAAATATTGAACAACAAGATGATACTGGAAAAGAGTATTCCATATACTATATTAGTCAAGGCCTCATTAATTATGATAAATATTATACAAAATTTGAACATGACTACCTCATCATATATTTTATAGATGAAAAACTTTGACATTATATGCTTTATCAAAACACTTATGTTATCATCCATTTTGACCCCCTTCATCACTTCTCCAAACCCTTTCTTCTTGAAGACAAAATTGGCAAGTGGATGGTCCTCCTCATGGAATTTGACCTATACACTATTACTCAAATTTATATCAAAGGATAAATCATCGTTGATAAAGTTGGCATAGCTCCTATACCTGCTACCAACCACCTTCAAAATAGTCTTCCTAATAATGATATTATATATATTGAAGGTCTCAACCAAGACATATCCCTTAAAGATTACTTCCATAACTTTATTGTTGATCTTGAAGTAAGTAATCTTGATGAAAACACTATTCTCCCTAATACTACTAAACCAAAAGTAGTTATAGACTAACTTCCTAAAATTAATGTCACTTTATATGAGGATACTTAGACCCTTCACTTTGATGGTGGTAAATACCTTTAAGAAGATAGGGTAGGTTGCATTATTACAAGCCCTCTTGGAACATGGCTAAGTATGAAGCTTTAATCTTAGGCACGAGAGCCACCCTTGATTTAGATATCCAATACTTTCATGCTTTAGGCAACTCCTAACTAATTTACCACTAATTAAATGGTGATTACCAATGCAAAAGTGAGAACCTCATTTTTTATCATCAAATTACAACTACTCTTGCCAAATATTTCATTTCTTTCACCATCAATCCTATCCCTCAGGATCAAAATTCTATTGTTGATTCATTTACTTCTTTATCATCTCTTTTTCATCCACACCAAATTTTTATCGATCCTAATTTTATTATAAAAATATGAAAATATCCATCTTCTATTCAACCACAATATTCACTTACCTAACACATTAAGTCCATTACTATTCGACAAATACCATGGTACAAAAACATCATTTAATTCTTAAAACACCAAACTTATCCTCCTAACCTATATTCCTATGAAAAAAATTGCATTCATAAATTAGATTTTAAGTATGTATTTTGATATAACATCCTATATTATCATAATGTTGAAGTTACCTTACTCTATTGTGTTATGCAAGATGAGGTTCCACCTCCTCTTGAATAACCACATTGGGGAATGTTTGGTGGTCACTATAGTGGACATGCTATAACCCAAAAATACATACATATGGGATACTTTAGGCCCACTCTTGAAAAGGATGCCGTTGAATTTGATAAAAAGTGTACTCCTTAATATCTTCATGATGATTTAATACATTCACCTCTATCCAACATTCAAACCATAGAATCTCCTTGGCCATTATCTATGTGTGGATTAGATCTCATAGACAAATTATCTTGATCTCAAGATGGACATGTATTTATAATCACAAGCACCAAATATTTTACCAAATGGGATGAGGCTATGCCCCTTGTTAATTCCACTAGTACCACCATCTCGAAATTCATCCTTAACCAAATCATTTTCCATTTTGGTGTCCCTCATACTATAATTTTTGATAATAGTGCTAATTTTAAAAATAAAGATGTCAAACAACTTTGTGCTAAATTTAAAATCAATCACAAATTTTCCAAACCCTATCATCCATAATTTAATGGCCAATTAAGGCCTCCAACAAAATTATTAATAAAATTTTCCAAAATATAATTAGTTAAAACCACATATATTGGCACCTTCATCTTTATCCTACTATTTTGGCCTATCACACTAGCATACACACTACCACTAGGGAAATGTTATTTTCTCTCACCTATGGTTTTGAATCAGTCCTTCTATTAGAAGTTGAGATTACCTCTTTGTATATATCTTCATGATATGATAACTAATGAATAGTGATGTGAATCTCAATTTCATTCTCTTGATCTCTTAGACAAACACCATCTTTTTTCTTTATAACATAATCACCAATACAAGGCCCATATTGACCAACAACATAATAAACGAGTCAAAGTTCACACATTTAATGTTGGTGATCTTGTCTTTTAATTAGATTAAACTTATGACAAAGAAGGTAAATATGCCCAAAAATGGTGGGGACCTTATTTAGTCAAGGACATTCTTGGTCTAAGTACCTATTGCCTTCAAACCAATGAAATCCATATTTTAAAAGAGCCTACAAATGCATAATTAATTAAGAAGTATTTTTCCTAATCATTCCCTTATTTTCACACTTCCTATATGATATCTACCTAACACTTATTTTTTCAGGATACTTACATAGGTCTCACCTTCTATAGCAGTTCTTTCTTTTCAAAAACCTTAGTCCTTTTTAGGTCTTTTGGTTCCCCTTTTTCTCATGAGTTGCATTGCAAAGTCATGGATAGGACATGGTCTTCCTCATGATGTAATTTTATCCTCTTTATTTTCACATATTTTACACACTTTTTGGCACCCCTTGGGTTTCTTATTTATGAGTTGCAATGTAATACCATGGATAGGACCTAGCCTTCCTCACAAATACCATATTTTTATTATCCCATTTATTTTTCCAATAATTTTTATCACCTTTATAGGTTTATCTTTTATCAGTTATAGTGTAAGACCATGGATATGACCTGACCTTCCTCATAAAATCACCATCTTGTCATTCCTTTTCTAGATTTTGTTTAACATTGGTTATGAGTTCTTAATATTTGTTCTCAACTTTAGATTTTGCTTCTTTTGATAGATTAAATTTGCATAACAATATATGTTAGCTTTTTTTCCTACATTTCCCTCATTATTATGATAATAAATCATACTTTCATGTCAATGTATCCATTTTTATCCCTTTATCACATTTTTTACAATTTGAAGTAATTCAATGGTTTCATGTTTCATTCCTCTTGATTTCCTTTCCTTTCACTTCACATTGGATAAAAAAATGTTCAAGTCAATATATCACTTTTATTTTACCTAGATTTATGAGACTCCTAGACACCATACTCTCTAAGTTCTCTCTCTTAGCAACTAAGTCCCAAGTATTCAAATAAAATCCATATTTAGCACCCATGTTTGGTTTTCCAAATATGTATGGAGGAGGAATAGAAAAGGCTATTGAGAAAGTTAAAATCCAAATCATTTGAAACAAAATACAATGATATATAAAAGTTAATAAACAAATCTCAAAAAGTTAAAATCACACCAAAAGACATGATTACAAGCACATCACCTATCTACAATCAAAGATTAAACTCCAAAGTTAGCCTCAAAATAGAGTTGAGATCTATTGGGGTGTGTTAGGATAGTAGATCAGAATAGAATAATTTAATAAACTCTATGGTGCTACCTAACTTATCACATAAGTACCTTCAAATTAGACTGATGACTCTGTAAGGTGTCCTGAGGAATGGGGAACACATTGTGGGAAGGTAGGTCCATTTTAATTTTCATGCATATAGCCTTCAAGGGATGATCTACATACTTTATCTATTAACCTAAGACTTGTGTGGCTTAGAGAAGTTTTTTAAATTTATTAATGTTTATAGTCTTCTTATTTTGACAAACCTAATTTTAATGTCTTGACTTTGATAAAGAATTCCTCTACCTTGGTTTTTAGTTCATTCTCCACTCTACCCATTTCATTTCCCCTCTTGATAAGAAAATTATGATTATAAATATGGTTTAACTTGTTCTATACTTCTTCACATCTTAAAAATGTGCTAACACTACTTTGTTTCAGTTTTATCTATCCTTGGAACAAAATAATATGCTTGAGTAACTAAGATTACTTTATTTTGCACCATGGATCTACATTTATAGACATGCCTTGATTTATTTTTACCATTTATCATTATTGTACCACCCTTTTTATAGACACTTGAGTTTGTTTCTACTTTCATGTACTTTTTCCATTGTTGAGTGAGGTTGGATTGTTACTTCTCACTCATTAATGTTGTTTTCCCTTTTATGCACCTTTTTACATTAATGATTGAGTAAGGATTATTACTGCTCACTCATAAATGTTGTTTTACCAATTTTTTTCTTTCCCATATTTCTTTAAGTAAGGATTGTTATTGAATTCACATTGATGTTTGATTACCATCCTTTTTGACATGTATCCTTGGTTTAACTTGGCAAGTTTTTCTTTCTTACTTAAGGTCTACTTGTTTGATTTTTTCAATCTTTATTAGCCTTGGCTTTTAAGGTTACCCAATTTCATCTAAAATTTTTACTTTGTCATTTGGTATAACATAACATTTGTTACCATAGTTTACCAAATTTCCGAGTACAATCCATTCACATAACACTAGGTATCTTGACTATCCCACATTTGATTATTTTTTCTCTATAGTTTTTTATTCTTGGGTTTGTCGAAAGCAATCTCTACACCCTACACAATCAAAACTATAAACATAACAAATAACCATCCAATAATAAATGTAAGTCAATGTATGCATCATATTTATTTTTTAGTTATTTCACTTGCAATCATTTAAATTTCAATGATTTTTTATTTAAAATACTATAACTTTTTTTTAGCCTCAGCATTGTGTGTTACTATGTTATTTATCAAATCACCATCCCCTATTACACATGAGTGACACATGATGATATTTGAGTGGGGCATATATATACACATAATATTTTAAAACTTTATCAATTATTGATGCTTTCTATCTTGTAGGAACCTGTCGAGTCTCAATCTCTCTAAGTGCATGCCTTAAAGGGTACACCAGGAAAGGGGTGGGTAGACCATTGGTGTTTTGAAATATTGTTGTCACTTATTACCAATTATCTCTAATCTAACCATCTCCTAAAACCATTCCTCTAAGCTTGGTCTCCTACTTTACACACTCCTCTAGTCTTTTACCACCTTCATTATCCCTTTATCTAGCCTAAACCCATTTTTTATAGTTTACATGACTATGTCAGCTATGTCGATCATGTACTCTTATTGAAAAAACTTATTAAGGGTCTAGGTTGACCCTTATCTGACTTAGCGATTTTTTGTCAATTATGATACTAGGTCGATTGGGTTAACCTTGTTGACCAAAACTTTTAGAAGGATTTAGGGTTAAATCTACCTATATAAACACATCCATTTTTTCATTCTTATAAAGTATAAAAGAGTTATTATTAATTTTCACTTATTTACAATATGTTCTTCTTCCATTCTACTTAAGGAATCTTAGCTTAGGGTTTCTACTTGGAGAATAATCTAATCCTATAGATAAGTATTGAATGTTTTAGCATTTATTAGTGATCCTTACAACCCATAAAAACATCTTGTGAAGCACCTTCGACCAAAGGAGAAATTGAGTATCAATGAGTTCATCTTCTAGGTAAGTATATATAACTTTGCTCCTCTCTTTGGTAGATAGAAGTAGCATAAGTAATGGATTTTGAATAATACTCTCTCTCTCTCTCTCTCTCTCTCTCTCTCTCTCTCTCTCTCTCTCTTAATTAGTATTCTCTCATACATGTTTACTAACCCCCATGTTTTCCACAAGTTTTGGTGAGCAATAGATTAGATTTTTCTTTACTTGTTATCAGTTTAGTGAATATGAAAACATAAAAATTAGTTAGGGTTATTACATAGTTTTTATTGATTGGAGGATTTGGAACTCTTCCTAGTAATATTTTTATGATAAAAGATCCCCTAATTTGGTCTAGTAGATCCATATTGGTCATGACCATGATTATATAATGTATCTCCAATTGGAATTATAAGTAGGATCTCTCTTTTTTGAGCTAGGATTGATTTCTAGATCTAATGCATTTCTCATTTCAATAGGGTGTCTTTAACGTTTGTATCTTGTGCAATTATGCACTTTCATGGTGTCTTATCTTGGTCATGTCAACCCCATTTGAGAGAATTTAGTGGAGGATCATTTTTTCATCTCTGGTAATCTTTATCAAAAATGCAAATTATGCTTCATGACATGCTTACATGAAACACTTGTTCACACACAAGAATCATATCCCATTCTTATATGGATAGATTCCTGCATTGACTAATTTTGTTGAGTTTGATAAGTGGGATAATACTTGTGATAATATTTTTTCCACTCTATTACCACATGTTTCCATTGATATTCTATTCCATGTGGAATATATAAAGTGTCCATGCAATATTTTGAGTATCCTATAGTCTCTTTTTAGAGATCCTACTGAGACTTACATCACACCTCCTCCACTTCCTATCATCTCTTCAAAGACTATTGTAATTTTTCCTCCTATTTCTATTATTTGTGATGACACATTCTTTGTGGAAAATTCTCTTCCTTCTATTGATCTCCGACTATAGGACAAGATTTTTATTGACCTTAGTTATCCTTGTAGACACCTAAAACTGGCCACCAATAACCTCTAACTAGGCTTTTGGCCAATTTCCACTTAAAATGCATAATTTGGCATAAAAAACACTAAAACATGATAAATGAGGTTAAATTGACATATTGAAGTACTAATTTTGTCCAAGGTGTCCCTAAATGGGGTAATGCAATTTATGAGCCAACTAACTTTGATCAAATCATTTTAAGTCAAAATACCAATTTTGTACCTAGGTGCTTTGGATTGCTCTTTTCTATAAAATATCTTACACATGACATATGCCTTTATTATTTTTTATTGGTAATATCCTAAATGGGATAATGGTTCTAATGCATCTGACAGTGCCTTCTAATTCCAATATAGTCAAATTTTGGACCAATAACAAGGCATTCTGATCAATTTGAGTAATTTGTGAACAAAGTGCTTAATCATGCTTAAGAGATAATCAACACAAATTTGAGCCTAATTAAGAATTCCATGGAAACTTGTTGAAATCTTATTTTTTGGAAATGAATATGGAATATCTACATCATCAAGTGATCTCATTTCTTGAGAAGACATCCCTAGGCCATAAATGCCACAAATATCAAGATTTATGCCTTCCTTACCTCATCAATGCCTTACATGATGCCCTTCATGCCTCTTAATCACCCCTTATTCCAATGTCATGATGAGGATAAATAAAAACTTAATTCCAAAAAATAAACTAACCCTTAACCACACATCTCAATCTTGAGATAGATGATTTAGGTTGATTCCAAACATTTGAAAAAATCTATAAATAGGAAGCCTCACGACATCATTTCTAAGCTATTTTGGTGAAAAGTTATAATGTAAAAATATATTCAAGAAGCCATTGCAATTAGTGTTATCATGTCAAATTTATTTCAAGCCAAGCCAAGATACAAGCCAAAGGTGCCAAGGAAAGATGGAGGTATCCAAGCTTCCATTGCCAAGGACTTCACGAGCACAAAACTAAGAAAGCCACCACTACAAAGGCATTTGGAGCATCCAAGGAAGGTGAAGGAATTATTGTATTTAATTCCTTGATTTTTAGTTGTGTTTGTCATTTGTTTCTATTAACTAAGCTCTCCTTAGTGTCTAAGCCTAGATATATTATGATATTAGTTTGTTTATTTCATTTTGTTTCTCATTTTAGAAATAACACCATACTAACCATCCTCTCTTGAGTCAAATTCCTAGATCACATTATGGCATGCCTGGTGGGACAAGATGCATCCTACATATGAATAAGATCATTTTACAACTCTAAAATATTTATTTGATCCTTTTAAACTCTTGAAAATTGATTTTCTAACTTTATTTTTATATTTTTGATTGCCACAATTTTACACAGTAACCAACATCAACAAGTAAGACCGACATTAATTATATGGTTTAACCAATGTTGATTAGCAAAACTGACATCTGTTAGATCTCGATTAGCCAGAGTAACTGACATCAGTAGTAATAACCAATGTTGGTCACTGTGTTTTTCTAAAAACACAGACTTGAGAGCTACTTTTTCAAAGTTCATTATTTCAAGATAAAAAGAGCTTCAAAGCTAAAGGACATGTTAACAATTTTACTACAAGACCAAGATTGATTTTTGTTTAAAACATGTTTAAATCACCATTGCATGTTTAAAAATAAATTAGGAACCTTACTTTGGTGTTTAAAAAAGGACTTAGATGTTTTGGTGAATATTTTCAAAGCTTGTAACTAAGACCAAGAGGTCAAACGAACACCACCAAATCTTTCATTTTGGATTTAAAATTGAACACACTTGTCAATTTTTGTTTGCAATAATTGTTTAGTCAAATATTTGTTTGAAAAAAAGAGGGATGTTGCATGTATGCTCTTCCATTTATCCCTTATATGGAACCCTTGAAATCAAAAGCACCATTCCTATTGAAATTATCATAGTCCAAATCTTAGAAAGAAAGAAATCTAAAACACTCCCCAAAAACTCATTAGAGTTTGGGGGACCTTGAAAATGACCCTAAAGCCTTTCTACTTTCATGATTTATTTATTTATGTATCTTGGCTTGTAAGGAGGAATTCATCACCTCCCACAAGTTCTTTAGTGAAGCTTTGACCCAAGGTTTCATCTCACATCATTGACTTCATTTTTCTCCTTTAGAGTTACACATGGGATGTATCTGCATTTGGACATCGCACTACACTGAATGAACATCAGGATGTAGTGGTTGTAGAAAGGACTAGACCTTTTTACAACTAGCCATTGTCATAGTCACCCAATTAATGTGTGTGTCTTTTAAATTGTTTGATGTGAAAGTCATTGTGCAATTTATTCCCTTAGAAACATTTGAAACTTGATAGTTTAGTCAACCCCACATGCCATACCCTTGCTAGTATTTGGATGGTTATACTTAGATTAATTTTGGATCATTTTCTCATTTGGTATGTTTTGAGACTAAAACTTGTTTGTTTATCATAAACCATGTAAAAACCAATTTGTTTATATGTCACTCTTTTGTCTAAAGAGGCATTATGCTAGCCATTTTACACCACACTTTTGCCTTGAAAATTTTGCTAAGCTTATTTATGTATGCCATTTGAGTTTTGGAGGGTAGTGTTATGCTACCCAAATCATTTCAAAACATTTTGAGCCTTTTAGGTCCTTAAAACATAACATTGACCAAATTATTTGAGTATGCTTACATCGTTAGGCTACTTAATGTGTTTCAAGACTTGTTAACCATTGTATCAAAACTATTATTTTCAAGTCATGTCATGTATACCATTTGGATCTTTGTCTTGTGTTGTCATGCTGTCAAATTTTGTCTAGCCTATTTGGTTAAATCCTAGTTTTCAACATTGAGTTTTCAATTAACCTTATTACATTTGGATTCAAACATTGATTGATTTCTATTTAGGCCTTAATTCATGGGGTCGATACACAAATATTTCTCTTTTGGGTTGCATAACTTTGGTTAATCGATTACCTAAATTTGAAAACTATTGATGGTTTGTTTGTTTAATGCCTATCCTTATCATTTTTTGTGCCTTTATTTGGGAGAACATAGCCTTTCTCAAAGATCATTTTGTCTTATGCCTTATGCTAACTAATCATGTTTATTTTTGATTCTATGTGCTAGGTCTATGTCAAAGTTATTTTTAAACTTGTTAGATCAAATCAAATCACATCATGCCTATTTCTTTGATCCTATATTTGACTCTGCATTTAGACAAAGGACTTAGCAACTCAACTTTTGCCTTTCCTACTTTAGACCTTATTTGGAACACTTTAACCTAGACCTCTGGCATGCCAATTTTTATTTAGATGTTTGACCTTTTATGCATATGACATTTGACATTAGACATTTGATGTTAGATTATTTTATGCCAAATCTTATCACAAACCATTTTAGAGATACAACTCTACTTTCAAACCAAATTGGAGATACAACTCCACCCCTTTGACCAAGTTGGACCAAGTTTGAACCATTTATCCTTTGGATCATTTTTTAGAGTTTGTAAAACTCTAAGCCTTTTTGTTTTTAGAGTTTTCATCATTTACATGGATATATCTTACTACACTTATGGTGGAGTCACTTACAATCCACTTTATGATATAATGGCCACACAAAATGACTTTTATGGCTTTAGTCAAGACCCCAATGATGTTAATATGGTTTATGAGATAGATTTCTATCTACCTCATATTAATCATTCATGGGAATAAATTCATGAAACAACTTACAATCCAACTTGAGACCTTGATTGGTAGAAGAGGCTTGTGAGGAGTAGTTTGAAGACCCAACTACAAATAATATTGTTTGGGATATGGATCCTACCCCATTTATAATAATCACTACATAGAACACAATCAAGAACCATCTTATTAGAAAACTCATAAATGTGATGATATGGTTTATTTGGAAGAATTGGATGCTTTGGCTTGTGTAAGTAATCATGCTCCACCACATCATACCATTTCTATTCCAACACCACAATATCACACCATTCTCATACCAAGACCTCATCCTTTAGTTTGTGTGAGCAACCAAGCTCCACAACACCCAACCATTTCTATACCAAGACCTCATCCTTTGGTTTATGTAAGTAATCAAGATCTAAAATGCCCTTTCATCTATCTAGGACCTAGTCCTTTGGCTTGTGCAAGCAATCAAGCCCCACAACACCCTATCATTACCATCTCAAGACTTTGTCCTTTGGCTCATGTGATAAATCATGCTCCCCAAGGCCCTACCATTATCCAACTACAAGTCATTCCTCATCTACTACCAATCCCAACCAAACCTTGATTGATCCAATCTTTTAAAGACTAAGCTATGTTTAGAACTGGTATTTTTTAACTCATTAGAAACTAAGGTCAAGAGAACTAATCAATCCAAGATGTATTTGTTGAACCAACCATTTGTGTAATTCAATCTGTAATAAATTGCCTATTGATCCTCTACTAGTTATCAAGGAGTCTTAATCTGATAAACCAATCTTTACTGAGTCACTTCTTAATGATTATAACCACCTTTGGTCAAATCATTACCTTGACCATGTGTCTATTTTTCAAGATCCTCCTATTGACAAGCTAGTCTCTGAAGAGTTGTCTCTTGACCTTTTTCCCATCCTAGACGAGTCTCACTTTGACAAACTAGTCTTTATGGAGCCCATCATGCCATTATAGTTTGTTACTTTTCCAATACCAAATATTCAATAAGACATCATTATAACAGAGTACCCATCAAATGAAGAATCAAAGTTAAATTTAGGTTTTACTCTTATATTGACATCAAATTTAGCATCAAAATTAGAATCTAAATCAACATCACTCTCAACATCAAATTTAGAGTCCCTTGAGTTAGAATTAGATTCAGACAAAAAATATGTTCATAGTTGTTACAACATTGATTATGCATGCCTTGTAAATCAATTTAAATACATTTATGATCCTTATATAGTTTTTGAGGATGAGTACTTCAGGTTTAACACAAGTTATCCTAGTATTTTATACAAAGATTGTGTAGCCTCTCCCCATTCCATTATCATTCCATAGGCCATAACCATCAACCAAAATAGCCATATCATTAACATTCCATCTCCTACAAGTGTCAATTAGGACTGAAAAAATCACACTTTGTTGAACTACATCCATGGGGACATAGTAGGTGAAGAAGAGCAAGGAGGCCAAGACCACATTCATATAGTAGAAGAACACTCTCCTAGTGAAATATTTTTAGAGTTGATAGGGGATAATCAAAGTCAAAAGAACTCAACATCATCTAGTGAAATTTTTTCAAAAAAAACTAAAATAAAATCAAAGCCAAAAGACAATGTTCATTAGTGAGCCCTTCTCAAAGTTGCTATGGGACAATCAAGATAACTTTATTGGTGAAAACCTCTTTGAGGCACCATTAGCTAAGCATAAAATTTCTTCACTTTAATGAAGACAAAATCAAAGATCAAATAAAAATAGATTCATATCTATAGCCTAATTAGATGGTAGCTACTCTCAAGCCCAAACAACAAAAAAATCTAATGGTCCTATCGAGAGAACAAGTCTTCAACCCTACCACAACCAAAACTATGTCAAATCTAGCATTAACAACATTACATGAGACTAAAAGTTTTTATCTTCATTTGTTTCCACACCATTATAAATTCCATTATCATCTATCATTCCATTTCATAAACAAACCTACCATCCATTATTTATCCCTATTTACCATCCATGGTTACACTTTCCTTTATAGAGGCTATAAAAACACCTTATCTCAATGTTTGAAGGAATCAAAATCAATGAACAATGAAGATCACAAAAGCATTCTTGACAACCAAATCTACATCGAGTTCTTGACAAAACATCTATTTAGATGAGGTATGGGCTAGAAATTAACTTGATCAATTATTCTATTTATATCATTTGTTGATTAGGATGTGCATCTCCCCATCAGTAGGAACAATAGAATCAAAAACCACTCCAAGGCTAAAAACATGTACCATACCATTGCCATTGTTACATATCATTTTTCCATTGTCACATATCCTTCTATTTACCCAATCACTTGGGGGAAAACCCTCTTACCATTTTATCCATCATATCATTCCATTCCTATCTAAAACAAAGATGTTTTTTAGTCATCCCACTCAAACCTATTTTGATCTTGGTTACTTTGGTTCTTCCTACATTTTTTGTGAGAGGATTTTGATCAGGTTTCAACTCTTATCAATTTATGTTTAAATTATAATCTATGAAATTAGTGTGATAGTTGATTTGGCAAGATATCTTTCATCCTATCAAGTTTGTTTATGTGAACTTGATTATAACCACTTATGGGCAAATCAGTGTTTCACTAGTCTTGCTATTAATTATAACCACTTATGGGAAAATTAGTGTCATTGACCTATGCCATTATATCCTAGTGATAAATACCTATGGGAAAACTAGAGGAAACACTTGTTTATCATGCATTGTTGCATCACTTTGCCATCATTGTTTTCATTTGACTAGCCATTTGTTGAATTTGACAAGTTGTTGGGACCTAGTTGGTTTTTCCTCACCTTTTGTGTGGATGAAATTATTATGAATTGAGGTCATTTCAAGACTATTTGGGTCATGCTAAATTCATGTTGAGGTCACCTCAGTCCCCCTTTCCATACACTCTCACCATTTTGTGGGTAACCTATGCCAAATGCTCTCACCATTTTGTGAGCAGGTATCTTGTCAATCTCTAATGAGTTAAGATACCTCAAAATTCCAAAAACATTAATAACATTTCAAAAATCCAAAAATATTTGTCTTATCTAAGCCTAGTCAGTTATCCTCAATCCACCTTATTGGGGCATTGTCATTATTATGATGCTTTCTTTTGCTTTTAATTTTAAGATTTGTATTTTTTGTTTATTTTAGGTTGTTTGTTTATTTGTTTTTCTATTTGTTTGTTTATTCACTTGCTTGTTTGTTTTCTTTCAACATTATAACCTTGACTCAGTCTATATGTGTTCATTAGGTGATTCTTTAAGCACATTATTCTTGAGTTTATCCATATTCATATGTTAACATTATCATCATGGTTTTTATCATTGGTGCATTATTTTTGAGTGTTTATTGGATCAAGAGCTAGTCCTTATACATGTTTTGGAATAGTCTTCATGGTGTTCTATCATGAATACTACCATCACATGCTACATCAAAAATTAGCTTCGTGAAGGTCTATACTCAATGGATTAAATGAAGTTTCTCCTCGTCACCTTGGCAAATCCTTCCATCCCACCTTTAATCAAATAAACCCATTAACCATTCTATTTGTATCATTTCTAATTAGGATGAGTGTCTCCTCATTGTTAGGTACAACTGAATTATTTTTAATGATCAATCTTATTCCTCTATCCATCTCTTTCATCACTTTATACTTGATCATTTTTAATATATATTATAGGTTATATCCTTGAGTTATGCTTGCTAATCAGCCCTAATTGGGGCATAATCATCTTTATGAAATCTAGGTCCTCTTAATTATTATATCCACCTATGAGAAAATCATTGTTTTGACTTTTATTCCTAATTATAATTGCCTTTAGGAAAATCAACACACTTTTTACATCAATGCATGTAATTATTTTCTCATTTGTATTAATCTCAACCATGGGTTAATTCCACCTTTCTTATTGTTTCATTTTTAGGACCATCCATCAATAAATGTGATGGCCACTCCCTTAAGGGGGCATCATCATAGGCTTTCCAAAACTATTTGGAACTTTGTTCTTCAACCATCATCTTATTTGTGGCATGCATGCCATTTCTAATTATTTGAGAAGATATTGCTTTTCCTATAATTTTCAACATCTTCCCAAATAGGGGAAAACTATACACACCTAAAATTGGTCACCGATAACCTCCAACCAAGCTTTTGTCCAATTTCCACTTAAAACACACAATCTAGCATAAAAACACTAAAACACACTAAATGAGGTGAAAATAACATATTCAAGTGCTAATTTTGGCTATGGTATACCTAAATGGGGTAATGAAATTTATGGGCCAACTAACTTTGATCAAATCATTCTGAGTCAAAATGCCAATTTTACACCTGGGTGCTCTAGATTGCTCTTTCTTATTGAATCTCTTACATAAGACATATGCCTTTTTTATTTGTTATTGGTAACATCCTAAATGGGATAATGGTTTCAATGCATTTGACAATGCCTTCCAATTCCAATCTAGTCAAATTTTGGACCAATAATAGGGCATTCTGATCAATTTGAGTAATTTGTGCATAAAGTGATTAATCATACTTAAAAGCTAATTAACCCAAATTTGAGCCTAATTAATAATTCCATGGAAACTTGTTCAAAAATTATTTTTTGGAAATGAATATGGAGTATATGCATCATCAAGTGACCTCATTTCTTGGGAAGACATCCCTAGGCCATAAATGCCACAAATATCAAGATTCATTCCCTTTATGCCTCATCAATGCCTCCTGATTTCCCCTTATTCCAATGTCATGGTGAGGAAAATTACAAACTTAATTCCAAAAATTGAATTAATCCTTAACCACACATCTCAATATTGAGATGGATAGTTTAGGTTGATTCCAGACATCTATAAAAATATATAAATAGGAGGCCTCACAACATCATTTCTAAGCTATTTTGATGCAAAGTTATAATGCACAATTATCTTCAATAAGTCATTGAAATTAGTGTTATCATTCCAAATTGTTTCCAATCCAAGACAAGCTATAAGCCAAAGGTGCCAAGGAGAGGTGGAGGTAGCCAAGCTTCCATTGCCAAGGACTGCATGATCACAAAACCGAGAAATCCACCACTACAAAGGCATTTAGAGAATCCAAGGAAGGTGAAGTAATTTTTTTATTTGATTCCTTGATTTTTAGTTATGTTTGTCATTTGCTTATGTTAACTAAGCTCTCTCTAGTGTCTAGGCCTAGAGATGTTATGTTATTAGTGTGTTAATTTCATTTTATTTTTCATTTTGGAACTAACACCATACTAACCATCCTCTCTTGAGTCAAATCACAATCATATTATAGATTATACTTCCATCCTTATTCAAGATGTCGATCTTATTGATACACCATAGACTAGAATTTTAGAGGACTCTATTATTTCTAGTATGAATACATTCATGGAGAGTATTAATGACTTATATGTTCCTGTAGACATTCATCTTTCATAACTGAGTGCTTTATTTGTAGACCAATCTTTGGTTTTAATGATTGTTAAGCATTTCTCTCCTCTTCTCATGGACATTCTTTGAATGAATGTTCCATGTCTATCTTGTTCTCTAGGTGTTACCTTCTCTTCATTTCCACCTTATATATTTAGTCCTATGATATTTGATCAAATATTGGCACATTTGATCATTATCAAGGAGACATTTGAGTATTTTATAGATACATCATGATTCCTACATGCATTTCACTTGAGTGGGAATTTAGTAGTTTGATTTCTCATAGCTTCTTTCTTCCAAAAAGAAGAGACACAATTTTTTACAAAGGGGCCTACTATAACATTCACTATTCAAGATTATACACTTAGCTTATCTATCTTCTTTGTGGATTCATATATCATTCATGTTTTGTAGGATGTTGGAGATCATTTATATGTACTTAGAGTGTTGATTGCTTCAACATCATCTTTTGGGGGGTCTTTTAGTATCATCTTATTTTCTTTCTTTTGAAGGGGAATCTTTTCCCACTGGGTTTTCTATTTTTAGTCCACTTTTTGAGAGTTGTATTATACATTGGTACCTTATTAGGCCTATTTTTAGGACCCAATTCTTATACCCACCTAAGTTACACTTAAGAGTGGGTGTTGGTGTAAGGTTTTACTACACATGTTATTCATTTTGTTTATATGGTTAATAGGTATCTATTAGGTCATTATGACATCTTCATGATGTGATCATGTACTTGTGAGTGCATAGGGTCACATAGTACATTTATGGGGTCATTCATCCCACTTGGTCCCCTAAGTGCCTTATCTACTCAGGTTCCTTTTCTACTATGTTCCCTTATTTCTCTCTCCACCCATAATGGAGGAGCCCATGCACTCAAGTTTTTTGGTGAGTCACCAATCCACTCAACTAGCCTATAAATCCTTATTCTCCCTTTATATTGATCATCCAAAGTTAATGAGGAATGTTTATGAATTGTTGCATTTTTCACTTTCTCTCTTATTTATTCTATAGTATTCATGTGTGCATTTGATATTGTTGAGAGTTCTTAGATAAATCCAATAGTAAGATCTTGGTAAAGTTATGATTTTTAATTATAAAAGGTTTTTATATGAGATAGTTGAAGGCTACTAATGAAAGTTGTAAGAGTATAGAATGAGTTTAAAAGTTGTGGTAGATCAACCCTAATAAGATAGATAGAAAAAATCCTAAGAGAATAATAAATAGAGAGACTTGAAGTGAGAGTCATAGTTACAAGGTGAAAATACTTGGACAAGTGAATATGAAGATAGAGAAGTTAAAGGAGATTAAGTGCATGGTTGAGTTAGGCTATCACCATAAGAAAAAGAATAAATAAGACCCAAAGATAAGAGGGTTAGATGTTTAAGAATATATGAGTGAGATAGATAAGAGGATAGAGAAGATAAATCTCTTGGTGGAACTCATGCAAGAAGAATAGACTTAATGGTATGGTTTGGTTCTGAAGAAGAAGAGGGTTAAGTAGCCTATAAGGATTATTATAACGAGAATAAGGAATTCATAATGAGGGATAATGATAAGAAGAAGAAGTTGTTATGTAGGTAGTTCAAGGAGAAGATGAATAATCTCATGAGATATGATCATGAGGAAGGTTTAGAAACACCTTATGAAGAAGGAGATAGTCATGAAGATAAAGCAACTTAAGAATGAAGAAATGGAATCAATAAATCCTCATGTTTTTAAATATAAATATTTAATTTCATGTGTGTATGCAGGTACAAGAGTGAATGAGGAAGAAATCCATGTTTTGGACATAAATATTGAAATCATGAATAAGATCAAGCATGAGAAACATGCTTATGATGATGAAGAATCTAACTAGGTAATAAAATATATAGGTATAATGATTTGATATATTTTAGTAGGAGAATCACTTGGAAAAGATGAATAGTACCTCATGGAAGGAATTAAAAAGATATAATCTAATAAAATAGATGTTGAAGAGGCTAAAGGATTTTAAGGCTTGGTTTTCAATGTTATTTTTTATGATGAATATGTTGATATGTTAACTAATGAATATGTCTTGTATAAATAAACAATGGAATTTATGGATAGGCTCATGAAAATCCAATAATAAATTGAATCACCTCATGAAGTGCTTGGAAAACTAGATATACAATAGAAAAAAAGTCTAATTCAACTTTCATGAAGGATGAAGACAAAAAAAAAGTTGGTGTATAAGGTGTATGTTAGAAGAACATCCACTAAGAGGTGGGGTGAATCAATGATACATTAAAAAAACCTTTAGATCCTCTTTAATCATACATTTATAAATCATTATATAAGAATTGTCAAACCATCAAAGCAACATAGTAACTGTTCATGAGCATACAACACAACAACACCAGATGTAGGTGGGAAAGCCTCAAAGGAAATAAAACCAAATAAAACATAGATTGTAAAACTTGTACTATAAATAAATAAATAAATTTATTTTATCACCCACTCAACTTGGAAAACCAACCCCAATCTATCAAGCACTAACTTAACAGAGTCTTTAGCAAACACCCACTTGCAAGGAATCACCAACTCCCTTAGTGACTTGACACCAACTCAACCACCTCTTAACCAAGAACACATTAATCCAAGTAGTCCTCTTATTTCCATAATTTTTATTATTGTAGTATTAAATATATTATGGTCCTTTCTTATCTCTTCATTCACTCTATCTTTCTTAAATTTCTCTCTTAGGCTTTCTCGATTAATATGCCTCTTACTCAGCTTATTAGGTCAATTAAAATTGACATCCACATGTAGAAACTATATTATATATTCATAATATTATATTTAACATATTTTAATGGTATTTAATACCTCCTAATCCTTCACAATATACACTCTTATTTGCTCAAAGTTATCTTCTCAACTACACTCAATTAGGCCTATTAGGCCTCATATAAATAAAAGTCACTTGCTCACATACTCTCTTGGTCAGCCAAAGAACTTTATAAACTTATATAAATCCTAAAAGATAATCAATAACACATTAAACACATGAATAAATCAAATTTATATCATTTTCAGTCCAATCAAACACATTTAGATCCCATTCTTATTTTAGGCCTAATAGAAACCTAATGCATTGGCATATCCTTTCCATGAAACAAATTGAACCTATATAGAAAAAATGGACATAAAAAATGAAATAAAACCTTTTAAAAACTTAAATGGAAACCTAAACTGACCTCCTATATTCTCAATAAGTCACAATTCCTTTACTCACACCTTGAAAGCACAATTAGGCCTTACAAACTTATTAGGCCTAGTTACTTAAAAAACACTATCTGTAAATATGAAGCTCATACAAAATTTAGAAACAAATTATAGGAAAAAAACACATTTATTTAAACTTAATTACCTTAGGTTCATGAAAAATTTCATCATACAACTTCTATCAGGATCCAAAGACTTAGGAACATCTTATCAAAAAGCTCACTCAAAACTGCCAATTTGCTCATAACACAAATATTAGCAATTCAACCTCAAACATTAGTATAGGAAATTTACATCACTAAATATGAATTTATATGATCCAATTTCATTAATATACCATAACCATATTATTAAAACACTTCCAAACTAGGCATAATTACTCAATAACATCAATCTTACTAACACACATAAAACCACCATAATCCCTAAAAACACAATCTTGATGAGTGTTATTTTCAAATAACATAAGGAAACTTATATTACTTATAATTAATATTAATATTTATTATTTTTATTATATAAAATATTCCAATATATATATCATAAGTTCTAGTGTCAACTATTGGTCTTATAGACCAATTTGTTGACCTTTTCTCTCACAGTCCTTACACAGCGAGATGAGCCATTTTGGATTGTATATTTCAACTTTTTATACTAGATATAAAACTTATATAAATAATTTTTAGGCCATATATATCCAAAAAAACATAAAATTTTTAAATATATACATTAAATCATGATATAACATCTCAAATGCATAAATCCATCTTACATACTCAAAACTACCAATCTGTCTCGAAGACTAGTCATGATGATTATGAATTTAATGCATGTGTGGACACTATTATGGATTTAAAATATATTTAAATTATCATAAAACATCATCAAAAAATATTAAAATAAATATATTATAAGGTCCAATAGCAATATTGGTCTTACAGACCAATATCATAGCTTCATTATACATAGACCTCATTATGTTAGACAAATCAATTTGAGAGCAATCATTTCGATATATAAAATAACTTAAAAATATTATATTAAATATTAAAATGTGTTATATTTATTTAAAAACCACCCCATAAATTTTTATCCATCCCTAATCCATTATAACATAACCCTATTCTCATTCTTATTTTTGCCTAGTTTTTGTCACTATCTGCGCTGTTGGACTTTTTAGCAATAAGTCAAATTTCATGACTAGTTTATAATATTTAAAGTATGTAAATTGATTATAAACCACCATGAAAATAAATTAAAAGTATCAAAAAATTTCTTCCAATGATTTTCATTCTTTGACTTGGTCAACTCTATCTTTTGTACCAAATTTCTAAGAAACAAGCACTATTTTTGTGGAGTCCACTCACCTGAAAAATAAATGCCACATGGAGGTACCTAGTAGAAAATAATACATTATAAAAACATAAAAATATGTCATATAATCCATTTTGGGCTATTTCTATCAAGATATTCCATATCAAATCACTATGAGGGTTTTAGACTCGTTTCCATTCTTAATGTTTATTCATAAAACTCTACCATTTAAACTAAGTCCTAATTCTTTTAAATAATTTCTAATAACCTTTATCATCTCTCCCTAAGATCTCAGATTCCAATGAAATAGTCACACATGCTAATAAGCATAAAACAATGTCTCTCAGGCTTGGAAACCTTTACTCTGCATACTCTAAAGACCTCAAAATAGTATTTCACACTTTATTCTTCAAACCATGACCTCATAAAAAATTATTAAACTTTAAAAAACATTTAAAACCTTCATCCATACTCATATTTTCAGTATTTCCTTAGAAAATTGATCTCATGCCTCAATAGGTCACCATCTCTCACTTTGCTCTCTAGGTTCTTGACCTGCATGACATATTAGGTCTTTGAAAATAAACTTCTTACCAATTTAGATTCACTCTAAAACTCACTATAATTTAAAAAACCTCATACCATACTCAACCACTACCACACATCTTCTCATAAGCCTTATTCTACTCACCTTACTATGCTATCAAGCCTTTACTATCTCACTAATTTTGTTCATGTAAATGAATAAGCCATGAACTGGCCTTAAAACCTCATCTAAAATATTATCTACCTTTTACACATGTTTAAATAGTGTCAAAAATATTTTCACTTACTTGCACTCACTTGCTTCACCAAGCTTCACTAATCATGCCTTCACCAAGATAAGACTAGACTTCACAAAACACCTTATCCATAAAGACTTGATTTCTTATGAACTTGGTCAATAATGACCTTATCACATCAATCACTTAAACATAATAACCACTCTCTTTCTAATGATATATCATATAAATATAAATAAACACTACTCATAATCTTGTCATATCACAATATTATGCAATGACCTTATGAATAACTCAAGGACTTATTAGATCATTCTTAAGACATCATGATCACTTACCATTCATCTTTAAAAGAGTACCTCTGGGACATAATGACACTTAATTACCTTTGACATCAATGACAAAATCAATTTCTTAATATAACAATAGGAAAATACCTAAAAAATCTCCCCCTTTGTCATTGATAACAAACACTCTAATACAATAGATCTTCCCAAACTAGATCTTTCTCCCAATTTGGCCTTTTTCCCCCTTTGACATTAATGATAAATGGTTATTTATGAAAATACTACCATTTTATCCTTGGACCTAAAACATGCTTCCTCCCCAAACAAGATCAATCTTCCTTTGATCAACCAAAGAACTCAACTCATATAAATACCTAACCATTATCCCCTTAATCATATGCATAAATTATCATAGGCCTTCATATACTCAGATGCATATTCAAATATTGAAAACACTAAAATTAACAATGTGAACATAAAAAAAACTTCCCTTTTGTTCTTATAGTTGATACCCTCATAAGAACACTCAAAAATTTCAACCCAATCTTACTATGCATATAGGAAACTCACATTCTTTCACAGTCAACCACCTTCAATAATCTCTTCAAGCTAATTCCAAACCTCAAAATGGATCAAGCTCAAAACCACTATCTTCATGAACACATTGATCTTGAAAACCAATCCATAATTATGAATGTGACTTGGAGTATGATTGGCTCCCTTATCTCTATGAAATATTTAGACACTATTATGAATGTGACTTGGTTTGATCAAGTCATTATAAAAATACTTTGTAACCCATATATTGAAATTAAACCTATAACAAGCTTATCCCTCATGGACCTCTTTCTTACTCAAGACAAGATACTTCTCTCCTAGGTCACTTCTAAATAGATACATTCTATACAAAGATATATAATCAAAATTCTCATACCTATAGACCAAGGAACTACCTCTTTCACACCATATCATGACTCCTCATGAATTGAACAACATAACTTTGTAGTCATATATTATCTTCTCACAACTGCCTTCTCATGCTTCCATTTACTAAATAATGCCTTTATGAAGCCTAATAAAATCACCCTAATTCATAGGGACCTAAAATAATTTAAATTTAGGAGATTCTTAGATCTCCAAACCACTTTTCTTGACCTCTTTGAAGCCATGAATCATCTTTCCTTAGAGTCCATTTAGGTTTGATAGGTGCCTTTTATCAATGACATCATCCTCTTTTTATTTTTCTTTGACTACCTTGTCACTATGTATAGATAACATGAAATATTAGAAAACTTCAACAACTAACCCATGCTCTATAGTGGTAACCAAACCATCTTAAACCTTGGACACAATATGATCAGTTTTAATTGTCTTAGGCTTCTATACTAATGTTTGGCCTTTCTCATACAATCTAGGATCTACATATCCCTTGTCATATCTTGATGACCTATTAATTCCATTTGGATAGAATATTTCAATGTGACCAACCTTATGACAAAAATAAAAAAAGACCTCACTCATACCTATTTTTTGATGATGACTATGACCTCCATTTTACCAATTACTTCTCCTCATACAATTTTTTTCCCTATGACCAAAATGATGACAAATAAAATAATGGCCATGAAAAGGATTTGAATACCTTACTATGTTGGGATGCTTGATTGGTTTCTTCATGTTTCCCTTTATGTTTCTATCCTTCTTGACTTGATCGGACTTTTCTTGATCTTTCTCAAACTCACTCAATTTGATTATAAGTTGCTCATACTCAACCTTCAAATAACCTAGCTTGGTCTTTAATTGATCATAATCAACTTCCTTTGATTTAAATCTTGTATTTGCATTCTTGATGAACTTCTCATTATTTCTCACCTCGACTAAAAGCTGATCCAAATATATCTTATACTACTTGTCATTTTTTTATTTTTATTTAAGAAATGCATTTATAGCCTCTAATTGATTCATAAGATCCTTGATATCTTTCTCATACTATTTAGACATTATAACCATGTCACTCTTCAGGGTATAAACCTAATCCTCAATAACATTGACCATAGATCTCAAATCTTTATTCTATTTCCTTAGTTACTTATCGATCTTGTCCTTTTAGGATCATCTTTAATCTATCAAGCCTTATCTAAAGGACCAAATTTGATACCAAATGTTGGAAATACAACCACAAATAGGTGGGGGTAAATTATTGAGGTCTTAAAATAATAATTCAATCATATTTAATCATATATTGAGTAATAATTATATAAGTAATGTCAAACCATCAAAGTAATATAGAAACCATACATGAGCATACAATACAACAACATTAGTTAAAGGTGGGATACCCTAAGTGGGAATAAAACCCATTAAAACACAAATTGAACAACTTGTCTTATAAATCAATGAATAAATTTAATTTAGTACCTAATAAACTTGGATTACCAACTCCAATCTTTCAAGCACCAACTTGATAGAGTCTTTAACAAGCACCCACTTACAAGGAAACACCACTACCTTAATGACTCACCACCATATCATCCACCTCTTGACTGAGAACCCATCATCTAGTTAGTTCTCTTCCTTCCATATTTTTTCTTGTTTTAGTATTCAATATGTTATGGTCTTTTCTTATATTTTCATTCGCTCTATCTCTCTCAAATCTATCTCTTAGGCTTTCTCACTCAATATGCCTCTTATTAGGCTTATTAGTTAAATTAAACTTGACATACTCATGTAGAAACTCTATTATATATTAATCATAGTATATATACCCTATTATTATGGTATTTAAGGCCTCATTATCCTTTATAATATTCCCTTTTATTTAGTCAAAGTTATCCTCTCAATTAGGCCTATTAGGCCTTGTATAAATACAAGTCACTTTCTCACAGACTCTCTTAGTTAACCAAATCAATTTAGAAATTTATATAAATCCTAAAATATAAGTAATAACATGTTACATAGAATAAAAAATTAAATTTATATCACTTCTAGGTTGGTCAAACACATTTAGACCTCATTCTTATTTTAGGCGTAATAGAGACCTCATGCATTAGGTCCATCCTTTCCACATAATAACTTAAACCTCTATGGACCATATTTACATCAAAAATGAACTAATTTTTTTTTTAAAATTAATTATAAACCTAAAATGAACTCATATATTCTCAATAATTCACAATTACTTCGCTCACACCTTGAAAACACAATTAGGCCTTATAGACCTATTAGGCCTAATTGCCTCAAAAACACTACCTACAAAGATGAAGCTCATAAAACCTATAAAAACACATTATAGGCACACAAAAAATATGGATTGAAACATAATGACCTAATGTTCATTAAAATTTTCATCATACAACTTCCATCAACCTTAAAAGACTCAGGAACATCTTATCAAAAAGCTCACTCAGAACTGCTAATTTACTCAGAACCTAGTCATTAACAATTTGACCTTAAACATTAGTATAGGAACTCTCCAAAACTATAGATGAATTTATAATATCCATATAATATATAACATCATTTTATTCTTTAAACACTTACAAACTAGGCATAATGACTCAGGAACATCAATCTTACTAGCACATAGAAAAATACCATAATCCGTAAAACATAGTCTTAATGAATGTTGTTTTTAACTCCTATAAGGAAAATTTAAGGAATTATAATTAATATTAATATTTAACATATATAACATCATTAAATATATATATCACAAGTTCTAGTGTCAACTATTGGTCTTGCAGACCAATTTGTTGACCTTTTCTCTCACAGTCCTTGCATAGCTAGATAAGCCATTTTGGCTTCCATATTTCAAATTATTATATTTATTATAAAAATTATATAAATAATTTATAGGTAATATATATATATATATATATATATATATATATATATATATATGAAAAAATATCAAAATTTTCACTATATACATTAAATCATGATATAATATCTCAAACTCATCACTCTATCTTGCATACTTAGCACTACCAATCTATCTTGAAGACCAGTCATGATGATTATGACTTTTAGTACATGTTTGGAAAATTTTATGGACTTAAAATGAATTTATATGATCCGAAAAAATCATAATAACATCTTATAACAAATATGTTATAAGGTCTAATATCAATATTGGTCTTACAGACCAATCTCATGGATTCACTATACATAGACCTCATTGAGT
Source organism: Torreya grandis (assembly GCA_037957365.1). Lineage (NCBI taxonomy): Eukaryota > Viridiplantae > Streptophyta > Pinopsida > Cupressales > Taxaceae > Torreya > Torreya grandis. The sequence continues at coordinate 1,338,492 of JARHVA010002811.1, forward strand.
TAGATAAGTCATTTTGAGAGAAATATTTTTAATATATAAAATAATTTAAAAAAATATATTTAATATGGACATGTTTTATAGTTATTTAAAAATAATCCCATGAATTTTAATCCATCTCTAATCCATGACAACATATCCCTATTCTCATTCTCATTTATGTCTAATTTTTCTTACTGTCTACACTATTTGACTTTTTAGTGATAGGTCAACTTACATGACAAATTTATCATATTTTAAGTCTATAAATTTATAAAAAACAAAATTTAACATTAATTATAAGTCTCAAAATTTATCCTCCAATGATTTTCATTCTTTGACTTGGTCAACTCTATCTTTTATACCAATTTTTTGAGAAACAAGCACTACTTTATGGGGTCCACTCACTCACCTAAAAAACCAATGAAAATTTAAGGTAATTTAAATGGTCCAATCCATGATAAAAACATAAAACTAGGTCATGTAATCAATTCTAATCCATTTTTTTCAAGATCTTCCATATTAGGCCACTATGACAGTTTTATGAGGGTTGTAGACTAGTTTGCATTCTTAACATTTGTTCATAAAACTTTTCCCATGAAAATAACTCCTAATTATTATAAATAATTTATATGAAAATTTTAAATCTCTCCCTAAGAGATAATCTTCCCATGCAATAGTCACACATGCCAATAAGCATTAAAACATGTCTCTCAAGATTGGAAACCTTTACTCTACATACTTTAAAGACCTCAAAATAGTATTTCATTCTTTATTATTCAAACTATGACCTCATAAAAAATTTAAAAAAATTTAAAAACATGTAAAACCTTTATCCATAATCAAATTTTCAATCTTACCTTGGAAAATTGATCTCATGCCTCAATAGGTCATCATCTCTTATTTTGCTCTCTAAGTTCTTAACCTATAGGACACATTAGGTGTTTGAAACTAACCTTCCTACCACTATAGATGAAATCTAAAACTCACTCTCATTCCAAAAACATCATACCATTATCAAACACTACCACACATCTTGTCATAAGCCTTAGTCTACTCACCTCACTATATTATCAAGCATCTACCTTCTCACTAGTTCTCTTCATGCAAATGAATAATCCATGAAATGGCCTTGAAACCTCGTATGAAATATTATCTACATTTTACACATGTTTAAATATTTTAAAACATATTTTAACTTAATTTAGGTCACTTACTTCACCAAAATTCACTTATCATGCCTTCACCAAGACAAGACTAGGCTTCATAAAACACCTTGTCCACAAAGACTTGTTTTCTTATGAAATTTGTCAATAATGACCTTATCACAAAATCACTTCAACATAATAAAAATTATATTTTTTTATGATCTCTCATATCAATACAAATTGACATTACTCATAATCTTGTCATATCACAACATTATGCCAAGACCTTCTGTAGAATTTAAGGACTTACTAGATCATACTTAAGCCATCATGATCACTTACCATGCATATTCAAAAGATTACTTATGGGACATAATGAAAATTAATTAAATTTTACATCAATGTATCAACACAATAATAAGAATATACCTTAACAATTTAGAAGCAGATGAAGCTAGAAAAAAACCTATAATGGAGTATAGAGAGGAAAAAGAAAATGTATGGTAGCTAATAATGTGAGAATTGTAATGTTTAGAGCTCATAGTAGATGAGGAAGCAATCCTAGAAACTAATTTTGAGTTATTAAATATTTTTAATCAAGGGAATGATATAGAAGGTGTTGAAGATGAATTTGTAGGTCATATAAAGGGAAAAAATAAAAAAAACAAGTAAAGAATTGCAGCTAATAAGATGAGCAAGATGATGCAAACATAATGGCCAGTGAATGTAAGATGAGTATGAGGTCATGTGAGTTAATAAAAAAATTATTATGGATATCTGATGATGAAAACAAAGATAAAAATTATAATTAAGGAACTCAAGAAGATGAGATATCATCCTAGTGAAGCTTGAAAGCAACATATAAGAACAAAAGAGTATGGAAGAGAACATGAGGTCCTATAATAAAATATCAAGTCTCATGGATTAAATTTGAGAGGCACTAAACATTATATTATATTTTTTAATATGATAAAGGAGAAGTCACTTCATGATTAGATGGAGGAAATAAACAACAAAGTATAGAAACTCATGATTGAGCAAGAAAGAGATAAGAATATACTAGATGACAGGTTGAGAGATCATGTATAATTAGATAAGGAAAATATAAATCCTAAGAAGATTCAAAGAAGGAGTGATAGAAAGCTAACATGGAAAAATAAAAGAGATGGAAAATTTATCCCAAAAACTAATCCAAGAAGTAAGTAAGGGAGTGAAGAACAAAGGCTCATGAAAGAGAACCACATGCAAGGGAACTACAAAGCAAACACATGGAGAAGGAGAAATGTAAGAGGTTAATGTATTTAATAGATAATATTAAAACTAATTTATTTATTTTTTAACATGATGATATCAAAATGATAATCCATCAAGAAGTGTGGTGACATGTTGAAGATGAACTGGTCGATGAATTATCAATGCATGATGGGCAAGAAGGTTATGTGAAGACTCACCATGGACTGGTGCAATGTCATGAAGAGTCATCAAGAGAAAATAAAATTGAAAATATGACAAGGATATAATAACTAATGAATGCATGAAAAAACATTAGATCATGATAATGAAGAAGAATACATGGTCAAAAAATAAGACTAGCCAAGATTGTAAGAATAAAGCAAGACAAATAAATAATAAATTATTGAGTTAAGAGAAAAAGTAAAGAATGAAGTTCAACCATTAAGTTTTGATGGAGATAAGTCAAATATGGAGGATATATAATATGATTTAGACAAGGAGTTGTAGTAGGCTATACACCTTATGGAGATAGAAGATGAGTATGTAAAGAGATAAGTCAAGATAAAAAGGCAAAGATACAAGAACTAGATGATGATAAATGAAAATGAAAAGAGGTACAACAATAAGTGAATCCAAGAGAATAACAAGATGAATAATTAGAAAGTAATAAATAAAGTGGACAAGGAACATTTGAGAAATAACTCAAAAATTTCCCCACTAGGGGAGTATGGTGCAGAGCATCACAAGGTAGAAAGCATGTAATTATGTTTTAGAGGTTTAATATTACAAAATTTGGTCTGTCCAGGGTATTATTTGTCTTAGAGTGTTCTTTGGGATGTTTTTGAGTTAGTATGAGTCTTGATTTAGTATGTTAGTAAGCCTTTTGGAGTTTCTTGCCAAAATGTCTAATTCAAAAATTTGAATTTACTAGACTAGGTTGTGTGATGTTTAGGAGTCTTGTGTGTGTTCTAATGTTAGAAAATATCTATAAATGGCTCATAGGTGTGTAAATGGTGTATTAACTTTTCATGCATTAATAATATAATTTCATGCCAAGTTAATGGGTTTTGTAACTATTGTAGATACGGATTTGATGTACTAGAGGAAGAGAAAACTTGTATGGTCATAAATTAAAAAAAATGTTAGAGCATCAAAACATATATTAGCTATCTACTAGGGGTGAGAAAATACAAATTGAAATAAGGAAAACAAACAAGAAAATAATGAGTATTACCTTATGATTTATCTTCTTATGAATTGATTGAAGTATGTGTTGAGGTATGTTCCTATTATTGTACTTTATTCATTGGTGTTATCATTAATTTTAAAGGTAGTTTAATTTCATTGATGTCCTATAGGTGATCATATGAAGTTACATGATAAGTATTCATGGTGACTCAAGCATGGCCTAGTAGATTCTTTGGTTATATAAAAAGTATTGGTATAGTGTTGTGGTGTAACAAGATGATGAATATATTGAGAAGGTGTTTTTGCATGAGAGTGAGTCTTAGAGTGTATCTATAGTATTATGAAAGTATCAAAGAGGTATGTTATCTAGTAAGTCTATATGATAGACTAGTCATTAAGCATGGACATGGCTTGTAAAGGCATGATGATGGTGATACAGATATGTATGAGATTGAATATGTGTATTAAAGTGTCAGATCATGATAGACATGTGTTGAGTTAGTTACATGACTCTCAAAGTGAGATAATAGGTAAGTCCTTCATTGGATATTTAGGCATAGACTTTGTATTAAGACCTTAGATAGTATGATGAGACTTCATGATCTAGCTTGGTGGATTGTAATATTGTGTGGACAAGGTTTATAGCTTGTGATTAGGATGTATATATATGACATTTTTATGATGTTTTGAGATCAGTGAAAGAGGTTTTCAAGATCCAAATATGACTAGCAGTCCTAGACCTAATGTGCATAAAAATCTAGTATGGTCTAATAAGGGTTCAAGTTGAGTTTTCAATATGATAGAGCACATGTGAGCATGGATTGAGGTTTAATAGGTTATTTCAAGGGTTTTGACCAAGTTTGAGGTCTTGAGTTGAAGGAAGAAGCATGAAATTTGGTTTTAAGGTCTCTTGTATATGCAGATTAAATGTTTCCAAACCCGAGAAGGAACTTATGATGTTCATTGGCACATGTGATCATTACATGTAAATATTAGATATTTGGGAGAGATGTAAAAGGGTCACAATAATTATTTACAAGCATTATTTTGGCATTTTAGGGGCAATACTATATGAATAAATGTTAAGAGGGTAAACTAATCTAAAACCCTCTCAAAACCCTTATAGTGACTCAATTAGAGAGATTTTTATATAAAAGTCTTATAATGTATTGATAAGGAAATTTTAATGTTTTTATCATGTATAGGACTCCATAAATCATCTCTATGTGGTATTAGTCTGTCAAGGTATGAATGCAAGCTACAAAAAAAACCCTTATTTTTGAAGAATTTGATGTTATAGGCAGGGTTGACTGGGTCAAGATTGAAAAATAAATTTAGGTTTAAGTTCAAGAATCACTATTTATGTTAATGGTGTTTTTTATAAAATGTATATCTTCTATTTAAATTAATTTGGTCACCCAATTTGACTTATCTCTAAACTGGCTAAGAGTGAAAGATAATGAGAAAAGCCAATCAAAGTGAGAAAGAGATTAGGGATTGGTTTTAGATGATTAGGGATGAATCAAATTATTTAGGTTAATTTTTAAATACCTATACCTAATTTTACCTTATTTTATATTTTTTTATTATGCTCATAAACAAGAAAGAAAGTGTCCTCAAGATGACTTGTATGAGAACAGATGGATAGTGAAAGAGTATGTTTTAGATATTGGTCTATATAGCTCATGTTTACCATTTTATCTCTATATATATGTCATCAAATATGTTATTAAGACTTATAAGGATAATATAAATTCATAATATTTTCAATTAAGTGATCCTATAGGTGTTAGGACTCATGATCACCATGACTGGTTCCTAAGGCATAATAACTATTCTAGGTTTGCCATGTGAAATGAAGAGTGTGAGACCCTATGATAAAATTAATTTCATATAATGTAATTTTTGATGTTTATTTATACCTAAATTTGTTATTTATTATTTATATAATATGGATATATGGATCTAAGGTGCTAATATGTGGAATCTAAAATGGCTTATCAAACTGTGTAAGGACTATGAGAGTGTGGCTTGAGAGATTGGTCTATAACACTAATGATTATCACTAGATATTCATATATATCAATTTGGGAAGGATATATATTTATCTTATAAACTAATAATATGGATGAGAATTAATTTAAGTACCATTTCAAGTAATAAAAATAGCTTTCTTCATGACTATGTTTTTGGAACACTCAGGGTTTGAGTAGTCATCTTACATAGATAAGTTAGAAGTTGTTTAGATAATGTTGAAGAAAAAAATTAAACTTAATATATTTAATAGGTATAAATTTTATAATTATAATTCCTTTATAGTCTTGTTTTGTCCATTTTAAAGTGTGAAAATCCAAAAATTTTCTATTATGTTTTGGTAGTTTTTGGCAGAATAGAGGGAGCCTATTGCATAAGTGTTTTTATGTGATTAGAGATTAAGTGATGATGTCAAATGGACATAATGTTAACCATGATATAATTTATTATATATATTTATGTTATTTTTTCATATGGATACTTTTCAAATTTGAATATATGCTTCATGTTCATAAGGCAGACTATTTCTGTGTATGAAGGGCTAATGGCAAGTAAGCCTGATGGCATGGTTCAAGTGATGAGTTAGAATAAATGGTGTCATTATAATATGACGAAGTTATAATGGGTATATTTTAGGAATATTTAAATTTTTTTAAGTGTTGGAATAGACTCAAGATGATCTAAGGGGTCAAATTGCTAACATATGCTTAAGACAAACCTAATTGTATTAGGTCTCCTTTAGGCCTAATGGAGGTTTTGATACTTAAGGGGTATGAAAGACATATGGAGTGGTTTTATCATGTATTTAAAAAAATTAATGGGCTTATTATAATTATTATCCAATATTTTTTATGTTCTTTTCCAAGAAGATGGGTAAGATCAAGTGTTGAGTATATAAGCAAGGCCTAATTGGCCTATTTAAGCTAGTTAGAGAGTTATGGATTGCAGTGAGGAACATAGATATTAGAGGAGAAATAATAATTAATTAAGGAACATAATATTATTAAATAATTAATTATTAACATCTATCATATCTTAAGTAGGTGGATGATAAGGTCAATTGACCTAATGAGCCTAGAAGAATCATGTTAAGCGAGTGAGCTTAGAAGGTTGTGTGAGAGAGGTAGAAGGGTGAAGTGAGCTGAATGAGGTGAGAGACCATAAATATATTCATAATAATAATTTTAAATGTGTATTATATATATTTTAATTCAAATAAATAAGATAGAGAGATGAAGAATAGATCACCATCAGTTGAGATAGAAACAAGGTGTTTTGAGGTGATTAATCTTGCCTTGGTTGGGTTGGTGCTTGGTTAAGAGGGAGTTGGATCTGACTTGTAGGTTTGATGTTGAGTAAGTGTATTTTAATTTTTTGGGTTGTTTATAATTCACTTAGGTGGTTTTATCCTCCTTACAAGTTATATCTTGCTAAATGACTAGTTACATTGATGCTTGACTAGTGAGGGGTTAGTGATCCTTGTGGGGTTGGTGCCTCACTAAATGTTAAATCATTACTTATAGGATAGTATTCAAAGTGGGGTTTTAGTGGGTTTAAACCCCCATTATTATTTTACACATATCTATAGTGTTCATTTTACTAGATTGATTTCAAAGTCTGTTGAATGATCTAAGGAAATGAAATTAAAGTTTTTACATTGATTCACCCCCACCCACCTCTCATTGGTTGTTCTTCCAAAAATTGGTATTAGATAATTTCCTTTGGAGGTGGCTTGATATCATATAGGTGATCCTAAGAAGCATAAAATATTATGATGACAATATTCATCTTAGTTGTAGTGATGGTCTATAAAAGAATGGTGGCATTGGTAGAGTTATCTAAAGAGAATAAGGATGTCAAGATTATTCTTGATCAACACTTAAAATAATATGATCTATGTTTTTATTTAGGAAATCAATAAAAGTTAAAATAATGTCAAAGGTACCATTTAGTAGCTCAGAAGGACTATGTAGAACCTAAGTCAAAGATCAAACCTAAGATTGACAATCTAGAAGGACTCTAAAGACATATTGAGATAAATGTACATATCAGTTATCAAGGTGTCTTGTATAATATTTTTGAGGCCTTATAAATAAGTTATTTTTAACCTTGTATTTACATGAATATACTATGAGTTGATCATCAAGATAGAGGAGTTGAGTTGGGTCTATGAAGCTGTCATAGATGAGCAGAGGTTTGTTTATAAACCTGAGTATGTTGTTAAGACCTATTTGAGGTCTATTTGAGACTTCATGATGTATAAAGGTGTAATTTTTTTTGATATGGTCAAATCCATTATGGATTATGAAACATGAAGGGATTAAGACTATTGAATAAAGAGTCTATTGCTATGACATATGTATAGATGTCTAAGATTGTTCTTTAGAACAATGATATTATTTGTAAATAGACCTAGTGTGTGTAGGTCTTGATAAGATCAAATTGAAGATGGTTTCAAGAAGATGATTTTTTAAAGTAAGGAGTCCCTTCTTCAAGTGTTATCATACATCAATAAATAATATTATTGTTCTTATGTATATAGACCAATCATGGTTTGGTCAAAATTTAAAGGAGATCATGGTCTTAGGAGGACCTTTGTGAATAAGAAGTTTTTTGCTTCAGTAGATATAAGCATAAAGTGTTGTCTAAAGAGCAAAGATAGTACTATTAAAGTGAGAGTTGAATATTGGTCTATATTACTAATGTTATCAAAGGTAGAGACTATTTACTCAGGTAATCCAAGGTCTTGTGATGTTCTAAGAAGTGATATGATAAGTTACTTGTGCCATGAAGAAGATAATAATGATCAAAATTTGATAAGTACTCTGATTTTTGTCAAATGGTCTTGATAGTGATTTTTGAAGTTGATCCATTAAGTCATTCTTGAAGAGAAAGTGTTATCCTATGGAAGTTATTTACAAACCTAGTTCATTAAGGTGATCTTTTAAAGGTGCCATAAGATGATTCAAGTCCTAATGACTCAAGGATTTTTTTTAGACCTATGGAGCATAAGGAATCATGTATGTGATATTAATATTCTTTTTCTCAAGAAGGATCCATTAATTTATATAAGGAAGTTCTATTTCCTTGAAACCATATCTATGGTTGAGTATTCTTAATGAGGAATAGGGATATATGAGATCTTATATCAAATGTTAGTGAGTTTCATGGTTCTTCAATAGATGCCAAAGAAAATTTTCTTTATTCCTATGTGTTTATGATTGATTAGATGGTAGTTTTATATTGGATACTTCATAAGACCTTATTTTTGCTTTAGAGGTCAATGACTTTTAACTTCATGTAAGAAGGGTTGATGATCATTAGAGAAGGTCATGCGGCTATTTCTGTATGAAAATGTTGATCTCCACTGGCTTCCCATGAATGGTGAATTTATATTCATACAAGGTATGATATTATTATGAAATAAGTATATGCAATTACCTTGTAGTTTCAAATAACATGATCTAGGTGGAGCATGGAGTTAGGGGGAGCTAATTCAGATGGATTAAAAATCTTGGAGAGAAGTATACATGGACAAAAGGGGACCTTGATAGATTTTTGAGTGTTCAAGTCCAAGGATAAATAGTACTATTATAGATGGCCTTTGTCATTAATGTCAAAGGGGGAGAAAAATCAGATTGGGAGAAAGATCCATCTTGAGGAGAGATGATAATGGTCTATTATGTTAGAGTGTTTACCATAAATGACAAAGGGGGAGATTATTGAGGTATGTTCCTATTATTTTACTTGAGGAATTGATGTTTTAATTGATTTGAAAGGTATTTAAAGGTCATTTATGTTATAGAGATGATCATATGAAGTTTCATGATAAGTATTCATGGTGGCTCAAGCATGGCCTAGTATATTCTTGAGTTCTATATGAAGTATTGACATAGTGTTGTGGTGTAACAAGATGATGAATATATTGATAAGGTGGATTGGAATTAGATTGAGTATTAGATTGTATTTATAGTATCACAAATATCTTAAATAGGTATGTTATCTAGTAATTCTATTTGATAGACTAGTCCTTGAGCATGGGCATGTCTTGTAAAGGCATGGTGATGGTGATACAAAGATGTATGAGATTAAAGATGTGTATTTAAGTGTCATATCATGAGAGAGAGGTACTAAGTTAGTTAAATTACTCTCAAAGTGAGATAAGAGGTAATTCCTTCATTGGATATCTAGGCATAGACCTTGTCTTAAGACCTTAGAGAGTATGATGAGGCTTCATGATCTGGCTTAGTGGCTTGTAAGCTTGTGTGACCAAATTGATTGAAACAGAGGATATACCTTGTCTAAAAAACACCATGGAAATAAATAATGAGTCTTGACTAGTTTTTCTCACCATTTACTTTGTTAGAGAGATGTAAATTATTTCATGATGATATCATGAAGGTATCTAGGTGATTGGATAAAGTGCCTTGATATTTTATGTGACAATGATAAAGTGTGCAATGTGCTTGTCCTAGTATGCTTGGTTGATCATCAATTTTGGCATGGTTAGAGATGTTTAGGGATGAGTATGGTGATTTGAGCATGTGAAAGGGGTCCTATAAATATTTAGGAATGATTTAATTGCCTGTATGCATAAGAGGAATTTATCTAGTAGTCCATTGTTTTCATCTAGACATGTTGGTAGAAAATTTGAATAGGTAATTTATTGTCATCATAATTACCACCTATGGATGAGTTATTGAGTTGTGGAGCTAAAAGCTTCAACTCTTTGCAAACAGAAGGAACAAGAAGGTTGCTGAGATCCAGGAGCACCGGCATCGGCAGTAGGACCGACGTCGGTCGTGACCAGTGCAGAAGGCCACCTGCGACGGCAGGGAGTCGACCGACATCAGCAAAACCAGACTAGTAGGGACCGACGTCGGTCACCTGTGTATTTCAAAACTACTCGTTGCATGGACAGTTAGTTAAGTGAATGAAGTGTTTGCATGTAAAGGCCAGTTAGAGTCTTAAACTATGAGGATAATTGTCTAAATTAAGAGTCTAAGTTATTGTTTAAGTCTGAGATCTATTTATAGACCCATTGGCATGTATTGTTATTAAGGATAAGATAAGGAAGGCAAGGAAGTTCTTTCTAAGTGTAAGATCATTGAGTTGCAGGTTGTTGCAAGCTCATAGGAGATCTACATATGTGAGTATGGTCTGTTGAATTGCAGGTTGCAGGTTCATGGGAGATCAACTTGAAGTACTATAGAGTGCTTGGTGAACTAGTAGGGTTATTACTGACTAGTTGGAGAGGTGAACACCAATTCTGTTTGTGAGTTGGTTGTTGGGACCATTTTTTGTGTAGGAGAGTGTTGTAGAAGAATTACTGTACACTTGAGGTGTGGGAAGCCTCTGTAAGGTGGAAGAGTGTGGCGGCTCTTTATTGCATTCTTTTCTGTAAGGTGTTAATACAAGATAGTGTATTGTCTCTCATATTTTGTGCTATTGGTGAATTCTAGTTACTTGTGTTTCTAGTTATTTCCGCATTTATAATTGCTTATATTTGGTAATCATATTGTGCTCTTTCTAAGGAACAAGATCCTAACAAAGTGGGATCAGAACAAGTGTTGTTCTTGTGATCCCCCAACAAAGTGGTATCAGAGCCAGGTTGGTTGGGATACTAACAGATTGGATTAGATCTAGTTAGTGTGTTTTGATTATAGGTTACTCATAGGGTTTCTGTTTGAGTGGGAGTTGAGCAATGGCAGAAGACAGTAAGCTACGGATGGAAAAGTTTAATGGCAAGAACTACCAATTGTGGAGGATGTAGATTGAGGATTATCTGTATCAAAAAGATTTGTACTTACCATTGGGAGGGGTTAATTGCAAACCCTCGGATATGAAAGATGAAGAATGGGAGGTTCTTGATCGGAAGGCTCTGGGATCTATTAGATTGAGTCTTGCATCATCTGTGATTTCCAGCTTATCACAGTGTAAGACAACGGTGGAGTTGATGGAATCTTTGGTAAATTTATATGAAAAACCCTCAGCTTCTAATAAGGTATTTCTTATGAAGCGTTTATTTAATTTGTAAATGTTGGAAGGTGGATCTGTTCATATCCATCTTAGTGATTTCCATGGTTTGGTAAACCAGTTAAGTTCAGTCAATATTGTATTTGATGATGAAATTAGAGCTCTCTTAATCTTGTGTTCATTACCTGAAAGTTGGGAAGGTTTGGTAATGGCAGTTTCTAATACTGTGTCTCCTTCAAAAGTCTTAAAAGTGGATGATGTTGTGAGTGTGATCTTGAATGAAGAGATACGCAGGAATAGCATAGGTGAATCATCAGGAAATGCTTTGAGTGTTAAAGGTAGAGGAAGGTAAAAAGAAAAGATAGAGCATGGGAGATCAAGGTCCAAGATAGGCAGAAGATCCAAGTCCAGGTATGGCAGAACAACCTACTGGAAGTGTGGAAAGCAAGGGCACTTAAAGAGAGATTGCAAATCAGGTGAAGATCAGCATGAAGGACATGAAGAAGAAGCAGATGTTGCAGATTACGCTGCACGGGATGCTCTGGTATGTTCTTTGGATAAAGTAAAATCTTGGGTTTTAGATTATGGTGCTTCTTTTCATGCATCCCCACATAGGGAATTTTTTCATGAGTATGTCTAGAAAGACCTTGGAGAAATTTGTGTAGGGGATGGTAAGCCTTGTCAGATTGTTGGCAAAGGGAAAGTGAAGCTGAAACTGTAGACAGGTAACACATGGGTGTTAAAGGAGGTCATGCATGTCCTAGTTCTAGAGCAGAATTTGATTTCTGTTAGAAGTTTGGGTGATGAGGGTTGCACAGTAACTCTCACAGCGGACTCTTGGAAGGTTACCAAGGGCACACTTGTTGTAGCTAGAGGTAAGAAAGTAGGTACGCTTTATCTATCTACTTGTACTACTGATTCTCTTTCTGGGTTATCTACTTCAGCTGTAGATTCAGAGATGTGGCTTGATAGGCTTGGTCACATAGATAAAAAAGAGATGCTTGTTCTTGAGTCAAAGGGTATGCTTTCAGATTTGGAAGGTATGGATCGTGGTTTTTGTATGTAGAAGAAGAAGGTAACATTTCTTGAGGAATCCGATGTTAGTGACAAGAATAGGAAAGCCTTGGTTTTCAAGGAGAAGGTGACAGACAGAGTTCAACACAAGATGCAAAAGAATTTTGAGCAGAGCAAGGGTGTTTTGGAGAAAGATTTGATCCAAAAAGAGCTCGCGGGAAAAAGTCAGGTCTCACTAGAAAAACACAGAGACCGACGTCGACAGGAAAACTGGCATCAGAGTCCAGACAAGGACTGACGTCGGCTATGTGCAGACCGACGTCAGTGACTCAGGGTAGATAATGACCGGTGTCGGCCAAGGGAAACTGACGTCAGCAAGGAGGCGGTCGTAGGGAACCGACATCGGTCGGGTGCAGACTGAGATGTGATCGGCATCAGTTACTGAGCTAAATTTTGGGTAGATAGCAAGCTATCAAGGTGTCTCAAGTGCCCATATAGAGGACTGAAGGTGTAAGTAAGTTCCTAAATTCATCATTTCCCTTTTTTACACTACTTGTTGCTCACTTATGGCATAGGACCAGGAAGTTATTGAAGAAGTAGAACAGGTAGATCCAAGAAATAGTGGGAGCTTGGCATGGATGAGGATGTGATTCCTTGGAGGAGTACCAAACAGGTGTTTTGGGTAGAGTGGCCAGCTGGAAGTAAGCACTGAGAGATGAATGGATGTTGAGGATAAAGAAGAGCAGAAATGGATACGTGAGATGGAAGATTAGGGTATATGGTCTTGTATAGCTGTAGGGCAATGGAGGTTTAATCATTGTGTTTCTCTTTACCAGGTTGGACAATATTAGCTACATTATCCTATTACTGTATGATGTGCTTGTTGCAGGGTTACATATACAGGGTATTGCTGAACTAAAGGTATAGCTAGTTCAGGTGTTTGTCATGGAGAATCTGGGAGCAGCAAGATTCTTTGGCATGAGTGTGTTCTAGAGACATGGTAGGTCATATGTTGACTTTGCTTCAGGATGATTGTGTGAGACCGGTTAGCATGTCGATGGTTTGACAGTTCTTAGAATAGGTGTCTTGATTCACATAATGAGGTTGAGTGCATGGTATGTACTAAACCTGAGTTTTCCTAAGCAGTGGGAGTTGTCACAAGTTGGAGCCAATCTGGGAGAGAACCATTGGAGGACAGTTCAGTGGATTCTTACAGGGACTAGCAGTAGGTGCACATGCTATGCAGGTTTAGGTTATTTTCTACATGGTTTGTAGATGTGGATGTGGCAGGTGATTTGGATGACAAGTTTTGCACCATGGGGTTTGTGGTGGTTGGTCTTCAAGAGTGATCTTGAGGAGGAATACAAAGCCAAGGGAACAAACTAGACTGAGTACAGGTATAGGTACAGGTTGCAGCTATTTATCTCCAAGTGGGAGATTGTTGAGTTGTGGAGCTAAAAGCTTCAACTCTTTGCAAACAGAAGGAACAAGAAGGTTGCTAAGATCTAGGAGCACCGACATCAGCAGCAGGATCGATGTCGGTCATGACCAGTGCAGAAGGCCACCGGCGACGGTAGTGAGTCGGCCGATGTCGACAGAACTAGACTAGCAGGGACCGGCGTCAGTCACCTGTGTGTTCTAGAACTGCTCATTGCATGAATAGTTAGTTAAGTGAATGAAGTGTTTGCATGTAAAGGCCAGTTAGAGTCTTAAGCTATGAGGATAATTGTCTAAATTAAGAGTCTAAGTTATTTTTTAAGTCTGGGATCTATTTATAGACCCATTGGCATGTATTATTATTAAGGATAAGATAAGGAAGGCAAGGAAGTTCCTTCTAAGTGTAAGATCATTGAGTTACAGGTTGTTGCAAGCTCATAGGAGATCTACATGTGTGAGTATGGTCTGTTGAATTATAGGTTGCAGGTTCATGGGAGATCAACTTGAAGTACTATAGAGTGCTTGGTGAACTAGCAGGGTTATTACTGACTAGTTGGAGAGGTGAACACCAATTCTATTTGTGAGTTGGTTGTTGGGACCATTTTTTGTGTAGGAGAGTGTTGTAGAAGAATTACTGTACACTTGAGGTGTGGGAAGCCTCTGTAAGGTGGAAGAGTGTGGCGGCTCTTTATTGTATTCTTTTCTGTAAAGTGTTAATACAAGATAGTGTATTGTCTCTCATATTCTATGCTATTGGTGAATTCTAGTTACTTGTGTTTCTGGTTATTTCCGCATTTATAATTGCTTATATTTGGTAATCATACTGTGCTCTTTCTGAGGAGCAAGATCCTAACAAAGTGGGATCAGAACAGGTGTTGTTCTTGTGATCCCCCAACATGAGTTAAGGGGAGTTGGTCATAAGGTTTTAATAAAATTAGTCCCTAGTTTCTATGTTCTAAGTCTCAAATCATGTGATGAATTTCAATCAAATATATGTGGGTGAAAAGTTCAGATCTCAAGCATTTTGGCAGTGTTTTCTATGTTCAAATAGAGCTGAGTAAGAATGTTTATGATGTTAGCATTCACATGCATGGATTTGACAAGAGGAAATGGTCACATTAGTTTGTTAAATATTATTCCTAGTTGATATGCACTAATTTTTAGGTCATGTGATGAAGGAAAATAAACTATATGTAAGTGCAAAGTTTGGCTCCCAGGTAGTTTGATAGTGTTTTCCCATAGTCAAATTTGCACGAGGTAAGAAAGAGTTGAGTAAGCAGTTTGGTGATGGAATATATCACATGTGTGGACATTAGGATAATTTTATCATATGGGTTTGTTAATTTTTGTGAATAGTTGATATGTACTAAGTTTCAAGTTATACGATGAAGTGCATCAAAAGATATATATGTGCAAAGTTGGCCTCTAGATAATTCTAGGCATAGTTGGCTCTATGGTAGAAAATATGAGTAAGTATATTAATGGTGTTATATCTTGCACATGAAAATGTTCTAGTATAAAATAAATACATGGTTTTATTCCTCTTTGAAATGATAACATATGGTCCAAATTTTAGAACATGATAATGAGCAAGGTAAAAGATATTGAGGTCCAAAGTTAGTCTTCCATGTAGATTGCAATGGTTCCTATACTTAGTCAATTTTTTAAGAGTTAAATTTTAAGAAAAAATGGAGAGCCAATGGTGCATGAGAAATTTTAAAAACTGATCTATGGTATGCACTAAGTCAAAAGGGTCAAAGTGTTTAAGGATTAATGCTAAGCAAAGGTAAAAGATAAGGATTTAATGACAAGCAGGGGTTCGTATAGATTGATCTAATGGTGGTATTTTATTGATAAAAACCTGATTGATATATAGAGATATATGGTACACATTTATTACATATTTAAATATTTCATGAGATGAGGTCAACTATCTGATGTTTAATTGTGACCGTTTGCATTTGAATTTAACAAAAGAAAGACCAATGTCTGGTTTTTGGTCCATATCTTTTGATCTATGTAGAATTTGCTCATGGTGTAAAAATAAAACTTGTAGAGGAATCCAAGTATTATTTTGAAATATAAATTTAAAGATATAAAAGTTTTAATATTCATAGTTATGAAGGTTCAAATTTGACTATGTGTTCAACTATGCTCTGTAAGTAACCCAATAAGGATATTTGAGCTTGTTCTGATGATATTTAAATGTCTCATGATGAATTAGCTATTTGGGAGTGTTTTTGACTCTAGGAGGACTATATTTATGCATTATAAAGGCTTTAAAAATAATATTTAGTATGAATAAAGGTTTAGAAGTTGACTGTGTATTCATTCATGGTGACTATATGCACAAAATGTTGTTTGAGCAAATTGTGTTTAAGTAGAAGGGTACTATGATGGTTATTAGAACTTAAGGGGGACCTATAGATAATGTGGAATGGGTAAATTATTTTTAAATTTTTCATGTATTTTTATTTTTCCCATAGAAGTGTCAAAGAGATGAATGGGTCATCATAGGACCTAAAAAGTGACTTAAGCTTATTTGAAAGAGAGTTATGCTTAAGTGTGACCCATGTAAGATGCCTTAAGGGTGAAGGCATGTATTGTGGATAAAAATAAATATTATTATCTTGATAATAATTATATATCTATAAATGGTGAAACTAAATGTGTTGGTTTCTAGACAAGTAGAAGACATGTTAAAGACTTGTAGGAGGAGTATGCTTGTGAGAGTTGTGGAATGAAAGAGAGGTAGAGTGACCAATACATGAGTTGATGACAATATCAAATTGAGAATAGTGTGTATGACATATGTTTCATGTTTATGATATCATAAAAGTGTTCTTTCATGTTGAAGATGAGTGAATAGGTTTAGGGTGATCTAAAAGGTGACTTTCGATGCATTGAGTATGTTGACTTGAAGAGAGATAATATACTTTGTTTCTCCATCAGATTGGTAGGAAATCAGTGTTTAATAGGTGTGTTTTTCATAGGTTTTGTTGTGGTAGATCAACATCTACGGGTTATATCCATCTTGCAAGGTAAAACTTGCTAAAGGTCTAGCTGTTGTGGTAGCTCAACTAGATAGGTGTTGTATCACCTTGTGGGATTGTAGTCTCACTAAATAAGGGTTTGTAGTTCCTTGATTAATTGTATCTAGTCTAAATTAGTTATTTTTATTATAGGAAAATATTCCAATTATAGGTTCTAGTGGGTTTTCTCCCTCAAGATGGTTTTCCACATTTGTCATGTGTTATATGCTTGATCTTATATTGTCTCTCTTGTTCATTGCTATGAATGATGTGTATTATTTATGAATGCTTTTGATAACTAATTAAGAGTTTTAAAGGATTGAATTTGAATTTTTATTATTTGGGATCGTTGATTCACCCCCAGTGATTGTACCTCTAATAATTGGTATCAGAGCAGGTACTTTGGTAAAGGCTTGACATCTTGAAGGTGATCAAAGGTACAATATGGATAGCCATTATGGAGGCTTATCTATTAAGAAATATCTAATGTTTAATGGATCTAATTATGTTTTCTGGATTGCAAGGATGAGGACATACATTATGTACCTAGGTTTTATTGTATGACAATATATTATGTATGGTTATGTTACTCCTACTACTCCTCCATCTAGTGCTACAAATAAAAAGTTGTTTAAGAATATTTTTTAGGTAATGAATGCCATCACTTATGGTCTTATAGAGACTAAGTTCACCAAGGTAATCCACTGTAAATATTCTAAAGAGATATAGGACAAAATACATATCATTTATGAAGGATATTTAAAGGTCAATCTTACTAACTTGTAGACTTATAAATAACTTTGAAAGCCTTAAAATGAAGAAAGAAGATTCTATGGCATGCTTTTGGTAGAGAGTTGATGATATTGTGAACATCATCAGAGGTCTTGGAGAGAACCTTAAAGAGGCTACTATATTTTGAAAATTATTAAGGTCTCTATCTCTCAAGTTTTATCCAAAAGTATTTGATATAGAATAAAGTCATGATCTTACTCAATTAAAGATGGATTGATTACATGGCACCCTTACTGCCTATGAGATGAGAGCAAATGATGATATACCACCAAATAAGGAAGAAAAATTCAAGATATAAATTAATCCAAAGAAGAATTTACAAGGTAATAGACTCAAATATGATGACATATCTGACATTGATGAGGATGATCTAATATCCTTGATTACTAGGAAATTGAACATAGGCTCAGGGAAGTATATGGGTAAACTACCCTTAAAATATTTCAACTCTAGAGAGATAAGACATTTTGCTCAAAAGTGCCCTCATAAACATGAGATTAATGATGATAAATAACATGGTGAAGACCAAGATGAATACAATAAGACATATAGGAAGAAATTATTTAGAAATTTTAAGAAGTCATTCAAAAATAAGAAGAGTCTCTAAAAATAAAATTATAGCTCATCAGATGAGAGTGAAAATAGTGACTCAAAATATGATCATGAAGATGATGGTCCTATTGAATATGAAGCTCTATTCATGGCTGAGGAAGGAAGTTTCTCAAATTAAAAGGAGTCTACTTAGAGTGATATAGATGATGATGATGAGGTGGACTATGAGACTTCATTGACAAAGCTCTTGAAGAACTAAAGACTGAGAAGAAGATCAATAAGAAGATGAAATATAAAATCAAGTAATGTGAGGAGGAATTAAATGTGTTTGAAGAAAGAAAGAATGAAGACACTAAGTAGCATGAAGATATGGTCAAGCATCACAATTATCAATTATAAATCCTATGTTCAATCTTGAAAGCTGAAGATGATAAATGTTCAAGGTATGTTTCTTAAAATGAGTTTTTGAAATTTGAGTTAGAAAAGATAGCTAGTAAGGTGAGGTCATTTGTGAAATTTAAAAAGAGATCAAATGATCTAGACAATATTCTGAATGATAAAAAACATGCAATTTATTGAACTGGTCTTGGATATGAAGAAGAAAAAATAATGAGACTAATGTGCATAAGGATAATCATATTTTGAATACAAATCATCAAAGAAGGAATGAAGGTGTTGGAAAAATGAAGAAAAATTAGATCAGATAGCCAAATTCCATGAGGTATTAAATATTCAATGGTTATTGTTAAACATGTAATCAATTTGGTCATAGGGCTAGAGAATGCAAGAAACCTATTAGAAATGATTTTGCATGAAACTATGATTGGATTAATCAGTCAAAAAGTGTGAACAAAGTTAAGTGATTCAACTATCTTAATTTGGGAAATTTTTCAAAAAATTATCCAAATAAGGTAAGGAAAGATATGTTTCTTACAAAAGGTATATTGTGCTTCAAGTGTCAATAGAGAGGTCACATTTTTAGATTCTGTAAGCAAAATTCTATAAGATAGAATAAGTTTAATTAGGCTCCTAAAGTGTAAAAAATAAGGAAAATTAACACATGGAATCAAAAGGTGAAAAGTGTGAGTCATGATGAGTTTCTAGGTCCAAGTAATCTATTTTATATGGTGGAGAATGCTTCATAAATTGAAAAGTGCCAAGGGCTCTCATTGTCTACTCATGTTGAAAATGAAGAGATCAAGCTCAAAGAGAAGGTGAAGATATTTATTGAGGCTAGTTATAAGATGTGTATGGATAAAAGTAAACATATTTTTGTTGTTGATCATGTATCATGCAAATAACATCAATTGCCTATGCCTAGTGATGAGGTTTCAATCTGTAGGGTGGATTCTTAAGATGAAAATGTATGTCATGAATCTTTGTTGTATCCATTTATTGTCAATCCAATCCAAGAAGAAAAGGAGAATGATTTAGTGGTTAAGCATGTTTCTTATCTTAAGATAAGAAGAAGAAGAAGAAGAAGAAGAAGAAGAACTACAAGTGTTAAATGACCAAGGATGAGAAGGAATATGAGGTGTTGTGGGCAACTCTTGGTTTCACATTGTTATAGAACATTATGAAGTAGGATTTCTCTAACTATGCTTCTTAGGAGATATATTTATTATGGAGAAGCAATTTTTTGTGCTAAAAATCATAATGTCAATTATAGAAGGTATTTGGATAAGGGGGAGAAACAATATCATGAGCTTATTCTAGAGATTTGTGAAGCAGCTTTTGTGTAGGGTTAGAATAGGTGTTTCTAGGTGGCCTAATGAGATTGATGCAATGTCAAGAAGATTTTAATTCTCATAAAGGTCTGTACACTTCCTTGTGATGTGTTTCATTTATTTTTGTTTCTTGATGATCTTGTTTGTGCCAATTGAATATTTTTGAGTGCTCTCAATTTTCTCAATTTTCGGCTTAAGGGTAAGCAAACCTAAAATGGGTTATAGGTAGTAAATGTTACCAAAGGTATGGAGTCTCAATTTTTGGTCAAAAAGTGTGTTTTGGTTATCTCCAAGTGTAAAATAAGTTTCAAAGGTGGATGTTGAATAGAAAGAGGTTGTTGATTCTGTTTGTTTTAATATTCTAAGATTTTAGGCTATGTTATAAAAGTGGTTTTCCTTATGATTTGAGGTTTAATGATTATTAATATTTTGAATGGGTCAAATGGTTTTTAAAATCAAGATTCATAGAGATTTGAA
Source organism: Torreya grandis (assembly GCA_037957365.1). Lineage (NCBI taxonomy): Eukaryota > Viridiplantae > Streptophyta > Pinopsida > Cupressales > Taxaceae > Torreya > Torreya grandis. The sequence continues at coordinate 1,359,078 of JARHVA010002811.1, forward strand.
GGTTTATGGATTTCAAGTTATTCAAGTTTTTGTCAAGATGGAGGCCTAATTGGCTAGTAGGTTTGTGAAAGAAGTATGTTGTAGATGATGAGCTAGGTAATCAAAATTGGTGTTCTTGAGGGGGCATATGAGAGTGATTCATTTATGAATTTTTAAGTCTTGAAGGTATGTATACAGAAAGTTATGGGCTATTCAAGTTCCAAGTAAGGCTACAAAGAGGTTAAACAAGCTTAATGTGAAGAAGAGTGTTTTTTTCTTAGTTTCTCCAAAATATCAAGGTATGAATGTTTCAAGGTGATATCTTAGGTTGGTTTATTTCATGTTTATTTTTAGGTGAGTGGCATGAAGTTTTGTTGGTGATCCTTGTGGTATCTTGAGAGATAAGGCTAGTAAGCATGTATGGTGATTCTTCATGGTGTGTGGAGATCTAAAGATGCTCAAAAGGTGAAATGTCTTAGAGATCTTAGGGGGAGTCACTCTCATATGTTTATTGGTGAGTTCCATTATATTTTAGTAAATTTTTTTGTTCTTTCTTCATTAGTTTTAGTGTTTGGTTGAAGAGAGTGTTGGCAAGGAGAAAGAAGAACTTGTCAAGGCAAGAAGACGTAGGATCAAGGTAAGGGGGAGTTTGTCTAATCATTTAAATATGGCCCTATATTATTTATGGTATTTTTAGGTCCTCAAGATTAGTTAGTTCCCACTTTGTCATAGTGTCAAAAAGAAGAGAAGATCTCTATTGTGAGAGTGCTTGAAGAGAGAGAAGGAAGGTGAGTTATATGATGGATGTTGACATAAATGACAAAGGGGGAGATTGTTGGAGATTTTTCCATGATGTCATGAAGGTATCTAGGTGAGTGGATGAAGTGCATTGATAGTATATGTGATAATGACAAAGTGTGTAATGCTCTTATCCTAGTATGCTTGAAGTATGCTTGGTTAATCTTTAGTTTTGGCATGGTTAGAGATGTTCAAAGATGAGTATGGTTATTTGAACATGTAAAAGGGTCATATTAAAAGTCAAGAATGAATTGAGTGATTTTGTGCATAAGAGGAATTCATTTTCTAGTCCATTTCTTTCATCTCGACATGTTGTGTCTAGCAGTAGAAAATATGAGTAGGTAGTTTATTGTCATCATAATTAGCATGTGTGAATGAGTCAGGGGGAGTTGTTCATATGGTTTTGATAAACTTAGTTCCTAGTTTCTATGTGTTAAGACTCAATTCATGTGATGAATCATAGTCAAAGATATATGGGTGCAAAGTTGAGCTCTTAGGCAATTTGATAGTGTTTTCTATATCAAATAGAGCCCAATAAACATGTTGATGACTTCAACATTTGCACACATAGAGGTGTCATAAGGACATGGTCACATGGGTTTATTTATTATTGCTCCTATTTTTTATTAACTAATTTTTATGTCATGTAATTAAGTGCAACAAAATATATGCAAGTGCAAATTTGGGCTCTGAGGTAGTTTGACAGTGTTTTCCCATACATAGCCAAATTTGTATGAGGCAAGAAAGAGTCAAATAAGTAGTTTGATTATGGAATATCTCACATGTGTGGATGTTTTAGGAGAATTTGATCGTAATGGTTTTGTTCAATTTTTTTATTACTTGATATGTGATAAGTTATAGGTCATGTGATGAATCATGTCAAAAGATATACATGTGCAAAGTTAGTCTTCTAGATAGTTATAGGTGTAGATGGCTCTATGGTAGAAAAAATTGAGTGAAGATTAATGGTGTTATATCTCACACATGTGAATACATGGTTGGGTTCCTCTTTGAAAGGAGAACATATGGTCTAAATTTGAGAACATTTATGTAATGAAATTACTTAAATATTTGCACAAAATGATGTTATATTTCATAGAATAAGAAAATATGAGAGATTTACAATGATAATTGATAGTAGAACAAAATACTAGATAATATAACAAAGCCACTTTGAGGGGGAAACCTCCACAAGAATGCACTATTAAAAGAATAATTCACATATGATGCTTAAAGACTAACCACTACATCCTATATATAGTCTACTTATCCAAGGTTATTCCCTTGGCTGGCCTATCTAAGAACATAGAGAAATGTAATAAGTAAATAAAAGAGGTATGTATGCCCAAGTTAGCCACACATATCCCTAGACACACCAATGGTTAAGGGAATCAAAAGCCATTAACCTTAAAAAAAACATTATCCTCAACATTGTGGCAACTCTGGATGTTGTTGCACAAATGCTTCATCTTCCCAAGTGGCATATTCACATGGTAAATTCTTCCATTTGATCAGGTATTCTATAATTTCTCTAGAATGTAGTTTCTTGATATGTCATTGAAGGATCACCTTAGGATCAAGAATAACTTTACCTTCCTCATCCAATTTTGGTAATTATATTTGAATGGTAACTGTATGTTCAATGACTTTCTTCAAACATGATACATGAAATACTAGATGTATATGAATGGATGAAGGAAAATATAACTTGTAGGCCATACTAAATTTTCTACAAGATCTGTTAAGGCCCATAATACTTATGGGAGAGCTTGTTATCCTTTTTTTGTTGCTTCAATGACATCTATTTATATGGCTATAAGTGAACAAAGACCCAATCACCAATTTAAAAATTCCTCTCATGTCTATGTTGATCTAATTGTTGCTTCATGCGATTCTGGGCCATAGTTAAATTTCCATGCAAACTCGTAAGGACCTCTTGTTGATGGTGAATATGTTCTTCAGATGCATGAACCTTAGGATGGACCTTCAAGGTGGAAGTGATGGATGGAGGATGGTATCCATATAGTGCCATAAAAGGAGACATTTTGGAATAACTATGAATAGAAGTATTATACTACCATTCAGTAAGTGGTAGCCAATAAACCCATTTATCTTGTTTATTAAAAACAAAACAACAAAGATATCCTTCTAGACATTTATTAACTACCTCAATTTGTCCATCAGATTGAGGATGATAGGATGAACTATGAGCCAATTGAGTGCCTAAACATGTAAATTACTCAGTCCAAAAATTACGAGTAAAGATAGGATCCTATCACTGACAATGATCTTAGGAGTCCCATGCAGTTTTTGAATTGTATTGAGAAAAATAGAAGCTACTGTACTAGCAACAAATGGATGGGATAATGAATAAAAATGAGCATACTTATTGAGATGATCTATAAAAACCATGATACCATTTTGACCATTAGATATTGGTAACCCTGTAATGAAATCCATAGACACCTCTTCCCAATGCTAGTGAGGGATAGATAAAGGCTATAAAAGACCTAGAGTTTTGATGGTTTCACCTTTGTTTTGTTGACAGATCATACAATCAGCCACATATTTTTGGACATCCCCCTTGATACCTTTCAAAAAAAAACTTGATTGATCCTATGATAGGTTTTCAAAAATCTTGAATGATCCCCAATTGGAGTTGCATGAAGTTCTTGAAGGATTTTTTGTTGAAGAAGAGAATTATTACATAGGTACAATCTATTTTTGTACCATAATGCATTGCCTTTCCATGTGAATTTTTCAAATCCATCTAAACCCTACTAAAGATTTTGAATCAAATCATGAGTAGTACTATCATGTTCCCATTTTGATCGTGATTCCTCTAGCCAATCTTCTTAAAAAATGGTTATGACACATAGCAATGTCTCAACTGATTCATCTTTTCTAGATAGTGCATCTGCCACCACATTGTCCTTGCCTTTTTTTAGACTATTTATAAAATCATAGCCTAGCATCTTCGTTACCCATTTCTATTGTTCTTAAGATGACAACCTTTGTTCTAAAAAATATTTAAGACTGTCATGATCAATTTTTACCTAAAAGTGATGACCCATCAAATAAGGTCTCCATTGTTTCACTGCATGCAAAATGGCCATCATTTACTTCTCATAGATGGGCTTGTACTAATTTTACCCTTGAGTTGATGAATTTAAAATGATAGTGGTCTACCTTCTTGCATGAGTAAAACACCCATAGCATACCTAGATGCATCACATTCAACCACAAAAGTCTTAGAAAAATTAGGAGTGACCAATACTAGAGTAGTGCACATAGCCAATTTCAATTGTTCAAATGCCCGGGTAGATGCATCAGTCCACTGAAAAGAGTTTTTTTTTAACAAAAAGGTGAGTGGGGATGTAATACTAACATAATTTATGACAATCTATGGTAATAACTAGTAAGTCCCAAAAATCCTTGAAGTTGCTTGAGTGTCTTAGGAATTGGCCAGTCTACCATTGCTCAAATTTTTTTAAGATCCACTTTCACTCCATAAGATACCAAATGACCCAAATATTCAAACTCACCAGCCCTAGATGTACATTTGGAAGGTTTGGCATATAATTTATTTTGCTCCAAAATGGAGAGTACTTATTTCACATGTTGCAAATAGTTTGCCTAATTTTTACTATAAATTAGGATATCATCAAAGAATACCAAAACAAATTTCCCCAAAAATGGCTTAAAAATAGTATTCATCAAACTCTAAAAAGTATATGGTGCATTTGTTAGGCCAAAAGACATAACCAAAAACTCATAATGACCCTCATGAGTCTTGAAAGTAGTTTTGGGTATGTCTTCATCACATATCCTAATTTGATGATACCTAGAAAGTAGATCTAACTTGTTAAAATAAAGAGCACCATTCAATTCATCTAGAAAATAATCAATGATAGGAATTGGAAACTTATCTTTGATAGTGTACTTGTTGAGATCTCTATAGTCAGGGCACATCCTCCAAGTGTCATCTTTATTTCTCACCATGACAACTGGTGACAAGTATTATCTTTTGTTATGGAAAATTATTCCTACATCTAACATCTCTTGTACCATCTTTTAAATTACACATTTTTGGGCATAGGGATACCTATATGGCTTGATGTTGGGTGGTGTACTACCAAAAATAAGTGTGATGGTATGATCATGTGTGTGGCTAGGTGGAAGTCCTTTTGGCATGTCTCTAAAAATAATAGAATGAGCATCAATTATTTGTTGTAGATCAAGAGGTGGAGATTCCTAAGTTGGCTATACTTCCACAGAAAAGAAGTAGGCTATAAGTCCCTCAACACCCTTACAGATAATCTTTGTCATTTGATGGGAGCTAATAAGTTAGGGATATTTAGCTTTTAATCCTCTTAGCTCAAATGTATGTTCTAATTTTGAAAATTCATCTCAATATTGCCCAAAGTGGTGAGCCATTGGGCTCCCAGAACAATATCAGTTCCACCCATCAGAATAGCAAACATAGGAGAATCCAATAAGTAGTCTCCCATGGCCAACTTAATAATATGACATTTTATTGAATAGCTGATAGTACCACCATCTACAATCATAACTTAAAATTCTAGAGTTGGATAAATGAAATAGTTCAAATGAGCAGCCAACTTACTGTGGATGAAATTGTGTGTGCTCCCAAAATCAATCAAGATAGTGACCTTCTATTTCTTAAGGAAATCCATCACCATAAAAGTTTGGGGATTAATAATACATGATAGGGCATGGCATGAAATAGTAAGCTGAGAGTCTTTATATTCTTCCTCAGGGACTTTTGCATCTGCATCATGTACTTCCATATCTTCATCATCATTGGCACCTTTAATGTAAAATAGCTTCTTCTTAGCAAAATAATGATCTTTGTTCCATTTGATGTCACAACCATAAAATAACCCTTTGGCTCACTTCTCATTAATTTGTCATTATGTTAGTTTGATGGGCTATGGAAAGGATGGTGCTAAAAAATTATGATCATGACTAGTAGTGAAAGTTTTCCTTTTGACCATCTCTTTTTCTTCTCTTTTGATAAATATTTTTGACTAAACATTTGAACTTAATATTGGATGCTATCTTTGAGGCCACCCAAAAATAGATCTGTCAAATTTTTCTTAGTGATATTTTCCACCCTTAAAGATAGATTCTAAAATTGATGAATATAATCCTTCACAGGTCCTATTAACCGTAGCTTGGATAATTGGCTAAAATAGTTCTCAAAGACATTATTATGATAATTAGATGTCAAGTCCTCAATAAAAATAGACCATGTAATAGGAACACCATTCTTTTTATTTTGATCACATAACTAGTGATACCAAATGAATTGCTCAGGTTCCATATACAAGGATTTTACCATCACCCTCTGAGAACTAGGGGTTTGATGCATCTCAAATAAAATATAAATTTGGTTAATCTAAGTGAGAGGATCCTTACCATCAAACTTGCACATGTCCACTTTTGGCAACATTTGTTTCATACTAGTATGGGAGTTGTTGAGAGGAGGATTTGAATGTTGAAGTGGAGGATTGTTAGACTAAAACTAAGATGCAAGGGTAGCCAATTATGTAGTGATATGATGAAATTAAATTTGAACTCAATTAATCTCTGTACGCATCCCTAAAATATTATCTTGGATTGTAACAAAGTCATCATGCCTTACCAATTTTTTTATGTCCTCTTGAAGTTGAAAAATCATTGAATATAAAGTTTCAAATTCCATGTAGTTGATAGGAGTCTTAGGAGTTTCTAGTGCCCCTTTTCTTCCCTAAGTTAAAGGACCTACCATAAACAAACCCTAGGAGGGTTTTGACCCCAAAAAAAGTGTACCGATAAAATACACCATTATGATTATCTCACTGAGATGAATCTAATGACTGCAAGTGTGTAATGGGAAATAATTCTAGACTTTTTTTTTAAATATTTTTTTTCAAAAAAACATTTCAAGCAATACTACATTGATGAAAAAAATAATTCTTCTCAAATTAAAATTTATGTTTTTCCACTTTCACTGCTCTTAGAAGCGACACATCAATAGATCTAAAAAAATGCTACAGGAATCTTGCCCAAATCGAAGCTCTGATACCACTTGTAATGAAATTAATTAGATATTCACAAGAATGATGTTATATTTCATAAAATAAGAAAATATGAGAGATTCACAATGATAATTGACAATAAAATAGAATACTGGATAATATAGAAAAGCCACTTCGAGGGGCCAACCTCCACAACAATGCACTATTAGCAGAATACTTCATATATAATGCTTAAAGACTAACCACTACCTCCTATATATAGTCTACTTAGCCAAGGTTATTCCATAGGCTTACCTATCTAAGAACATAGAGAAATGTAATAATTAAATAAAATAGGTATGTAATCCCAAGTCAGCTACACATATCCCAAGACACACCAATGGTTAAGGGCATAACAATGCAAGTGAGTGAGGTAAAAGATATTGAGGGCCAAAGTTGGCCTTCTAGATAGATTATAATGATTCTTATATTTAGTCAATTTTACAAGTATTAAATTTTAGGACCAAATGGATATAAAATAGTGCATAGGATATCATACATATTGATCTATGGTGTGCAGTAAGTCAAAAGGGTCAAAGTGTTCAAGGTTTAACGCTGAGCAAAGGTAAAGGATAAAGATCTAACAGTGATCAGGGGTTTATACAAATTGATCTAATGGTGAGTGCTACTTGATAAATAAATAACTAATCTTTATAGATTAATAGTGTGTGTTGAGTCAATATTTAAATATTTCATGAGATGAGGTCAATTGTCTAAGGTTTAACTGTGACTATTTGCATTTGAATTCAATAAAGGAAAAGTTAGTGTCTAGTTTTTGGGCCATATCTTTATATCTATGCATAATTTTCTCATGGTGTAAAAATTAAAATTTTATAGGACTCCAAGACACATTTTTAAATATAAATTTTAAGATCTAAAAGTGTGTATAATCATATTTATGAAGGTTCAAAGTTTACTATGTGTTTGACTATGTTCTGTAAGTAACCTGAGAAGGATATTTGAGCTTATTCTGATCATATTTTGATGTCTCATGATGAATTATCTATTAGGGAGTATTTTATACTCTATAAATATGATACATGTGAAATATTAATGTTTTAATAATTATATGTAGTATGAACAAAGGTTTTGAAGTTGATTGTGCATTCATTTTGGTGACCATATGCATAAAATGTTGTTTGAGCAAATTATACTTAAGTAGAAGGGTAATATGATGGTTTTTGGAACTTAAGGGGGACCTATAGATCATTTTTCATGGTTCCATGAGTTTTAAATCTTTCCTATGTTCTTATTTTTCTTGGAGAAGTGTCAAAGAGATGAATGGGTCATCATAGGACCTAAAAAGTAACTTAGACTTATTTGAAAGAGAGTTGTGCTTAAGTGTGACCCATGTAAGATGCCTTAAGGGTAAATTCAAGTGTTTTGTTTGAAAAATAATACTCTAATCTTGATAATGATTATATATATATATATATATATATATATATATATATATATATTGAAAGCAAATGTGTTGGTTTCTAGACAAGTAGAAGATATGTGAGAGACTTATAAGAGGAGTGTGCTTGTGAGAGTTGTGGAGTGAAGGAGAGGTAGAGTGTCTAGTAGATGATTTGATGAGTAGAGAAAATTGAGGATAGTTTGTATGAAATATGGGTCATGTTTATGATATTAGAATAGTGCTCTTATATGTTAAGGATGAGCAAAGAGGTCTAGGGTGATCTAAAGGGTGATTTTGGATGCAATGAGTGTGTTGAGTTGAAGATATCTAATATACTTTGTTTCTCCATCATATTGGTAGGTAATCAATGTTGTTCATAAGTATTGTTGTGATAGCTCAACATATAGGGGTTTGTATCCTCCTTGGAAGGTGAAGCTTTATAAAGGTCTAGTTGTTGTGGAAACTCAACTAGATAGTTGTTATAGTTGCAAACTAGGAATTAGACTTAAGAGAGGTGGTTAGTATTATGTTAGTTCCAAAATGAAATAAAATTGAAAGAAACACACTAAAAAGCATACATATCTAGGTGTAGACACTAAGGGGAGCTTAGTGATGATTTTTTTTGACAAAACACAACTAAAAAGTAAGAACATAAACTTTCTTACCCTCCTTAGATGCTCTAATAGATTTCTTCATTAGCTTGCTTGGCTTTATGCTTCAAAAGGTCTATTACAATAGAGATTGGCTATCCTCTACATCCTCTTAGAGCCATGTGGCTTGTGTATTTATCTTGGTTAAATAATTTGGGATAATAAAACTAAAATTCATATAGTTTTGGAATCAAATTATGATTATAACTTTACACCAAGATAGCTTAAAAATGATGTTCATGGCTCTTTCATTTATAGATTTTCAAAATGGTTCAGGATCAACCATGATCATCCACCTCAAGATTGAGATGTGTGGCCATGAATTAATCCAATTATGTAGTTAAATTTATAAATATTTGGGATAGAGGGGCATTTAAGAGGTATGGATGGTCTTAATGAGGCATGGGATTGCTTAATCTTAAAATTTTATGAATTTATGGCCTAGGGATGCCACCCCATAAAAATGATGCCATTTGATGATGTCATTATCCAATTAAAAAAATAAATATTCAAAAATTTACATGAAAAATTAACTTAATCTCTTGATTTGGTTTAATTAGTCTTAAACATGATCAGTCAATTTTGATGCAAACCTTGGCAATTTGTGCAAAAATTAATCAAATTAGTCAAAATGTCATATTCTTGGCTCAAAATTTGACTAGATTGGAATTGGAAGTGGATGTTAGATGAGTTGGAACTGTATTCCCATTTAGGATTTTTCCAACACAAATTAACAAAGGCACATGTCTCATGTGAGAAATTTGGTAGAAAAGAGCAATCTAGAGCACCTAGGTGTGAAAATGCCATTTTGACTCAAAATGATTTGATCAAAGTTATCTACTTCATAAATTTCATTACCCCATTTAATGATACCTTGGAAAAAATTGGCACTTGAATATAAAAATTTAAACTCTTTTAATGTGTTTTATTATTTTTAAGGTAAATTATGCACTTTGGTAGAAATTAGTAAAAAACATGGTTAGAGGTTATCCGTGTCTAGTTTTACATGTCTATAGTATCATCTTGTGGGAATGTAGTCTCACTAAACAAGGGATGGTAACTCCTTGATCAGTTGTAGTTAGTCTAAATTAGTTCTTGTTATTATAGGATAGTAGTTCAATTATAGGTTCCAATGGGTTTTCTCCCCCAAGAGGCTTTCCTATATAAGTCATGTGTTATATTATTGATCTTGCATTGTCTCTCTTGTTAATTTATATGAATTATGTGTATGATTCAAGAATTCTTGTGATAACTGATTAAGAGTTTGAAAGGATTAAACTTGAAGTTGGATTATCTAGGCTCACTGATTCACATCCCCTCAATTATAATCTCTCTCTCTCTCTCTCTCTCTCTCTCTCTCTCTCTCTCTCTCTCTCTCTCTCTCTCTCTCTCTCTCTCTCTCTCTCTCTCTGTGTGTGTGTGTGTGTGTGTGTGTGTGTGTGTGTGTGTGTGTGTGTGTGTGTGTGTGTGTGTGTGTGTGTGTGTGTGTGTGTGTGTGTGTGTGTGTGTGTGTGATCATATATGTTTTTATGATGTATAAGGATCATCTAAATTCATCATATGTTCAAGAAAGTGATCTTATAGGTGTTAAGAGTCATGATCACCTTGACTAGTTTTTAAGAAAAAATAATTGTTTCAGGTCTGCCATGTAAAATGAAGAATGTGAGACCCTATGACAAAATTAATTATATATAACTAACCTTTTAATTTTTCTTGAGACCTATATGTCTTATTTATTCTTGATATAATATGGAGAGACAAATCTAAGGTGTTAATAAGTGGAAGCCAAAATGGCTTATCAAACTATGTAAGGATTGTGAGAGAGTGGCTTGAGAGATTGGTATATAAGACCAATGATTGTCACTATATATATATATATATATATATATATATATATATATATATATATATGGGAAGGATATATATGTATAATATAAACTTTTAATGTGTATAATAATTCATGTAAGTACCATTCCCCCATATATATATATATAATATATATATATATATATATATATATATATATATATATATATATATGGGGGAATGGTACTTACATGAATTATTATACACATTAAAAGTTTATATTATACATATATATCCTTCCCACACACACACACACAGACACACACACACACACACACACACACATATATATGGGAAGGATATATATGTATAATATAAACTTTTAATGTGTATAATAATTCATGTAAGTACCATTACAAGTACTAAAAATAGCTTTCTTCATGAATATTTTTTGAAGTACTTAGGTAGTTTGAGTAGTCATCTTGTAGAGATGAGTTGGAGGTTGTTTGGATAATTTTGAAGAAAAAAATTCATTTAAATATTTTTATTATCTCTAAAATTTTATTTATAATTACTTGAGAGTATTTTTTTGTCCCTTTTAAAGTGTGAAAAAGGCTAAAAGTTATTGACTATGTTTTGGCAGTTCCTAGCAGAATAGAGTGAACCTATTATAGAAGTGTTTTTGTGTACTTAGAGATTAAGTGATGATTTAAAATGGACATGATGGTGACCATGATATCATGGAGTATTTTTTTTCATATGGTTACTTTTTAAATTTGATTGTATGCTTTAGTTTTTTAAGGTAGACTATTTCTGTATATGAAGGGCTAATGGTGAGTAAACCTACTAGCATGGTTTAAGAGATGAGTTGGACTAAAAATGGGGATATATATATATATATATATATCTATATATATATATATATATATATATATATTTGGGTATATTTTATACATATTTAAATTTTTTAAATAATTTTAAGAGACTCAAGATGGGCCAAGAGGTTAGATTAGTAAAGTATACTTAAGACAGACCTAATTATATTAGGTCTTCTTTAGAATTAATGGAGGTTTTGATCCTTAAGACATATGAAAGACCTATGGAGTGGTTTTATCACATGTGTAACATTTTTATGGACATATTATAATTATTATCTAATATTTTTTAAGTTCTTGGCTGACCTATATGCGTAAGATCAAATGTTGAGTATATAAGCAAGGCCTAATTAGCCTATTTGAGCTAGTTGGAGAGTTATGGATTGAAATGAGGAAAATATATTTTTTAGGAATAAAATTAGGTCATTTATGACCATAATATGAGGAAATAAATCATGTTTAACATATTAAATATCTTTTATAGGTGGATGGTAAGGTCAGTTGACCTAATGATCCTAAAAGAGACATGTTGAGCGAGTGAGCATAGAAGGCTATGTGATAGGGGTAGAAGGGTGAAGTGATATGAATGAGGTGAGATACCATCAATAGATTAATGAAAATAATGTTTTATGTATATTAAAAATAGTGTAATATAGATAGATCAGCGAGAGAGATGAAGAATAAATCACCATAAGTTGAGAGAGAATATTCTAAGGTGATTAAGCTTATCCTAGTTGGGTTCATGCTTGGTCAAGAGGGATTTTGATCTGAATTTTAGGTTATAGATTTAAAAAGTGTCCTTTAATTGGTTGGTTTGGTTCCAAGTCACTTATGGGGTTGGATCCTCCTTTCAATTTGGATCTTTCTAAAGGACTAGTTGGGTTGGTGCTTGACTAGTGAGGGGCTAGTGCTCTTTGTGGGGTTGATGCCTCACTAAAAATATAGTATTCCAAGTGGTTTTTTAGTGGTTTTTATCCCCCATTAGTTTTTCATACATATCTATGGTGTTCATGTGTTGATATATTACTTTTTTTCTAAGTGATTACTTCTCTATGCATTGTCTCCTTACTAGACTGATTTGAAAGTCTATTAAATGATGTATGGAATTGAAAGTAAAGTTTTTACACCGATTCCCCCCCCTTCTCTCAGTGGTTGTGATTCCAATAGTAGGATTGAGCTCAACTTGTGAGATATAAGTATTTGGCAATTTTATTTCCTTGTGGTAAAAATCTCTCCTTGTTAACCTTGATTGTTTTAGCTTTGTTGTGGCTTGGAAATTGATATAAGAATATTAAAGATTATAAGGTTATTTTGGCATAATAACCTTCCAAATATTGGATCTTACTAGAGTATTTTTGAAATAGTAATATTAAGATAAATAATCTTGGATAGATTAGAGGAATTACCTCTAATTCATATACTTTTGAAATGAATGTGAACCACCAATCTTGACTTAAGAATCAAAGGCTGAGAATAAAAGATAAATTTTAATTTAAAATGGGAATCTTGAATTAAAAATTGGAGTTGAGAACATGTGGGACTCATAAATGAATATAAAATTCATTTGGGAGGAAGATATAATATATAATTGGTAAGTGGGATTGAGTGGAATATGAGGTGTATTATTAAATTGAAAAGATCAAGAAGATAATATTATAAAATTCTAATGATGGGGCATAGGAAGAGCCTAGGGAATATTTGAAATTTGGAAATGGAAATGGAGTGGAAGATAACCTCATGAAGTGAGGATAATTAAAATTTTGGATTTATAAGAATTATAAATATTTAAAATCCATGGAATTAATGATTAAGTATTAGTTAATTAATTTGGATTAATTAACTTAATAAATATGTGGATAGTAAACCATGAATAGTGATGATGAAACCTAAGGATGATTATCGATGATTAAAATAAACACAAAGTGTCTATTTTTAAGTGTAGACATTATGCCCCTCTTTGAGAAGTCATTATGAGACACAACTAAAGTAATGAATTTTCAAATAACCAAAAAGTCATTAAAATACTAGATGAATATATAATTAGTGACCCATGATGCCCCATTGAGAGGGCATGTAGGACATGGATGGGATCTTGAAAAAGAGAGGAATAAGATTGATGAACTTAACTCATTTATAATATTAATCCAAATGAGCTAATGCTTTCACACTTTGATTTTAATGGTTAATAAAAATAGAGAAAAATTATCCCCAAGGTGGGGAGAAGTAGGAAGGATACATCCTAAAACAAGTGACACAATTTAATAATCCCAAAATAGGGCAAAAATCTACAAGTTTGGAATTAGAAGAATTTTCCCCAGTAGGGAGAAATGATAGTACAAGATCTTGAATATGATGGTACAAATATGGAAATAGATTTCCCTAATAATGTGAATGTAAAAAATGATAGTTCCAAATGATTGTCCCTTGTAGGGTGGGTTTCATTATTAAATGATGAAAATGGTTAATTGATTGATTAACAAGCATAACTCAAGGATTTAACCTTTCACATAGATTAAAAATTAGAGGAAAGATTTAAACATATGTACAATGGTATAATGACTTTTAAAAAATGAAGAATCCATAAAAAATTATGCACCTATGAATGATCAAAGTGATAAGATGAATGATAATCGAAAGAATAAGATAATGATTGAAGAATGATGTGACTAAATTGGAAGAATTTTAATAAAATGATCATGACTTTTTTATAAATGCTTAGATATATATAAATTATCCATATGGTCTAATTGATAGAGATTTAGTGAACAAGGAGGTTTTTGCATTGCAAGATTGTCGAGTAGACTCTTAGGTCTAGATTTTTGATGTAGCATGAAATCATATAAACCATGATATAAAATAATGATGATAATGCTAAAAAATTCCAATGGATTGAATCAAGTATAACTGCATGATAGGAATCACCATGATGATGACCTTGCTAAGATAATGAACTGATTTAGGGAAACAATAGAAAAAGTAAATAAAAACACACACAAAATTGAAAATAAAATCAATAAAAAGCATCTTATTTTTTAACCAAGTCTAAATCCACATGCAAAGGATAAATGATAATGAAAAATGGATGGTTCCCCCAAGCAATGATACATGCAAGGGAAGGACATATCACCAAGTGTAAAAAATAATTATAAATAATAATTGATTTTCCCCAATAGGGTATATTTAGGAAGGACACATCCCAATACTAGATTAGGACATAAAAAGATTGGATTAATGATTTTGATTGGATTAATAATAAGACACATGTTTTTGGATTTTGGGGTTCATATCTCATTTTGAGATTGTAAGACATTTCAAATTTTTAGGTATTTTGATTATTTTCAATTTTTTTTTGATTTTCTGGTATCTGAACTCGATGGATATTAACAAGATATAAATGGTGCTTACTCACAAAATGATGAGAGTGTAAAAATGTTATTTACTTGAAAGTTCCCTTAAGTAAGGATACATGTAAGGAATAAATAAGATATGAATAATAGCAAGCCAGTGTAATAATCCCATATTTGGTAAGATTATAGACTATTAAAGGATAAGGAAGGATAAATAGGAGCCTAAATAAGGTTAAGGAACCACAAATGGTATGGATCTTACTCAAAGGAGAGGTTACTTTATGAAGAGGCTACAACTTTTTAAATTTTATGAGGGTATAAGCATAATGGTAATCATTATGAGATGAGTTTTATAATATGGCATTTATCAAGATCTATAGAGCCTTTTTGGAAAAAATCCATCATCACTAAGAGCTAAGTTTTATGGGTTGTAGCTGAGTGGAGACCTGCAAAGATTTTCATTAAAGGTTTTGTAGATCTTATTTGGTAAAAAATCATCAGCATGGTGAGCAATAGGGGTTGAAATATGCCTAATTCAAGAACTGTAGATAGTCTTGGAAAAAGGTGGATATGTATGCATCATATATCCTAGTACCAATGACATATGGGTTTCACTAAGTGGGTCCTTACTAGTATGAATCTAAGTGATACAAGATATTTTGTATATAAATAGAGAAGGTGAGGTATATTTGAAAACCATTCAAACAAAATACAAGCCCTATGAGGAGATTGAGATACAAAAAACAAAAAAATATTGGATGCAAATTATAGTACATAGACATCCATGATGCACCATGACATGGTAAAATAAATAAAGGGAAGTGTGACTACATATAATTACTTTGTTGATATGACCATTTGATCGGGGATTACATGTCCATGCTAAAAGGTGAGTGGACATGACATTTTCAAGCAGTGTGACTATTTTGTGGAATCAATGACATCACAAGACACATTCAATTGGTAAAGTGGATAACACATCATTAAGGAATGGTAATTATGTGGGCTATTTAAACCATCATCTTAAGAATAAGCTTGTAACATGAATTTATTTATTTTATAGGGTCATGATAGAGCAAGGAAATGTGAAAGTTAAGAATGGCACATAATGGGAACTCAAGTGGGGATGATTGATGACCACCATATCCTTCCATGATTTATGAGGTGAATGTGTGTATATTTCATACACTAAATTAAGTTATGGACCTTGTAGAAGAACTAATATGAAAATAACAACCAATTGATATTTGGCCTCAACCTCAACCTTAGTGAATAAGGTGGGAGTTCCATTGCATAAGATGTAGAGCAAGGGAGCACAACCCAAGGACATCTAAAAAATAATGTCTACTAGTTTATCATGGAGGGAATCCCCATTGTCATAATGAGGAAATGAGATGCATGACTCATGCAAGATCAATAGAATGAGTAAATGGATGCAATGGATACTATAGTCATATAAAATGTAAAAATTGGTAACTTGAGTGTGGCTTGTGACATCCAACCCATAGGTCCCTCTTGCTTACTTTCATGACCCTCATAGGCATATTTTCATTGATTCCAAAACATTTGTAGCCTTCCAAACCTAATCTTAGATTAGAGAGGACCCTTTTTCCATGATTATTCCATCCTCTTAAGTCTTATATCCTCAAGATAATAACATCCAAGTTGGACTATAACATTGGATCTTAGGGTTTCCCCTTTCTAGTGCTCCTATCCAATCACCTCTCAATCCCAAATGACCATTTTTCCCCGATTAATCTTCTTCATTATGTCATCCTAGTGTGATTACATTTATCTTATGACCAATATATATCTATAAAATCCCATTCAAATATCATTTGGAAAGGGTTGGAAATTATCACTAAGTATGCAAGAATACAAACAATATCACTCAAACAATCTTCCCTATTCTTTACATATAACTAGCCAATATGTTAAGGTGTGGAGCTAAAAGCTTTACCAGATGAGTGGATGCTAAAGTTGCTAGATTTAAACAGTCACCGATGATGGCAAGGAGTCGACCAGTAGCTGCCAACGTTGGTTATAGATTAGTTGACGTCAGTCATGTGTAGGCAGACAGGGATTGACGTCGGTTACCTGTGCATCTAAAAAATCTATTTTCGTGGATGGAACAGATTGTTTGCATGATTAGATTAGCTATTAGTTGTAAGTCAATGTCTCTATCTTTGGTAGGACTATTTTAAGCCTTTGATTAGGTGTATCTAATGGTTGTTAATGCATTGCTCATGATCCCTAATCTTATATAATATGGATAGATCTTCATAGCTTGTGTGTAAGAAAGAACAATACAAGACATATTGTATATGTGTGTATCAATCCAGGTTGTTGGAATTGATTGTAAACTCTTGAGGGAAAGAGATCTGTACATCTGAGAGGTGTGAGAAGAAAGTGTGATTTTCTTCATTGTATTTCCTTTTGGAAGAGTTTAATACAAGTTTTCAGGGTGGTTTCTTGTATCTCTTATTCTTTGCTATTTTTTATTCTAGTTACTTATCATTCTGATTTAATTTCATGTTTAGTTGCTTACATAATAGTAATCAAGTTTGTTGGTTGATCCCCAACAAGTGGTATCAGAGCTCAGGTTGACTAACAGGTGTTTCAGATCTGGTTAGTGTTTGTTGATTATAGGTCACTCACAGGGGTTTCTGTTTGAGTGGAAAAAAGCAATGGCAAAAGAAAGTAAACTGAGAATAGAGAAGTTCAATGGCAAGAATTACCAATTATGGAGAATGCAGATAGAAGATTATCTATATTAGAAAGATCTATACTTACCATTGGGTGGGGTTGATAGAAAGCCCATAGACATGGAAGATGAAGAATGGGAAGTTTTTGATAGAAAGGCTCTTGGATCTATAAGATTGAGTCTGGGATCTATTGTGATTTCCAACTTGTCACAGGCAAAGACAATGGTAGAATTAATGGATACTTTAGAAAATTTATATGAAAAACTCTCAGCTTCCAATAAGGTATTCTTATGAAGCAGTTATTTAATTTGCAAATGCAGGAAGGTGGATCTATATCTAATCATCTTAATGATTTCCATGGAATTGTAAATCAATTAAATTCAGTCAAAATAGTTTTTGATGATGAAATTAAGGCTTTTTAATATTATTCTCTTTACCTGAAATTTGGCATAGTTTAGTAATGGCAGTTAGTAATACTACATCTGCTACAAATATTTTGAAAGTTGATGATGTTGTTAGTGTAATCTTGAATGAAGAGACTCACAGAAAAAGCACAGGGGAATCATCAGGTAATGCTTTAAGTATTGAAAGCAAGGGAAGGCAAAGAGAAAAGAGCAAGCAAGGGAGATCAAGGTCTAAGTCAAAGATGAGCAATAGATCCAAATCCAAAAATGGAAAAAGAAAGATAACCTGCTAGAATTGTGGAGAGGACATGCAAAGAAAGATTACTGGTTGAAGGTTAATGAAGAGAATCAACATGAAGGTAATGAAGAAGCAAAAGTTGTAGGTATTGTTGCACAAGATGCTTTTTCACTTTCTTTGCATAATAAAATAGAATTTTGGGTTTTAGATTTTGGGGCCTCTTTCCATGCTACCCCAAATAGAGAATTTTTCAATGATTATGTCCAAGGAGATTTTGGAAAAGTTTATTTAGGGGATGATGAGCCTTGTAAAATTGTTGGCAAAGGAAAAGTGCAACTAAAATTATAGAATGGCAACACATGGGTGTTGAAAGATGTCATGCATGTCCCAGCCCTGAAGCAGAATCTAATTTTTTTAGGAAAGTTGGGTGATGAGGGTTGTACAGTAACTCTCACAGCTAAATCTTGGAAGGTTACCAAGGGTGCACTTGTATTAGTCAGAGGTAAGAAAGTAGGTACTCTCAATTTATGTAATTGTATTACTGATTATTCTCCTTTTGTATTATCTACTTTAGATGTGGATGCAAAGTTGTGGCACTTTAGGCTCAACCACATGAGTGAGAAGGGAATGACTATTCTTAAGTCAAAAGGTAAGCTTTTAGATTTGAAAAGCATAGATCTAGATTTCTATGAGCATTGTGTTTTTTAGAAAATAGAAGAGAGTAAGGTTTGTTAAAATTGGGTCAACAAAGAGGAAGCACAAGTTGGAGCTTGTTCACACAGACATGTGGGGACCAGCTCAGGTAGCTTCTATTGGAGGATCACAGTATTATGTTACTTTCATTGATGATGCTACAAGAAAGGTATGGGTCTATTGCATAAAGAAGAAATCTAATATTTTTGACACTTTTAAGGTTTGGAAAGCTATGGTTGAGAATGAAATAGGTAGGAGATTACAGTGCCTTAGATCTGACAATGGTGGTGAGTTCTACATCTATAAGTTCAACTAGTATTGTGATATGAATGAAATACGCAGGCAAAGGATGGTTCCAAGGACACCTTAGCAAAATGGAGTTGCTAAAAGGATGAACAAAACAATATTGGAGTGTGCACAGAGTATGAGATTGCATGCTAGTTTGCCCTTATATTTTTGGGTAAAAGCTATAGATACTATAGTTTACCTGATTAACAGAGGACTCTCTACAGCTCTGGATGGTGAAATTCTAGAAGAGGCTTGGATAGGTAAAAAGGTATATCTTTCATTTCTAAGATTTTTTGGTTCTAAAGCTTTTGTGCACGTTGATAAGGAAAATAGAAAGAAGTTAGATTCTAAGTCTATGAGGTGCACATTTATTGGTTATGGCTCTAGAGATTTCAGATTTTAGTTTTGGAATCTAGGAACTAACAAAATAATTAGGAGCTATGATGTTGTTTTCAATGAAAAAGTGATGTATAGTGATCAGCTCAAGAAGCTAAAGAATTTTGAGCAGGGCCATGAAGATTTGGATGAGGTGACGGTCCAAAATGAGCTCACAAGAAAGAATAATCATAGATAGGAAAACATAGAGACCAACGTCGGTCAGGCAAGAACTAACATTAACAATATAGGAATCGATGTCGATCAGACAGTGATCGACGTCAGTTAGAAAGGAACTAGCTCAGTCATGTGGAATTGACGTCAATCAGTTATAGCCTGGAGATGACTGAGATCAGTCATTGTCAGAGAATTTGGGTGGATAGCGTGTTGAGAATGAGTCTCAAACGCCCATCAGGAGGTTAAAAAGGATAAGTAAACCTCCAATTTGATATTCCCCTTCATTATTCTATTTATTGCTTATTGATGGTGGAGAACCAGAGAGTTTTGATGAAGCAATACAAGTGGAATCTAGGAATCAGTGGAACTTGGCATGAATTAGGAATTGATTCCTTGAATGAGAACCAAACGTGGGATTTGGTTGAGTTTCTAGTGGGAAAGAGAGCACTGAAAAAAAAATGGGTTTACAGGTTAAAGGAAGGTGAGAATGGATAGATGAGATATAAGGTCAGGTTGGTAGTGAAAGGATTTGCACAAAAACTAGGTATTAATTTTAGTGAGATTTTTTCTCCTGTAGTTAAAATGACTTCTATTCAGACTGTATTGTCTTTAGTTGCTATTGAGGATTTGCATCTTGAGTAGCTTGATGTTAAGATAGCATTTCTTCATGGAGATTTGGATGAAGAAATATATATGGATCAGCCGGAAGGATTTGAGGTCAAAGGTAAGGAGAAACTTGTGTGCAGATTGAAGAAAAGCTTGTATGGTCTCAAGCAAGCTCTTAGACAATGGTATTTGAAATTTGACAAGTTTATGACTGAGCATGGCTACAGTAGATGTCAATCTGACTATTGTGTTTATTTTAAGAGATTGGATGATGGTAGACATATTATCCTATTGCTATATGTAGATGATATGCTTGTTACAGGTTCACATATGTAGGATATCTCTGAGCTTAAGGTAAAATTAGCTCACACATTTGCCATGAAGAATTTGGGAGCAGCAAAGAAATTGCTTGGCATGAGTATCAAGAGAGACAAGAAAAATCATAGGTTGATTTTGTCTCAAGAGGATTATGTGAACAAGGTGTTGGAGAGGTTTAATATGCAAGATGCAAAACCGGTGAGTACACCTATGGCTGGACACTTCAAGTTGAGCAAAGATTAGTGTCCTAATTCACATGATGAGGTAGAGTACATGAGTAGAGTTCCATATGCTTCCATAGTTGGGACCTTAATGTATGTAATGGTATGTACTAGACCAGATATTGCCCAAGCAGTGGGAGTTGTCAGTAAGTATATGGCCAATCTAAGGAAGGAGCACTAGAAAGTAGTTCAAAGGATTCTCAGATATCTGAGAGGGACCAGCATTAGGCATTTGTGCTATGGAGGGTCAAACACTTCTCTACATGGTTATGTAGATTCGGATATGGTAGGTGACTTGGATGGCAAGAGAAGCACCACAGGATATGTGTTCATTATTGGTGAAACAGTGGTTAGCTAGATTTCAAAGTTACAGAAGGTTGTTGCCTTGTCTACTATAGAGGCAGAATACATTGCAGTCACACAGGCTAGCAAAGAGATGATATGGATGACATGGTTCATGGAAGAGCTAGGAAAGGAGCAAGAGAGTTGCAGATTGTACAGTGACAGTCCAAGTGTAATTCATTTGGCTAAGAATTCAGCCTTTCATTTAAGAACCAAACATATACAGCTTAGGTACCACTTCATTAGATAGGTATTGGAGGATGGTGAGTTAAAGCTAGAAAAGATCCATACAGATAAGAACCCTGCTGATATGTTAACAAAGTTGGTAACAAAGGAGAAGTTGAATCTTCATTCAACTTTTGTTGGTCTTCAAGATTGACTTTAAAGATGGAGAAGCTAGAAGATGTTGTTGTATAGGTACTGGTGCAGCTGTTTATCTCTAAGTGGGAGATTGTTAAGGTGTGGAGCTAAAAGCTTTACCAGATGAGTGGATGCTGAAGCTACTAGATTTACATAGTCACTAATGATGGCAAGGAGTCGACTAGTAGCTATCAGCATTGGTTATAGATCGGCTGATGTCAGTCATGTGCAAACAAATAGGAACTAATGTTGGTTACCTATGCGTCTATAAAGTCTATTTTTTTAGATGGAACAGATTGTTTACATGATTAGATTAGTTATTAGTTGTAAGTCCACGTTTCTATCTTTAGTAGGACTATTTTAAGCCTTTGATTAGGAGGTGTATCTAATGGTTGTTAATGCATTTCTCATGATCCCTAATCTTATATAATAGGAATAGATCTTCATAGCTTGTGTAAGTGTAAGTGTAAGAAAGAACAGTATAAGACATATTGTATATGTGTGTATCAATCCAGGTTGTTGGAATTGATTGTAAACTCTTGAGGGAAAGAGATTTGTACATCTGAGAGGTGTGAGAGGAAAGTTTGATTTTCTTCATTGTATTTCTCTCTAGAAGAGTTTAATACAAGTTTTTAGGGTGGTTTCTTGTATCTCTTATTCTTTGCTATTTCTGATTCTAGTTACTTATTATTCTAGTTTAATTCTGTGTTTAGTTGCTTACATAAAAGTAATCAAGTTTGTTGGTTGATCCCCAACACAATACACTTACAAGCTTATCCAAATCCTTACACCAGTCCCTAGTCACCTCAAGCATGCTCAATTTATAAATTTTCATTTTTATACACACTATTGCACAAAGCACACCAAGTGGGAGAACTATAAATGTCTTGATCCCTATTCAAAGTATTGGTATGTAGGCATTATGTTGACATAAGGGGTGTGGATACACGTTAAATGAATCTTACACACACTAAACACCCCCTCTTTCTCAAACATGGTCAAAGCATAATGTATTCTATGATTTTAATACATAATCATCTCTATAGGAAGTTTCATGGACATCCAATAGTCAAAATTTCATAGGCAGGGTCTCATAGACACAACGAACAAAACCCAAAAGCTCAGGTCTCCTAGATAATAAAGATAGAGGTGGACTAAAACATCAGATCCTAGGGTGTCTTACTTTTAATGTTCTTATCCAATTATAAAATGAAGGCTATATCTTGATTTGAGATAGTGTCTTAGTCTTTCACAGTGAATTCCAGCCTCTGTCTCAGTCATATCAGCCAATTTTTAGCTAAGTCTTGTTTTATTTCCCTTATTACTATTTTTATAAAAGTTTAAATTGAAATCAAATTATACAAATCAATAGCTTAATTATTGCATATTTATTTATTGATTTTAATTCTTAGACCCTTTAACTAAATTAGGACTAATACATAAATATTCATAAATAAGTTAAATCATTTGGTAAACCTAACTTACTTCGTTTGTGCATAAAAACCCTAAAACCCCTAGGGTAAATTTCTTACTAATTTTTTTCCTATATTTTTCTAATTTTTTACCTGCATAATAAAATTAAAAATTATCTTTAAATTTTAAAATTACATAGCAATTTTAAAATAATTTTATTTAAACCCCTTGTTGCCCATATTAAGTCATGGTATTTTCCCAGTATTTTTTCTATATTTTTATGATTTTTTACTAGCATATTTAAATCATAAATTCACCTTAAATTTTAAAATTCAATAGTAATTTTTTTAAAAATATTTTGTACCAAATCATATTTGCATGCACTAGGTCCATTCAAATCAAGAATCTTCCACTATTTTTTTGATTTTGTACTAACATATTAAAATCATAAATTTGCATCAAATTTAAAAATACCTTAGTATTTTTAAAATAATTTCAATTAAAACCTTAAGTTGCATGTAATAGCTCCTATTTTCTTCTTGAGGTATCACCTTATAGGTAAAATTATATTTCAAAAATGGATCTCACTTATTTTGAAATACTTCTCACATTTTTAGCAAATAATAAAGAGACCATACTTGGTCCTATCATGTACTTGAATGATGAAGTTTACCATATACTAATACAAAGCTTTGTTCTTTTATTTTCATACCTACTTTTCATAATATGGGATGGTATTAAGAAAGTCATTGTTAAACATATTAAGATACCTCTCCTTTAAAGCAAAGTTTACTTGTCTTTAATACAAGGTTTCATCTCTTGCTTTCTATGTCTCATATGGAATTGTTTTCAAGTTTATCACATTAAAAACATTAGAAATGTCATATCACATAAAAAAGTTTTTTATACATTCATTCACAAATTTATGCTTTCTATCCCTTGCTTTCTATCTCTCATATCGAATTTTTTTCAAATTTATTATGCTAAACATATTAGAAATGTCATAACACATTCCAAAGTAATTTATTCATTCATGTACAAATTCATGCTTTTTATCCCATGCTTTCTATCTCTCATTTGGAATGTTATTTATAAACATATTATTATACAAATTATAACTCAAATTTCATGTATTTCATCCCTCCTTGCCAACTAACAACTAAAAACTAACCAAACTTCTAGTAATAGTTTCAATTCAGTACATTTCACATGCTATTACATTGTTATATCTATCTTGGCATACCCCTATTTTTCTAACAATCTCTCATTATAAACTATGTTATATCTTGAGATATCTTGTCAATTATCATTACTATATCATGTATTTCACAACATAACACACTTGTAGGGCTCTTTATTTTGAGGAAATTCATTATAGGGTCTTCATTCCTACCCTCATAAGAGGGGGAAACAAATACGGGTTTTGACATAGAGATCAGATCTTCTACCAATTGAAAAACCAAATTTTAGAACACTCAGAGCAATAATCAGAGGTCAAACTAGGCAAAATAAACCAAAAAAATAGTGATGATTCCTGAATGGTTTTTAATTTTAGTAAAGGATAATATCACCAGACATGGACAACATCACCAAACACTAGGGTGTCCTATTTTTTGTGCTCCTATCCAAATAGTATAAAAAATAGATTTTATAGAAGCAAGTAAAAAAGTAGGTTTAGCTACAATTTTGCACTTTGAAACTAGTTTAGAATCAATAGTTTTCAATACACTTTTTCTTAGAGAATCCAGATATAAGGGGAATCATGCATGGTATAATGGATTCACTTAAAATTTTAGATACGGTAGTTCGTATAACTTTTAGATAAGAATCCATGTTATAGACATCAGTGATTGGGAGCAATGTGTGCAACATATTTGCTTTCTTTTCTTTCTAAGTTCAATATTACCTAGAAGTTCTCAGTATTTGCATGCCTTATTCTATTTGCAAGTGGTTGGCATCGCTTTGAAGTGGATTTCATACAAGCCTAACCTCCACATTTAGGAATGGATTTCATATAAGCCTAGTGCCTAGTTTTGAAGAGGCTTTCACACAAGCCTAAGCTCCATCTTTCATAGTGGCCAAGAGTGGTCTAATTTTTAGCATACATTTGGCTATCCACGCTATCATTGTCAAACTATAGACCATTCATGGTCTTTAAGAGCCATCTCATATGACACACATTTCATATTGATATCAATTTATAGCTTCACTTCATGGGTTAACAATGGATCCAAAGGAATAGCTAGCCTTTGTATTCTTGAGCCACATATTCAAAGGGATTGGATACATAGTCTAAATATCAATTATCACATACATGATCACATAACTTTGCTTAGTGGGTGATGATGGAGCTAAAGGGATAGCCTTTATATCATTGATGCACTCTTAGGGAATTGATCACTCAACTCCATTTATGATATTACTCTTGGTATAGTGTCACTCAACATCACAATAGGTTTTGTATTAGTTTGCATATATAGTGAGGTGTATTCATTCCTTTATCTTCCTCTCTCTCTTACCTAGCTTTATACAATCTTATTTTAGATATAGCATATCTAGTAAGAATTGATCTACTCTTTATTTTATCTTGAAAATTCACACTTCACAACATGATCTCTCTCTACGCACACCCAACATCACAATAGCTTCATGAGCTTCACCTTGTAGACACCTAAAATTGGCCACTGATAACCTCCAATCAGGGTTTTGGCCAATTTCCACCCAAAATGCACAATTTTGGCCTAAAAACACTAAAACATGCTAAAATATGTGAAATTTACATATTCAAGTGCCGATTTTGGCTAGGGTATCCCTAAATGGGACAATGTAATTTATGGTCCATCTAACTTTGATCAGTTCATTTCAAGTCAAAATGCAAATTTTGCACCCACATGCTCTGAATTACTCTTTCCTATCAAATCTTTTTTACAATACTCATGCTTTTGTTATTTATTTTTTGGCAACATCTTAAATTTGATTATACATCCACTACATCTAATATTGACATCCAATTATAATATATTCAAATTTAAGACCAATAACAAGGCATTCTAATCAATTTGGGTAATTTGTGCATAAATTGCTTAATCATGCTTAAGAGCTAATTAACCCAAATCAAGGCCTAATTAATAATTCCATGGAAACTTGTTGAATACTTGTTTTTAGAAATGAATATTTAATATTTTCATCATCAAGTGACCTCATTTATTGGGAAGACATCCTTAGGCCATAAATGCCACAAATATCAAGATTCATGCCTTGCATGCCTCATCAATGCCTTCCATGATTCCCTCCATGCCTCTTAATTGACCCTTCTTCCAATGTCATGATGAGGATAATTACAAAATTAATTCCAAAAATTAAATTAATCCTCAACCACACATCTCAATCTTGAGATGGATGGTTGAGGTTGATTCTGATCAAATCTAAAAATCTATAAATAGAGAGGCCAAGAACATCATTTCAAAGCTATTTTGGTGAAAAGTTATTATACTCAAATATCTTAAAATGACTTGATAATACAAATTTATAATGCCAAATTGATTCCAAGCCAAGCCAATCCAAAGACACAAGGTTCCAAGGAGAGATGGAGGTAGCCAAGCTTCTATTGCAAAGGACTTCATGAGCACAAGCTGAGCAAGCCACCACTATGAAGGCATTTGGAGCATCTAAGAAAGGTGAATGAATTTTTGTGTTTGATTCCTTGATTTTTAGTTGTGTTTATCATTTGATTTTGTTAACTAAGCTCTCTCTAGTGTCTAGTCCTAGAGATGTTATGCTATTAGTGTATTTATTTCACTTTGTTTTCATTTTGGAACTAACACCATACTAACCATCCTCTCTTGAGTCAAATTCCTATATCACACACCCTTGTAGGTAAGGTTAGGTACACTTTATATTTTTTTCTTTATGCTAGTATTTCACTTTGTTACATTACTAGAATAAGGGGGGAGCAAATGTAGTCATATAAAATGTAAAAATTGGTAACTTGAGTATGGCTTGTGATATTTAACCCATAGGTCCCTCCTCTTTGCTTTCTTGACCTTCATAGGCATCTTTTCATTGATTTTCAGACATTCATAACCTTCCAAACCTAATCCCAGATTAGCCAAGACCTTTTTTGATACTTATTCCATCCCCTAGGTCCCATACCCTTAGGATAATAACACCTAAGTTGGACTATAGCACTAGATCCAAGGGTGTTCCCTTTTTAATGATCCTATCCAATCACTTTTCAAGCCTAGATGACCATTTTTATCTAATTTCTATTCTTAATTTTTTTAGCCTATCATGATTGCATTTAACCCATGACAAATATATATCTACAAAATCCCATTCAAATATCATTTGGAAAGGGTTGGCAATTATCACTGAAAATTTAAGAATACAAGCAAGAGCACTAAGACAATCTTCCCTATTCTCTGCATATAGCTAGCCAATACACTTAAAAACTTATCTAAATCCTTACACCAATCCTTAGTCACCTTAAACACCCTCAATTTAGAATTTTTAATCTTCATACACAATATTTCATAAAGCACATCATGAGGGAGAACTACATATGGCTTGATTTCTCTTCAGAGTATTGGTATGTAGGTAGCATGCCCACACAAGGGGTGTGGATACACATTTAGTGAATATGACACACACTAACCCCACTCTTTATCAAAATTTGTCAAATAATAATGGAGTGTATGATTTTAATACATAATCATATCTATAAGGAGTTTTGTGGACATCCAACAATCAAAATTTCATAGATAGGGTCTCACAAACACAATGAATAAAACCCAAAAAGCTTAGGTCTCATAGATAATATCAGTAGAGATGAACTATAGTACTAGAGCCTAGAGTGTCCTATTTTTTATGCTCTTGTCCAATCATAAAATGAAAGTTAGATCCTAATTTATGATAGTGTTTTAGTCTTACATCATAAATTCCACCCTCTACCTCAATTATATCAATCAGTTTCCAACTAAATCTTATTTTCTTTCCCTTATTACTATTTTTAAAAAAATTCAAATTACAATGAAAGTATACAAATTAGTAGCTTAATTATTGCATATTTATTTACTAATTTTAATACTTAGACCCTTTAACTAAATTAGGAATAATACAAAAATATTCCCAAAAAGGTTAAATCATCTGCATCGACTGAGCGTGGTGCAAGATAAAGAGTGGATTATAAGTTTTTCTTATGGTAAGGCATGTAGAACATGGGATAAGAATACTCCCACCAATATCCATTGATTTAGGGAGTAACATGGATTAGTTATCACAACCTATAGTAGTGTGTGGAAACTATAGGGAACCTAGACATGCAAGCTAGATATGTTTGAAGAGGACTGTCTTTAATGCCAATTCAGTAAGAAACCACTAAGGAAGATGGCTTGATTTGAATCCAAATTCATTGGATAATCAATATAATGTTGGGAGAATAACCACAAGAAGGCATAATGCCTCAGTAGTAAAAATGTTTAAATGCACCTTAGGTGATATTTGTGTAATATTATTAGCATGTGTTTGGTTTGTACCCCTATTTGTATGCATTGTGTGACACCTCACATGTTTAATAAAATTTGTCAGGAAACCTAAAACAATCAATATGCTCTAATACCAACTGTTAGGAACCCCTTATCTAATGAAAGCATAATTGATTACTTTTTTTATAAGCAATTAAACACAGAAATATACCAGAATGATAAAGTAACTAGAAACTTGAGACAACAAAAAATTTGAGAGACAATACACACTCTTGTATTAAATATTACTAGAAGAAAATACAATAAGGAAGATGCCACTTCTTCCTCCACCTTAAAGGCTTACCACACCTCAAGACCTTCTTCCCTCTCTCTCTTGCTCAACACAAAACCAACTCTACAACCTGAGTTGCTATCCCTCCTTGAATGCTTCAGCTGATCTCCTTGACCTTACACCTGTAGATCTCATTGACCTTGCTTACTTAAATGCTTTTACTTGCCTTCTTGATAATTACAATACATGCCTTATGGGTCTTTAAATAAGATCCCATGCTTACAAAAATAGAACTCTAACTACAATAATTAGACATGCATCTCGTGACTATAATTAGTCATTTGACATGCAAACACTCGCTTCACTTAACTGACTGTTTGTCAATAGCAGTTTTGGAAATACACAGGTGACCGACATCGATCCCTACTTGCCTGGTGCTGTCGACGTCAGCTGACCTCCTACCATCGCCAGTTTCCTTTTGCACTGCACCTGACTGACATCGATCATGCTGCCAACGCTGGTGCTTCTGGTTCTTCAGCATCCTCTTCTTGTGTCTGCAAACAGTTGAAGCTTTTAGCTCCACACCCTAACAATCTCCCACTTGGAGATAAATAGCTACAACTTGTACCTATACCTGTACACCATCTATTTTGTTCCTTAGGCTCTGTATCCCTCTTTAAAGTCACTCTTGAAGACCAACCACCACGCAAACCTGTGATGCAATACATGTCACTTATGCCAAAAGAATTTTGTTGTTCCCAAATTCTCCATGACATACTTCTAAACCAACTCTACCCTTAGCTCAAAAAAACTCCCTGTATATGAAACCCTGCAACAAGTAACACAATACAGTAACAAGATAATGTAGCTAATATTATCCAACCTGGTAAATGTTAGGATTGTGGAGCTAAAAGCTTCACTGATGCAAACAGGAGAGGAGGTTCCAGGAGAGTTGCTGAGTGTCAGAGACATCGGCGTCAGTCAGGCCAACCAACATTGGCAAAATAGGGCAGGATGGCAACCGACGTCGGTCAAAGATCGGCCAGCGTCGGCGACCCCCAGGTGGATAGGGACCGGCGTCGGTCGCCTGTGTGGTTCGACTGCGAGCTATTTATGGGCAGTTAGCTAACGAACCAAGTGTTTGCATGAAGAGATCTATTTTTAGACTGAGAGTTGCGGATCTAATTATTGTAATTAGATGTCTAATTATTGTTTGATGAGATCTATATAATAGACTCATGGTTGTATTGGAAAAGTGTGCTAGGGAGTAAGAGAGTATAATTATAAGCTCCTTCTGTGTGTGAGGTAGAGCAATGGTGCGTTCCTCCTAGTGCCTCAGTACCAGGTGTGTTGGTGCTGGATTGGAGAGCCAGTTGGGTTCTTCAGGAGTGTAGGATCTTGGTCACAGTTGCATGGCCTATATAGGAGATCTACATGGTAAGTAAGATCATTGATCTGCAGGTGTATGTGTGTGCAAGGTCGAGGTTCACAGGTGAGCAGAACCGTTGTTTGATTTGCAGGTGTGCAAGGTCATATAGACAGCAACACAATAGGGAGTAGTATCAGGCAGGATCTACTTGGAGTACAGGTGTGTACTCAGATAGAGCAAGAGAGGAAGGCAAGGGAGTTTCTTCCATAAGTATGGTCTGTTGAATTGCAGGTTGTTGCAGATTCATGGGAGATCTACTTGAAGTACCTTGAGTACTTGTGGAGCACGTGGAGTGCTTGTGGAGTGCGTGGAGCACTTGTGGTGTGCGTGGAGCACGGGAGGTGAACACCAACTCTGTATTTGAGTTGGGTGTTGGGACCTGTGAGAGGGAGAGCTTTGGGGAGAAGAATTACTATTCACTTGAGGTGTGGGAAACCTCTGTAAGGTGGTGGAGAAGAAGTGGCATCTTCTTTATTGTATTCTTTTCTATATAAAGTGTTAATACAAGTTGTGTATTGTCTCTCATATGCTGTGTTATTCTGAATTCTAGTTACTTGGTGAATCTGGTTTATTTCTACATATTAAGTTGCTTGGTATTTGGTAATCAATTGTATGCTTCCGGTGTTTCGCAATCCTGACAAGTGGTATCAGAGCATGTTTGTTGTTTTAGATTCCTGACAAGTGGTATCAGAGCTAAGGTTGCAGGAAGCAGGTTGTGTTTTGGTTACAGGGCACTCTCAGGGGTTTCTGATTGAGTGGGAGTAGAGCAATGGTAGATCAAAGTAAGCTAAGAATGGAGGAATTGAAAAGCACAGACGATTACTCACAGTCTGATGGAAAGAAAGAGTAGGTAAAAGAACATTGTTGGTTGGTAACAGATCAGCATGAAGAAATTGAAGATACAGATGTAGCAGGTGTTGTTACACAGGATGTGTTTGCAGGTTTCTTGGATAAAGTTGAATCTTGGATAAAAGATTCGGTTGCCTCTTTCCATGCAGCCCCAAGTAGAGGAGTTGGTAAGCCTTGCCAAAGAATTGGCAAAGGAGAAGTGAAGCTGAAATTGCAGGCGGCCAACACACAGGTGTTGATGAAGGTCATGCAGGTCCCAGGTTTGGAGATTTGGCTAATTTCTTCAGAAAGATTGGGTGATGAGAGATGCACAAGAACTCTCACAGTGGTAGCACTTGAATTAGCTGGTGGTAAGAAAATAGGTATACTTTATCTACTTGTTTATATTACTGATTCTTCTTCTGTTGCGGAGACGTGGCTTCGTAGGCTTGGTCACATGAGCAGGAAGGAGATGCATGTTCTTAAGCGGAAGACAGATATATTTGACAAGCTTAAGAACTGGAAAGCCTTGGTGTTCTTAGAGGAGATGACGGACAGAGTTCAGTGGATGAGGCTGGATACTTCTGAGCAGAGCAGTTTGGACATGGGTTTTGATTCAAAGAAGCTCACGGGTAAAAAGTCATCACTCACAGGCGAACACAGACACCGATGTCGGTCAGGAGGAACCGGCGTCGAATAGACAGGTGCCAATGTCAGTCATGTGCAGACTGAAGCCGACAATGTCAGGCAGAGTAAGACCGACGTCGGTCATGGGACCGATGTCGGCAGTATGTAAGACTGATGTCGGTCAGGAGGACCGACGTCAGAAGCAGGGACACCAGCGCTGGCAGGTTGGTAGTTAGGTATAGATGCATGGAACTGATGTCAGTCGGATGCAGACTGTGGGGTGACCAAGGTCGGTCACTGTAACAAATTTTGGGTGGACAGCACGCTGTCAAGGAGTCTCAAACACCCATATGGAGGACTGAAGGCGTAAGTAGGCCCTCAAATTCATGTTCCTCTTCTTCATACTTGTTGCTGATTGTAGAGCAGGAAGGATCCAGGAAACAGGTGTGAGCTAGGTAGGGTTATGATGAAGAACCAGATGGGAGTTTTGGTAGGTTTGCCAGCTAGATGGAAGCACAAAGACGAATGGATGCCTTAGTAGAAGAATAGAGAGAACGGATACGTGAGACGAAAGACTAGGGCATATGGTCTTGAGGAGCTGCAGGATAGTGGTACAGGTTTTGACAGGTGGAGGACGAAGCATGGCTTCAGTCAATGTCAGGGTATCTACTGTGGTTTGTCTTACCAGGAGGATGATGAGTCGCGACATCATTCTGTTGATGTATGTGGATGGTATATTTGCTAGCAGGGTTAGTACATACAGGGTTTTGTTGAGCTAAGGGTAAGATTAGTTCAGTGGCATGTCAGGAGGAGTTTGGAGCAGCGGAATTCTTTGACATGGGAGGCATGGAGATCACAAGTTGATTTTGTCTCGAGTGGGAGCTGATTTGAATCAGGTGTTGACGAGGTTTGGGATGCAGAACCGGAGCACACTAAGGGCTGGACAGGTACAGTGTCCGAAATCACATGAGGTCTAGTATAGACCTGAGTATTCCCATGCAGTGGGAGCTGTCAGAGTTAGGAGCCAATTCGGGGAAGTGGGTTCTCAGGTTTCTGAGAGGGACCAGAAGCAGGCGTTGCTATGCAGGGTCAGGACTTCACTACAGGTGTTGTAGGTTCGAATGTGGTAGGGTACTCAGATGACAGGTGGTACATCATAGGTTGAGTGGTGGGTTGTCTTCAGGTGGGAGCTTGAAGAGGGATACAAACTAGGAAACAGATTAGACGAGGTATAGGTATAGTACAACTGTTTATCTCCAAGTGGGAGATTGTTAGGATTGTGGAGCTAAAAGCTTCACTGATGCAAATAGGAGAGGAGGTTACAGGAGAGTTGCTGAGTGTCAGAGACACCAGCGTCGGTCAGGCCAACTGACGTCGGCAGGATAGGGCAGGATGGCAACTGACGTCGGTCAAAGATCGGCCGACGTCGGCGACCCCCAGGCGGATAGGGACCAGCGTCGGTCGCCTGTGTGGTTCGACTGTGAGCTATTTACAGGCAGTTAGCTAACGAACCAAGTGTTTACATGAAGATATCTATTTTTAGACTGAGAGCTGCGGATCTAATTATTGTAATTAGATGTCTAATTATTGTTTGATGAGATCTATATAATAGACTCATGGTTGTATTGGAAAAGTGTGCTAGAGAGTAAGAGAGCATAATTATAAGCTCCTTCTGTGTGTGAGGTAGAGCAATGGTGCGTTCCTCCTAGTGCCTCAGTACCAGGTGTGTTGGTGCTGGATTGGAGAGCCAGCTGGGTTCTTCAGGAGTGTAGGATCTTGGTCACAGTTGCATGGCCTATATAGGAGATCTACATGGTAAGTAAGATCATTGATCTATAGGTGTATGTGTGTGCAAGGTCAAGGTTCACAGGTGAGCAGAACCGTTGTTTGATTTGCAGGTGTGCAAGGTCATATAGACAACAACACAACAGGGAGCAGTATCAGGCAGGATCTACTTGGAGTACATGTGTGTACTCGGATAGAGCAAGAGAGGAAGGCAAGGGAGTTTCTTCCATAAGTATGGTCTGTTGAATTGCAGGTTGTTGTAGATTCATGGGAGATCTACTTGAAGTACCTTGAGTACTTGTGGAGCACGTGGAGTGCTTGTGGAGTGCGTGGAGCACTTGTGGTGTGCGTGGAGCACGGGAGGTGAACACCAACTCTGTATTTGAGTTGGGTGTTGGGACTTGTGAGAGGGAGAGCTTTGGGGAAAAGAATTACTGTTCACTTGAGGTGTGGGAAACCTTTGTAAGGTGGTGGAGAAGAAGTGGCATCTTCTTTATTGTATTCTTTTCTGTATAAAGTGTTAATACAAGTTGTGTATTGTCTCTCATATGCTGTGTTATTCTGAATTCTAGTTACTTGGTGAATCTAGTTTATTTCCGCATATTAAGTTGCTTGGTATTTGGTAATCAATTGTATGCTTCTGGTGTTTCGCAATCCTGACAAGTGGTATCAGAGCATGTTTGTTGTTCTAGATTCCTGACAGTAAAGATAAAATACAATGGTCAAACCTCTATTATTCTGCAGCCTACTCAAGACCATATACCATAGCCTTCTGTCTCATGTGTCTGTCCACTCTCTTCTCTAAAATGGGAATCCATCCCTCTATCCAGTGCTTTCTTCCAGTTGACAACTCTACCAACAAATACCTGTTTGGTTCTACTCCAAGGACTCACACTCCTCATCCATGCCAAGCTCCCACTATTTTTGGGTTCTACCTGCATTGCTTCTTCCATCTTCCTAGTTCATGACTATTAGTAAGCAATATAAAGAAGGTGAACAACAAATATGAGGTTCACATATCTTTTTTAACCTCCATATGGGTGTTTGAGACTTATTGATCCACCTAACATCCATTCCAGTGACCGATATTGGCCATCTCCCAGTCTGCTCCCGACCGATGTCGGTTCCCTGTACTGACCCTGACTGCCAACGTCATTTCCCTGGCCGACGCTGGTGTCCCCCCCCACCGACATCGTTCCTTATGACCGACGTCAGACTTCTCCTGCCTGACCTACCAACCCTACTGGTCTGCACATGACCGATGTCGGTATCTAGTTGACTGACGTCGGTCCCATGTGACTGAAATGGGCATCTGTGTGTTCCTGTAAGTGATGAAATTTTCATCCGCAAGCTCTTCTTGGATCAAACCTCTATCCATGCTGCCCTACTCAGATTTATTCAGCCCCTGTGACTGATCTCTGTCCTTCATCTCCTCTATAAACACCAAGGCTTCTTTGTTCCTATCAAAAGCATCAAATTTCCTTTTTTTGCAATGAACTGTATCTATGCTTTTTGAATTTGAACACATACCTTTTGAATCAAGAACTTCCATTCCCTTCTTATTCATGTGACCAAGCCTATTAGACCACATCTTTGAATCTACACCAGAAGTAGAATCAGTAATACAAGTAGACAGATAAAGAGTATCTACTTTCTTACCTCTTGCTAGAACAAGTGCTCCCTTGGTGACCTTCCAAGAATCTGCTATGAGGGTTATTGTGCATCCCTCATCACCCAACCTTCCTACAAAAATCAGACTCTACTTCAGAATTGGAACATGCATGACCTCTTTCAACACCCATGTGTTGTCAATCTGCAATCTCAGCTACACTTTCCTTTTGCCAACTATCTGACAAGGCATACCATCCCTTAAATAGAGCACTCCAAAGTCTCCCTATTCATACTCATAAAACAAATCTCTATTTGGGGATGCATGAAAAGATGAACCAGAATCTAAAATCCATGATCCTACCTGACTATCCAAAGAAAGTATGAGAGCATCTTGTATCACAATATTTGCATCCTTTGCTTCATCAATACCTGCATGTTGATTCTCTTTATCTCTCAACCAACACTCCTTTGTATGTCCTTTCTTTCCACAAAACTAGCAGGTAATACCTTTGGACTCGGATCTCCTTCCCAACCTTGATTTCCCTTGCTCAATCTTCTCCCTTTGCCTTCCCCTACTTTCTGCACTTAGAGCATTCCTTGATGATTCACCTGTGCTTCTCCTACGTATTTCTTCATTCAAGATCACACTCACAACATCATCAACTTTTAAGATTTTAGAAGCAGATGCAGAATTACTTACTGCCATAACCAAACTGTCCCAACTTTCAGGCAAAGAACATAAAATCAAGAGAGCCTTTACCTCATCATCAAAAATAATATTGACTGAAGCTAGTTGGTTTACCAAACCATGGAAATCATTGAGATGAGTATGTACCAATCCACCTTCCTACATTTGCAAAGTAAATAGATGCTTCATAAGATATACCTTATTAGAAGCCGAGGGCTTTTCGTATAAATTTGCCAAGGACTTTATCAACTCTTTTGTTGTCTTGCACTGTGATAAGCTAAAAATCACAGACGATGTAAGGCTCAGCCTTATGGAACCGAGAGCCTTTTGATCAAGAACACTCCATTATTCATCCTTCATATCTGTGGGCTTGCATGCAACCCCACCCAATGGTAAGTACAAATCCTTCTGATATAGATAGTCCTCAATCTGCATCCTCTAATATTGATAATTCTTGCTGTTAAACTTCTCCATTCATAGCTTACTTTCTTCTGCCATTGCTGAACTCCCACTCAATTAGAAAACCTTGTAAATGACCTGTAATCAAAAAACAATACCCTACTTCCTGCAAACTGTAACTCTGATACCACTTGTCAGGAAACCTACAACAATCAATATGCTCTCATACCAACTGTTAGGAACCCCTTATCCAACAGAAGCATAATT
This sequence comes from Torreya grandis, assembly GCA_037957365.1. NCBI lineage: Eukaryota > Viridiplantae > Streptophyta > Pinopsida > Cupressales > Taxaceae > Torreya > Torreya grandis. Next base: position 1,395,546 of record JARHVA010002811.1, read on the forward strand.
GATTACTTTCTTATAAGCAATTAAACATGGAATTATACCAGAATGATAAAGTAACTAGAAACTTGAGACAACAAAGAATTTGAGAGACAATACACACTCTTGTATTAAATATTACTAGAAGAAAATACAATAAGGAAGATGCCACTTCTTCCTCCACCTCAAAGGCTTGCCACACCTCAAGACCTTCTTCCCTCTCTCTCTCTCTTACTCAACACAAAACCAACTCTACAACCTGAGTTGCTATCCCTCCTTGAATGCTTCAGCTGATCTCTTTGACCTTACACCTGTAGATCTCCTTGACCTTGCTTGCTTCAATGCTTTTACTTGCCTTCTTGATAATTACAATACATGCCTTATGGGTCTTTAAATAGGATCCCATGCTTATAAAAATAGAACTCTAACTACAATATTTAGACACGCAGCTCGTGACTATAATTAGTCATTTGACATGCAAATACTCGCTTCACTTAACTGACTATTCGTCAACAGTAGTTCTGGAAATACACAGGTGACCAACGTCGGTCCCTGCTTGCCTGGTGCTACCGACGTCAGCCGACCTCCTACCATCATTGGTTTCCTTCTGCACTACACCTGACTGATGTCGGTCATGCTACCGACGCCGATGCTTCTAGTTCTTCAGCATCCTCTTCTTGTGTCTGCAAACAGTTGAAGCTTTTAGCTCCACACCCTAACAAAATTAAAAAAAATTAATTATTTTGAACTTTTTTGGAATGTTTAGAATGTTATTTTGCTTTTATGTAATTCTATAGCATATTTCCATGTTTTACATAGACCTATATCTATTTACATGTCTATGATTATGTTTTGGTGTAAACATAAACAACTAAACCTTTACTAGCACAAGTATGACTCATGGACACTAGGTCCAACATGTATAATGGTTAAAAAACAAAAAGGGAGAATAGAAGAATAAGGAAGGGGTGGTTGAGCTGACTCTAAATACCCTAAGAAAGTGAATGTTGTCTACATAATCCCTTGGACACCACATCCAACATACACTTCAGTATAAATTTAGTTCTCCCAAGGATATGGGATAAAATAAAAATGACAAGTACAAAATGTGAACATAGAGGAAAATAAGAATGGATGCACAACACTATAAGAGTGTTGAGTTAAAATCAAGAATAATGAAAAGGCAAATTAAAGTGAAAAAACATTGGTGAACAAGATGAAAAAGAAAGCATAATTTTTTGTGACTTAATATCTCTTAAGGAGATTTCAAGTCTTTTCCTAGTTTTTTATTTATTAGGTTATTTTTGGCATTTTTTAAATTTTAGACTTAATATTTTAGCTTGCTTATTTTCACTACCATAGTGACCATCAATGGTTAAGGTGACCATTGGTAGTTGATTCAATTGTCAACAATTATTGTGTGAGTTTTGGGTTGTTAATCACTAAATAATGGGATCTAGAAGATGGATTCTAGGAGATGGGAAAGGGCTCGGCTAATTATGAAATAAAAACAAAGCAAATGAATATTAAAAAATAAGTACTTGTCTTACCAAAAGTTGATTAGGTGAGTGGTTGAAGTAGTTAACTTGTTGGTGAAACCTGGCTTGAATCTAATAGAGTAATGGTACTCAGGAACTTGGTTGAGAGGTAGTGGTGAGTCAGCTCTCAATATGATGGCTGAATTTTTGATGATGCTAATTGACCTACAAAATAAAACTTTTGAATCCCTGAGCTCTTGATAATTATTATAGATTGATTTCTCTTCTAGGCTCTTTCCTTCTTATAGGCACAATCAAGAGGTAGAAGTTAAAGTCAACTAGGTCATCTAAATATATCTTATTCATGTAAAGGCTCATAACAATATTTAGATGAGCTATATTTAGAAAATCTTGGTGGAAGGTTTCATGCTCTTGGTAAGGAGGTGTACCCTAACTATCAATGGTTAGGGTTTCCTAAGGGTGAATATCAATGGTTACCTTAACCGTTGATGATTAGGTCCCAAAAGAAAAGTGGGTTGAAGGTTAGGTGGAGCCAATTTGTGAAATTGACTATGGCTAAATCCATATTGGTATAGATTGGTCCCAAGAGGGTCCTAGGTAGTCTAGAGAGTTTTTCAACATTTAAAATCATAGTGTGCATATTTCTAGTGTCTATATTTTTCCTCTTTTTAATGTGTAGCTTGTGTGAATGAGCTATAAAATAAAATAGAGTATGGATCTAAGGTCTAGTTGACTTGAGAGTAAGAGGATGTGTTACCCCTCAAATCGAGGGTCAATGAGATGAAACTGAAATTGGATTAAGGTTTGATAGATGTCATATGGTGAGTCATGACGTGGTGATATGAGTTTGGGCAATTAAAATGCAATCTTGCACATAAAAATATAACTAAGTGTGATTAATCAAGATTGTGAAAAGACTAAAGGTGCAAATATTGGTAAAAATAAGGGTTGGTACTAAGAAAGACAAGTGATAAGTGAATTGTGTGATTTCTTGTAGGTGTGGCAATTAGTAACACTCATAAATGCAAGTCTCCTAAGTGATTTCTATGTTTTTAGTGGCTATCCAAGGCAAGAAGTGCTCACAAAGAAAACATAAAAAAATTGAGTGTCTCAGGTATTTTAGGTAGGAAGTGCTCCTAAAAAAGACACAAGTGGATCTAGTATGTGTTAGGTGGTATAAATTTTCAAAAAGGGTCAGCATGGAAATATTTTCATTATGGTCAAGGGACCAAGAAAAATTATCACAAGTAACACACCAAATGGGCTGAAATGGACCGATGATGAGGTAACCAAGTGATTAAGTTAGAATGTGTCAGTAGAGGTTGGTTAGGAATGGCCAAGCTGACTCTAGATGCATTAGATAAGTCGATACTACCTACATAGTTATGTGGATGAAATATCCATAAAGAAACTTTAGGCCAAATGTAGTTCTTGGGATATTGACCTAGTTAAGGTATTGGTAAAAAATGTTAGAAAAGAAATGGGACCCTAACCATCAATGGTTAGGAAAGGTCCTATGGTTGACCATTGATGGTCACCCTAACCATCAATAGTCAAGAAAACCTTGAAAAATTTAAGAGGATAAAAGTGAAAATTTAAATTGCTTTTACCATTTTGACTTTGTATTGGCATTTTATTATTTTGGTGTTTTGTGATATCAAAATTTTGTGCTTGACAAAGGAGAGGATTAGAATTTTTGGAGTTGGTTTTTGACTAAGGAGATTGACCAAGAGTGGATCAGATGGAAGGTGGATGAGGATGTCACTGAGTGGGGAGGCAAGGGATTCAATCATGTTATCACTTGCATAATGAGGTAGGAGGTGTTGTGATATTGATAGTATAGTTAAATTGAATGTGTTTATTTATTTTAATAGATTGTAATGGGTTTTATAGGGTTTTGAATGCTTGTGGGAAGATGATGCCCTAGTTTAGGTAGTTGATGTAAGTAGGCAAATAATTTAGGGAAAGTGAGATTTAAAGGGTTTTTGGGGTGTGGAATAGGTTATATGTGAGTTTAGTTAGGTTAATTATGGTTTTAAGGGGTTTTAGGGGAAGAATTGGGTGGAGAATGGTGGTAGGGTTTCACTACTTATGATCACACACAATGACTATCAATAGTTAGACCTGACCATCAGTGATCAAAGACCAAGGGAAATGGTTTATAGAAGATCATCTATGGTTGAAGGAACTGTCAACATTTGGATGGTGTAGGTTGTGTTTTATTAAAAAAATAAGTTTGTGAATTTTGTTTGAAGTGTGTTAAAAGTTTGAAAGTTTTGTTAAGGTTGGTTAAAGTGTTTGATAATTGCATTAAGTGGTAAAAAGGTTTATATGCAAGTTTAAGAGGAGGTGTTAAAAAAGGGTTTGATAGGTATAATAAAGTGGTAGAAATGCTAGGTGTTAAAATAGTGTGTTAGGGTTGATGTTTAATAGTTCTAGGGAAAGTTATGCCAAACAAGGTAATGGTTGGTGATATATAGAGTAGAGATGTAAGTGTTGGAGGTAACATGGTAGATGTGATGGGTCAGATTAGAATAGGTAGAAAAAGGTAGGTGTAGGTTGGTAGTGATCTTGATTTGGAAAACTAAGTGTGTAAGAAAATATTATTGTTTTATAGGCATCTGAGTAGATCTAGATATGAGACTGAGTCCTAAATATATTTGTTTAGGTGAATAATGGGATGACAGATGATGAGTGGAAACACATGAAGGAGGTTAGCCTAAGGGCCATGAGGCATTATCAATACTTGCCATGAGATGTGGCTATGTTTTTGGCACTCAATGAGAGATGGGATCTAGCCACAAACACTTTCATGTTGTCCAATAGAGTGATGAACATCATGTTAGATGATGGGTATTGTATCACATGATTGCTAATTCATGGGGATCTGATCTACCATATAGGGAGTGAGAGGAAAGAATACTACATAGACTAGATTTATAGTGAAGATAGGTAGTAGGCAAGATTTCATGCAGGTGGCATGTGTTATGGGCCATTATACCAAAGTGCACCGATGGACATGTGCCTACTGACAATGATGATGATGTGGATATCTTGCTTTGCCCTTCTTGATTAGAGTAGTGATCACTTCCCATATTTACTGATAAGGGTGTTAGGAGAAATGCTACTAGGGTGAACTATATTTAGGTGGGCTCTCATTTTATTGGTTTAGATCTACAAAGAGCTTTGGGATTTCTATGTACATAGGTGATATGAGATTAGTGTCAAACTCATACTCCACTACTGGGTGTATGAGCATATTAGAGTGCTTAGAATATTGGGGCTACCATGGGATGGTTTTATGCCCATATATTATAGAGTAAGCTATATGTGATGGAGAGGGGATTATGCATTGATAGGGGTTGGTGGAGGTGCTCAATATATATAATGGTTCAAAGATTCCCTAGAAGGCTTAGTGATTGGCAATGTGGTGTGGAGACCTTAATTAAGATGGTTGATTTGGGTAGGATATAGGTATCACACTTTATCACTCCAAAGTTGGTTGAGAGGGTGAAACTGAGCTCATGCTATTTGATAGAGTGCAAAGGTATTTTGGTTTGATACAAGGGATCCCACCTAATTTCCCTTGATACATGAGGGAGGATGTAGAGTTATTACTTCTAGAGTCACAACTAAAGGAGGTTATCTTGGACCATGAGGAGTTGTCAGTGAGAGATCCCATTGATGATGCTAGTGTGGTTTATGGACATGCAACTTGGTACCAAGCTAGATATACAACCACTAACTTTGGATGGGGGATAAGGGCTAGTAGCCTATGGATGTGGCCTAACATAGGCACATGCATAGGATGCATAAGTGGTAGTGGTACTAGTAGTAGTAGAAGCCTATATTATAGTTTTATAAGGATAGGTGGCTACTTTACAAGGTTAGATTATCACATTACAAGGTTAGATGGAAACTATCATGGTAGAGTGAGATGCTCTTAGATAAAAGGGAGCAGTAGGAGGGGGACTAGCACTAGTAGCAAGAGGACCACCAAACATAGTTTTAAGGCTTTGATACTTAGCCACCATTGAGGAGCTCAGGTGTTATGAGGTGATGATATTGTATCAACTACCATAGGTGATGAGATATGGGGAGTACAGGGCTAGTTTGGCCGATAGGCCATCTAGAGCTACTCTAGGATAGTGGGCCTCCATAGTGGGTCAAGTAGGGATACCATGGGGGCCTCCCCTAGATATGAGTGTAGACACAGGTGGTAGTGGTGAAGGTGGTAGCAGTGTAGGTGGAAGTGGTGTAGGTGGCCAAGGGGAATGATTTACATATGTTTTGATAAGTTGGTAGAGATAGGTGAACATTATTCTGATATTGGCATGCATGTTGATGCAGTGAAATGTACATGTTTTGAGAGAGAGTTTATACATTATTATATGTATTTATTTATGATGACATGATGCATATGATAATGATATATGGTTTATGATGTATGTTTATGGTTCATGGTTTACATGTTATCATGGATATTTATGTTCATGTTTATGGTTGCTTGTCTATGGTTTCATGCATTTGCTTTGTGAGATGTTTGACTTAGTAGTGTAGGCATGTAGTTTTTTGAAAATATATTTATAATGCTTTGATTTTGTTCATGGATATGAGAGGATGTGAAATGGATGGATATATGTCATATGATTATTAGATCATAGTGACTTTGTTTATGATTATGTTGATGTGGTTTGCATGGGTTGATGTTATAAAATGTATTGTTGTGATATTATGAAAAATGGATAGATAGATAAAGGATGTATGGTATGGTTCATGATGTATTGATCATTACCTTTTATTTATGCTCATGATGATGAATGGTGTAATTAGGGTTATTTATGATATTATATATGCTCATATGATACCTTGATGGCAAATGGATAGGATTATGTTTATGATATGATGTGATTTCATGATATTTTGATCATAGATAGATATGTGATGTAGTTCATGGATATAATTTGCAATATTGCATTTGTTTATTTGATTTTTGTTGTTTATGATCATGGAGATAAAATGTGAACATGGTCAAGGATGTAATGAGAATACATACATTAAGTAGATAACAAACTAAATGTAAGGAAAGTGATAAGAATCATGAAACTTACTTCTACATGATCCAATAAAAGATAAGAAAAAAAGATGATGCCTTTTCATTGGTAAGGACAAAAATAAAACCTTAACTTGTATTAGCTTAGTGAAAATAAGCATTTCAAACACTTCAAATTAGCATGTTGAGGTTGGTAAATAGGTATCTTGATCACATTGTGTCAAGTAAGCTCATAATCTCATGCATATGATATATGGAAGGAGGGTGGGTGAAATTGGAACCTTGTTGTGAGACTAGCATGCATTTTCTATAGGCTTCTAAGAGGATAGTATAAGTAATTATATGCTCATATATAAAGTGTAGACTAATAAATGTGGGAAGTCTACTTAGGAGAGTTGATTGTGGCTTGCCAAGATTATTTATTTTAGGAGAGCTGATTGCAATATTTTTCATTACTTTTACTCATGGGTTTGTTATTTATTTTGATTTTTCTTGGGGGTTATGGAAGTTGATCAATGTGGGAATCTTCAAAGTAATTGCTAACTTTGACCAATGTTTCACTCAGTTATCCTTCAAGGGAGTGGTCTAAGTCTATATGCTTAGTTCAAATGATTTTGGTAGCTATCTTTAAAGGGAACAATCCACCTTACATTTATAATTTTGAATATGTTTTCAATAGCTATCCTTCAAGGGAGAAATTTTTAAATGCTAAGAATAACCCATGATTCATTTTTGACTTTGATATTACTTTTTCTTTTGTTTGATTTCACTTGACATAGACTTGCTTAGACATGCTCAAGGGGTTACCTTTATGAAGGCAAGACTAATATCACAAGAAGGTTACATAGGTGAAATGGAGATTAGGTGACAATGACAATGGGAAAGAATCCTGAAGAGAGATGGGAAGTACCATGAGAATCATGCCATGGGTAGAGCCATGGTGTCCATAGTTCAAGATTAGGCTATGACTATGATGGATGATCACATGATTCTACTATATTCAACTTCCCTTAAGAAGAGGAAAATGAATGTGGTTGTAGGGGATGAGCTTAAGTTAGATAAATGGTGGTTTTGACCCCTTTTTAATAATAGAAAGGATATATTTTCAAAGCATTAAGAGGATCAAGTTTTGGTTTGCCTTCGAGAGAGGATAAATTATTAACTCCTAATCCATACTTATGGTTTATGATGTAGGGTCCAAGCCAATTGAAGCAAATTTACCCCTTTTTATTTTCTCCATATTAGTTACATGTTGATTTTCCTTAAGAACAAGATCTCTAATATTGAATTCTCACACTTTCAATTATTTGTTATAATCACACTTGATTTAATCCTGATAGATAAGGAGATGGGAAAGAGTGGCCAAATAATGCTTGTCAAGTAGCTCAAGTTGAGCTAAACATTCTTGATGATAATGATTTCCCAAAATATTATTATGCAAAGATATGCAAAGAATAGGTATTTGGACTTAGAGAGGTAATACAACCTTAGCTCAGAACATGAGAGAAAAAGGCATATCACTTGTAAGGGTTTAGGAGCTGGTGTGATATGACCATAAGGTGAAAGGGATGTGAAATTCTTGATCATAACCTAAGGCATTGACTATTTTGGAAATCATGTTGTTAAGGGTTTTGTTAGAGGCCTTTACTTGTCCATTTTCTTGTTAGTGATAAAGTGATGGAAAACTTAGTGTAGTTCAAAATACGTCATAGAGACCTTGAACTTATTTCTTTTTAAAGGATTTACCATTGTTGGTGATCATCTTATGGGGATCACCAAATTGACATATGATATGATGGGTGATGAATTTAATAATATTTCTAACTTTCATCGAGACAAGAGGAATAGCCTCCACCCATTTGGTGAAATATTTGATCATGGTGATGATACAATGATGTCACTATGAAGAGTGGGGATTAATTTCACCAATAAAGTCTAGACCCCATTGTGAAAAAGGCCAAAATTTAGTGGAAACTTGAAGGCTATAGTTGGGTGTATGGTTCATATTGGCATTTTGTTGACACTTGACACACTTTTTCACATAATCAGAATAGTCTTGGTTAAGGGTAGGCCAGTAATAGCCTAAGTAGAGGATGTACTTAGCTACAACAAGCCAACTAAAGTGACCTCCAAAGATACTATCATGTGTCTCCTTAATGTCATGAGAGGATTTTAGACCATGAAGGTAATGAAAAAGGAGACCATCAAATCTACATTTATAGAGGATGCCTCCCATAATGGTATAATAGGAGGTGATTTGGAGAAACACTCAATGGGCATTCCTAGAGAGGCCAAAGGGAAGTATGCCAAGGTTAAGGTAGTCAAAGGTTTTTTGATACCAAAGGTCAGGATAGATCTCCTCCAAACTAAAAATGGTTTAGAGTGTCTAACTTGACATAGGAGGGTTTAGTGAGGCAATGGACAATGACTGACATCTTAAATTTTGAGGGTTTGGATGAGATTTAGGAGGCAAGAGAAGTGATGTTGTCAACAAACTTATTGGTAGATCATGGGGTGGTTTGAATATGGTAGTGTTCAAATGATGTCAAGAGTTTTATGAATAACTATCTATATAGTTGTAAAATCTCATTCTTACACTAGTAAATGCCTTTGAATTGATTGAAAAAAGTTGGGAGTCACCACAAATATTTATTTTTCTAAATCCCAAGGCTAATGTGGTTTGTAGACCTATTACTAGGGTTCATATTCAACCACATTGTTAGTACATTCAAGTTTAAGCATAAAAGATAAGGGAAGTGGGTCATCAACAAGAGGGATAAAGATGATATTAGCTTCCCCACCATGGTAACATTTGGAACTATCAAAGAACATGGTTACATGATTGGTGAAATTTGTTTGGGATAGGCTTGCAATAAACTCATCTAAAAATGCAAGAGGAGGTTGGTTGTCTGTTAGGGGTACATCAAATAATTGGTTAGCAATGAATTACCCTTTAATTGACTTATACTGTAGGAACTAAATGTCAAACTCAGCTAAAAGCATGATCCACTTGGCCATACACTAGTTTTCGTATGACTTGGAGTGTATCTACTTGAGTGGGTCATTATTGGTTATTAATAAAGTTTTGTCATTAAGAAGGTAGTGGAAAAGTTTGGTGGCCATGAAGACTAGGGCCAAGAAATCTTTCTTAGTATGAGTATACTAAGTTTCATATTCTACAAGGGTATGGATTATGTAATAGATAACTTGTTCTTTATGTTGTTTATCTTGATGGGACAACATTTCCTCTAAGGAATAGTCATTGGTAGAGACATAAAGGTAGAAAGGTTGGTCATATTTAGGGGGTGTGAGGACATGTGGAGATAGAAGGTACTCTTTGAGAGAATCAAAGGCCTTTTAACAATCAATATTCATTTTAAAGATATATCCTTTTTCAAGAGGTGATGGAAGGGTTAATAGTGGTTACAGAACTAAGAGATGAAGCAATGAATAGATCAGATCTTCCCTTACAAACTACATAGTTTCTTAAGATTGGTTGGAGGTAGAATCTGGAGGATGGATTTAATTTTGGATAGATCTAAATTGATTCCTTGAAGGGAAATGATGAATCAAAGGAGTTTTCCTGATAAGACCCCAAAAATATATTTCTTAGGATTGAGGTAGACATGGTAATGGATAAGTCTCTCAAAGATAATCTTAAAAATGGATAAGTGGTCCTTATGATACTTAGACTTTCCAAGGAGGTCATTCACATAGTCCTTGACAATTGTGTGTATAAGGTCATGGAAGATGTAGGTCATATCACATTGGTAGGTTGCACCAACATTCTTAAGACAAAATGGAATGACTCTATAATAGAAATTACCCCATGGGGTGATAAAGGTAGTCTTGTGTTGATCTTTAGGGGCAATCAAAATTTGATTATAACCCAAAAATCCATGCATGAGAGACAGCATCTCATGGACTGTTATAAGATCAACAAGTTGGTCAATGCTAGGTAGAGCAAAGGCATCCTTTAGGTAGGTAATGTTAAGGACATGAAAGTCTACATAGATACATAGTCCCCCTATGGCTTTAGCGAGAGGCATGATGTTTGAAACCCACTAGGGGTTATAAATGGGTTGAATGAAGTTGATAGAGAGGAGCTATTGAAGCTATTATTTGATAATAAGGGCTATATGAGGATTCATTCATTAAAGTTCTTATCTAATAGACTTGGATTCAAAATTGGTTATGATGTTGTGGGTGGAAATGGTCAGGTCAATACTAGGCATGTCAATATATGACCAGGAAAATATAGTATTATGGTCCTAGAGGAAGATAGATAAGTCTTAAAGTTCCTCAATGTGAGATATCAACCAAGTTTGACAACATGAGGGTTTCTTGAAGTGCCTATCTCAATATCCATAGTAGATTCATTCAACATGGTTGAGGTTTCAAGTAGTATGGATTTGTGGACAGAGGAATTAGGTGCACTAAGGTAAGTGAGAATAGAATTATAATCTTGGAATTAAATAATGTTAATGTTTAGAGATTATTCTCCCACAAGTTCAAGATGGGTCAAAGGGATGGATAAGGGTGCCCTTTCTTTTTGTTAATTCAAGGGGCCAAGGGAAATCATGTTGAAAAACAAAGTTAGGTGGGATAATATCCCCATTGTCACACTTAGGTGGAAGGGATATTGGTGAGGAAGGGGTCTCTTTTTCAATAATGGTAGTGGTAGGTTGTGTGGTATTATTTTTATTGGTTAGAATTATGCCAAGGTTATGCATCTTGTGAGGATTTTGAATCTCAATCGAGATCAATATGTGTGGGCCATACTTATACCATCCTAAACCAAACCCTTTTTAAGCACACCTGTAGAAGTATATTTTGGTAAAGTCTAGGTTGTCTAAGTAAGATAATGTATAGGTGAATGGTTATGGTGAGGAAGGGGTGGCAACAACATCGAGTGGATTATCAATTCTCCCATAGATAAAATGGGATTGATAGAATGGAGGGCCCAGGGGAATAATGGCCCCAATGTTAGGGTCATAACTTGGTTGGTGGTTGAGTTTCCCATACTCTTGTGGAGTAGGGAAAGCATGAAGGGTAAGGAGTCAGTATTCTCCAAGGGTAACATGATGGAAGGTAAAATTTAAGGGATCAATGGTGGGTATCTGGTCCACAAGAATAGATGAACTGATAGATGCCTCTATGGAAGGGGAAGTAATGGATTCATTTTCCATGGTTGATGGCATGGTGGTGGATGCTTGGGGTTATTTTTTTAGGGCTAAGAGGATGTCATTAAGTTGGTAGGTCATGTTGCATATTGTAAAAGGGCTTGGATCAAATGGTATGTTAATAACCTGACCCTCATACTTGAATTTGATACAATGGTGAATGGTAGAAGGTATGCAACCCATAACATGGATCCAAGGTATACCTAGTAGAATATTATACTTGAATTCACCTTCATCCACATAGAAGAGTTTGGGGAGCATGCATGGTCTGAGAGGAATGTGGAGGATAATAGTTCCCAAGGTAGTAGTCATAGTGTCATTAAAATATTTAAGGACAACTAAAGTTTGAGACATGATATTATCTAGTAAGTAGAGTTGGTCATAGGCATGGGAAGAGATGGTGTTGATAATGGCTCCCCCATCGATCATAACTTATTTTATGTGGATTTGGCTGATATGGGTAGTAATAAAGAGAGGAGGATCTAGATCTTCAAGGTGGATAGAGGGTATCTCTGAGTCCTTAAAGTAGTAAGGGTAGAGAGTTAGAGAGAACCTAAAAATGCCTCTGTAGACACCAATATCGTGTCAACCCCCCCTTGGTCCCTTTCTAACTTTAACACTCTTAACCCACACTTTATTAATTTAAAATAAATTACTTATTTTAAATTAATCACCTCACCATGACACCTCACCTAGACACCTTGCCCTAAGACCATTTCTTACCCTATGAGTCACCTTGAGACTAGGTCATCTAATCCTAACTACCCATGACCTATTCTCACTCCATCCTAACCTCCTAACTAACTCTCATGCCTAATAAACTCATCTTTTGATCATTCTCCAATGGCAAATGCACTTGGCAGATAGGAAAATAGGCAAAGAGCTAAAAATAGTCCTTTTACCTATTCTTTTTCCATCAATGTCAGTCAACTATCGGCCGATGCCAACGGGATCGTCGACGTTGGTTACATAAGCTAGGCTCTAACCTTGAGTTTTCCCCTTGACTCTTTTGATATCAACATGCACACTCTGAGACCAATCATCAAAATTTGACTATCACTCCCCTGGCTACTGAAGCTCTACACAAGTCACTCTAGACATTGAATTAAAAACATTATATGAGGACTTCGACATCAGCCATAACAAGAATAAGCATCCTGCCACCTTTGGGTCTTCACCGAATAGAGCTAAGTATTCTATTTTCATTTTAGTATTTTAGAATATGTTTTTAATTGGTTTCCATTTACTATTTCTAAATACTGTTAAAGAGACTTGACTTCCTCCATGGAAAGGCTAAAAAGCCTTGCTCTTATTCCCACCTCCTTTTACACACCAACCCTTTACCTTTACCCTTCTTCAAACCCTATTCACCTTCCCGCAACCTTGCACAAACCTTTAAACTTCCAGAATCCTTTGTCAACCACAAAAATACCCTAAAACCCATCCAAGGCCCATTGCCCCAACCAACATCGACAGCCTAACCGGCGTCAGCTCTATTTACCTATCGACATCGATAGAGAAATTGATGTCAGTGACTATGCAAACCAAAAAACTTATCCAAACAGTCCAAAGACCAAACAAAACCTTTGACTAGAATGTTGTAATATTTTGAGACACACGGACTATAGGGAACAGGTACACAATATTCTACCTTTCCATTTCTTTAATTCTTTTATTATTTCTTTTTATACAAAACTCTTTTATTTAAGTAGTAGACTGTCATCCCTTACAGAGCTTTATGCTTCCAGGACCGAGCGCGTAGCTTGGCAGTCCACCATATCCTCCTCTAACATTCTCTTTGTTTGAGTTTATTTCATATTGCAGGTGTTTCCTCCACAGTGAAAGAGGAGCTCCCACAAAGCTTGGATACGATGCGCAACTTAATCTGGATAACATACAAACCCCTAACCTTTAACTTTAGTTTCTTTCTTCTTCTTCTGAATGTAATTAGCAAAAACTTAGAGAAACATTCTAGCATGCCTGGTGGGACCCTGGAGTTTTCCTTGGGTTCATTCTTCTAAAAAGCAAATTTTCATATAGATGCATTAGGAAAATATTCTCTTCTTGCATCCCCTCTTCTATCTTTTTGTTATAAAAGAAACCATTAGCAGAATTTACAAAGAACATCTTTCTTTTTCTCCTTGTCACTTCTTGCCTGCATCTTAGAGTAGTGAAAAACTCATACTCTTAACCTCTTCTCCAATTGTTTGCATTTGAACAAAATATTTCAATTTGGGTTAAAAAACTATTGCATTTCATTCTTTCTTGGATACATACTTAGCCCACTTAGTAATTAAAAACATTATGAATAAATTGTAGTGCACAAATGTTACACAACCAAACCACAATCACATCAAATTAAACACTTAAACTTACTTGAGACAAGGCCTGTCTAGGATTTCATCACCTAGTAGATACCTTACCCCACCTGGAAATTCTATTTGGACTTCACTACCAAGAGGAGGACCCACTATGTTCTCTTGTAGAGTATAAACTATACGCAAAGTATATACTGGCTAAGCAGCCTAGCTCAGCTCTGGGTTCGTGAAGTGAAGGGAGCAAGCCCCAGTACTAGGCCACGTACTAAACCTAACACATATTTTTTAGCACCAAAACATAACCTAAAACTAGCCATAGACGTCCTCTTTAGGCCCTATTCTATAAGCCCAATTCCCAAACACATTCTTCTAAGGCATAAGCCACCACGACTCTAAAATTTATTCCTAGGAATCTAACGTTTTAGAGGTTGCTTGCCTAATCATATATTTTGATATTTTTATCTAATTGTTTGAGCTGGTAAGGTCGTATCATTCTAAAATAACTCAAAATTTCTCCTTCTTCCAAAAACTATCAATTTTATATGTTTCTAGAATTACACAAAAACTGACATTAGTTTTTTTCATTGACATCAGCAACCTAGCTTCGCTAACATCAGTTATCCCACTGACCTCAGCAACATTTCATAACCGACATCGGTTAGTCAATCGATATTGGTCACTCAATTGATATCGGTCACTGTCAACAAATTTTCTTTCCAAAATAACAAGCTTAAAACCTGACTTTTTTGATATTAAACACAAATTCTAGTTTTCTAAAATTGAAACATATAGTTTTTGAACCTGAATCCATTTCACCTTGGATGGTTTTGACACGTAGTCAAGCCAAATCCCTTGTTGACTACGCAAGTCAACAGCCACTTCCACCTTCAGCTTTTATACCAAGTCATCTAATGGAGTATACTTCAGACACTGAGCATACTCCTATCCAACCTACCCACACTGATCAACCTCCTATTTTTCTTGAAGCGGATCAAGCTTTCGAGAGATTCTTTGACCACAATGTCAAGGCTCTCCAACATTATCTCGTTACAAGCCAAATGTGAGATCCTTCAGGTAACTCTATTTATGGGATGCCAACTTCCTCAGTTGAAGTAGCAATGATATCAATAGCATCCACTACCCAACCTATGGTCACTCAAGCCATTGCCTCAACCAGTAACCCAACCATGGCCAATGTTTAAGATTTGGCCTCCCCTTCTATCCTTTCTTGCCCTACCTCCATAAGGGTTTCCGTACCCCCTCAACCACAAATAATTCAACCAAGTTTGACACCTTTCCAGAACTTGATTGTCTCCATCTCATCCACTCTTGCACCCATAAACACGAGAGTGACCACTTATCCTCTAACTAGTGTAGCCACCATTCAACCACCCTTGGTAGCATCTAGTTAATTTGTGCCCCCCAACTTCATAGCACAAGCCCCGTTGGCTTCGACATTGGCCCCTATGACAAACTATCAGTATGTTACAACTACACAAATGCAACCAAGTACATTATATGCCCCTCCCAATGCCTTTTAGGTACCCTATAACTTAGGGGGTGCCCCTCATGCCAATCCATCTACCGATCTAATAAAGATGATGATGGATAAGATGTCCAACCTTGAGACATCTATTTCAGGTTCAAAGAATGTTCTTTCATATGAACAAATCTACAACGAACCTATCCACCCTTCAGTTCCCATTTGACCATACCCTAGCTAGTGGGAACTCCCAAAATTTACTCACTTTCAGAGTAAAGAGGACCCACAACAACATCTATGAGCATTTAGACATGCCTACTACCTCATAGCACACAATGATGCATTATTACTTCACACATTCCCCATGTCACTTTCTGTCACCACCCTTGATTGGTATAGCTCTATTACCAGTCATTCTCTCTTTACCTTCACTCAACTAGCTCAGCTATTCCTTGACCACTTCTCAATCAACATCACTAAGAAGGTCTCCATCACAGACCTTTATTCTATTAGACAATTTGATGATGAATCAATAGCTGACTTCGTCACCCATTGGAGAGGTTTGATCAACCAACTCTCCTTTTCACTACCTCAACCTAAGCTCATTGAGCTCTTTTCAAGAGCATGTGCCAAGCACATCTCATCCACTTTGTGGGTTCAAACTTTTTGTACATTTGATGAAGCTTTCACCATGGCCCAAAAGCTTGAACTCTGTGTAGTTGAAGAGGATAGAGTTAAATTGCATAGTAAAAATACCAATGCAAAATCTAATGACCCTTTGTCTTCCAAATCTTCTTCTTCCCACTCCAAGTCCAAGGGATCAATAAATGTTGTGGTACTTAGATCATCATCTTCTACCACAACTAACCAATCTAAGCCTTCCACATCACAAAACATTACAAGATAATTCCAACAATGGTATGTACAACATCAATACACTCCAATAGGAGAATCATACGCTTCTGTATTGGATAAACTAGTGAAGCAGGGAGTCCTCAACCTCCCTCAAATTTGACCACCACCCTAATTTGATCCCTCATGAGCGATCCCTACATGGTAAAGAGAAATGAATTTTGTAATTATCATCACATCAAGGGTCATGGCACGGACAATTGAAAAACGCTCAAAAATGTTATTCAAGACATGTTAGACAAAGGGGATCTTGTTTTGGATAACCCAAATGTGTCGGCTAACCAAAACATAGATATCTTTAGGTAACCATTTCCTAACCATCCCCCAAGTAAAAATAATGTTCAAACCATGGCTGATGACCTTCAAGAGCACAATATACACATGGTCGACATGGTTTCTCCTTTCATTCCTAACCAACCTCTCCCATAGTCTGAAGAGGTTAGTCAAGCCATTCCTCTACCATGGGTAGAAGAGCCTATTTTACCCACATCACCCCCACGACATCAAACACCTTCTTTACCCATTATTCTATCTCATGAGGAGCCTTATTCTCCTATTTCTCCTCCACAGATGGAAGATAGTCTTCCATTCACCCCCTTTCACATGTAGGAGAGTCTACTTTGACCTCTCCTATATTGGAGGATGCTTTGACAATACCAATGCCACTAGCCCCACCCTCATCCTTCCTATTACCAATGGAGGATCATACTTTTCCCACTCCTTGACCACACATGGAAGCCATGATCATCCCTATGCTCTATCCACTTGAAGAGCCAAATTATCCAATCCCTTCTCCATTGACAGAAGAACTCGCCACATCACCTACTTTGGCCAAGGAAGATTTAGTGACAGTTTTCTCTTGCCTTTGGCCTGAGATCACTGCATCCAACACATTTTTGCTCTCACTATCACCCAAATTCACCAAAGGACTGATTGTAAATCCTTGCATGACATCACCTAAACCCTTCTCTCAGTTGGCAAAAAACTTAGGATTTCTCCATTCTAGGAACCTAAAACATGAGGTACTATGGGAGCAACTTAAGGCTCCTTATCCTACACATCCCGTCTCGACTTGAACTACCAACCCTTTTGCAATGATTCACCCCACAGTCTCTAATAAAGATCAGGATTATACTTCTAAAACATTAGAAGCCCAACCTTCCACGTCTAAACCTAAACCCTCGCAAGCGTCCACTATGACAAAATAGATTAAATCTCTCAGTGTTTTCCCTATATCAAACCTCACTCACCCATAAGTGAAGGTGGATTTGAACCTCACCCTGCATAGTAGTGGTACTCACACCATGCTAAAGAAGGCTACTAAACCACATCAGTCTACTCCTCCCCCACCTTCACCATTGCCATCTATCTTGGGTCCACATCCTTTCACCTTAAAAGGAGTGCTCCCTATTCCAACACCTCACAAAAAGAAACTACCTCCATTACTCCCTCTACCTGTCAAAAACATATTTCCACCAAGAAATTTGACACCTCTCACCAAGAAAGTGCCATCTACGTGTATAACCACACCACCAACTAAAAAGGTGGTATGAAAAACTCCTCCTACAACTCCTAAATAGAAGTTATCAACCCCTACTGCAACAACAAGCACAGACCCATTAGTGGGTTCCTATGCTTTGCTATTACACAAATTATTATAGTATTGTAGCATCACTCTCCCACCCATTAAACCATTCCAACCTCTCGAATCAAAACCATCTTAGTTTGATGACACTCAAATCTACCTATATCATTGCACACCTGGGCATGATACTGAGAATTGCTATGCTCTTAAGGTTGTCATTTGCCAACACTTGGAAAAGGATACCCTTCTTGTTGAGGATTCTTTTGACAAACTACCAACACCATCCCATGCCTCCCAAACCTCCTCACTTAAATTGGGATCCCAACGTGAGATTATGGTCCCTCTACCACCTTCTCCCCCTTTATTCAAAATCAACACAATTAATGTGTCCACCAGGTCCTAAACTTTAGAGGATAAAGGAAAAGTGCAGGTTATTATCCCTTGGACATATCCATTTGCCAAGCCTTCTCAACCACCAAAGCCCAAGATTTCTATCTTGGGCACATCTCAACCAACATTTTTTGGGGTAATTCACGACTCCATGGTGAAACAACTTCACCAAACCCCTATGAAGATGTCTTTGTATAACCTAATACAAAGCTCTTTGCAACATCACCAAGCCTTAATCAAAGCCTTACAGGTAGTGGAGGTCCAACTTGAAGACCCCCAACCACTGGCTACTTTAGTCAAATCATTACCAACCATTGCCTCCATCACCTTCAGTGATTCTGAGATTCCAAACTACAACCTGGAAGATCAAGATATCGCCCTCTCAAACTAACCCTATCAGGCAAAAGCTTTACAGGATGCATCCTTGCATCACACTCCTTGTCAAAGAAGAGCTTAAACATCTTCTCTCCATCATCCAACCCATTGATTATCCACAATGGGTGTCAAACATTATCCCTATCACAAAACAAACTGGGGGAATTTGAATTTATACTGACTATCGCAACCTCATCTTAGCTTGCCCAAAGGATGACTTTCCTTTGCCAGGCATCAATCAAAACATGCCTACAATAAAAATCTAAAAGAGCGAGATTTTAAAATCAGAGATTTCATCCTTAAAGAAAACCAACACATGACCAATATGGAAAGAAGCAAACAAGGCAAGTTTTCTCCTAATTGGCTCGGACTTTATATCATAACGCATAAGTATGGATCAAGAACTTATCATCTATCTTCTCTCGAAGGCTAACCAAAACCTGAGCCTCGTAATGCCTTGCATTTGTGACCATTCTACTGTTAACCAAGTAATCATTCACTTGATGTTTAACTTGAGTTCATCCCTTGAGCAGCCCCTATCATCCTTATTCCTATTCCTTTCAACCCTTTTCCCTATAACAATTAGCTAACCCCTTTTTTAAAGCAGTCAATGCTTTGTCCTAATAAAAAAGGAAAATCCTAAACCTCTATAATCTAGTCCATGACTAAAAATTTAGTCACAAACAAAAATAAATATAAAATTGGGATGCCTAACAAAAAGTCATAAACTATAAATTTAGGCTGGTCCCTCAAAGTACAACTACATTATTGTTGTAATTAATAGACTAATCCCTTAAAGGACATCTATTAAAACATACAAAGCAGAATATAGACCACTCCCTCGAAGGATGGCTATGCCCAAATTTTGATACATAAACAATACTCTCTCAAAAGCTTCTCGTATCGATCAGCTTCACATGTCCACAAAACAAATCAACATCTCCAAGTAGACTTCCCGCATTGATCAATCTACCCAAAAAAAAAATGACTGAAAAACTATTAAGTCATGGACTTGCCTATAGTCATCTACCCAAAAAAAAATGACTGACAAACTATTAAGTCATGGACTTGCCTATAGTCATTCTCAGGGTCACCTATAAAAGGGGAAAAGTTATCCCTAATCAAAAGGGTTACACTATCCTCACATAATCATACCTATTACCCCAGAATACCCAAGGGATTTTGAGCTCACTTAAAGTCAAGTGATTTGAGTACTTCTCTAACAAAAACCAATGGTCAATGATGTAATACATGAATAGGGATTTTGTTTACAAAAACCCTATCTATGATAACATTATGATCCTTGTCAATGAAAGAGCAACACACTTTTCACTTCTTAAATGCCTTGGTCACATACAACCAAATCATTTTCTAACCAAACCCAAAACCAACCAAACCAAACCAAATCAAACCAATCCAAAACATTTTCTAACCACTAACACAACATCATGATTTATTTAATGCAAATATCAATTTGTGTTATATAAATTATCATAGTCCATTTCGCAGTAGTTTCTATGGAAAACAATACACATGGAAACTATCAACCAAACACAATTTATGTCAAGCAGATACCATCACCAATATGGAAACATGCTGAATAAACTTATTTCATTTTTAGCATACATCCATCACCAATATGGAAAAATGTTAGGAATGAAAAACCACATAACCTATGTTATAACGTACACCATCACACAATATGGAAAAGGACATAACATCATCATACAATCATCATTTCAAGCATGTACCATTAAACTTATGGGAAATGCTAAAAACACTAACATGACCAAAATAGCTATCTTTATCCTCTTCTTCCCTTTTGGGGAGAACTACATTGGCATGAGGCCCTTAAAACACGGGCTATGTAGGTAACACTCAATTGACATGAGGTCTTTTGAGGTTAGCTCGGCCATTCATTCGTTCATCTACCTGATGGACAAACCATATAACCTTTGACCATGACTTAACCTAGTCAAACTCAATCCATAACCTACTCTCTTCTTCCCTTTTAGGGAGAACTACATTAGCTTGAGGCCCTTAAAATAGGGGCTATGTAGGTAGCACTCAATTGACATGGGGTCTTCTGAGGTTAGCTCAGTCATTCCTTCATCTATCCACCTAATGGACCAACTATCTAAACTATCCAAAATCATGACCAAACAACCAGTCCTGACACTATAAAAGTCACCTTAGACTTCTCATGGGGCACATTAGAGATTACATATATCTCCCTAACCACAACAAACAACACTTGAGATCACTTATATCTTAGCTTGACTCGACTAATGACCTTGGAGATAGTGACTATCTCCTCAGACCATGACCACTTTTGAGACAACTTTGCCTTGGTTATTTTGATTGCATATACGCTACCTCACGAATAGTTAGCAAATTATATGCACCCCACATTATGCCCCTCACACGTATTGCCAGATTGCAACCAAGTTGATCCCTAATATGTGTGACACTTTTGTGTTTTCTAGGAGCACTTCCTAGCCTAGATACTTGGAACATGACAACCATTGGAGTTACAGCTTTGATCGATTAACCCAATCAACTGCCACTAATAGGCTGGGGACCAGTTACTTCAATTTTAGTTCTCCTCAACCATTAGAGCTATAGCTTTGATCGTTTAACCCAATCAGCTATCACTAATAAGTTGGGGACCATTTACTTTAATTTTAGTGCTCCTCAACCTTGCTTGCGACAATTTGACCTGCCTATCATGTGAAGTGGCATACACACAATCTCAACTATTACATTGTTCACACTCCAACCTCACTCTACCCATCCACTACCTATCAAATTGGCACCCGATTTTGACTTACCTTCTCTCGATTCCTGCTTTGAGGGGGAATACCTTATCTCATACTTGGGGCAACCTACACCTATTTTTGTCTTGCAATTCGTTAGAGCAAACAACAAGACAAAAAGGGGAAAATGTAGACACCAATATTGTGTCAACCCCTTTGTTCCCTTTCTAACTTTAACACTCCTAACCCACACTTTATTAATTTAAAATAAATTACTTATTTTAAATTAATCACCTCACCATGACACCTCACCTAGACACCTCACCCTAAGACCATTTCTTACCCTATGAGTCACCTTGAGACTAGGTCATCTAATCCTAACTACCCATGACCTATTCTCACTCCATCTTAACCTCTTAACTAACTCTTGTGCCTAATAAACTCGTCTTTTGATCATTCTCTAATGGCAAATGCACTTGGTAGATATGAAAATGGGCAAAGAGCTAAAAATAGCCCTTATACCTATTCTTTTTCTATCGATGTCAGTCAATTGTCAGTTGACACCAGCAGGATCACTAACATCAACTACATAAGCTAGGCTCTAACCTTGAGTTTTCCCCTGACTCTTTTGATATTGATGTGCACACTCTGAGACCAATCATCAAAATTTGACTATCTCTCCCCTAGCTATCGAAGCTCTACACAAGTCACTCCAGACATTGGATTGAAAACATTGTACAAGGACCTTGACATCAGCCACAATAGGAATAACCATTGACAACTTTGGGTCTTCACCGAATAGAGCTAAGTATTCTATTCTCATTTTAGTATTTTAGAATACATTGTTGATTGGTTTCCATTTACTATTTCTAAATATTGTTAAAGAGACCCGACTTCCTCCATGGAAAGGTTGAAAAGCATTCCTCTTATTCCCACCTCCTTTTACATACCAACCCTTTACCTTTACCCTTCTTTAGACCCTATTCATCTTCCCACAACCCTGCACAAACCTTTAAACTTGTAGACTCCTCTGTCAACCACATAAATACCCTAAAACCCATCCAAGGACCACTACCCCTACCAACATTGGCAGCCTAACTGACATCAGCTCTATTTACCTACCGACATCGGTAGAGAAATTGATGTCAGTGACTGTGCAAACTAGAAAACTTATCCAAATAGTCCAAACACCAGACAAAACCTTTGACTAGCATGTTGTAACATTTTGTGACACATGGACTACATAGAACAGGTACATAATATTCTACCTTTCCATTTCTTTAAGTCTTTTATCATTTCTTTTTATATAAAACTCTTTTCTTTAAGTAGTGGACTGTCATCCCTTATGGAGCTTTATGCTTTTGGGACTGAGTGCGTAGCTTGGTAGTCCACCATATCCTCCTCTAACATTCTCCTTGTTTGAGTTTCTTTCATATTGCAGGTGTTTCCTCCACAGTAAAAGAAGAGCTCCCACAAAGCTTGGATATGGTGCGCAACTTAATCTAGGTAATATACAAACCCCTAACCTTTAACTTTAATTTCTTTCTTCTTCTTCTAAATGTAATTAGCAAAAACTTAGAGAAACATTCTAGCACGATCCCATACCTAGGGCAACCTACACCTATTTTTGTCTTACAGTTCATCAGAGCAAACAACAAGACAAAAAGGGGCAAATGTAGACACCAATATCATGTCAACCCCCTTGGTCCCTTTCTAACTTTAACACTCCTAACCCACACTTTATTAATTTAAAATAAATTACTTATTATAAATTAATCACCTCACCATGACACCTCACCTAGACACCTCACCTAGACACCTCGTCCTAAGACCATTTCTTACCCTATGAGTCACCTTGAGACTAGGTCATCTAATCCTAACTACCCATGACCTATTCTCACTCCATCCTAACCTCCTAACTAACTCTCGTGCCTAATAAACTCATCTTTTGACCATTATCCAATGGCAAATGCACTTGGTAGATAGAAAAATAGGCAAAGAGATAAAAATAACCCTTTTATCTATTCTTTTTCTGCTAACATCGGTCAACTATCAGCCAACACCAGTGGGATCACCAACATCAGCTACATAAGCTAGGCTCTAACCTTGAGTTTGCCCCCTAACTCTTTTGATATTGACACACACACTCTGAGACCAATCATCATAATTTGACTATCGCTCCCCTAGCTACTGAAGCTCTGCACAAGTCACTCCAGACATTAGATTGAAAACATTGTACAAGGACCTCAACATCAGCCATAATAAGAATAAGCATCCTAACACCTTTGAGTTTTCACTAAATAGAGCTAAGTATTCTGTTCTCATTTCAGTATTTTAGAGTACATTGTTAATTGGTTTCCATTTACTATTTCTAAATACTGTTAAAGAGACCCAACTTCCTCTGTGGAAAGGCTAAAAATCCTTCCTCTTATTCCCACCTCCTTTTACACACCAACCCTTTACCTTTACCCTTCTTCAGACCCTATTCACCTTCCCACAACCCTGCATAAACCTTTAAACTTCCAAACTCCTCTCTCAACCAAAAAGAATACCCTAAAACTCAGCCAAAGGCCCACTGCCCCTATCGACATTAGCAGCCTAACTGATGTAGGCTCTATTTACCTATCGACATTGGTAGAGAAACTGACGTTGGCGACTGTGTAAACTAAAAAACTTATCCAAATAGTCTAAAGACTAGACAAAACCTTTGACCAATGTGTTGTAACATTCTGAGACACATAGACTATAGAGAATAGGTACACAATATTCTACCTTTCCATTTCTTTAAGTCTTTTATCATTTATTTTTATATAAAAATCTTTTCTTTAAGTAGTGGACTGTCATTCCTTATAGAGCTCTGCACTTCCATAACTGAGTGCGTAGCTTGGCAGTCCACCATATCCTCCTCTAACATTCTCCTTGTTTGAGTTTCTTTCATATTGTAGGTGTTTCCTCCATAGCCAAAGAGGAGCTCCCACAAAGCTTGGATATGGTGTGCAACTTAATCTGGGTAATGTATAAACCCCTAACCTTTAACATTATTTTCTTTCTTCTTCTTCTGAATGTAATTAGCAAAAACTTAGAGAAACAACCTCTATAGGTTAGGAGTCTCTTGGTCTGACCTCAATAGCCTACATAACTTCTATTATGGCTTGGTAATGATGAGGTGAGGTGGAAATGAGTTTGTGGAGATTCATCTTAGTTGGATTCTAGTAGATTTTCTTAATAATGACCCTCTTAATGGTATCAGAGGGATTAGCCTCAAAGGTTCCTAAGATGGTAACTTTGGGTTTAGTTAAGGATGTAGAGGTTTGGATCTAGTTTGGTTTAGGGTGAGAAGATGGGTATATCCATGGAATGGATAACTTTAATTTCCCTTTATCCTTTTTTTGTGATCATGTGACCAAATTAATGGTATGGATAGAAGGGAAGGATAGGGC
Source organism: Torreya grandis (assembly GCA_037957365.1). NCBI lineage: Eukaryota > Viridiplantae > Streptophyta > Pinopsida > Cupressales > Taxaceae > Torreya > Torreya grandis. Next base: position 1,420,513 of record JARHVA010002811.1, read on the forward strand.
ATGATGTTGGGTAGACTCTAGTTCACTCTGAGGTGAGAGTGGAGAATTAGGTTTGCTTTGGTAAATGGCTATCAGGTGCTTTGGTATAGGGGTCAAGGGGAGTTCATCTAATAAAAGATCATATTCATCATAGAGCTAATGGATAATGGCATGGAGAGATTTATAGTTCTCCATGTCATGTTTGGGTGTCCTATGGTAGGAACATATTTGATGGTCGTTATACTAGGATAGTTTCAAACCAAGAGGATGGAAAGGTCTAATAAGAGGTAAGGTAAGTAAAGAGGCTTGCAATAACATTTGAAAAATGGTTGAATAGGATTTAGCCATAGGTGGGAAAGGTTTAGAGGTTGTGGTTTTGGTTTTGGTCAGTAAGCTGGGTGTTTTGGTGATAATAGGTTTGGTAAGAGGGGTTTTAGGTAAGGTGGTGTTTTTAGGTAATGGTTTTGGTTTTGGTATGTTAATGGTTGGGGTGTTTGAGGTTTATAGTCTAGTTATTGGTAATTTAGGAAAGACCAATGCATTATCTAATAAGTGGGTTGGTGTAACCAATAGCAATGGATGGCATATGTTGAATAGAGCCTAATTTTTAAGCAAAGTCAAGGGATGAGGACCCAAGATAGAGGGTAAGTTAGAGGGAGGTAGAATCCTAGCCATGTTTAATTTTAATATTTTTACTCCTTTGGTTGGTTTTTCTTGAGGCTTAGGTGTGGAGCTAGATGGAAGTAGCTCTACATTTAGAGATGGGTAGGTCAAATTATTTGTAGGGAAGGAACCAAGAGTTTTGAAAGGTTTGGTTGGTGGTTTAGCTATCTAAGGTAGGATTATCTTGATTGGTTTAGAGGGTGATGGGTTGTTAGAGGTTTTGATTGGTTTAAGAGGAGGTGGGAAGATGATAGATTGGTTGGTTAAATGGGTGCTAGAAGGTTTGGGCTTATTAGTGTAAGGGAGTCTTGACTATTGTCAGAATGTGGCTCATTCCATATCTAGTTTTGTGACCAAACCTAACTTTTGAACAAGTTTAGAAAAATATTTGTATATTGGTCTCACCCCTTGGGTATTGGATGTTAAGTATAAACCTATGGGTTGAGGAGGAGAGTTGGTAGCCTCATTTATTTCCTCAAGCAAGGAATGTAAGTTCAAGCTAGGTGGCTGTTCAATGAAGGGTACTTTTGAAAAAGTTCCTCCCCTATGCATGATGTCCATAGTATTGGTTTGTTTTATAGTTATGGGGAAATGGTGAATTATGAATGGTCATTTTCTTAGATAGGATAATCAAAGGGGTTCTTGATGATTCCAAAGCCTCTGTGAGTGAAACCAAGGAAAAAGGAACCTCTTTAGTTTGGGCCTTCGAAGGAAGCGAAGGTGACTCTACCACCTTAGCAGGTGAAGTGGGGGAGAAATCAATAGGTTAGACAATAGGTTATCTATTAATAAGTGTATCAAGAACCTTATTGACCATGTGGGCATCATGAGAACATTCAACCTATGTGTCCTCACTTTTGGTAGGGGAATGGTTGGGAAAAGGTTTTTTGAAGATGTCAAGAGCTTGATTTTGAGAGGCATTAAGGTTATCCAACATGAGTTCCTCATTATTGATAAGGCTCTAAATAAAATTATTGAAGGTATTACATTAGTTGACATCATGTACAATTACCCAATGAAAATCACAAAGGTCATTTTCATTATACCAAGCAGGTGCTAGATGAGAGGAATCAAACTACTGAGGAGGTTTGATAAGGGGAAGTTTTATGTGATTAGCTTTCAATAGCTTCTCTAAAACTAAGGCATAAGATTATCCAAGTGGAGTGAACTATTTTTGGTTACTTTGGTTTGGGTTCCTTTTTTTTCAGTTGGAGGTAATGAGATAATGTTTTTGATTGACATTGAGTGGAGGGGTGGTTTTAAGGATAACTGCATTCATAGTTCCCTTACTCTTGGTTCTAGTATTGGCTTCATTACCTAGTTTGGAAGAAGAGGTTTAATTGGTCTTGAAGGTAGATTTATTGTTTTGTAACTTCAATTTACCCTCATATATGGCTGAATTATCTATTTTATGTGTCATGGTATAAGCTACATCAAAAGTTCTAAATCTTTAGACACATAGTGTAGAAGATATATGCTTGGCACAAGCCCAATTGAAAATATCTATAAGTTCAGGTTGATGCAAGGAAAATGAAATATGATTAATCAAACTTCTCCAATAGGTGATGAAATTGGTAATGGAATCATCATAAAATTAACTAATAGAATAAAGGTCAATGATAGAGAATTTCTTGGAAATGTTAATGGAAAAGTGATCCAAGAAGACCTGTGCTAGTTGGGTGAAGGAAAAGATTGAATGCCTAGTGATGTCACTATACCATTCAAGTACCAATCTAGATAAAGGTATGAGTAAGGTTTGGAGGATAAGGGTATCATCAGAGGAAATCATGTAACATGCATGCCTAAATACCCTAAGGTGTTGTTGGGGGTCTTCCTTGCTTTGAAATTTAGTAAATTTTGGAATCTCCTATTGAAGAGGGTAAAGTTTAATAGGGATAAAAAGATTAATAGGTTCATTACAAATTTGATCATATGATAGGATGTTTTGAGCCCCTAAAATTGATGGCTCAAGGTTCATCATCTAGTCCATGAGCATCTTCATTAGGTTAGTTTGAGGTGGTGCACCTAAAATATTATAAGGTGCATATTGTGACTATGGTTGGCTGAGATACTAGTAATTGGTTGATGGTTGAGGGGCTATCACATAATGGAATGTGGATGATAGAGGTTGGGTAGGTGGATAATGATGGTTGAGTAGTGTGTACATACCCTTATGGGTTAGGGATGTATCCTAGGTTGGGCATGATGGGTGCCTATTGAGGGATTCCTATAGGTTGGGTATAGATGGTAGTTGGGTTGGTGACAAGAGGTGAGGTAGTGACCTTCATACTAATGAGGGGTCAAGTATAGATTATAGATACCACCAATTTTGGTATAGGGTATTGATTAGTGTGTTAGGATTGATAAGGTAGAGGTATTAGTGTTAGTGGTAGGTGATTTAATAGTGAGTATGGTATAATGGGTTAATGGTTAGGTCATTCCTAAACTTGAGGAGCCATTGGTAGGGGTAGAAGGTATAAGGGTAGCAATTGGTTAGATAGGTTAATTTTTAGCTATGGTGTCAAAGGGGTTAGTAAAAAAACATTATTGGGTAGTCAAAGGTTGAGTGGTGACTACATCAATAGGAACACCCCTCATAAGGTGGGATGGCATGCCATAAGGAGGATCATGAGATGGAGTTGAAACCAGGGCATGGTGAGGGGAGGTGTTGAGGTAATACTAGAGGGAAACTAGATTATTCTCCAAAAAAGTGGTAAAGTCCATGTCTCCCTAGGAAAATATGTAAGGAAAAGTAGGTATTACTAATAGATGAGGTGAGTTTTCTTCTTCAAAGACATACTCCATAGATGAGGAGGTAAAAGAGGTTGATTTGACTGATGGCTTCTACTCTACTAGGTCTCTTCACTAATGATGAGTGAGAACCATGAAATAAAGGGGGGAAAAAACAAGATTAAACTCACCACTCAAATAGGAAGAAGATAATAAAATGATCAAGGCAATCAAGACATATATTATAAAGTAAGTTAAGCCTAGAGGTTAGTTTTAATCTTGCTTTTATCTTATGCCTTAGTTTATGATAATGTGTGATAAAAGTTGTCTTATAGATCAAGTACTATAGAAGTAGTCTATGGTTGGTTTTGGGTTATTTAGGTGCTCAAAATAATATGTATTGGAATAAATATGTGGCTTGGTATTGGGGCCTATCCCCTCACTTCACACATTGTAGTGATAAGGGTGTCAGGTGCTTAGCCAATATATATATTGATATCTAGAGTTTATACTCAACTAGATAGTTGAGTTGGTTCTCCCCTTGGTAATGACCTATAATTAGGATCATATAGAAAGGGTAAGGTGACTGCTAGGTAATGAAATCCTAGTCAAGCCTTGTCTTAAATTATTTTGATGTTTGATTGATGAAAGTGGGTTTGCTAGTGTATACAAGAAAAAGTGATGATACGTTAAGATTACTATGATTTAATTCAAGTGAACTAATGTTAAAATCAATAAATGGATGCAGTTGATTTTAATCCCAATAGAAATTTTAGTTTTAATTACGAGCACAGATAGAGAGAACAACATACAAGTGAAATGAAAAACATGAGTAGAGACTTTGTGGTCCCACCAGGCATGCCAAAATGTTTCATGTAAATTTTTTCTTTAAGTTGTAAGGAAGAGAAAAAAGAAAATAAATATGGGTGTGGTTGAAAAACTTATTCATTTGTGCATGTATTGAATCAAAATATTATGAAGATCTCTTTGGCTTGGGAAGAAGACTTCCAGAGAAGAAAGAACTAAAGCAAAAAAAATTGTTAGACATATAATTGGTTGGATTTTATATCAATATCTAGATATAGAAAGTGAGAGATTATTTAGGGGCTCTAAATCCACATGTTTTAAATAATTAAGTTCACAAAATTTGAAAGAAGGTACTTACATAAAGAATCAAAAGTTACTAAAGTTCAACATAAGAATACTTGTAAAATAGACTATAAATGATCCAATTAGTGATAAACTAATTAATACTAGTTCTAAGGGGTTGGGATATGCTTCAAACAAATTGAAATAGGTCTGTGGACAAGAAGGAACATAGAAAATAGGTTTGGTTGAGGGTAGATGGGTGAAAATAGCTTGATAGTTTTTAGTACCACAATGACTATCAGTGGTTAGGGTGACTTTCAGTGGTTAAGGTGACCATTAAAAGTCAAGCTAACCATTAGTATTTGGGTATACTATTGATAGTTGAGTCAACCATCAATGGTTATTGTGTGAGTTATGGATTGTTAATTTCTAAATAATAGCATTCAAAAGATGAATTCTAGGATACGGCAAGGGTTGTGCTGATTATGAAATGAAAACAAAGTAAATGAATATTAACAAATAAGTACTTGGTTTACCATAAGTTATTTGGGTGAGCGATTGAAGTAGTTAACCTATTGGTGGAACCTAGCTTAAATCTGATAGAGAAATGGTACTTGATAACTTGGTTGAGAGGTAGTAATGAGTCAGCTCTCAATGTGATAGATGAATTATAGATGATGTTGATGATGTTGATTAACTTGTAAAATAAAACTCCTAAATCCTTGAGATCTTGATAATTATTATAGATCTATTTCTCTTACAGTCTCCTCCCTTCTTATAGGCATAAGAAAGATGTGGAAGTTAAGGTGCAACTAGGTCATCTAAATATAACTTGTCCATGCAAAGGCTCATAATAAGATTTAGATAAGATATATTTAGAAAATCTTGATGGAGGGTTGTATGCTCTTGGTAAGGAGGAGTACCCTGACCATCAATGGTTAGGGTTTCCCAAGGGTGACCATCAATGGTTATCCTAACTATTGATAGTCATGTCCCAAAAGAAAAGGGGGCTAAAGGCTAAGTGGAGACAGTTTGTGAAACTAACTATGGGTGAGGCTAGATTAGTGTAGATTGGTCCCAAGAGGGTCCTAGGTAGTCTAGTGTTTTTTTTATATTCATAATTATAGTGTGCATATTTTTGGTGTCTATAATCATAGCTTAATTGAGTATTATGAGATATATAATGGGGATATAATTGATTAAATTTCTCATAAAATTACTAGAGCATTAGAATAGGGTAACTAAATAACCTCAAAAACTTAGTGATACCTATGTAGTCCAAAAGGACCTAAGATCAATGTAGCTTCACCTTAGCGGAAGATACTATAAATCAATGGTAGGTAGAAAGATATAAATAGTTATGGTACATAAATTGGTGCAAGGATTGGTATTAATTGACATAGGACAAGTAAGGAATAAAAAAGACACAACTTTCAAGAAACATTAATTGAAGCAATCATGCATGTATGTTATAAGTGACTTATTTAAAATATGTGTTTATGATAACCAAATATAAATATTTTTATCAAAACTTTCTTTAAATCTATCATCTAAAATTATTTTTAGTACTTTGTGAACTAGAATCAAGGTCAGGATTGGTACTGGAACAAGGTAATAATATTTAATATAAATTGGTACAAATAAGAAATAGTAATGAAGGGAAAGTGTTCAATGATCATGCCCCCAAGTAAGGGTCCTCATAAACAATATTCAAACAAATCAAGTATAAAAATGCTTGAGATACATAATGTTCATGGGTGCATTCATCTCTTATCCCTCTAATGTGTCTAATTTATATGGTTCATATCTATAATTTGTGGTGATGATGAACATAACCAACCAATTAGGTTTAAACTTTCTTTTATTTTCATGGGTGGCATTGGTATTTTTTTATTCTATTCAAGTTTAGGTTTTCAATTTTAAAATCTGTGTTTGACATGCTTATTGTAGATATAACATAACTTGTTCTGATATGCCTAAAGGTTATTTAAAGCATCTACTCACTTTTCATCAATTAAGTCTAATTCTTATAGCTGAGAAACTCAGTATTCCTCTTCATCAATGATATTATTTAGTGAAATCCATAAGGAATGAAACTTGATCTCAATAAGGAAAATGATTCAGTTCCATAAATTAGGGAGTATGGTGTGGCTCTTAGTGGAGTTTGGGTATTGGCACCATAGGCCCAGAGGGCAGGAAATAATTTTATATGCCAGTCATAAATAAAATAATTAATAATCTTCTTGAGGATCTGAATCAAGGTTTTGTTAGATGCTTTAACTTGGCCATTACTTTGAGGATTAAAAGTAGTGGAAATGTGTTATGCAATTTGGTATTTGGCATAGAGGGTTTTGACATCCTTATTTTTAAAGGAGCCACCATTATAAAAAATGAGGTCAAAAAGAATGCCCAAATGATAAATGAGTTGATCAAGTATAAAATTAGATATTTTCTTAACTATTACAAAAGTGAGGGGAATGAATTTAACCCACTTAGTAAAGTATTGTGTGGTAGTGAGGATATGTTTATGGCCATAAGAAGAAGTAGGATTTATTTTCCCTATGAAATTGAGTCCCCATGTGTAAAATGGCCAAAATGTAGTGAGTGGATATAATTCTCTGGCTAGAGAATAGATAAGATTAATATGTTTCTATCAAGCCACACACTCTTTTACATAAGTAGTTTAGTGACCTCTATGGTGGTCCAATAATAACCTATACACAGGAGTTTCTTGGCAAGGAGCATGTCACTATGTGAGACCCACAAATCCCTTTATGTAATTCATTATCACTAATTATGACTCTGCCAAAGATAAATAATGAAACAAAGTTCCATCATATACTTTACAATAGAGTGTGGTATAGAGTATGATATAACAAGAGGTACTATGAATGAAGGATTTTTTTAATCTATGTAAAGGTAGGAGGGATAGTGTTATCATGGTGATAGGCAAATATTTTAGTGTGTCAGGGTATAATAGGACCAACAACATCATATACCATTTCAGATAATGGGCATTCATGATTTGGCCTTAATAAATGTTTGATAAGGAACTGGTAATCAATAACATGACCTTTAATTGATATTAATGAACCAATAGTTTCCATTGCATCAACAATCCTATTTTTGGTTTTTGTAATTTTCTCAAACTGGATTTAATCAAATGTCTATACTAGATTCTCTACAATCTTATTGTATGGAATAAGTTTGTCATATTTTATTTGGTACTAATCTATTACTTGATTTATAATTAGTTGATAATCCCCATGAACATGTAGATTTTTGATGCTCCATTATACTTCTAGATGAAGTCTTATAATAAGGGCCTCATATTCAACTATTTTATTGGTACAAGTTAAATTGATATGAAATGCCTTGGGAATGAGATCTCCTTGCAGTTTTATGAATACAATTCTAGCTCTAAAAATTATGGAAGTATAGAAACCATAAAAATAGAGTGTCTAATCTTTTGATTCAAAATAAGTGTCCTTAAAAGTCATGATGGACTCATCAGGAAAATGGAATATAAGTGGTTTGTTATCTGTCAAGGGTGCTTCTATAATTTGATTAGTAATAAATTTCCCCTTAATGGCCTTTTGATGCACATACTTTATCTCAAACTTAATAATATTGCCCATTTCGACATATGACCAGTCAATGTTACCTTAGAAAGTAGGTAATTTAGAGGATCCACTTTGGTAATGACTATGGTCTTGTTGTTGAGCATGTAGTGTCACAATTTTTTGGCTATAAACACAATGACTAAATAAGCTTTTTCAATGGTTGTGTAATTGTGTTAGTATGTGACCAATGTTGAGCTCAAGTTTTACACTACTATTTCTTTCCCCTGATCATCATGTTGTGTCAGGAGTTCCCCAAGGCATGTTGGGTTGCTAAAAATGTAGAGAATCAATAGTTTTCATAGGATAGGTGGAACCAAAATGGGTGGATTAGCTAGATAATATTTTAATTACTCAAAGTCTTTTTGACAATCTACCTTCCATGAAAATGTGATTCCTTTCTTTAGAATATGTGTGAAAGGATGGCATAAGTATGCTGATTGAAATATGAACCACTTGATATATTGCACTTTACCCTACAAACTAAGCTTCTTTAAATTGAAAGGTGGAAAAGTTTTAGTAATGTCTTTAACCTTGGTTGGATCAACTTTAATGCCCCTATGAAGGATGATGAAGCCTATAAATTAACCTGAAGTAATGCCAAACACACATTTTTTAGGGTTAAGCCTTAATTTATTATAGATGAAATTTTGAGATAAATGGATTTGATTGTGTAATTACATCAAAACACCCAAAATGTCAATCCACCAATTGATATCTAGAGCCATTAGGATAATATTTCAAACACAAATGGAAATTAATAACATCACTCAAAACCTAAAGCTAATTATTTCTAACCAAGATTAAAAAATAAAAGACTAAAGGATTTGGATTGATATATTGCTTACCATAGACTCAGATTTATAGCATTATGATAGCTTGATTCATTAACTTGGATGGACTAGTTGATTATATTGACATGAATATTTTAGGGACTCCTTTCTTATTCACTTAGTTTCTATTTGGTTTAGATGGAGGATTGGAGGTATTTAAATATAAGAGAGAGGGAGGATTAAAAAGGAATTCAACATTCCTTAGAAGCCTCTAGAATAGAGGCTTCTCGAGAGAAAGGGCCAAGTTATAGAGGATTATAGAATTAGAGAATTATATAATCCATTTATGGGATGAGTAAGATTAGTAGGGATTAGGATAGGTGATTATTTATATGATTATGGACTATAGATGTAGGAGAGCCTAGGAATAGGCTTGAGTAGGTGGGTACGTGGGTCATGGGAATCTTAAATTCCCAAATAATGGATAAGTAGGATTAGGATAAGATAATGGTGATTTAGGAAAATTAATTGATTTATGGGGTAGGAATAATGTTAATAGATGAAGAATATTAAAACTGGATATTAGATAAATGACTATAAGGGGTGATATTAAGATGGAATTAAAGTGGTTAAATGAGATAAGTGCAATTAGTGTTGACTAATAGTAATATTAGTGATGATAAAAAAATTGAGCAAATTTAGGTGTATACATTTATATTCATAGAGACATTTAAATATTTTGTGCAATACCTCTGGATGTCTTTATCTAGTCTTAAATGTTTTGAGGATATCATCAACATAATCCTCAACAATATCATGCATCATATCATGAAAAATGACAATAATTACACATTGGTTTGTAGCACCAGGATTATTGAGGCTAAAAGGCATTAACTAATAACAAAATTTTCCACATAGAGTGGTCAACACCATCTAGTCTTAGTCTTTAGGTGAAATTTTAATCTAGTTATATCTAGAGAAACCATCCATAAGAGATAACATCCTATACCCAACCATAAAATCTAAAATCATATCAATATTTGGTAAATAAAAATCATCCTTAGGACATGCCTTATTGATGTCTCTAAAATTAGCACATATTTAGATTCCATGTACCTTTTTGCTGACCAAAACATTTTCAAAAATCCACTTTGAATAATCTATAAGATGAATGCATCTTACCTCCAATAATTTCTTTAATTCTTTATTAACAAAAATGGTTAGGTGCAGGTGCATATTTCTCAATTTTTTTTGGATCCGTTTGGCATTAAGATGTACAACAAAGTGATGAAAAACAAGGTGGGGTACAAGCTTAACATATTTGAATAACACCATGTAAAAATTTCTATAAATTATTTGAGAAGGATTTAATGTTCTTTTATGAAGGATGCTCTAAATTTGATCCTTTTAGGAGTATTATGTTTTCCAATATTAACTTTGGTGGTGTCTTCCAAAAGTAATGTGAAACCATCCTCTAAAATAGTAATCATAGTGGTGCATTGTTATTTATCTTCATTTGGCAGTTAGACTAGCTCATTGATTTCTCCCAACTTGGAAGAGTATGAATCCCTCAGATTTGGAAAAGGATAGTGGGTAGAGACATGTGGATAATATTGAATAATTTTATCAAATGTTTGTTATTGTTTTGAACTGATTCTTGATTGGCAAAAAAATTTGGGATTGGAGGAGGCCTGAGCTTCATTTGAGAGAGGGTGAGCTTCCCCATCCAATAAAACCTAAAATAGGTTTTCACCATGGGATTCATCTTTATCTTTAATTTTACCCTAGTCTAAAATTTCCTTAAAGAGGTTTTTAGTTTGGGACCTCAATGTTTGATTTTATTTCTCTTTTAATTTTTGACTAAAGAAGTTAACCTTCTCTCTAAAATAGGTAGTAGGGTCCAGTGTTATATCAAATCCTTGTTTATGATTAACATGTGGTATATTATCTTTGAGGCCCATGAATTAATATATTAACTCATCATTTTATAAATTGTTTAATGGTACATATGCATCTTGTTGGTCCGAATTGATTAATTGGGGGTGATGAATGAACAAAGGGGAATATGATGGTACAATGAAAATGGTATAAATAGTCTTGGGATTAAATAGGTTAGTTTCAACCAAATCATCATAAATTCTATGATAGGAATCTATGTCACTATTGGTATTATCATTTTTAGTGAATAAATTGGAGTCATTTAGGATATATAAGGAGTCACCCTGAGGAAATTTGTATCTTATACCTTAAGACCCCTTGTGCTTGATATGTAATTCTGGTTATTGCATTTCCCTAGTCATTTACATTTGTAGGATTGATGATTCATTATCCAATTTGGGATATGATATTTTTTATTATAGTGATAGGTGGAAAAGTCATCATTGTACAACTAAGAATCATCATTGGCTTGGATTTGTTCTTGTTATTGAGAAGTATACTTGATAAAATAAATTGGTCCCATTTTATGAGAAGTGCTCTTCTTACACCCTTCCATTTTGGGAACTTGTTTTTAAGGCATACCATATGATATTGGTGTTTTATGCAATTTATTAATGTGAAAATCATCACTAGTTTTATATCTCTAAAGACATTGTTCTAAATAATGAAGTGATTGAAACATCTGTAAGTAGGCTAGTTGAAATAGATGTAAGTGTACTTAGATCTACACAATTATATTCTAATGTTTGATCAACTACATCTTTGCCTTTTTGGGAATAGTCTCTATGATAAAATTATAATTATATCTCTCATATTCTAACTCCAAATGCTTACATAACTTGTACAATTGTAGATCACCAAAAATGGTGACCTCTACACTAGAATGAGAGTACTTAATACACTGATGAAGGGTAGATGGAACATCACACACTTTATGGATCCATGGTTTCCTTAGAATCAAATTATTAGATAATTACATATCTAAAACATGGCATATCATATCATGGGTTAAAGTCCCAATGCTAATTGATAAATAGATGGTACCTTAAGACTCATGCTCCTCATTATCATATACATTGATGGTAATAGTGTTTGGCTAAAGATATTTAGTTGTGTATCCCAAATGTTTGACCATCTTCAAAGTCACAATGTTGAGTCTTGAGCCATTATCTATGAGGACCCATCTGATCTTTTTGTGAGAAATTATGGCCTATATGTATAGTAAGTTATTGTGTAAAGGTCTAAGGGATGACATGTTTATTTGATCAAAGGTAACTTGTTGGCCAAGAACCAAATGAATTACAAGAGTTTGGAATTTAGCAGGCACAATGTCTATTGAAACTTTAGACTGACTCAAAAACATATTAAATATTATTTTGTAGACATCAAATGTATGCAAGAGATCTAAAATAGAAATCTACATAGGCATTTTCTATAATTGTTCCACAATATCATATGGTTTATCATTATTAGGGACACTTGACTTAGTTTTTTAGGTGTGGGACCTTGAATAGGATGGTTGGAATAAGGAGGTATAGAACATTGAATGGAAACCTTAGCATGCTGGGTTGTGACTATGAAACCTTGATTTGGTGGAGGGTTATCATAATTAGATGAAGGTAAATAAGAACTTGGTATGATAACTCTTGGTCAAACCAAAGGAGGGTTACCAAATGGTGAAGGTTAAGATCCAAGAATGGACATAATAGGTTCATGGGTATTGTTGGTAGGGGGTTTAATCTTAATGGTAGCTACTCATCCTCTTTTAATGTGACCTATAACATTGTAATCATAAGGGATAATATTGTAACTAACTTTGGTATCATGACCTCTATTTTAGCTTTGTTATTTTTGATTCTATTGTTGCTGCTAATTATTTGGTGACATGTTATAATTTTATCTATTTTTCTATCATCAGTTTTGATTTTGATTACTTTTTTGAGGGAATAGTTTCTGATATATACCCAAATTTTAATTGGTTTTTGGCATCACCTTATCCAAATCTATCTCACCATTATCAATCAATTCTTGAATGAGATGAAAAATATGTGTATAGGTATGAAAAGTATGTCCTTTAATGATATGATAGTCACAAAAATCATACTCCCTATACTAATCAGGCTTAGGTTGATCTATGGGAAAATATCTTGGTACTAGCCATATGATCATGTTGCCAGTGACTAGTTTTTATAACACTATATTAATAGACTCTCCTAAATCACTAAAAGGTCTACGATATGAATGATGCATTATTAGAGGTGGCCTTTGTAAAGTTTATTATTGAGGAGGATTGATTTGAATAGATAATGGCTACATCATTTGTGCATATCTATATTTTGTCACTCCATCTCCTATAACATTCTTGTTCCTGTTAAAGGGTTTAGGCTTCTCTGTCATACTTGTTTGTGCTTATGCAGAATATTGTACTTGAGATTTATTTTGTGGTTGGTTCTAAGAGTAAAATTTGATTACCTTTGTCAATGAGTGCTTGCTTAATGGGTATTCCTTTAACAATGATTTTTTCAAAGGTATTCACATAGTTGAGTTTGAGATTATGAGACACGCCAAATTAAGGATTAGATATAAACATTGCAGCTAATTATTTGTCAAAAAAAATATGTGGAATCTTACTGGCTAATGCATGCTAATGTTAAATATAATTAACTAAGCTTTATTATCCTCTTTGTTTATCTTGGCATAAGTCAATCATGGTTAATTCATGTTCTAAATTGTAGGAGAAATGTTTTACAAATTTATTAGATAAGTCATCCATGTCATCAATAGAATTCTTAGGTATCTTTATGAACCATTATAATGCTTACCTTTCAATACTATGAGGAAATAGGCAAAGCAAATATATATCATTGTAAGCAAATTATTGACATGCAATGAATAAATCTTTTAAATGCTCCCTTGGATCACCCTTCCCTTTGTATTTATCAAAATTGGGCATCTCAAAGTGATGTGGGAGAGGTATTTTTAGGTAGCTCATGTAAAATGGATAAGAACATATATCACCAAGATTTAATTTCTTAGTCTGATTACCTAATTAAATGACTAAAATAACATCTTTAATCTCTTACAAATACTAGAAGGTAGAGCCAAAATGAGATGGAATAATCACATTTTGTTGTATGTTAAAATATGGATTACCTTAACCTTAGAAAGGATGTAACATAGATTGTTGAAAAATTTGAACATGATTGGTCCTACCAAGAATAGTCACTCTTGGATTAGAGTTATATTGCTGATGTGGTACTTGTTGGTGGTACTATGTTTGTTGAGAATGGTTTTGATATGGAGGGAATTGGGGTTTAGATAGAGTTATGTTTCTCTAAACACATGATGGGACTTGGTTGGATTTGAAATAGACATGTTGTTGACTGATAACAATCCACCACATTGGAGGAAACTATTTTTGACTTGAAGAAGCCCCTTTCTAAATAGAAACATAACTTGGTTGACTAATAGGAATGTTTTTTGTATTAGACAATGTTGATAAGGCATTAGTAAGCACTTTTGTAATGAAACATTAGTCACCATCTATTGAGGTGGGAGATTATTTGGCACTTGTTGGATTGATGAATTATCTAACCCATTTAGAGGTGAGGTACTAGTTTCCAATTGAAAAACTGTAGTACTTGGAACTTGTCATTATGGTACATATGTATCATCTAGTTGTTGTTTCAAGTTACTTGGAACATTAGAAAGAGGAACCCAAGGGGAAGATGTAACAATTGTGTTTTGGATGGTACTTGGTGTGGATTAAAATAATTCATTTGAGTATTATCCGCCACCCATTAGTTAGAATGAAAAAGGACCTCCAAATCATAATTTTTTAATTAAATTAGTTTTGATTATAGGTCTATTAAACACATCGGTAACTAATGTCTTTTTAACAAAGTGATCTAGATTGTACATTAGATAGTTTGATAAATCTAATGGTTATTATATTGGAATATTACTCTCGACCAATGTAGAATCTTGAACTTGGATACTATTAAAGGAGTTGACTAAAGTATCCAATACCTATTTATCCTATTATATTTATGTAGTAATTAATTATCTTTGGGTGAGAAGATCATAATTACTCTTTTCTTTTATTTGATACTACCAAAGCTTGGTTAGAAGTGGGATCTTGGATAGTAGTTTTTTGATCATCTAATAACACAAGAAGTTCTTGTTTAGGTGTCCTAACCAAATATTCTAAGTTATCTAAGATAAAACCAAGAGGAAACTTAGCACCCATTTATAACAATCTAACAAGGTGCTCATCTTTATTGTTGAATATTTGTCTAGATAATTGATCCTATAGATAATCATCACTAGAAGGTATGTTTTCAAGGTACATGGGATTGGGTATTTTTTTGATATCAAATCACATATGTTGGAGGTACTATTGTCCTTATTCAACATATTTTGGTACATTTGGAAAGTGTTATTGGCCTTGTTTGGCAATAGTTTTCACAATTGGAAGAAATGAATTATGTGGCTCAAACTCAATAGTGGATAACACATTAACAAGATATGGTTATTCATCCTCATCATCTACATAATGGTTGTATCCATAAAGGTTATAAGCCAATTCCTCATCAAATGAGGGGTTATAAATAGCCTAAATATCTATGTATCTAGGCATGGTTAAGTCTATGATCTTCATTTTAACAAGAGGTTCAGGCACTTTATAAACATGGATTCTTTAAATGTTGAATCAAGATCCAAATTTGATTTAGATGTTAATTTTATAAAAGGAAATGATCTTGACCTAATTTGAACTAGAATTGGGAAATTGGTTTTGAACTTGAAACTCCAAATTTTGCAATCAGAATTGGAAGACAAATTGAAATTGACATTTGAACTTGCACTTAGGTTTGGACTAAATAAAATAAAATAATGACACAAGTTTGACAATAAAGTGGGATTATCTTTAATATTTTAATAAAAAATTCACTTGGTTTAAAATGATAATTGTAATTCAAAGGAAAATGATTTTGATTCAATTTTGATAGCCTAAAAATGTGGTTAGGATAATAAAAATAAGGTATTGGGCCCATGTTCCAACATGTAACTTTTGTTTGACCTCAAATTTTAAGAAAGTAATGCTTCATTGTGTGGGTTTAAAATTGGTTTATATTTAGACATGGCTTGTTTGATTTGGTCTCAAATTTAAAGAATATTTTACAAAATAATCAAGAAATAACACATAGGCATTACAAGGCACTTTAATAACCGACATGGGTTTACATAATATCCATTAAACCTTCTAAAACACTTGCCTTGAAAGAGAATTATAAAATTTAAAGTTCATTAAAGAAATTATTGTAATTATTTGTAGGTTTTTTAGGTTCCCCCTTATGTCTCAAGCTTCATATGATAAAGGTGAACCTCAAGTGTTGTTACCTTTATACCCTTGCATTAATAAATGATGTGCAATAAAAGAGACATCTATTTTTTTTATATATAATGGGATATATAGATGGTACATATATACAAACTATAAGAGGTATTATGTGGGCATAAAAATACATCGAAGAAGAAATCTATCAATCTAAAAGAGGAGTCTTGTCCACACCATGACTGTGGTTGTCTTTCTTTCTAAGTAGTAGTACTGCTAGAGTTGGATTATTTTAAGATGTTGTTTGATGTCTTGGTGTAGTTTTTCCCTTTACCTTCATGATATTATCCATAGGGAATAATTATTTTCTCTAATGATAATTATCTTCCATTTTTATACCCCATCGAATGTGTGGGGTTGGTACGTATATTAGGGTATCAATTTCCAACCACCTCACCCTATGAGGCTTGCAAGAAGGTGATGAAATATCAATTGCAAAGCCTAAAATAAAAATTATGTAAGGTATTATTTGGACTAATTCATCTTTGGGATAAAAGGACAAGACACTTTACTTTTTTGAGTCACCTAAAAAGGGGAGAGCATACATGAAAAATGCCTCACAAGACATTCAGGTAATAAAGAAAAGTTGTAAGAAGAAAAAAATAACATAAAAAATGAACAATTTTTTTAATACCCAAATTTAAATGTGAATTATTTTTAAATTGTCAAATTTAAATGTGAGATAAGATAATTCATTTTGACTTTAAACACCACTTCTTTAGCCAAGGTCCTACATCAAACCAATTAGTAGTTTTATTTTTATTTTTTAGTAGTATTTGAGAAAGAAAAATCTAAAAAATACAAATATTAAAAATCTCCCAAACACCAAAATACTTGCAAGTTAAAATAGACATGTTAAAAATTAACATGCAAACTTTCAAAAAAAATAAATAGAAAACATCTAAAACAAAAATAAACAAATAAAAGGGATAGTTAGTAAGATGATGAGATATAAACAACTATAAGTTGGATTATGATAAATTTTGGAAAAAAAATTCATAAGACAAATAAACATCATCTGTCAAAAAACCATAAATAAATAACAAATAGATCAAAAGTTATAACCATTTTCATGTCTATTTTTACCATAAAAATTGACAATGAGTAAAAGCACAATATATTCTAAAATAAAAATTAGATTGCTATGAAATGTTTACATGTCTTAGCTAAAATAAAACCACACTACCCTAAGAAAACTAAGAAATAAAAAATAAACACATTTAAATTTATATATATTTTTATATCCATGTTAATGAACTTTTAAAAAATAAAATTATCAAAAAATAATTAAAATTAAGTGTGGGTTGTGAAAATGAATCCCACCAAGCATGCCATTATGTAGATAGACATTTAACATACTAAAGTAAGAGACAACTTGTATTATCACAAATATTATAGAATAAAAACATCTAGTATCCCTCTACCATGAGTGAGTAAATACAAACTGAAATAAGGAATACAAACAAGAAACTAATGAGTATTACCTTGTGATTTATCTTATTATGAATCAATCGAAGTAAGGTTGAGCTTAGATTCTGAGCTATAAGTCTAGAAATTCTAATTAATTTTGGGAAGCATCTCTACCTATTCACCTTGATTTTTTTGGCTTTATTGTGAGTTGACAATTGATATAATAAGATTGAAGCTTCTAAGGTTATTTTGGCATAATAACCTTTCAAATATTAGATATTACTAGAGTAATTTTTGCATAGTAATATTAGGATGAAGAATCTTAGATAAATTGGAGGAAGAACCTCTAATTTATAGACTTTTGAAATGAATGTGAACCATCCATCTTGACTTAAGAATCAAGGGCTGAGAATAAAAGATTATTTTTATTTCAAAATGGGAATCTTGATTTAAAAATTAGAATGGAGAACATGTGGGACTTAGAAATTAATTTAAAATTCATTTGAGAGGAAGATATATTATAAAATTTGTAAGTGGCATTGAGTATAATATGAGGTGGATTATTAAATTAGAAAGATGAGGAATATAATATTATAAAATTATAATGATGGGGGACAGGTGGAGCTTAGGGCATCTTTGAAATTTGGAAATGGAAATGGATTTGAAGATGACTTTATGAGGTGAGGATAATTAGATTTTTGGACTTAAATAAAATGTAAATATTCAAAATTCATGGAATTTATGATTAAGGAAGGATTATTTAATTAATTTGGATTTATTAAATTAATAAAGATGTGGATAGTAAACCATGAATAATGATGATGAATAGTGATGATGAAAATTTTGGATGATTAAAATCAACATAAAGTGTTTGATTTTAAGTGGTTACAATTGCCACCCTACATGGGTTAGCCTTGGAAAAGAGAACTTATTTGTTTGAAAAACTAAAATGTTGATATAAATAAGATTGAGTATATTTTTAATTGCGGTAGAGTAGATAAGATGATAACCTCAAGGAGACAGTGGTAGGAGACTTAATAAAAATAAGAGAGACCAAGATCTCAAGAAGAACCTTGTTTGCCTTTAAATTTATGTATATGGTTATTGTATGTGAATATAATCAATCAATGGAGTGATTTGAGTTTATAATAATTCTTGGTAAGTGTTCCCTATAATTATTATTATTTTATTTGATTATAAAATGCATTTTTATGGATAACCTATATGTTTAGATTCTAAAAACTTGATTTAGATAAATTTGAGAAAGCATTGTTTTACGCAGTCAAGAGAATGGACAACAAGGTGTTGGTTGGGGTTCATTAGAGAGATTAAGGTTTTATAAATGTCATAAATATTTTATTAAATTTAAATATCCTTTTTATTCTTAGGCAATCCATTTATTAGTATAAATATTGAGTTCAAACTTCTATTTAAGCCCTCACAGCCCCTTTGATGAAATTATTTATTCATATAGCCCTTCAGAACAAGAAAGAAGACTTGATTAATGATTTTTGATAAGTCATTTTGTTTTATGTATAATAAAAATAATAATATGATTTTATTTTATGATATTCACCATTTGGAAGGCTTATAAAACCATCTAAAACTATAAGAAACCATACCATTGTTATACAGTCCTAAGAAGAACCCAAAGCTCCATGTTTTTGCATTTTATGAACATATTATGATCGATCAAGGTAAAATAAATACAAGATAGGGTTAATAATTTTTTTTATGACCTATCCTATATGATTTTATCTTTTTAAGTTCTCTAAAACTCTTAAATTTTTATTTTATTCCCTCTCGATGTTGGACAAGCCTGTTAAAGTTGAGATTAAGGTTTCTAAAGGGAAAGTCCAATAAATTTTATTTGACCTATTAAAAAATCCTAAAATTTATTAATTCATGGTGTTTTAATGTTTTATATAGGTTGGATGAGGTTTTAGGTTAGTATTGGACTATACTTTATGGTTTCTATCACAATAGCTTGGTATTAGGCCTAAAAGAGAGCTAATAACATGAGAAGGGTGTGAGTTAATGAGGTTAAACTGATATTAGAGTCATAAAAATTTATTAAAATATATATGGGGATTAATTATGACAAAAATATTCATAATTTTTATTAATTATCTCTTTATGGATTAAACCTTTAAGTTTTATGTGAAAAGAGGGCTATAAATAATTTAGGCCAAAAGTGACGATGAGTGGATGGTGGAGAGTGTTATACTTGAAATGAAGGATTATGATTAAAGGTATACGAGATTTTAAAAATATAGGTAAGGTATTTTATGAGTCTCATTTGAAAATACTAAAATCTTGAAATCATGTTTTAAGGCTTAGGGCCTAGGAATCTAGAACAAAAAATTAGCAAGTTTGAAGTTAGCACAAGGAGTGAAGCTATGAGAATGGGATATGAGATTATGGTGTTAATTATATATATATAGAGAGAGATAAATTATATAATCATGATATTTATATATATTCAATGTAGAGTATAACTATGCATGCATGAAAGAGGATTTAAGATCCAAGTGAGCCAAGAATTGTTCAAGTGTGTCAAAGAGAGAAAAAGTACCTTCAAGAAAGAATAAAGATCAAAGGTTAATGGAAGGAATTTAGGTCAGAATCAAAGCTATAACAATGAATTAGTTATGTATAGTCATAGGCCCTACATAATTTTATGAATTAGCTAAAGCACATAGCTATATAGAATAATGTTATATATTGGTACCACTGTTGTACATAGTTTTAACATAAGACATATATAAAGTGCATATGATATGCAATGTGTGCCTAATATTTCAAAATCTAAATCAATCTCAGATTCCAAAACTCTTTTATGAACTATTAACACGTCATGGCCTTCTTCATATTGATACCCCATAGACTTTTATGGACTTTATTGAAATAACATATTATAGTAGTTAGTCCACTTTTTGGTATAATTGAGGTGACCAATGACTCAATATTGACAATTTTTTAGGTTAGACTTGATTAGATCATCCAAACTCAATAGTTTATAAGTATCATTAGGTTACATGGTCGAGCTAATCTCAACTGCCAAGTGGTAACTCACTTTTCTCTAAGGTTAGGGGCATGGGCCCTCAAATCTATCTATCTATATGTCTCTCTCTCTCTCTCTCTCTATATATATATATATATACACACACACACACACATATATACATATACATACATATATATATACATATACATACATACATATACACATATATATATGTATGTATGTATCTATGTCTCTCTCTCTCTCTCTCTCTATATATATATATAAATATATATATATATACATATATAAATATATACATATACATACATATATGCATATACATATACATATACATATACATATATATATATACACACACACACATACATACACATACACACACACACATATATACATACATACATACACATACATACACATACATACATATATATATGTATGTATGTATGTATACATACATACATGTGTGTGTGTGTGTGTGTGTGTGTGTGTGTGGATAAATGTGCCTTAAATAATTATCTATTTTTGTCCTAATCTTAGTTTCATAGGCTTACAATGATACATATTTTCAAATCAACTTGCCAATAGGCAAGGTGGTTACATCCACACATATGTGTAATCCTAAACCTTGATATTTAAATTTAAATATATTTTAAGTACTTTCAAACCTATTTATATGCACTAATTATATATTATAACATTCTCTTGGTTGTAGGTTAGTCACTAGAAAAGCACTCAAGTTGGGCACACATAAATATAAGGGTGTTATACATACCTAAGTATGAATTTATTTCCTTTAAACTAATAATTTAATTACTACATTAAGGGGCGAATGTAGATGATATTTATGGATTTATAGCACCTCAATCTTATACACTTAGAAAACTTAGACCTTGGTTGTTTCTCCTAGTTTTGAACCTTTTTACTTTTACAAGCCTTGCATCTACTCTATCTTGTGCCCCTTGGCATATATCTCTTAGTCCAAATAGTTTTATGTTGATGACCTAGGGTTTCTATCTTACCTAAAATTGTTAAAATGTACTTATCTTCGATATCTACAATTTTTTTATGTATATCTACTTTATTAGTCCCTAGACACTAAATTTTGAGATAGACACTAGCATCAATGTTAGTGTCCTAACTTGACATAAGTGTCCAATGCCCTAAACTAATACAATTTACAAATTCAAAATATCCTAATGGTCATCATAAATGCTTTAATGTGAATTGTTATTCCAAAGGAATTAATATAAATACAACATCAACCCTCATTCATTCCTCACTAGAAACACCTAACAATAATACCAAAGAGACCAAGGTAACTTATCAAAAGCACTCTATCAAGTATTCAATTAAAAAAATCATCCCTATATATATATATATATATGTATGTATGTATGTATGTATGTATGTGTGTGTGTGTATATATATATATATATATATTTATATTTATATTAGTCATAGGTATGTCACATATATAAGTCTAAAGTACTAAAGGAGAACCCGAAGAGCCTAATTTTCTAAGTTACAAGCTAGGTCACTATTGTATTTTATTTGTATAATATATCATGATTCAAACATAAGCCAATATGTAGTGGAGAACTACATACATCTGAGTCCATCTTATATAATATTGGATATGTAGGTAGTGTCCATTGATAATGGGGTTTTTTGGAGTTATATTGACACTATGTGCCCATTAACCCATTTTTCCCCAAGGTCATCATGAAGATGAAAACCTAAGGTTTTATAAATTCATTATGAACGATAATTCATAACCTAGATTTGAATGCACTAGAGCAATGGTGAAGTTAAACCTAAAATCATCTAAGTGATCACATCCCTTTTCAAAAATTATTCCTTATAGGAAACTTGCATTGAACCTAAATAATAGCATCAATGTAACCATCTTAGGCTAATTTTAGCATCTAAAGTACTAGAAGTGTTAGATCCATAATTTGATTACTATTCTAAAATAGTCTCTCAGCCTGTTTCCTACTTGTTACAGATTTAGGAGTATGTTGTCATCATAACCAATTATGTATATTTATTCTTTGTCATATCCATGCATAACTTAGTTTTAATTTATATATTTAGCCTATACTCAAGATAATAAATTTAGCATATTCTTATATCTGAGTTTATCACTCAATTGGCCTATTGTATATTTGATTATCACCATTGTGCATTATCATTTCTATATTATTAACCCTTATAGAACAAAGTATAGGATAAATCCCCTCTTATCCAAATTTAAGGTAAAATACATGACTATATTAATTATAATAAATACTCAATGACCATTACATTACATTGAATGTTGGCTTTATAATTTACTCAACTATACTAGCACTATTGACTCTTAACAAAACTAAACCAATGGACATAACATAATACCACTCTAAAAATAAACTAAATATTAAAAAAGAAAAACATAACCTAAAACTTTATAATTAACAAAATTTTAAAAAGAACTCTAACTTATTTAAATAAATCTACTCAAAATAAACTATTTAGCACTTTATAAATCTAAGACTATATTCTAAAACATTAACAAGTTATCCTAAAAATACTTATGAAGTAAATCCCTTGACTTTTTAATGATTTTTTTTAGACATTAAACAATAACAATTAAATTTAAGAGGAAAAATAAAACTAGAAAACATTATGCTTAATAAAACCTAAACTAAATGAAAAACATAAATGAATGACTTTTAACAACATACATTGATTTTACATGTAGTAAATGGATGAACCTCACATTTTTGAAAATGTGAATGCACATTAAATATCATGGGAATCACTAAAATATTTTATATATCATGGTGAAGATATATTTGATATAAGTTTTGAGTGGAAAACATCAAATTTATAGGCATATGCATCTGATAGTAGGTAGACAATAGACTCATAATTAGTTATGATTCTCAAAAATCTAGGTATTCCCCTGTTTGTGTGTGTGTGTGTATGCATATATGTATATGCCTATTCTATGACACCCTATCAATTGTTGTTTCATGGCTAGAAAATCATAAGCATATTTTACATTATGTATAATGCACAATTTCAAGAATGCCAAGTGATTAGTAATATATTTATAGATATTTTAGAGGCATATCTAGTGTCTTGGAAGAGATCTTAACATGAGGTATATGGAAGATGACTGTGCACGAGTCTATCAAAGAAATAATCAAATAGGAGATTAGTGCACTTTGATTTATCTCACATATATGGTGAGCTTATGGAGAGTGGTCAATGGCATATAATGATCATGTTGGCTTGTATGTGGATACGATAAAGTAAACATATAAAGCTATAAAATATACAAACTATTGTAATCAATGTAATACCAAATATTATATTTGGTTCATATGCTTGCAATCTAAAACATGATAAATACTCAAAATTTCATAACACCATAGATTCACACTTCTATATTAAATTCATATGGGATGTATCATTTATATTATAGGCTATAATATTGAGCATATTGATCTCCTACATCATATTAGTCAATGCATTATATTTAACAATCTTAATTTGATAATATTTTTTCTAGAATCTCTCATAGTCCCATTATTCTCTCAACATACTCCTAATATCTCTAAATACAATATATGTGATTTGTTCTCACAAATAAATCACATGCATATAGTTATATTTCACACATAAATATATAATAAATCAAACATGTGATCACTAACCCATTTTCCTTACACTGATCATTACTAATAAAATGTAAGGGCTCAACATCAAAGATCTACAAAGGGGAGAGATGTGAAATTGATTTGATTTGCATAATATTTTATTTTGTATTAGTGTTTTTATCTCTTTATTTATTTCTTCTTCTTCTTCTTATTCTTTTTGGGGGGGTGAGGGGGGGGGAGGGGTGGGGGTGTGAAGGTTATTACCCCATGAAACTAATAAGATGCATGAGATAGTCACTAAGGATAAATATAGGTGAGTAAGGATACTTTGTTTTATCATGCTAGTTTTTTCCTTAAAGTGAACCACAAAGGAAACTTTATCATGGACAAGTTTCTAGACTAGTATGTTTATTGGAATTTTCTAAGATTGTAATAAATTATAAAAGAATGAGATACACTATGCTCATACTAACTAAGATAAGAACCTATGCCATGCTAATTTTGATAGTGTTACATAAAATAACATAGGTTTATATGGAAAATGAAATGGACTGATATTTTGCATTTAAAAAAAAATTATCATGTGAATTCATAGCTAAAGAACCACTAAACTTAACATATGATATGCATAACAAAACATAAATTATCAAAAAAATATTAATTATGTTAAGATGACAATGTGAAATTTAATGACTATATGTAGAAATGTTTGAGGCATAAATAGTTCATAGACTCACTAAAGTTATTAACCTCTAAAGTTCATAGTAACCACATATGCTCCATTATCAAAATCCCTAGTCACCACATATGGTCCTAACCAATTGGGATTGAACTTATGACCTATTTTTTTTCTTATCAATTCTTAAGACAAGGTCTCCTATTTGTATCAGTCATTCATCAACATTTTTATTATGCTCATATTATTTTTCCCATTGTATGATTATCTCTATTTTTATTGTTGTGAATGAACAAGGAAAATCAAAAGTTTGTGAGAATTCAATGAGAAGTTATTTATAGTCTTCTACCTCTACAGGGGAGATAAAATATACCATCTTGATAATTTATGGGTTCTCTTTGAAACCAATGTTGATTTATATAGTGTCATTAGTAAAATTGATATTTATTTCCTCAAGTGTTGGCATGATAAGGGGAAGGAAAATAGTTTCATTATATAATCTAACATCTAAATTATTATTTTCTATTGCATGATGGGGTGTTGTTTGATTTCATTTATGGGGTAGATTGTAAATCTATTTTTGGGGCTTATCCTCATGCCCCAACACTTCCACCATGACAATAGTGTGGACTTTGACAATGAATTTGAGAACCTATAGAGAAAGAGGTATGTGAGGACTATAAGTTATTATATGATATAAATCAAACGGGAGATTGATTGGTTCATCTTTTTCTAATATGGTTATGATATCATTAATTAACTTGGTTGAGATGATTAGAGTTGTCATGAGATCTTATATATTGAATTTTTATATTTTTTTAATCCTCTTTTCCTTAAATTTATCACCTTGTAAGGTTTTGGTAATTTTAGAACCCATATTTAAGATGTAAACAATGGTTATTGTGGGATCCTTGTCATTAGTTGAGTGTGGGGTTTCATCACACTATTATTAGGAAAATGGTAATAAAAATGGAGTATTGGTTTCCTATTGAGGTTAGATTAGACAAAATCAAAATGATTAGGATCCAATTGAGTGATAAAAACTTATCTATGTGAAAAAAAATTTATCTCTTATAATAATGTAGAAAGGATTTCCTTCATTCTATGAATCCATGGTCTTATACGGATCATGATATATTTTGTGTCCCTATTAATAGCATAAAACTATGTTAAAATAGTTTTGGGATACAAATTTATAGGAGGAATAATGGTCCAAATGGAGATATACTTAAGGATATTACAACCTCTTAAGGTGTTATGAGTGGTGGAGAAATTAATTTCTCCATAACCAAGTTTTTGAAGAACTGAAAAGGAGACTATGTTAACAACCTCCTCATCAACAAACATTTATATCTTTACATAATTATTATAAATCCAAACCTTTTAATAATACATTTAAATCCCCATCATAACCACCTCGATTTATAGGGGAAGAATCATAAGATTAAAGAAGTAGAAAGCATGTCTTAAGTTTTTCCTAGGTGGAAACATGCCCAAATCAATGTGGTTAATATGGGCTTGGGATGGAGGCATAAATATATCTAGGTATCCCAATTCTAAGGCAAAAATCAATTTCAACTGATGGGTAGGATAATTATTGATTAAGTCCATGAAATAAATGTGGGAAAATGTTTTTGTAAAGTCAATAACTAAATTATATTTTCCCATAGGCTTGGGCTTGATGTCAATATCCAAATTATTTGTTAAATGTGGAATTTTAGGATGGTATTTTTTATGTAAGTAATGATGTTCACATCCTCTTATATTTATAATTATATTAATATATCATTTGATTTTTTCCATAATTTCTAAATTGGGGTGAAACATCAAGGTTGGAAAATCCAGAAGTAGAAGCTTCAACATCATGGATTCTAGTTAGTGGAGATTAGTTGGTTTGATTACATTGTGGCATGTTTTGGGGTGTTTCACTACTGGTGGTTAGGAAATGGTTTTTAGTATATGTATAAATTATTGTTTTACAACATGACATGATAGTTGGTTGAGATGGTATGTTTACTTTAGCATTCCATAAACCATGTATACACATGTTTGCATTTGGTCCTATGGGAGTCTTTAAATTAATTTGGTGTATTCGATGTAAGGATGAGTATCTTGTCTAATGAATCTTTGTAAAATATAATATACATTAAGAACATAATTCATGGTCATTTGGTTTTTTTTTATTTAATGAATTATTACAGGTTTATAGCCTTGATGAAAGGGTTAGTTATATAATTATGAGTAATGGTAAACATGTTGAAACTAGTTTTGATTTGGGTTCTAAAACTACATGTTATGGGGTAGAAGATAGTTAAAATCAACCACATGAATTTTGGGTAGAGTATTTATGTATTGACTATGCATAAACATACATAATTCATTATTCTATATCTTATCTTTGAGTTTAATCCCTTGATTCATCTCTAATTTCCTTCATTCATGAAGGTATATTGCTTGTCATTTCCAATTCCTTGATACATCTTGCTTAATCTAGACTCATTAGCCTATTTTAGTGCATAATAATCTTCATGATCTTTAAGACATATCTCCACTCTATCATTCTTTGTATTTTGTCTTTATACTATAACCACCATCCTCTACTTTTACTAATTTCATAACCTTACTAATCATTATGGATTCAAACTCACTCATCTCTATATGAATTCATAGCCTAAAATATTAAGAACTGATATAAATCCTTTTTATAGCCTAATTAGGTCCCATATGGACATCAATCTAGTCATTTTTACCTCTTTTAAATTATTCAACCAAATTTTACCACCTCTAAATAGTAACTTTCCTTCTTCCACACTTGTTCTCTTTAAGCTCTATATATTGTAACCTTATTTTGACACAAATATATTAGGTTTGAAAAAAATAAATAGGTTATTATAAAACTAAGACTATTTTAGGATACCATTTATCCTCATTTATCTCCACACAAAATTCCATGACACAACTCTTAATGCAAATCTACTAACTCAACACCTTATTTCACCATCAGGCCACTTTAGCCCTCATGTAAGCACATAGTTCAAGAATCTATAATGTATGGTTTAAAATAAATTTAAAACCTCCATCCTATAGATAAAATTAAAAAACCATGGATTAATGTTTTTTCAAGTTTAAACAAAATTTATACAAGTTTTTATTTTCAAAACCCTAACTAGGTTTGGGCATGCCTATGGGTGGCTGAGAGGGATCAAAATTGGTTATTTTCAGTGATAACAAGTTTTAAAAACTTGTAAAATGTTGGATAGGGTATGTATTACCTCTCTCCACATTCTCCAATTTTTATAAGTTCAATATCAATCCTCATATATATCCAACAAGCCAAAACACATAATTTTGAGTATACTTGAATAGACTATGTGACAATTTGAATGGAATTTTGTACCTTTTAATAAAATTTGAGTTATCTAAATGGTTATGATAATTTTATAAGGTATATAAAACCAAATATAAATATTTTAAAGAGTTATTTATCCTTTTTCAATTGTTAGATGCCTCCCACATGCACATAACACAATAAATTCTAGGTTCTTTTATCTTGATTGTGTCAACTCATAGAATTATCCCATCTATTTTAGATTTATACTCAAGCTATATAGTATGAAAAATATATTTAATAATAAATAAAATAATAAAATAATACTGATATATTACCAAATAAATAACAAATACTCTTCCAACATTTGACTTCAACCTCCAAGACTATCTTGTTCTCTCACTTCTTGACTATGATAACATAAGTCTCAAACTTATGAAATATAACACTTAACCTATATATAAGTAACCAAGAACCATTTTATTCAAATTAATAATAAAAATACATACATTTTCACATACTAATAATCCATAAATACTTCTCTGAAACATTCTTTCTATATTGATCTCAATGTATATAAAATAGCTATGTACATAAGTTTTACAAAAGGAATGTAGAGTTCCTCAACATTTCATAATTTTTATTCTTTAATTAACTATAACCATGTATCCTTCCAATATTTAATCCTATACCACCCTATTTTATGTACAAACATACTAATTCATTCCTTCTATTATTCTCTTATATCAATCATGCAAACAAACTCTTATTCATCTTGTCAACCCACGTTGAATGGAAGTTACATTTTTTTTTCTTGATTTCTATTAACTTATTTATGAAATGTATGTTGAAGTACCTTAATACACATTATTATTACCCTCTATGAACTATTAAATACATTCATCAACCTTTATATTTTCTCCAATACTCTAAACACCTCTCAAAGCTTAGTTTAATAATTTAAATTTTCAAATTTGGGATTTTGGAAGGAAAACATATAATGAGATATAACACACACTTATAAAATTACAAATAACTCTAAGTAATTTCAAGTGACCCTAAAGTACCCATAAAAACATAAAAAACCAAAACTTCATATCATGACATATATAAACATGCTCTGCATCATACTCCCCAAGTGGGGAAAAACTTGAGCTCCTGATCAAATGTTTTTTGTCTACCTTATTCCTTGATTTACAATTATTTATCATATAATCCTTTGAGATTATCTTGATACTATACCTATTTTCCTTTTCATTTCTCCTTAACTGGTACCTTTGTCTTTTCTTTCTTGTCTTATTTTGATTATTTCTCAATGCATCCTCTATCTCTATGAGGTATATGACTTACTTCAACTCCTATCTTATCCATCTCTGAATTCTCTCCATAATACTCTACCTCTAATGGTTGATCCTCATTATTCACTTTTGATCTTAACTCATAACTTTCTTCTTCATTTGTCATGTTTATTTCTTAAACTCTTGGCTAGTCTTTCTTCTTAACTATGATTTCTCATTCATTCTCATGTTATCATGGATACTCATAAATATATTCTCCATTTAAAATTGTCATAATATTCTTTACATATTATTTAGCTTCCTCTTCTTGACACTTCACCTTCTCATGATGAGTCTTCTCATTACCTTGCTCATCTTGTAATAGCATTTCATTCTCAAATTTAGGTTCAACATACCATAACACTAATTGTCAACTTATCACCTTACTAACATCATGCATACCTTTAAATAACTTAGCTTCAACATTGCCCAATCAATATGCTAAGATATTACCTTGTTATTTCCTCATTTCCTTGCTCCCTAGTTTACTTGTCATTCTCCTTCCATAAGCCTTTGTTCTTAACCTCTTCACATGTTATTTGATCTAGTTTTTGGGATAATTATTCCTTTTATATTATTTTTATATGTTAACTTTATCTCAATCCTCCCTTTAATCTCCTTAGGACTGATATTGACCTCCTCTAATTATACATGCTCCATCAACTTGCCTTCTTTGCTACTCTTCTCTCTTTCTTTCTCAATCATGAGTTCTAATGCTTCTATTCTTCTTTGTTCCACATGATCATGGAGTGACTTATTACCTTTCATATATATACCTGAAACATATTGATTAGTATCTATCAAATGAATTCATGAGACTTGTTAGTCTCTTCAAGGACCTCCTTATCCTTATCATCCATTCTTACTTCTAATTTCTTCCTCCATGCCTTTCTAGGATTCTCTCTCATCTGTTTGAGTCCCTTATATCTTAATTTATACTATTTAATTCATTATATACCCTTACTATTTATTTTATCATTTCAAATGAATATATGCCTTACTTTTTCATGGCTTTACACTTATCTTGGCTTGCAAATTGATTTGATTCATATTGTACTAAGACCAATCCATCTTCTTGTATATAACTCATTATTTGCTCTAATTTTATGCTCTTTTATGACTTATAATTTTATCTTATTAAAGTGTACTCATTGACCAAATGCTTCTTGTTTTTTCCATCTTCTTACCTTCACCTTAAATTCCTACCTCTTACTCTTTTAGTATAGCTCCCACCTTCTTTTCACCTTGACTAAGGAACTTTGATAGGTTATCTTTAGCTTTTTGCATCAATTATTTCCAAATCCACTCCTTTTATTCATGGTGTTCTTGTAAAATTTACCTTATATTTTAATTGGCCTCCATCTCCTTCATGTGTCAAGCTAGATACTCTTTTTTGCTGCAAATCAATTTATACATCCATCAATATTTATTTCTCTTTAACCCTCATATACTCATTAACATTAGTCATCTCTTCACTTACTATTATATGATAAACATTTTCCCTTTATATGTCATTTATATCATTTTATAAGGATGAAAATTCTTATTGTAATTGACCCTATCTCTCACAAATAAATGGCTGGTCATATTTCTCATATAACAACTTTTCATCACTTGCATACTCTTATTCAAGATAATCTATGTTCTTCTTAGGGCTCATCGTATCATCATTATTCATAAATAAACTTTTATCTTGTACTTATTTGATTACTTCATGTAATACAAATTCTAAATATTGACCTCCATACCTCTTGTCTTCATATTCTTAATGCAATCTTTTTTATTTTGTGCCTTCCATGAGGCATCTTATATACATGGCTCTCCAATTAGCTTATTCATCATAAGCATGTTGTTCATGCTTGTTTTATACATACACATAATATTTTCAAATTTTATCAAATTTAATGTTTTCTATCTTGTAGGAACCCATTAAGACTCAATCTCTCTAAGTGCATGCCTTAAAGAGTGCATCGAGAAAGGGTTGGGCAAATCATTAGTGCTTTAAAAGATTGTTTTCCCTTATTTACACTTATTATGAATCCAAAAAGATCCTAAAAACCATTCCCTAAGCTTTTAATCCTCTTTTACACACTCCTCTAGTCATTTACCACTTTTTATCCCTTTATTCCTTACCTTAAGTCCATTTTCAAATTTGGCTATACTAGGTCAACTAGGTCAAACCTATATAAATTTGGGTAAAATTAATTTAAGGTCTAGGAAAGCTCTTGGTCGACCTAGCCCATGACCTAGTGAATTTTTATCCTTAGTTGTACTAGATCGATTAGGTCTACACTATCAGTTAAAACTTTTAGAAGAACTTAGGGTTAAATCCACCTATATATATAAGATCATTTCATCATTTTTTAAATAATGGACAAGAGTCATTATTCACTTGAACTTATTTACAATCTAGTCTTCCACCATTTTATTTTAGAATTCTTATCTTAGGGTTTCTACTTGGAGAATATAATCTTGTGGAGAAGTCTTGGATGCTTTATAATTTTTTAGTGATCCTTATAAACCACAACAACCTTTTATGAAGACCCATTGACTAAGGGAGAGACTGAGTCTCGATGGATTTATCTCTTAGATAAGTATTCTCCAACTTTGCTCATATCTTTAAGTAGATATAAGTAGCATAAGTATTGGATTTAAATAGTATTATTCTTATTATTTCATGTATTAGGGTCTTACTCATACATAGCTTAATTTATATTCTCATATACATGTTTATTTTGTTTACTAACTGCCATATTGTGCCACAAGATTTGGTGAGAACTAGATTAGATTTTACTTTACTTTTTATTAGTTTAGTGAGATATATGAAAACATAGGACTCCCTTAGAGTTATTTCATGATTGTGCTTGATTAGAGGCTTTAGAACCCTCCCTAGCATTGTTTATTATGATAAGATATCCCCTAATTAGGTCTAGTAGATCTAGATATTAGTCATATTCTTGATTATCTAATGTTTCCCCAATTAGAAGTGTATGGTATGATATATCTTCTCTAAGTTAAGATTGATTTATAGACATGATGCATTTATGATTGCATACATTCTAGTGAACCTAATGTGAATCTAACCCTTATAGTTTCTATTTAATATTTTTTATTATTTTATCATTTTATTTCTCATTTGTGATACTAGGTTGACAATGTCTATATATCTCTAACTTCTATGTGTAGGTTTAACACATAGTCACATCAATACAACTATGTTCTATTTGTGCAAGTTTTTCATAAGGTATAGGCTACTAGGTTAAATTTGTTGACATAGGTAGACTTTCAAAATTATATATTAGGCTAATAGGTCAACCCTATCAACTTTTTACATTAAAAACTTATATAAAACACATTAAGTTGATCCTATTGACACAATACATTTTACAAGTTTTTAGCAAATAGGGAATTGAAGAACTAGGTTGACCCAATTGACATAGTTAGTGAAATTTAAAAATATAAATCAAGGTACTTCAATATAAATATCATTTTCCTCTATATCCTCCAACCCAAAAAGGTTCCTTTCTCTCCTTTGTCATTTCAATTATTCATTACAGTTCTATTTTTCATAGTTTATAGTTGTTAAAACTACCCATATACATCAAACTAGGTCCACTTTATTGACCTAGTTTTGTATTATGTCTTTTATCTGGATGATTAGGTTGACACTCTCATGTATTTCTTTAGAAATACCTTGATATAACATTATAGTAGAGATACTTTCAACTCTATTCTATAATCTTTTCATTTATTTTCATCTAAAATGACATAGAACTATGTTTCAAAGTTAAAATTTAACATTTACATGCTAGTAATTAGCTCATACTTTCATTTCTTATTACTTGTATGCTTAGAATAGATAAAATAGTATAATTTGGTGGTTTTTTTAATATACCATTTAGTTTCACTATTTTTCTCTTTTATGCACACACTAGCAAATCACATAATCTTAAAAATGCATTTACACAATTGTCTACCCAAGGCCTACCTACTTAGATTTAATCACCAAGGTGAAGCCAACTTGGTTTTATGGAAAAGTATAAAAATATGGTTAATGGTATACATTGTAAAAGTAACAAACACCGTTATCACTATGATGTGTGAAGTGAGGGGGTAGGCCCCAATACCAAGCTAGTAACATTGCCAACACAAATCCCTTTTAGATTAAATGTCCTAAAACCATCTATAGATTGGTTTCTAGTTCCTTATAGAGAATTCCTATCACACTTAAAATCATACTCTAATAATCTAAAAACATTCAAGATGATCACTTAGTTAGCATTTACATTCCAATTTTCTTATTTGTTCTTTGCTTAATTATATTTTGTATCAAAAACTTGCATAAGCCAACATTGGTGTAAGGTTTTGTGTTATGTTTCTCAATTGGATCATCCTCATTGACTCAATTTATTGGGTGTTTATTTTCACTTCTTGATTTTAAAATTACTTGAATCTTTTTTCCTATTTTAGTATAGAGGCATTCTACTCAACATAGTTTCTTATAGACTATATGTTCTCATTGCCTGTAATACTATGTCAATCCTATCAACACAGTATTCTTTTCTAGATCCTAGGATATAAAACTAGGTTGACCCTATTGACCTTTTATATTTTTCCCACCTATTTTTTGACCAAGATAATGAACTAAGTTGACCCTATCAACTTCGTATCTTTTTTGGACCCTATTTTATATACTAGGTTAACCCAGTCAACTCTATACTATTTCTACTTTACCTATCTATTTGACTGAGTTATCTATTTCTCTTCCTTAGCACTTTATTAATTACTCTCAATCCATCATGAAGTCCCCTATCATAATATTCTTGGATATCCTGAATCTATTTAGATACTATCTGGGATGTTCATGTCTCCCTCTCTTTTCCTCCCAAGAGAACCATCACTCTTGGGTCACCTCTTCCCCTCCTTCATCTATGGCTTTTCATATGGTGAAAATCACACCTCAAGATGAATTTGATGGATCTAAACCTTTCTATACCTTTAAAGACACTTCTCATCTTTAAAACCTTTAAACTAACGTGGGAGTATTTAACACAATTTTAATCAATAATTCCACTAATAATCCATCTTCTAATAACCCTCTCCCTAATACCAATCTAAGGATTGATCCTAAAAACACCAACCCACCTATTGATACAACTCAAATTCTTGCACAATTCATAAATCAAATTAACATAATGTAAACTTTTAACACCTATCAAATGATGAAAATCAAAATCATTTGATTAATATGGCTAATCAACCTCTGACTATCCATCCTGAATCTAATCCCAATTATATTCCTCTACCTCTTAGAGATGCCTTAGTAAATGTTATTCCTCAACCTATAATGAATAAAAAATCCTTAAAACTATTAAAAATGAGCCTTTATCTCCCTTAATTATATCCATTGGCATTGGTAACATATATCCAACTATCAAGTATGATGGGATTAAAAACCTTGCCTCATTTCTCAAAGCCTTTGGAAACCTTTACAAAGAGTGGATCCAAACTAATACCTTCACCAAAACTAAAATCTTAGTCAAAACCTTTATTGGTGATGTATTATAATATTAAAACCAACTCCCTCAACATTCCATTTATCAACTTGAATATTTGGTCAATCTTTTAGTTAAAGAGTTTCAACATAATGATCTTCCCAAAATATTTCTTAGCCACTTCATCAACACTAAGAAATCACCTATTGAATCAACTCATGACTTTATTAAAAGATGGAAATCATTGGCCCATAAATCCAACCATAACATGATTGATGATAACTTATTCAAACTCTTTATCATTTCTTTGACTTCTTCTCTTCAATATAAAGTTCAAAATTTTTCTCCCCAAACACTTAATGAAGCTCTGAACCAAGCTAAATGTCAAGAATTTTTCATGAAGTACTTCAAACCTAATCATAAGCTTATTAAAAGATATTTTAAAACATATACTAGTATATTCACTAGACATACTACTCAAACCAAACTAGGAGTTTACAAATCTAACATACCTTCACCTTCTGACACACCACTTTCAATGCAATAAATGAAACAAATTTTACCACCCTATAAACCTTTCACCTATCCTAATAATCCTCCTAAGTGGTATGATCCTAATAAATTTTATTAGTTTCATGTTGACATTGGTAATTTTCATGAATCTTGTAGAGAGATTACTAATTTTTTTATCTCCTATATGCTTGGTAATTAATTCAATCATGAATCCATGATCAACAATCATTGTTAAGATTACAATGCTACTTCTCAAAAATGAAAAGTTTCTAAAGCTTCTACCTCAAATAACCAAAAGTATTTTTCCACTAATAATCAATAAAATACAAAATATGTTTGTGCCATTGATGTTGATTATGACCAATATTATATCAATTATCAATATTTTAACACTACTAAAGTCAATTATCATCACAAGGTGGCCCATAAAGATCTTGTTACCGAAACCTAAGAATCCATCTTTAGAATAAAAACTTATCAAATATAATACAACCACTAATTTAGCTTTAGAAGAACCTAAGGAATAATCTCCTCCTTCCAAACCTCCAACCAATTCTATTGATTCAAAATATACCTTACCTCATAAATATTATGTTGGTTCTTCTTCTAAATCTCATTATAAATTTATTAAATAACTTAACTCTATGATTTGTAAGATTACACTTATGGAGCTGGTTCATACTTACCCCTATCATCATAATTTCTTTATGAAATAATTACAAGAAACTAAAGATTAATCCTCTTTATATGAAGAACCACCTTCTATTGAATCTCAGCCTACCAACATACATACCATTAAAATCACGTGTCCTTACAAGCCTTCTATTGACTTTATTCAAGAGGACATGATCAATGATGAAATTCTTTTTCATACCAATGATCTACCACTATTTATTAAAATATCTATTAATACTACCCTCATTCATAAATTTCTAGTTGATTAAGGCTCTAGTGTTAATGTGATATCTTTATGGATTATCCAAAAAATTGGTTATAACATGGATCATCTCAATCACACTCATCTTTCCTATTGTGGTTTCAATAAGACTAATCAAAATCCACTTGGTTGTATTTGTATTCCCTTAAAAATTGGACCTAAGACCATTCAAACTAAGCTTATGGCCCTTGATTTATCCTTATCTTATAATATACTCCTTGGTCGCCCTTGGAATCATAGAATGAGAGCTATTGCTTCTTTTGATAGCCAATGTATTAAATTTTCATAAAACAAGTGGTATAAGCATGAGGCTAATCCCAACCCTTGGAGTATTCAAATTCCTAATACCAAACCTCAATATTATATTCCTACCATTCCTAAGATCAACAGTACTCCTTTACCTAAGTTCATTAACATCAATTTTGATTTAAACATCACTTTTACTAATTTTGATGATGATGAACCTAATTATTTACAACATACTTATAATATTACCAAGATACCTCCCTACATTTTGAAATGGCTTCCTCATTTATTAACTTAGGACCAGACCATTCCTCTTATTAATGAAAGCATCAATTTTACCCCTCCATGCAATGCTTAGGACCCTTATTTACTTGAAGATGGATTCACTTGTAATGACTTTAGAGTTGCCAATTTTTTTCAATATCCTCTCATCATGTCTCCATGTGCATTCAATAATATTGGGATTTCACCTTCTAAAACTCCATCTAAATCTCAACCATGTAAAATTTCTTCAAAATATGATGATAATTACATAATAGCCCAAACTCAATCTCAAGACTCGGATATCCAATATTATCAATAACTAGGATATTCATACCATTTCCATGGATCATGAATTAGATCCTGAAGGTCATGTGCCTCTAACCAATTATTTACTTCTTGATAATCCTTAGGTGGTAGAGCAAATTACACCTTTTAAACCTTCAAAAATTCCTACATCTTCTCTATCACATATGGATTCCATCACTATCTCAGATCCTTCCCTCATCATATAAACCAACAACACACTAATCACTTTGGATCCATCTACTCCTACTCATGAGATTACACTAAATGCTAAGGCCAATGATGTTCATTAGATACATTCTAATTATGATCACTATGGTAATAAAATTTTAGATCTCAAAGTATATGTTGAGTATTATGGTCTTATTCCTATCTTGCCTATTGATAAAGATATTCTTAAAATACTTTATGCATGAGAACCTCAACTTCCTCGACAACACGATAAACTTGGGAACTTTAAAACTAAAGCCCCTTGTTTCAACAACTTCATTACTAGTATTGATCCTAAAACTAATCCAATTTCTTATTTACCTAATAAACCATACCATTTCCAAGATGGAAATGCTATGCTTATTGAATAAACCACTCACATTGAATATGGTACTCCATCATGTATTTAACTAATTAAAGTTTTTTTAAAAGTATCACTTACTGAGTATGATAATTTTAGATTATTTTTTAATAAATATCATGAGTTATTTGCTTGGTATTACAAGGACATGCCTAGTATTTACCCTAGAATTATGGTACATAACATCATCACTTATCCCGATGTCAAACCTGTGTATCAAAATCAAAGAAAATTTCCACCTAAGATTTCTACCCTATGTCATAAGGAATTCATCAAAGTTCTCGATGGTAAATTTATTAAACTAGTGGATTATTCTAAATGGATTTCTAATATAGTTCCCATTTAAAATAAGGACACTATGGTCATTCACATTTGTATTTATTTCCATAATCTTAATCTCACTTATCCCAAGGATAACTTCCATTTACCTTTGATAGATGCCATTGTTAATTCCAAGCTAGTTACAAAATGTTATCTCTTATGGATGGCTTCTTGGGCTACAATAAAATTCATATCACCCATATGGACTAACATAGGATAAATTTCACCATAAAATATGGCACTTATTGCTATGTCAAATTTCACTTTAGGCTAAAACATTTTGGAGCCACTTACCAATGAGTAATGACTCATATTTTTCATGATATTATCCATAAAATTATTGAAACCTATGTGGATGATCTCGTTGCTAAATCCAAAAGTCATAAACTACACATTTCCAATTTTGCTATCATATTTGGCCATCTTATTAAATATCAAGTCAAACTAAATTGTTACAAATGTGTTTCTGGTGTCACATCAAAAAAATTATTAGAATTCATAGTCTCTTTCCATGGCATTAATGTTGACCTAGATAAGATTAGTGTTATCATAAATATGCCCATTTCTCATTCCATTCTAAACTTTTATACTTAGAAAAACTTGGGAAAATTAGGTGATTTTTCCCTAAAATGGCTTATTACATTCACTCCATCAATTCTCTTCTTAAGAAAGGTAATGATTTATAATGGATGGACCCTTGTCAAAAATCATTTAATAATATGAAAAAATCATTCTTTCACCCACCTACACTTCATCTTCCTTATAATGATTGAAACTTAATTCTATATACATCTTCTACACCCATATCAGTTGGGGCAATGCTTACCCAACAAGATGATATTGGAAGATATTATGCTATCTACTACATTACCTGAGGCCTCATTGAGTATGAGAAATGCTATACAAAAGTTGAATGTGATTGCCTCACTATCTATTTCATAGTTGAAAAGATTTGGCATTACATGATTTACCATACCACTTATGTCATCATTCATTCTGACCCCCTCCATCACTTCTTCTCCAAAGCCTTTCTTCCTATATATAGAATTATCAAATGGATGGTCATCCTTATGGAATTTTATCTCTACATTTTAACTCAAAAAGTTGTCAAAAGATAAATCATAGCTAATAAACTTATCATAGCTCATGTTCCAACTACCAATCACCTTCAAGATAGTCTTATAGATGATAATATTCTCTATATTTAAGGTCTTAATCAATTTATTTATCTTAAATATTACTTTCATAATTTTACCATTGATCTTGAAGTAAGTAATATTGATGAGTTGGATATTCCCTTTGATACTACTAAATAAAATTAGTTATATAAGATATTCCTTAAATTAATGTTGACTTGCATGAGGATACTTAGAATATTCACTTTGATGGTGCTAAATTCCTACAAAGAGTTGGGGAAAATTGCATTCTTACAAGTCATCTTGTAAAAATCATCCCTTTAGCTTTTTACTTAACATTTGATGTCACCAACAATATGGCCAAATATGAAGCTCTAATCTTAGGCATAAAATCTACTCTTGAATTAGACATCCAATACCTACATTCATTAGGTGATTCTCAACTTATTTGTCACCAAGCCAATGTTGATTAACAATGTAAAAGTGAGAATATCATTACTTATCATCAAATTGTAGCCACTATCACTAAAGACTTAATTTATTTTACAATTTAGCCTATCCCTCAAGATCAAAATTCCATTGCTAATTCTCTCACTTCTTTAACATATATTTTTCATCCACACCAAGTTCTTTCTAATCCCAATTTTCTTATACAAATAAGAAAATCTCCATCTTTTACTCAACCACAAGATTCACTTATCTACCACATCACATCTATCACCAATTGACAAATCCCTTTATATAAAGACATCATTCAATTCTTGGAACACCAAACTAATCCTCCTAAGTTAGATTCTCATGAAAACAATTGTACCTATAAATAAAAAATTTTGTATGCATTTTGATATAACATACTTTATTATCATAATGTTAAAGGTACCTTGCTCTATTATGTTATGAAAGATGAGGTCCCTCCTCTTATTGAACAAGCACATGGCAAAATTTATGGTGGCCACTATAGTATACATGCTACAGCTCACAAATACCTACGTATGGGTTATTTTTGGCACTCTTGAAAAGGATGCAATCAAATTTGCTAAAAAGTGTACTCTTTTCTATATTCATGATGATCTAATTCATTTACCTTTAATTGAGATTCAAACTATCAAATCTCCTTGGCCATTTTCCATGTGGGGATTAGATCTTATTATAAAATTACCTTGATCTCAAGATGGGCATGTATTTATCATCACAACTACCAAATATTTTACAAAATAGATTGAATTTATGTCCCTTGTTAATGTCTCTGGTACTACTATTGACCAAATTTGGTCTACAAGCCAAAAATGTACCTAGTCCAAGAATTTAGTGGAAGAATCAAGATATTGATTGAAGAGTGACCCAATGTTATAAGGAGAAGATAGACCTCAAATGGATATCATATAGATTTTACAAAAAATTTAAAACATTTTCAGCAAGTTTAAAGCGTGATATAATTGATCTTCAAGGAATAGTTCTACAATCATAGATGAAGGGTCCAAGCAGGTTTCATGGTGTCTAAAAAATTCAAAGAGCATGAACCAAGTTACAAAAGACTTAGAATATCATTGTAAACATCAAATATTGAGAAAAATATGGATTCTGAAAGCTTATAGAACCAAACCATCACCAAGACATCATCCAAAAAATAAATAAACTAGTTTACTTGCACATTTTATAAATGATCTAAAAAATAATTTCTATCCCATATATTGTAATTCCATAAAACTCTATATACTAGGATCAACTTCCAAAAGTTTCATTCCCATGTGAGTTCTCTAGCTCAAGTTATGGATCTTCAAAGTTAGCCCTATAACATAAGACATTTGTATAAATGTCAAAATAAAGCTCGATTAGAATAACCCCTTTTGAGATTAAATTTAATGATATTATGAATGTTAATAATGGTCACATGAACATAAAATGAGGCGTGTGTAGACATAAATTTTAATCTCATAAAATATCTATTAGATTTCAAATAGTGGGTCCTAATAGATCTGACAGTTTGTATTACATCGTACATCTTGATCCAATAGTGCAAGATGAGTAAAAAGGTTAAGGAGATTTAGAATACACCATTTGGCATAAATGTGTGAAGCTACATAATTATAATAGGATCCTAAGATTAACACATGTTTGGCATATGTCACAAGTTTTCATAGAGTTTTCAAGTCAAGGTTAAGATCGATGGCTCTCACTCAATCATATAGATCAGGATCAATAGTGCGAGCAAAGGTCAATATGTTAATATTTTGAGTCATGGTTGATAGCCAATAAGCAAAGGGTGAGCCTAGGAATTTTTTATGAAAGTTGATAGGGCATTCTTAGACCTAAGCAAGGTAAATATGAAGGAACCTAGCTTGAGCTTAGTCCAGGCTAAACTAGATGGACATTATAAGATCCATCATCACCATGAAGGCTCCATAGGGATAAAATAGATCTTTAAAACCTAATATAGATAAAGGGTTGAAATTTTGAATGATGAATTAGGACCAATCATTTCCAATAGAGCTTCATATAGGTAAGATAGGTTTTTTTGGCCTAATATAGAGATCAAAGAAGGACCAATGATTGTGAAGCAAGAACAAGAAGTTTATAAGTTCCATGGATATTGTGGCTATGTGAAAACCAATAATTGGATTGGTTTTCACTTATAAATGGACCTATGTTTAATATTTGAGAAAATATAGACCATAGAGAGGTGGTTTAATTATCATTAGGTCATGTTTTCAATGAATAGGTACAATTGGCCACCTAATGTAGATGTGGCATAATTCTACCATTTCCATGACATGATATTCATCATCAAATCATATATATATTGGCATGGATTTCTAATAAGGAGACCTGGTGGTTGGATAAGGACAATGGACACTCAATTATTTTACAAAATTTTTTCCTTATTGATAAAATCATGAATCAACATCCTTAAACTTGTACTAGTACATCACAATTCTCTCTCTCTTCCTTTTATATATATATATATATATATGTATATGTATATATATATATGTATATGTATGTATATATATATATGTATATGTATATATATATATATATATATGTATATGTATATGTATATATATATGTATATATATATATATATGTATATATATATGTATATGTATATATATATATATGTATGTATATGTATATATATATATATATATATATATATATTTCATTTTCTTCCATATTTTGGCTCTAACTTACCCTCTACAAGTTTTAGAAATAAACCTCTGACATTTTAGATAACATGCTTTATGCTTTTGCTTGCTTAGGTTATGCCAAAATTTGTATTGTGACACCTTTTAATGCAATAAATATTGAATTCCCCCATTTTGTAAGTTATATTGAAGTGTGTTATATGAATTCATATACTATAGCTAAATCACAATTCTCTCTCTCTTCCTTTTATATATATATATATATATATATATATATATACATATATATATATATGTATATGTATATATATATATGTATATATATATGTATATATATATATGTATATATATATGTATATATATATATCTATATATGTATATATATATATATATATATATATATATATATTTCATTTTCTTCCATTTTTTGGCTCTAACTTACCCTCTACAAGTTTTAGAAATAAACCTCTGACATTTTAGATAACATGCTTTATGCTTTTACTTGCTTAGGTTATGCCAAAATTTGTATTGTGACACCTTTTAATGCAATAAAGATTGAATTCCCCCATTTTGTAAGCTATATTGAAGTGTGTTATATGAATTCATATACTATAGCTAAGTGAATGTATTTTCCTTGTCCATGTCTGAGTTCTATCACCTTCATAAAATGCTTGATAATTCCCATAGGTCATTATAAGTATAATTTATATTTTGTTGTTTAGCTTGAAAGTGGGTATTTGCCTTCTCATGTTAGTTTGATAACTGATTCATACCTTATTTTGAATTATTCATGTGGGACTAATCTTCTTTGGTCTTGAATGTTTCTCATAGTGTGTTTTGTACAAACTATAAGTGTTCTAATTATTGGTGTATCACCCATTTTTCATGCTT
Organism: Torreya grandis; assembly: GCA_037957365.1. Classification (NCBI taxonomy): domain Eukaryota; kingdom Viridiplantae; phylum Streptophyta; class Pinopsida; order Cupressales; family Taxaceae; genus Torreya; species Torreya grandis. The sequence goes on from JARHVA010002811.1 coordinate 1,463,949, forward strand.
TCATATATTATTGTAACTCTATATCTCTTTTTCAAACAAGTTTTAGATTAGGTATAATTTAGGTAATAAATATATAAGGAAGCCAAACTTCTCTAGAGCTTTGATCCATTATTAAGATACCCATAGCCTAGGATGAGTTCCATGTTGGAATATATTTGAGTAAGAACATTTGAATAATCCCCTTACTTAGCTAGGGTGAATATCTAGAACACCAATATATTTGGCACACCCAGTGAGACATAGCTTCTTTTTCACAATTAAAGTTTGAATATTTAGAAGATGAAATTTCATCAGGAGACTTATACCATCATCAAAATTTAAACATCCTTCAAGTTGTAGAGTTCATAACATCTTTTAGATAGTGTTTTCATTGTAAAGGTTAAAACAAGATCATCAAGTAAAGGTAATCCTTTTGAACACATTGAATTACCTTCTACTTATTATAAAAGAGAAATATTAAATAGGATAAATCCTTATCCTCAAAAGAAGCATTCATCTGCTTGTTATCCTATTATTTTAATCCAATCTATTATCCCCATAAGTCAAATCCATTTTACCCAAATGGATATTAGGAATCATGTTTTTATTCTATTTAATAGGGTTAGTCCCTTGAATTTATCCCAATATATGATATTCATGTGTCTTCCCTAAAAAGTATCCCTTTTTTCTTAAGATAATGGGATAAAATTATTGTTATTGAGCATATCCAAGATGTTACCAATCTATGTTCTATTCATAATATTACTCAAGATAATGTGTTTATTAGACTATATGTTGCCTCCTTCAAAGGAAAATCATTGCAATGGTATATGAACCTCCCTATGAATTCTATTTCTACTTGGGATGAGTTAGGTGCAGCCTCAGTTAAGCAATTTAAATACAAGTCTGATCATCTATCTTTGGTTGAACAACTGAATACCATACAAAGGTACCCTCATGAGTTCATGTCTAATTTTAACCTCAGATTCTAAAATTATGGACTAGGATCCTTGCATTGGTTATACCATCTCTAGAGTATGTATTTATGTACTATCTTAAGGCCCTTAATTATTATATAAACATCATGATACAATCTATAGGTGGTAATACCTTGCCAAATGCATATGAAATTATATTAAGAGTATAAAATAACTTGATACAAGCTAGTAAAATTTCTCTAAGACCTATAATTCCCATATTCCCAAAATTATAACCTATTCCTCCTCCTCAAGTTCCTTAGATTCCATATATGTATTTTATTCCATCTCTAAAAGTCTAAGTTGTAGCCCCTCCTAATCAAAATAATGAGATTGGTGATCTAAAAATCATGTTACAAGTTTTGAAAATGATATTGTTCAACTCAAAAGACAACATTACCAAGGTAGAACTTATTATTAGTAAAATGAGAACACTTATCAGTCTTTCAATAACTATTGAGCCCCTTATCAAAGTTTCAAGGACAATAGGTAACCTTATCAAAATCAAGGAGCCATAACCCAAATTAATCCATATGTATCCCTTCATCCTAATGTGACATTTCATTTAAAATTTATTGTTCCTCAAAATAAATTAATGCAAGATTCAAGTTGGTAGCCTTCCAATCCAAATGACACTCAAAATCAAGCCTTGGTATCATAAGATATTACTATGCCACAAGAAGAGTTCTCTCTTCAAGGTGGTAAGTATCAAGACATGAATATGGATTTCCAAAGAGAATATCAATAATTTCTAGGGCATCTTGATTCCATCAATGTTAATTTGTAATTAGATGATCATATTGCAATCAACCAAGTTGGTAAAACAAGCTACACAAATGGTCAAGTTACAACTTTGACTAGAGCTAAAATAAAATAAGTTGAGGAAATTTAAGATGTGAATAATGATTATAGTATCCATAATTTTATTTCCAAGAGTGTAAAAGATAAATTTGTTGCTCCTATAGTATAGAAGATTTAGAATTTAGAGATGGTGAAGATTCCCCAAATGCCTATCACTAGAGAATAACCGGTGGTTCAAAAGTTGTAACCAAAGTTTAGTAGAAACTCATTCAGCATAATAGATCAATCAAAGAAATAAAATATTATCATTAAAATTTGAGATTTCCTTTCCATTCTAGGATAAAAGGACATTCTTATTCAAGAGCTTTTAGATCTTAAGGTATCTAAAGAATGAGTTGACAAACAAGGATCTATCTTGGCCAATTCAGACCAACAAATTAAAAAACCTAATCAATAGGTACATAACATGACAAAGGTGTACAAAAATAATTTAAAAACAAACAAAACCCCTCCCTTTTATCTCTTCTTTGATAGTAGGTGACTATTTAGTCCATAATTGTATGGTAGATAGTGGATTTAATAACACTGTCATTCCCAAACAAATTACATACAAGTTTGGCCTTGTCAATGAGCCAAATACCAAGGGAGTATTAAAACTAGATGGGTCACCAATAAAATTTTTATTCATAATATAATATATAAAATTTAAATTACATGCTTGCCCCAATGTGATTATTTAGCAAAATGCAGTTGTAGTGGACTTGCCTCCCTATTTTGCCATGTATCTCTCAAGAGACTTTACTTTAAAGAATGGAGAATATTTGTCAATTTATTGGAAATATTTGATATTTATGAATAGGTATGTTACCAAGGTAACACTATGTTATGAAACTATTGAAATATTTCATTTGGATTTATATATGCCAAGTATGGTAAACACTACTTGTGTTATCTCAGACAAGGTACTAGAAAATAGTGAGGTAGAAACTGAATCACCTCTAAATGGAGTCCCATATATTTTCCTTGGTGAATGGACCTATAATTTACATGATCATGATCCATACAATTTAAATTAAGAAGAATGACTTTGTGTCTATTGTCTTCTTGAAAATGTTGCACCAATTCCAATATTAATGAATGATGATTAGCCTAGTGATGGATTGTGGCAACTATATTTTTATGGATCCATGAACAAACATGACACTAGAGATGGAATTAAGTTAATTTATCCATCAAATAAAATTTATTTTTCTTCTCTCAAGTTTTAATTTGGTTTTTCAAATAATATTAACAAATATGAAGCACTAGTGCATGGTTTGCAATGGTTTCTAATAATAATACCTTACAAGTCTTTGGTGATATTGAACTGGTAGTTCACCAAGTAAGGGCAAATAATATATGAAATAACCTACTAATTAGGTCTTATAATCATAGATTATGGGACCTAGTTTAATACTTTCAATATTTTAATAATCAAGCCATATCAATAAATAAGAACAAGCATGCAGATAGGCTAGCTAGCATTGGGTCACAATTCAGTATCCCAAATGACATAAAAAATGAAAAGATTCAATCAAACATCAAGGTAGTTAAGGCATTCTATCCTAAATAACCATGAGAATTATCAAGTGTTTGAAGATGATAGTCATATTGTCAGATTATTACAAGAGGAAGCTGAATTCTCCTCAAGGAACCAAGATAAGCATTTGGAGTAGTATGGTGACTAGATTGTGTAATTAAAGAGAAATAAGTTTCCTAATGGGTTGGTTACCATTTAAAACATATTCATAAAATATGATGAATTGAGAAAATAAAATTATGCTTTATCAACCAAGGAATAACAATATAAAAATGTAGAGATTACAATTGGTAAGACTTCAAAGTTTGGCAAACTTTTCACTTCTTAAGAGAAATTTTATTGAATTATGTTTAAGTTTTACAAGTGTATTTTCATGGAAGTATAGTGACCTTAATGGATTTAATCCAAGTCTATATCAATATACCATTGAGTTAGAGGATGAGACTAGGTTAGCTAGACAAATTCAAAGGACTATTAACCCAAATATTAAACCTTTGATAAGAGCTAAGCTACATAATCTCATTGAGTCAACTATAATATTTCCAATTAAGCACTCAAATTGGGTGGAAAACCTTGTCCCATTATGGAAAAATAATGGTGAAATAAGACTATGTGTTGACTTTCATGCCTTGAATAAGGCCTCTCTTAAAGATCACTATCCATTGCAATTAATAGAACAAAATTTACAACTAGTCTTAAGTTTAGAAATGTTCTCCTTGTTGGACAGCTATAGTGGTTATAACCATATTTTGGTAAAATAAGAAGACAAATTCAAAACGTCCTTCACCATAAAGTGGGGTAAATTTTCATATAGAAAGATGACTTTTCATTTATCTAATGCTATATAATTTTTTTAGAAAGCTATGGACATGGCATTTTAAGGTTTCCTTAACAAGTTTATACTTGTTTATCTAGATGATATAACAATTTTCTCTAATTGGATGAGCATATGATTTAGATCAGATAAGTATTTGAAAGGTGTAGAGAATTTAGAGTGTCTTTGAATCAAAAAAATTGTGTTTTATTTGTTTATGAAGGTAGGCTTTTTGGACATGTGATTTCAAAACATGGTATAAATATAGATCCTGATAGGATAGACTCAATTCTTTAACTTTCCTTACTTAAGCACAAAAATTCCTTTTCAAACATTTAAAGTAATATTAGTTCTATAAGGAGATACATTTTAAATTTTTCTACTTTAGCTAGGCCACTCATAGCCATGCTAAAGAAGGCTCAGAGTTTTAGTAGGTTCAAAGAAGAAGTAAGAAGTTTTGAAGAGATCGAGAAAGTTATAACCAATGCTCCTACACTCCTAAATCTTGATTTCACCAAATATTTCTTCTTATACACTTATGTAGATATTAACACAATTTTAGGTATTCTCATGAAAAAAATAAAAATACTTTAGAACATCCAATAGCCTTCTTTAGTCAAGGCTTAGAAGAATATGAAATAAGGTATTATTTTGTTGAGAATCATGTATTTTCAATCATAAGGTCTCTTAAAAAGTGTAGGTAATTATGTAATAATAAGATACATCTTATGGTTGCACATCCAAGTGTCAAATATTTTCTCTTGAACAAGGACATAAATGACAAAAAATCTAGTTGGATAACAAAAATCATGGAATATGATGTTGAGATCAAGGTCACAAAGCTAGTTAGAGGCAAATGAATTTGTGAACATCTAGCCTAATATCTGCAAGAGTCTAATGGGGTGGTTATGGTGTCAAATGATTAATAAGTTACCATTGATCACACTGCATTTTCTAGCTAGTTCTAAGATATTGTAATATATCTACAATATGGTGTTTATCATTCTCATTTAACCCCTTCGAAGATAATATATTGTAGATTATATTTAATTCATTTTCTTATTCTTAATAATGTATTGTTTAAAAAGGATATCAATGGCATGTTGCTAAAAGGTACATAGATCTAAGTCAAACATAAAAGTTTCTTAAGGAGTTCTATGATAGACATGGTGGAGGAAATTATTTAACAAGGATCACAATCCACAAGATCATGAGAGGTGGATATTATTTGCCAAGTTTATTTGGTGATTGACATGCATGGGTCAAGAAGCCTTACCTCTCCAACCAATTTCAGTAAATCAAACCTTTATCCAATAGGGATTGGAATTTATTGGTCTCATTAACCCCCTTCAAGCTTAAGACACAAGTGGATCCTAACTGCCACAAATTATTTTACTGGATGGATAGATGTAGTAGAATTAAAAGAACCCAATGAAACCAATATTATAGACTTCTATGAAGTTTTTCTTACCAGATTTGGTATCCCTTCAACTATAGTTTATGATAATACTATGGATTTTGTAGGGTCTAAAATCAGTTAGTGGGCAATTCAACATAGTATTTTTCTCAGTACCTCATCAAACTATTATCTACAAGGCAATATACTTATTGAGTCTACTAATAAAAATTTATTAAAGATCATCAAGAGCAATATTTAAGACAATTAGAGATCATGGCATCTCAAATTGAAGTCAACTCTATGGGCTAATCGAATCACCTATAAAAGGTCAATAACCACTTCTCTGTAGAAGCTAGTATATGGTAAGGAAGCAATAATGCTTATTTCTATTAAATTTCCTACTTGGAAATTAATGCATCAACTTGAGATTTTGGATAATGAGCTAATAGAAATTATATATGCTGAGCTCATGGAGCTAGAAGAGACAAGACATCAGTCTATGTTGGCTATGGAAGCCCATCAAGCAATGGTGAATAAATATTTTGACAAAGGAACTTCTTCAAGAAGTTTTCAAGAGGGAGATTTGGTCCTCAAGTGGGATGAGGATAGAGCTAAGATACGAAGGCACAAAAAATTTGACTCTCTCTAGAGTGATCCATACACAATCTCCAATTGTAAACCCCATAGTGTTTTCTAACTCATAAGGATAAATGGTGAAGAGCTTCTTATCCCAATCAATGAGATACATCTAAAGCACTATTATTAAGGAAGCTAAGTCCCCTGTACATATTTAGTTATTTTGGATTTTCTATAAGTGTTTTTATAACACATTAGTTTATTTCTATTTTGTATCAAATAAGTTCTTTATTGCATAGTTGTTTGATAGGTTAGTTGCCTCTACTTTATTAATTGAGTTTCCCTTTCAACTTTGTTTCTTTCCTTGTTTGTTAGAATTATTTGTCTTTGTAAGTCTCTATATGTATTTTAGTCTAATGTAAATGGTCCATATATCATGTAAATAATCTAAGAGTCATATATATGGTCCAAGTTCTCAATAATATCAATCATGCTACCTAGCCAAGTCACTAAAGATGTTGACCAAACTTGGTCTACATGCTAAAAATGTACCTAGTCCAAGAATCTAGTGGAAAAATCAAGATCCTAATTAAAGAGTGACGTAATATCATGAGGATTAGATAGACCTAAAGTGGGGATCATATATATTTTACAAATATTTTAAAACACTATAAGCAAGTTAAAAGTGTGATCTAATTGATCTTCAAAAGATAGGTCTACAATAGCAAATGAAGAGTCCAAGCAAGTTTCATGGTATTTGAGGAATTCAAGGAGTAAGAACTAGGTTTTAAAAGCCTTAGAAGATCATAATATATGTCAACTATTGAGAAAATATGGATTGTGTAAGCTTAGAGAACTAGACTATCACTAGGACATCATATAGAAAATAAACCAGTTTACTTGCACATTTTATAAATGAGCTCAAAAAACATCACTAGCTAGGATATTATAATGTCATGGAGATATGCATACCAAGATCATCCTCTAAAATTTTCATATCCATACGATTTCTCTAGTTCAAGTTATGGAGATTCAAATTTGGACCTATAGCATAAGATGTTCATGTAAATGTCAAAATAAAGCTCAAGCAAAACAACCCCTTTTGAGCTTAAATTTGATGGTGGTATAAACATCAATGATAATCATGTAAAACATCAAATGTTAGGCATTCAAATTTTAATTTTAAGCTCATAAATTAGCTCATAAATTTTAATTTTAATTTTAAGAAGGGGACCTGGAGGTTAGATAAGGACAATGGGCAGTCAAATATTTTACATAATGTTTTCCTTATTAATAAGGTCATGATTCAGTATCCTTGAACTTGTGTTAATACATCACAGTTCTCTCTCTCTTACTTATATATATATATATTCCATTTTCTTATAAATTTTGGATCTCACTTACCCTCTTCATGTTTTATAAATAAATCTCTGAAATTTTTAGAGAACAGACTCTTATGCTTTGTCTTGATTAGGCTATGCCAAAATTTGTACTGTGACACCTTTTGACACAATAAAGTTTGAATTCTACCATTTTACAAGCTAGATTGAAGTGTGTTCTATGAATTCATGTATTATATTTAAATTAATGTATTTTCTTTATCTATGTCTAAGTTTTCTCACCTTCATAAAATGCTTGATAATTCCCACAGGTCATTATAAGTGCAATTTACAATTTATTGTTTAGCCTAAAAGTGGATATTTTCCCTCTCATGCTAGTTTGATAGTTGATTCATACCTTATTAAGATTTATTCATGTGTGATTGATATTATTTGGTCATTAATGTGTCTCATAGTGTGTTTTGTGAAAATTTTAAGTGTTCCAATCATTGGTGAATCATCCATTTTTCATGCTTTTATATATTATTGTATCTCTCTATCTCTTTTACAAACAAGTGTTACATTAGGTCTAGTTTAGGTGATAAATCCAGAAGGAAGTCAACCTTATTTTGAGGTTTGATAAATTATTAGGATACCCATAGCCTAGAATTAGTCCCATGTTGGACTAGATTTGATTAATAAGATCTGAACAATCCCTTTACTCAGCTATGGTACAAATCTAGAACACCAATAACTACATCACCAAATTCATTCTTAATCAAATCATTTATTGATTTGGTGTTCCCCATACTATAATCTCCAAAAATGGTGGTAATTTAAAAAATAAGCATGTCAACAACTCTATTTTAAATTAAAGATAAATCATTAGTAGTGTAATAAAACTTCTACTTTTTTTGTGTCAGGGCAACATAGTGCATGGTTGGCATCTAGATGGAAGAATACTTAGGTGTGGTAAAATATTGTGTATATTGAATTCAAGTGGGAATGTTTGGATGTGAAGTCACTATTCACATGTCACTATTCAAAGTCACTATTCATGTGATGAGGTGGTAGTTTCTATTCTTAGTGGTGAGTTGGTAGTGACTATGTTTGAAAGGTGGTAGTGATGAGTTGGCAGTGATTATGCTTATGATATAGTACCTTGGTGATGTGGCATGAACCATAATTAATATTTTATTATTTAAAAAATTAAGAGAGAGAAATGGGGTGCATTTATCCACTTAGTCACATGGGATAACTTTAGATACATATGAGAGACAAAAGGAAAGTGGATCTCATCATTCCACTTAAGCATGTGCTTATGGGGCATAGTTTATCTATGGGCTCCTTTGATTGAAGTTAAAACTTGAGGAATATTTTGACTAATGAGTATGTACATGGGAAAGTAGGTAATATTATCTAATATTCTAGATTGAGGTCACATGCAAGGTGGGGCATAGCATTTTAATGCACATGGATAAGGTCAAAGTACATCATGAAGATGCCATTCAAAGTTGGACCTTACACATGTGGAAGGAAAATTTCACTATTAATGAATAGTGTGCCTACATAGAGGGTAGCAAATTTTATTCTCTCTCATGGTTTTATCTCTTTGTCTTAATTATCCATTTATATTCTTATATATGTATGGCTCTCCCTTATGTAATTAAGCTTTTGAGTAAGTTTGTGAATCTTGATAAGAGTAAGATTGGAGTTAGTTTTCTATGAAAGGCTTTGCATAACCTTGTATGCTTCATGTGTATGAAATCATTGTAATAGAGGAGAGTGTGTAATGAAGATCTATTTGTGGATATGTTAATTTCTAAAGTTAATAGAAGACTAGATGTTGTCATTTTCCCATGGTTTTTAGAAACCCTTGTTGTCAAGGGTTTCTACATATATCTCATGTTAACTAGTGATATTATTTGTCATTGTTTATTATAGCTTGCTTATTCCAAATTGTTTTCTTGCACAATAGGATATTGCTTCCAAATAGATATTAGGTTATGCCATTTAGACTTTAAAATTTAGGATACTCATACCAACTAGCCGTGATAGTGATTTTCCATGATATGATGCATGACATCATCAAGGACTATGTCAATGACATCTTAGGAAAATCAAAGACCCATGCCAGCCATCTATCCTTACTTCAAAGAATATTTGAGAGACTTCAAGAGTAGAAGATTAGGTTGAACCCTAAGAATTATATATTTGGTGTGACTACTAACAAATTGTTAGGATTCATTATCTCTCATAGGGGAAATAAAGTGGATCTACCCAAAGTTTAATATCACTACCATCTACCTTGAACTAGATTTACATTTTGTAGGGAAACATCTATTTAATCTAACACTTTATATCATGGTTTTCCATCCATTTATAGACTTACTAAATAAAAGCACTACTTTCTTATGTAACTAAGAGTACCAAAAATCATTTTATCATCTTAAATAATTATAGGAAATCTACTTGTTTTATTTCCACTTATGCAAGACAAGACACTATTACTTTACTTGTCAACAAATGAGAATACTCTAGGGTCACTTTTGACACAACATGATGAACAGGGTAAATAGCATGTCATTTATTATTTGAGCTGAAAATTGGTCATGTATGATCATAATTATATGATGATTAAAAAATATTGTTTATCTATGGTTTTTGTAGTTAAAAAGTTGTGTCACTACATGTTAAACAACAAGAACATTATAATTGCCAAAGTATATCCTCTCAAGTATTTACTTTCCAAAATAGCTCTATAGGGCCACATGACAAAGTGGATCATGATTTTGAGTGAGTTTGAGCTTAAATATGCCAATCAAAAGGCCATCAAGGGGAAAGTAATCATAAATTGGATTGCATAAAATCCTCTTCCTAATATTAAACCCTTATATTTAGATTTCTAGTTGAAGCCATCATGATTGTTCCAGAAGTAGAATCACCTCTTGAGGTAGAATAGTGGAAAATGTACTTTGATGGCTCATTCACAGATCATGGATTAGGTGCTAGAATATTTTTTATCACACCACAAGGGTATCATATTCGTAATTCATTTTACATTGGTTTTCCTTGTATTAATAACATGGCTGAATATGAATCACTCATTTTAGGGCTTTTCCAAGTAGTACAATGGAACATCCAACATTTACTATTTCATGGTGATTCACATATTATTATAAATCAAGTCATAGACTAGTACCAAATGAAGGATGAAAATTTTGTACCATATAAAGTCATGGTTGATAATCTCAAGTAGAAAATTATCAACATTCATTTTGAATGTACCCTGAGCCAATAATAGAATAACTAATGCATGTCCACCATTAATTCCATGATTTAGATTATAGATAGAGCTAGGGATTATAATTTTTTTTGGAATATCTCCTAGCACTAGCACAAAAAAAATTAACCATCGAGATGTTTTGAGACATTATTGATCCCATGTCTCCCTAGCATTTTCACATATATGCCAACTTATATGACCAAATCATTCCACTTTACCTTTCAAATAAGAATAAAAAAGTCTTCATACATAAATCCTCTCACTATACCTTACTTGGATCAAACCTATATCATAGAAGCTATGATAGAACTCTGCTTCATTGTTTACCTTTGGTAGAATTTGGATTATTGTTGAGGGAAGTCCAAAAAAGAGTGTGTAGAGCCCAAACTAGTAGGGTAATCTTATCCAAAAGGTTATTGTGTACTAGTTGACTATGGAAAAAGGTGTAGTTGCATATGTGAATAGGTGTTTAAAGTGTTAGAAGCATGCTAATTTGATTCATGCTCCATCCAATATGATTAAACAACTGACAACACCATGGCCATTCTCAATGTGGGGACTCAAATTCATAGTGAAGATCAATCTTACATCCTTAGATGGCCATAAACATGTCCTAACTACTACTAAATATATTTACTAAATGGGAGGAATCAATTCTTCTCACTTACATAACTAATAAGTAGATATCCAAATTCATATTTAACCATCTCATTTTTTGTTATGGTATTCCCTTAGCTATTATATCTAATAATGGTGGATCATTTAAAAACAAATATGTGAAATCACTTTGTACCCAATACCATATTGAATAACATTTATCTACGCCTATTACCCATAAGGTAATGGACAAGCTGAGGCTTATAACAAAACCATTATTAGTATTATGAAAAGTATTGTTAATGACACTAGTCATAATTGCCATTTGAATTTATTTAAATATATCTCAACATACTATACCATAATTCATACTCCAACATAATCTACCCCCTATTATTTATTTACGTCACTGGAGAAATTCTCCCTATCAAGGTTGAGTTACTTTCTCTATGGATTTCACTATAGTACATCATTGATGATGACTACTACATAGTATCTCATTTGCAAGAGCTAGAATTTTTAGATGGAAAGTACATGGTCGCCTTAAATAACCTTTAGGCATAATATAATAGATTATGAGTATAATATAATCAATGCATTAAACATCAAGAATTCAAGAATGGTGACCTTGTGTTAAAATATCATAAAAATGTCAATTTTGAGATAAATAAGAAAGGAAAGTTCCAACCCAACTAGTTAGGGCCTTATGTATTTATCGCTAACTACAGTTCTAGATCATATAAACCTACCATACCATAACTATATAAAATTGATGAATCGATGAACATAATGCACCTAAAATATTTTTATGCATGAGGGACTCAAATTAATGTCTATAAGGATCATTTAAGTTATGCCACAATATACCCATTATTTTTACCATACCTTATACCATTTCCACCGTACCTTATCCTATTGTCAACTAGTTATTTTTACCTAACACTACCTATCACATTGGGCCTTGGTTCTGATTCATTTATAATTTAGACACATTCAATGGTTGAAAATATATTTATTTCTTGTAGTTTTTTAAGATTCAAACATTTGAGTGGTAGTATATGAAAGTAGTATGACAATAGTTGTATAAATTGAATCCTTCATTTTTTATTATGTTCTATATTTTTGCTACTAATTATAACTACCTATTAATAAATTAGTACCACTAACCTCTACCATTACATTATAATTATAAATACCTTTGGGGAAATTAGGAGCAACCCATTTATTGTGTATTGTTGCATCAACTTGTCATCACTATTGGCATACCCTACCATTTTCCTATATATGAACTTGGTGGTATTTACTCATATGCCTTTTGTGTAGGTGAAACTATAGTGACTTGAGGTTTTGAAGGATTATGTAGGAAATAATCAATTTATGTTGAGGTTAAATTAGTCACCCATTTTCCATGATCTTGACATTTTGTGATTTTGGATCATTTTGTATCTTGTAATTATGTATAGAGTTGAGATACCAAAAACACCAAAACATTATAAACATTTCATTGGCTTTCATTATTGTAGGCAGAACTATAATGGTTTGAGGTATATTTTAACTATGTAGGTAGTACTCAGTGTTTTATGAGGTCAACTTGACCAACCTTGTTTGAACGCTCTTGCCATTTTGTGAGAAATGTAAGTCTGAATGCTCTTACCATTTTGAGATCAATCTAAGTTTGAATTCTCTCATTACTTTGTGAGCATGCTTAAGAAATGCTCTCACCATCTTATGAGTTGGACCATTATGTGTCTCATAATTCTCCCTTGAGTTGAGATGCCTATAAAATTCCAAAAACATTTGAAATGGTTTCAAAAACCCTTAAACATTTGGAAAAGACCTAGGAATATCCTAAAAATCACAATATCATGAAAATTAGCTAAGAATATACATGAAAGATATAAAGCTATCAAAATTTTATAGGATGGATTATCTTACCTATCTAGCTTCATTTCTCGGCTACATGGCCTTTTCCCCTCCCATTTTTGTGAGAACTACATCAGCTTGAGGTTTACAAAAACTATATAGGTAGTACTTAGATATATGGGGTATATCAGGGTAGATCATACACCACTACCACTTCTTCATCATGTTATTATTGTTTATAACTTTATGACCACTTCTTTATCATAAAGATTATAGGTCCTATAACTATTTCATAATTAATCATTTGTCTTTTGGTTTCCCCATCATTATTGTTTTCTTAAGTTCTTGTCATTTTATGAGCACTTTTTGTTTATACACTCTCACCATTTTACAATCAACCTCAGCCAATGCTCTCAATGTTTTATGAGATCAATATCATTCTAAGCCATATATGTAGTAGAGACTATTAATTATTTATTCAATTCATTAGTGGAAACTCATCTCTTATATTTTAGTGAGGTTTTAGCCTGAACCATGATCTGATGCTTACGTGAGTTTTTTATGTTGATGCTTTCATGACTGTGAACATCATTCCCCTCTTTTCCTACATAATCATCATTTTTTGAGACCATTACTATTTTCCTTTACAATTCAATCATGTTTTATTATCATAATTTTTCTTATATCCCATATCCTAGGATAACTACATTTGACTTGAAGTTTACATTAGACCTAGTGTCTATGGGACTATGTAGGTAGCGTCCACTTACTTAGTGCATCTAGAGTTAGCTTAGATACCCATTCCTTTTCTTATATTCCCCCTATTTTGTTTGTTTATCATTGTTTATTATAACCTAGGGTTAATTTTTGTCATCTTATTTATGTTATTTCTCACTATAGCCTAGGGTGATCATTTTACATCATACCCTTTTGTCATTATTTACCTATATACTAGGGTCAACCTTGTGACATTTGTTTTTATGTTATTTTACCTATGTAATTTTTACCTAGCATAAGTGTAACCCTATTACTAAGAGTAACACCTCTATTACACATACATGAATAATTTTCATTCTATTTATACTAACATTGTGACTAACATTGTTTATATATTCTCATTGTTTATAGCTTAGTTTGTTTATTTGCCTTTTGGGTGACAACCTTATTTGTAGATTATTGTTTGTTTAGTCTTGTTGTTTTAATGTTATTCTTTTGTTTGTTTATTAGTTAGTTTTTTGTTTGTTTAGTTTATTTTGTTTATTTATATAATTTTTTGTGTTTTGTTTATTTGCGTTTGTTTGTTTATTTGTTTTTTTTTTTAATCTGTTTGTTTGTTTTCTTTGTTTCATCCCTTTTTTGTTGTTTATTTGTTTTTTTTTATTTGCATTTTTTTCCTTTTTGAGCCTTTATTGTTTATCTTGGAGATATTACATTTTGTTTACACTTAATTTTTTATTATCCATATCTTACACTTAGGTAATAAATGTTTGTATTTAGTCCTAAACTTGGTTTATTTTTATATTTACAACTGGGATTTGATTTTTTATATCTTACTCCTAGGATATTTTTATTTAATTTTATATTAAGTTTTATTTTCTTAGGGTATACATTCTTATTATAGTTATCCATAACTATGATGCATAATATCATAATCTATAACAAAAATTATGCACATAAAGACTGTCTGATCAATGCAATGGTAGTACTTCTTCGAGATCACAACAAACCAAATACCCAAACACATGACTAAATTAAATGAGTAATGACCAACATAAAAATGATTTATTATGTGTTTATATATATTTTCATATCTAAATAAGAATCCATATAATTCATACAATATGAGTAGATAATGACATAACAACATCTCATATACATGGTAAACCAGTTAATGAAAGAGCGTACATGAGCATAAACCTAAATAATGTTAAACATCATAATTTTAAATAATTCTAAACATGAGATCAACATAAATAGATCTATCATATATATCAAAGGAATGATCATGTATATATACATTAGCTTAAAAGGACCTAAAAATGAGTGTTAATGTATCTCAAATGTCATATACATTGAATATATATACATATTATCATGGTGTCTCAAAATAAATTAATATGTTGATACAAAAAGTAAAATGTGCCAATATGCCAAGATGCCAATGATCAATTATGGATCTAAGTGTCTATGGGACCTATTGTTATAGGTGGCCTTAGTAGCCCTAGTAGTCTTGGTGGTGGTGGCCATAGTTAATGAAATGATTACCAAGAAGCCCTTATCACATGAGTACTCATATATGATAGACATAATCTAGTAAATTCTCTCAAAGAATCCTAGACCTCAAATGAAACAACTTTCTATTCCTTGGGAACCATATTCTCATAATCCTTATGATAGTATGAGACCTCATCCTTAGTCTAAAGGATCTCAAGAATCATATGAAAAAACCATTCCTATGTATTAGCTCTATAAGCCTCATCATAATCTCATTAGATCCTCTAAATTTATATCAATTCCTAGTCCCTATAAGTAATGGCCTAGTCTCTTTCCATAGTGATCTAGGCTTATACCTATACCATCATATCCACCTTATCCTTTAGCCAGGTAATATTTGACTAAAGGTGAGTCATATTATCATCATACATATCCAAAGTAGTTTGTAAATTAACCACCTATTATTATAAGCCTATGATCTCCCATTCTTTAGGAGTGATATCCTTCTCTATCATGCACATATCCCAACCTACGTAGTTATCCTAGATGTCCCTTCTTATCTTAGATCAACCTATGTGCCTATAATACTTATTGTGATAGAATCTATCACCATCATAACTAGGCCAACATCACCACCATAATCTCCATCACTATCTCATCCATAATCTCCCCCATATTTCTTGCCATCATATTCATCATCATCACCCTTGATTATATTATTAAACCAAGTAATCCCACTACCACTAGATTTATCAAACTCTATCTCATCGATATCCATAGGCCTCTACCCACTTACTTGACTATGAATAGAAAGCTTCAATGGGAACACCTATATCCACTAGTGAATATATGTAGTAGTAATCCCAACATTTTTGAACCTACAACATAATAACAAGCTACCCATAGCACACTCATATATCTAGTAGTGGATATACTCCTATAAATGATAAGAGTGTCTCGACGGATCTCTCATGTGATGTTCACGAACCACCTGAGCCCCTCTAGTACATCTCATGTAAACCCAAACTCCTAGTGTACCTACTAAAGGTGATACTCATTGATAATGTGAGATTTTCTACCAATAATAAAATAATTGGTAGTAATATATGTTGTATACCAACCATATTTGAACCACTAGAATTGATAAGTATGTTATGGGCCTCAAGATAAAAAAACTATGGGGTAATATCATCAAACATCTAATAGTAAAAGTAAAACTCTTTCCTATGTCCACACCTCCCTACCCCAACGTATTCCCAACCATATGCTAAGGGCTCCTCATGGTCTTAGACCTATTGTTAGCCCATTAGTTCCTCAATTGTAATGTGCTCCTAGACCTAGATGATTAATAGAGTGGAGGACTCAATGATGCATCCTCCATGATAATCCAACATGTGGAGATCTATGTATAGCTACACCAATATAAATATCCCCCATGTAAATCATGTCACCTCATTTAGAATGTTGTAAACTATGCCTCCAAGGCCCATATGGAAAAACTTGCCACTCTTTTTAGGTAAAAAAATGTTACTAATAATAGCCATAAAAATTACAACCTCCCAATTGATAAGTGTTAGTGGTGAAGGATATTTAATGGGTAGGCCATTAGGGTGAATATTCATTTATGTCTTAATTAAATATATCAACCTTCCTATGATCCATCCTCACATCGATAACTTGAGGATATGCTAGGTATCCTCAAGTTTTATTATCACCTCTCCATTTGACAAGTGAAAATTGGATGTATCATTATTCCAGTATTATGTGAGTGTTAGCCTTTCTACTCAAATGACTAGAATTTTTATCACATGACTATGAGAGCCTATCTAACAATTTTATTTATGCCTCTCCATTCAACTACCATAAGTTCCAATCATACATAAGTTAGTGTTAGCATAAATCTATGCTATTATTTAATCCTAAGCTATCCTAATACACCTATTTACCCTTTTGTCCTGGAGGTTAGACCCATATCGAGTCCCTAAGGTAGTTATTTTTGGCTTCCAAGGTGGAGTCACTATTTTCCCAAAGGATGAAGTTGTTGTTTTGGAAAATTTTCACCTTTTAAAGTGAAATCATCATTTTCATTTTAAAAAAATGGTGAATTCACTGTAAAATAAGTGAAATATCTATTTCAAATATTTCTTAACACTGTAGGTGATTCTTCTATTTTTAGTAACAACAACCTTGTACAAAGCTATTGATTCCCTTAGTGAAACTAACATTTTGTCTAAAATATAACTATGACTTCTCTATTTTTTGACCTAATACTAACATTAGATACATAAAAAATGGCATTGATAATAAATTTAGGAGTACCTACCAATGTCATATTATGGGGTGGTTGTATATGCTCTCTCACACAGTTGGATACATGTCATCAGGCTTCTCCATGTGTCATTTTACTAGCTCACTAGTATAGAAAACTAGAGCAAAAAAAATCAAAATGGATAGGGTGAAAATGAATTATTATTCACTATATGGGTGAATATATAGCCTAAAATTTGAAGTTTTACCCATCCCAAGGCCTAAAGCTCATTATACACACTCTACAAGGTTTATTTTTCACCTCCATTATTTATTTTACATGTCATTTGATCCTACATGCCTTATTTTTTGATTGTTTTATAACCAACCCATATTTTTTGGGCCTCTTCTAAGACCCATTTAACCATATTATTTTTATACCTATACCATGTGCTTATTTAAATGTGAATGTTCATGCTCACACTTAGGCTAGAAATGTGTTGTTACTGTTTTCCATCTCATCATAAATCTATTTTACAATTTTTTTTGCATTATCTCCCCTTTCCAATTTACCTAGGTGTAGGAAATTATTTTTCAAGTGATAAATGATATATCTTACCTTTTTGGGGAAAACTCATTTTTAAATCATGTGAAATTTGCCATGTGTGAATGATTATAACTACCTTTGGGAAAATCATTATTCTTGACTTGTTTAATGATTATAACCACCTTTGGTAGAATCATTGTTTTACCTATCCACTCACCCTACCAAGGAAAATGGTTGTGCTACTAATTATAATTGCCTTTAGACAAATGAGTGTCTTCACCTTTTGTTACTAATTATAACCACCTATATGCAAATTAGTGTCATTCTCACTACCATACAAGGGAAAATATTTATGCCATCGAATTTAATGACCTTTGGAAAACTAAATGTCCCACCCTTCATTCCTAATTATAACTACCTTGGGTAAATTAATGACTCAACATCCATTATTGATTATAAACACCTTTAGGAAAATCAATAATTTAACCCTCATTTCCATTTAAATCATGTCATTTTCTTCATTTTGAGGGAATATTTGATGACTCTATTTTACAAATTGTTCCCTTAAGGGGGAATAAATGGCTAATCAACCACTCTTTATGGTATGGACCATTTATCTTAAAGGAATTATTTGAAAATATGTTATTATGCTTGTGTCTCACAAATCCTTCTCAAATAGGGGGAAACTATAGACACTCAAGTTTGGCCATTTTCATTCCTAAATCAGTTTTTAGTTCAATTTATAGAAAATGATGTAATTTAATCTTATTAAATACCTAAATTCCCAAATTCATTCACATAAGGGATTTAATTTGCTCAGAAACATGGGGAGGCTTTCTTATTTGGGGTATTACCCTAATGCACTGATAACCTAGTTTGGTTTCAACCCTAGTCAAATTAATACCTAGTAATTTTTTGTTTTTGGTCTGATCTATTAATCCAAACACATTTTAAAACAATTTCCAAAATCCAAACATATTTTCTAACTACCTAGACACTTACATCCTAGTCAGATGCCTATGTCGATGCAAGTGTCATATTCTGATGCAATTGTTTAGTGAGCTAAATTCATATAATTTTTAAAATAAATGTATTCATATGGTTACACTAAGTAGTTTAATGTAATATATTCTCCAAAGGGATTATTATAAATATAATATCAATCCTCATTCTTTCCTGACCTAGCATAGACCGAAAATCACTTAATACATCACTCAAGTGAGAAAATCTTCCTTATTTTCTACTATTTCCATATCAATCATATGGAAAACATATCTATAAGTTCCTCATTAATTCTTAAAATATTATAGACTAAAAATCAATTAATAAAACAGTCAAGAGAGAAAATTTTCCCTATTTTCTCATATTTCCATATTAGTCATATGAAAAACATATCTACGAGTCTGAAGTACTAAAAGAGCACTCTATGAGCCACATTTTCCAAGTTAAAAGTTATGTCACTCTATGCACTTAATTATCACACATTACATGATACACACACAATCCAACATGTAGGATAGAACTACATAAGTTTGAGGTCCTCTTTAGAATATTGGTTATGTAGGAAATGTTCATTAATAAAGGGATATTTGGGGTATATTGAAATTGTGTTCCCACTAACCCATTTTTATCACAACCATTATGAATATGTAGAATTAGGTTTTTTTCATTTGACAAAGAATGATGGTCTATGACCTAGATTTAACTATGCAAAAGTGAAGATGACATAGAACCCATAAGCATCCATGTGGTCATATCTAATTTTAACATGTATTTTGTACTAGAAACCTATATCCAATTTAGATAGTAGAATTAACAAACTATCCCAAGTTGACATAAGTTTCTGAGGCTATATAAGTCAAATTTAAAGAATCAGACGATTGATCTAGAATCCCAATCTAATCGACTTTATATCTATTCTAGATCTAGATTCGTATTAACATCAAAACCAACTAAATATCTCATGTTCATTATAATTTCAATATCTAGCATAGATGTACTTTTTATCTTTAGCATATCTTAGTATAATAAATTTAGTATATGTTTATCTAAGTTTTTCAATTAATTAGCATGATATACAGATAATATACCATCCTTATGTCATAGGCTATCTCTACCCCTTTGACCCTAGACTTCCTAATCTATATTTTAGGTTTAAACATTTGGTGAACCCAATCTTTAGTTTGTAAAACCCTAGATATTGGTCTAGGGTTTCTCGATTATGTGTTTCTAATTTTTTATTTTTGACTTAAAAATATTTTACAAGTTAAAAATCACATTTATTTTTCAATCAAATATGTTCAATATAGATGCACATATATCTCATTTTATGTTATAATTTATAATTTTAGTGACATTTTGCTATTTTAATAAAATAATCCAAGGTGCCATCTAAATAAATAAGTATATCCATCAATATAGTGAGAGGGTTTTAAAACAAAAAATAGTTAATCTATAATCATAATTTAATTTATAATATTATAAATCCAATATCTAGATACCAACATGCATGTTCTCAACCATTTGTTATATATACATCTTATTAAAAGGATATCTACCATCCCACACCCAATATTTACCCACAACTTATATTGGATTTTGTAGTTCATGGTACTCAAAAAGATAAAGGTGTTCAACCCAAGCTACCACCTATTAACATACAACATGTGCCTTCTAAGATAAAACTTATGATCAAATCTAAGGGATACGATCTTGTTTACTAACTGAGAAACACACATGATAAGATTTCCATCCTTGAACTTTTAAAGTAATATACTATCTATAAGGATATCATATATGAATCATTACATGAAACCAAGGTTTTGAGTGATATTGAGCCTACATAATTTGAAAATATCATGCAATATCTCAAAAATATTGCAAAACTAATCACTTATGATCCAAAATATTTACCATCTAAATATGTTATTGACCAAGATTTACCTTTTTACATATAATAAAATATGCATAATAAGGGTATCGAAATAGTGCTCATTGATAATGGATTATATCCAAACATTTATAACACAAAATTGTTAATAACTTTGGGTATTAATATCAATATTTTTCAAAAATTAGTGATATATATGAAGGGATATGGTAATTCACATAGCCCCATGATTGGAAAAATAAATTTAGATGTGACAATGGAACAAAAAATAGTTCCAACTAATTTTCAAGTAATGTCTCAATCATTACATTATAATGTGCTCTTGGGTAGACCTTGGATACATACAATGGAGGTCATTCCATCTACACTACATCAATGTCTAAATTTTGTACATGATGGGACCCTATTTTCACTTTTTGGTGATTAGGAACCTTTTAAAATATTCAAAATAATACATTTTGGCATAGATGGTATCCCTATGGTATTATCACCTGAATAATGTATTCTACTTCAAAATATACATAATTTTGAAATAGGTGAGTCAAGTACAACTCTTTTACCTCTGAATCCAAATAAATCACTAAACACCAAGGTTCACATGGATGCACCTCAATAAAAAAACATTTCCAAAGTAAAAAAAATATTCCAAAACCAAAATAAAATAAAAAATTGAGCTTATTTTATTGGTAAATACTAAGTAACAAAATGGCCATGTTTTAGGTTATTATGATAGTGATGACATTCTATCCCATGATATGATATATGAGACATTATAAAAACTTAATTATGATCCACTTTATCATATTTTTCATAACATATTCAAACCTATAGTCCTTGTTACATATAATCTAAACTCACCTATAGAGGATACAAAACCAAATCAAAATAAGGGAAAATAAAAAATGGTAAATGAACATGTAAATCTTGTTATTCCATACACCCCTCTTAGATTCACACATTTATTAAACCATACAAGTGTCAAATGAAAATACATCATGTAAATTATGTGAATTTATACCATAAGACTCCATAACAAATTCTATAGATCACATAAAACTAGATACTATAGATACAATACTTTCCATGTTACTTGAACACAACATTATTTATTTACCTTATAACATGCACAGATCAAGAAATATAATTTTTCCTAAAACATGGTTACCATAGTTTAACTATCATCAAATAATTTTCCATCATACAAGTTAATGTAAAGCATTTCAAAACTAAATTTATATATATAAGAGTAAGGGTCACATACAAATTATGCTTGAGAATAGAAAAAGAAAAAAACACTTCCAAATATTCACATGAAAACCATCCTAAAAAGAGACTAAGGAATGAAGATATAAATATTATTTATAATATTGATGTGGTTTATCATAAACATCTCAAGTTTGATAGTAAAAACTTAGATACTGTTAGGTTGTGGAGCTAAAAGCTTCACTGATGTAGACATGGAGGAGGTTGCTGAGAGGTTGCTGAGTTGTAGAGCAACCGATGTCAATCTGATCAGCCGATGTCGGTCATATACAGTGAGAAGATCAACTGACATCGGTCATGGATCAGCTGGCATTGGTCACCTCTAGGCAGATAGGGACTGACGTCGATCACCTGTACAGTTCTGAAACTGTCAGTTGCATGAACAGTTAATTAACGAACTAATTATTTGCATGTAGAAGGCCAATTATAGACTTAAAGCTGAGGATCTAATTATTGTAATTAGATGTATAATTATTGTTTGCATGAGATCTATATAATAGACTCATGGGTTGTATTGTAATTTGTGCTAGAGAGTAAGAGAGCAAATATTAGCTCCTTCAGAGTGAAGAGAGCAAGGTGTGTTCCTCCTAGTGCCACAGTGCCAAGTGTGGGTGCTGATTTGGAGAATCAAAAGGATTCTTCATGTATGTAGGATCTTGGTCAGCAAGTGTGCAAGGCCATGTTTAGAGATCTACATGGTAAGTAAGATCATTGATCTATAGGTGTATGTGTGTGTGATGTCTAGATTTGCAGGTGGCAGCAAGATCAAGGTGACAGAAACACAAGGAGCAAGATCAGGTGGGATCTACTTGGAGTACGATGTGTACTTAGTTAGAGAGCAAAGAGGAAGGCAAGGTAGACCCTTCCAAAGTAAGATTATTTGAGTTGCAGATAGTTGCAATTTCATGGGAGATCTACTTGGAGTGCGTTGTGTACTCGGTTGAGTATGTGTGTATACTCGGTGTACTGGCAGTAGTGATACTGACTAGTGGTACTGGCAGTAGTGGATATTGACTGGTTGGAGGTGAACACCAACTCTATGTTTGAGTTGTGTGTTGGGACTGTAAGAGAGAGAGCTTTGAGGAAAGATTACTGAGAGTCCTAGAGGTGTGGGAAGCCTTGGAGGTGTAAGAAGATTGTGGCACTTCTTTATTGTAATTTTCTTCTGTAAGAGTATTAATATAATTGGGTATTGTCTCTCATATTATGTGTTATTTTTGAATTATAGTTACTTGTAACTTCTGGTTAAATTTTGCATTTAGTTGCTTATACAAAATTAATCAATTGTGTGCTTTTGGTTCCTGACAAAGTGGTATTAAAGCTAAGATTGTAGGGAGCAGGTTTGTGTTTGATTACAGGACACTCTCAGAGGTTTTTGATTGAGTGGGAGTATAGCAATGGCAGAAGAAAGTAAGCTAAGAATGGAGGAATTAAAAAGCATGAATGGTCAATTACGGTGTTATGGAAAGAAAGAGTAGGTAAAGAAAGATTGTTGGTTGGTAGAAGATTAGCATGAAGGAACTGAAGAAGTAGATGTTGCAGGTGTTGTTGCATAAGATGCTCTGGGATGTTCCTTGGATAAAGTAGAATCTTGTTTTATAGATTCTGTTGCCTCTTTTCATGTAGCTCAAAATAGAGTATTTTTCCATGTTAAGGTCTTTGGAGACTTTGGAAAGATTTATTTAGGGGCTGGTGTGCCTTGTCAAAGAATTGGCAAAGGGGAAATGAATTTGAAATTGTAGGTGGCCAACACATGGGTGTTGAAGGAGGTCATGCAGGTCCCGGTCTTGAAGATGTGGCTAATTTCTTCAGAAAAGTTGGGTGATGAGAGATGCACAAGAACTCTCACAATGAATGCACTTGAATTAGCTAGTGGTAAGAAATTAGGTATTCTTTGTCTATCTACTTATATTACTAATTCTTCTTCAGTTGCAAAGACGTGGCTTTGTAGGCTTGGTCACATGAGTAAGAAGGAGATGGATGTTCTTAAGAGGAAGACTGATGTATTTGATAAACTTAAGAACTAGAAAGCCTTGGTGTTTTTGGAGGAGATGATAGATAGAGATCAGTGGATGGGATTGGATATCTCTGAGCAAGGCAATTTGGATAGGGTTTCGATCCAAAGAGAGATCGCGAGTAAAAAGTCATCACTCACAAGAAAACATAGTTATCGGCATCGATCAAAGGGAATTGGCATCGAACAGACAGGTGCCAATGTTGGTCATGTGCAGACAGAGCCGATGGTGTCAGGTAGGGTGGTTACTGGCATCGGTCAGGGAACTGATGTCAGTGACCAGTAAGACTGACATTGGTCAAAAAAATAGCATCATCAAAAAGGATAGTCGCATGGGAACTGACATCAGTCAGATGTAGATTGTGTGGTGACTGAGGTCGGTCACTGTAACAGATTTTGGGTAGATAGCAAGCTGTCAAGGAGTCTCAAATGCCCATATGGAGGATTGAAAGTGGTAAGTAAGCCTCAAATTCATTTTTCTTCTTCTTTATACTCATTGCTCACTATAGAGCAGGAAGGATCCAAGAAACAATGGGAGCATGGCATGAATAAGATACAGAACCAAACGGGAGATTTGGTAGGGTTGCCAGCCAGATGAAAGCATTGAAAGACGAATGGATACCTTAGTTAAAGAATAGAGAGAATGGACACATGAGATAGAAGGCCAGGTCATATGGTCTTAAAGAAGCTGCAGGATAGTGGTACAAGTTTGACAGGTGGATGATAAAGCAGGGCTTTAGTCAATGTCAGTGTAACCATTGTGTTTATCTTACCAGGGTGGATAATGATTACAACATTATCCTATTATTGTATGTGGATGGTATGCTAGCTAGCAAGTTCATACATATAGGGTTTTACTGAGCTAAAGGTAAGGTTAGTTTAGTGGTTTTCCATGAAGGATTTGGGAGTAGCAAAATTCTTTGGCATGAGTAATCCTAGAGACAGGGAGATCACAAGTTGATGTTGTCACAGGATGATTATGTGAAGGTAGTGCAGGATGCAGAACAGGGCAACACACCTATGGATGGATAGTTCATAGAATAGGGTCCCTAATCACATGATGAGGTTGAGTACATGTGTACTCCCTGAGTTTGCCCAAGCAGTGGGAGTTGTCAGAAAGTTTGGAGCCAATCTGGGAAAGAAGCACTGGAGGGTAGTTCAATGGATTCTCGGGTATCTGAGAGGGACCAGCAGGAGGTCAACATGCTATGCAGGGTCAAGTTCTTTTCTATGTGGGTTTATAGATGTAGATTCGGTAGGTTACTTGGATGATAGGTGGTGCACCATAGGATTTTTGGTGGTTGGTCTTCAAGGTTGAGCTTAAAGAGGGATACAAGCCAAGAAATAGATTAGATGGGGTATAGGTACAGGTACAATGTAGCTATTTATCTCCAAGTGGGAGATTGTTAGGTTGTGAAGCTAAAAGCTTCACTAATGCAGACATGGAGGAGGTTACTGAGAGGTTACTGAGTTTTAGAGCAACTAACGTCAGTTTGATCAGCTGACGTCAGTCATATACAGTGAGAAGATCAATTGACATCAGTCATGGATCGACCAGCATCAGTCACCTCTAGGTAGACAGGGACTGATGTCAGTCACCTGTGTAGTTCTAGAACTGTTGATTGCATGAACAGTTAGTCAACAAACTAGTTGTTTGCATGTAGAAGGACAATTATAGACTTAAAGTTATGGATCTAATTATTGTAATTAGATGTCTAATTATTGTTTACATGAGATCTATATAATAGACTCATGGGTTGTATTGTAATTTGTGCTAGAGAGTAAGAGATCAAATATTAGCTCCTTTAGAGTGAAGAGAGCAAGGTGTGTTCCTCCTAGTGCCACAGTGCCAAGTGTGGGTGTTGGTTTGGAGAATCAGATGGATTCTTCATGTATGTAGGATCTTGGTCAGCAGGTGTGCAAGGCCACATTTGGAGATCTACATGGTAAGTAAAATCATTAATCTGTAGGTGTATGTGTGTGTGAGGTCTAGGTTTGTAGGTGTACAGAACTAGGTTGATCTGCAGGTGGTAGTAGGATCAAGGTGACAACAACACAATAGGGAGCAAGATCAGGTGGGATCTTCTTGGAGTACGGTGTGTACTCAGTTGGAGAGGAAAGAGGAAGGCAAGGTAGACCCTTCCAAAGTAAGATTATTTGAGTTGCAGGTAGTTACAAGTTCATGGGAGATCTACTTAGAGTGTGTTGTGTACTCAGTTGAGTATGTGTGTATACTCAGTGTACTGGCAGTAGTGATACTAATTAGTGGTATTGGCAGTAGTGGATACTGATTGGTTGGAGGTGAACACCAACTCTGTGTTTGAGTTGTGTGTTGGGACCATAAGAGAGAGAGCTTTGAGGAAATATTACTGAGAGTCATAGAGGTGTGGGAAGCCTTGGAGGTGTAAGAATATTGTGGCACTTCTTTATTGTAATTTTCTTCTGTAAGAGTATTAATACAATTGGTTATTGTCTCTCATATTCTATGTTATTTCTGAATTCTAGCTACTTGTAACTTCTGGTTAAATTTTGCATTTAGTTGCTAATACAAAAGTAATCAATTATGTGCTTCTGGGTCCTGACAAATACAATTTGTAGCACCACATTTATTCAATAGTTGGGATAGAATACAACTGACTTAACATACTTTATGTTGATACCGAAATCTCTTGGATACATATACCTACCAATATCATGTGATAAATAGGTGGCCCACATCATCATATGGATACTATATTAGGATTCACATTTGACATTAAAATTTTTACAAAATTGGTTTACTGATTGGAATGCATCACTACATAATGCATATATGTCTATCACCTTTATTATGAGGGATAGGGAGATTTACTTACACCATGACAGATATGGACACCCTTCCCTATCAATGGATAATAAAATACCATTACATATGAACATAAAATAGGTGTCCATACATCACTATAAAAAAAAAAATTATAAATGCCTCAAGTGATCCTAAACCATTTGTTGATGAGGAATTCCTCAATTAGTCCTTTCAAGTATTCCAAAAAAATTTAAAAAAAAAAAAAAAAAAACTTCAAAAATCTAAAAGTATATTCATCATTTACATGATCTATTATCTCCTTGGAATATATATTGTTGGTTACATGTTGGTAGATGTCATATAATTTATTTATATATACACATGTATT
This sequence comes from Torreya grandis, assembly GCA_037957365.1. Lineage (NCBI taxonomy): Eukaryota > Viridiplantae > Streptophyta > Pinopsida > Cupressales > Taxaceae > Torreya > Torreya grandis. The sequence continues at coordinate 1,491,487 of JARHVA010002811.1, forward strand.
TCACACATCTTTTTAGTATGATACAAGCATGCTCAAATATATGATCTCAACACTTTTAGATGTTGGGCCTTCCCTCAACTCATGTCATGTGGACATAATGGGGAATCCACTTCTTTGATCATGATACATCTAGGGTATATCATTCTATGTTAGTTTTACATTATCATGTTTGGACTTATGTACTTACACATGCCTTTATTCATGCTTATATCTTTTATAGTGTACTTGATATGCTATGTACTTAACATTTTTACTAATACATATGATGCATGGGCTAGTATGTTATGTTTATGATGGTTAATTTTGAATTCATTCATTCTTTCCCTTGAGTGAATTTATTTTATATTAATTACCTTTTTAGCATTTAAATATGCTCCATTGTTTGAATTTTCTATTCCTTTGTTTGCCTCTTTGACATTTGAATATGCTCCATTGTTTATGGCTTATATTCCTTTATTTTCCTCTTGAATATGTCATTATTACTTTTGTGTAAAGTTAAATAAGTCATGTCCCTTTGATTGTACAAAATTGTAACATGCCCCTTGCTTAAGGTCTCCTTGTACCATTGTATTATGATTTGATTTTGAGTGATCTTGTGTGTGTAATTTATATCTAATTTAGTTTATACTGCTACCATATAGATGTTATCATGATCTACATCACACATATTAGGAATTGGTGTGATCATATTCTTCATGATTCAATGATATATCTGCCTAGACATGTCCCCTTTATATTCTACATGGTACATTCCTAGTTTACATGGTAATCTTATCATTTTGAGGTATGGTAACAACTAGTTGATATTTTCCCTCACCTCAAAAGGTAGGGGGATGGGGGGACATATTAGTGGAGGCATTCCATAGAGGCATAAATTCCACATTTACTTCAAAGATTCATATTGTAGTGGGGGCATGTTCTAAAAACATGATATCCACATTTGTCATAGTACATGTTCTCTACACTTATCTAGTATACACCATACCCAAATTACAATGGGAGCATGTTTTGGAAACATGTCCTCCACATTGGAACCTATATCAGTTTTCATATTTCTCCATATATATAGTGAGGGTATGTTTTGGATATGTCTTCTCCATGCATATATACTAGTTTTGAGATTTAGATAAACAGTGGGGGGTATGTTTTGGAAACATGTTCTCCATATTTACATAGTTTCAAATTAACCAAATCACATGATTATATGATTCAAATACACATTTTTGCATAATTATATACATTTGTATAATTAATATACATAATTTAATAATGAGACATATCTAAGGTGTATATTGTATGAAAAGGGCACCTAAATTACAAAATGAAATTAGTTTTAGATTTCAAAAACTTTTATGGACTGTAATCACCCACCAAGTTGGACTTTTACAAAATGTATTGAGCCAATCTACCACAGTAGTTGGTTAATTTTTTGGTATGGTTGAGTAAATTAAATAATTCAATATTTCCAAGTTAATAGGTTGGAATTGATTAAATCATTCAAAATCACCAAATTTATAATGTGAGTTAATTTGGTTCACTCACACTCACCAAGTTATAAATATGTCTAGGTTGCATAATTAAGCTAATTGTAACTTCAAGGTGGAAACTCACATTTTATCAAAGGTTGGGGCATGTGTCCTCCAATATATATATATATATATATATATATATATATATATATATATATATATATATATATATGTATATGTATATATATATATATATACATATATGTATATATATATACATATATATGTATTATGTATATATATATGTATATGTATATATATGTATATATGTCTATATATATATGTATATATACATATATGTATATATATGTATATATATATATATATATATATATATGTATATATACATATATACATATATATGTATAAATACATATATGTATATATATGTATGTATACATATATATATATATATATGCACTTTTTATATTTTATATTTTTCCCTATCTTAGCTTTAATGATTCATAATGATATAGATTTTCAAATCAAATTTCCAAAAGGCAACATGGTTGCATTGATACAAATTTTCACTCCTAAACCTTACTCTTTTTAAATTTCAATGCTTTCAATTAAAGATTATATGGACTGATTATATGCTTTAACATGCTCTTGGTTATAGGCTAGTCACCAAAAAATCCCTCAAGTTGGACTTAAGCAAAGGCAAGGTGTGTTATATAAACCTAAGTACGCATTCCTTTTCCTTTAAATTAGCAATCTCATTAAATATTAAAGGGTGGGGGGAAATGTAGAAACTAATTTAATCTAAACTAGATATCACCTTAGGCTTGTACACTTATAAAATACATATCATGGATGTACCTTTAGCTTCTAGACCTTCCCCACTACCAAAACATTCATATACACTATCTCTCTATGCTTAATTATTTATCACTTAGCCTGATTAATGTTATTATAATGATTCAAACATTTTATCTTTCCTATAATGTTATAAACCTACATATCTTCTATTTATACAAGTTCTAGACTTGTCCCTATTTCCCAATTGCCCAGACACTTGCATCCCAATCAGACACCTATACCTACACAACTGTATTATTTTGATGTAAGTGTCTAGTAATCTATAGTCATCCAATTTTCAAATGAAAAATATTCTTATGGTAGGCCTAGGTAATTGAATGTGAGATATTCTATAAAGGGATTGGTATAAATACAATATCAATTGTCATTCATTCATGACCTAACATATACCAAAAATTGCTCAATCAAGCACTTAAGTGAGAAAATCTGCCCTATTTTCTCCTATTTACATATTAATCATAGGAAAAACATATATATAGATCTAAAATACTGAAGGATCACTCCATGAGACACATTTTCCAAGTTACAATCTAAGTCACTCTATGTATTTGTTTATCACACAATTCATGATACACATACAAGCCAACACATAGGGTAAAACTACGTAAGTATAAAGCCCTCTTTGAAGTAGTAGCTATGTAGGTAGTGGTCATTGACAAAGGGTTATTTAGGGTAGTTTAACACTATGTACCCACTAACCCATTTTTCTCAGCCTTTATGAAGATGAAGAACTAAGTTTTTCTCATTTAACAAGGACAAACAATTCATAAACCAAATATGAATATACTAGAGTGAAGGCAACATAAAACCTAAAATCATTCAGGTGGTTGTGTCCACTTTCAATAGGTATTCTATATAGGACACCTACATATAATTTAGATATTAGTGTCAAAGTAATCATCCCAAGTTGATGTAAGTGTCTAAGGCTATAGAAGCCAAATTTTTAGAATTAGATGACTGATCTAAAATCTAAATCTAATCTAATTTCTACTTGTTTTAGATCTAGATCTATATTAGCATCAAAACCAAATAAATATCTTGTGTTCATTGTCATTGTAATAGATAACATAGTTTTAATTTTTATTTTAGCACATAATAAATTTAGTGTATGTTTATCTAAGTTTTGTTATTAATCATCCTACTATAGACATAGTCTACCATCCTTGTGCCCTAGTCTATATCTACCCCTTTAAACATAGATTCTATAATATATATTATAGGGTTAAACAATGCCATATGCACATCATATATGTCTCAAGCTGAAATATGGGTATAATAATGGTACCAATGTATATAATGTTGCCACAAATGTTTATAAGAATCATATAACTATGAAGTTTAGCCAATTTAAAATTTGTACAATTATAGAGGACATGTTTCCATAACATGATTCCATTGAATCTAGAGAATCTGAGAATTGATATAAGTGTGGAGAACATGTTTTTATAACATGACCACACTATAATTTAAAACTATTAAGAACATATAGTTCATGCCTCTATAACATGTCTCCACTAATATGCCTCCACTTTTGAGGTGAGGGAAATAAAAAATGGTATTTACTATTGGCCATTTTATCCCACATATGAAGCTTTTACATGGTTCATGTGAAGTAATGGATCAAAGTCTTAGAAAAAGGGGTCTAAGATTACAAAGTAAGAAAGTCCAAGTAGATTTTCATGGTGCCCAAGCATTTAGGAGCATGGACCAAGTTGCACAAGACTTAAAAACTCATCAAATCATTGAAAGAATTATCAAGAGATGAATTTGTGAAATTTTAATAACCAGACCGTCACCAGGATGTCATGCAGGAGCAATGGACTAGCTAACTTATGAATTTAATTTCTTCACTTAGGAAGCCCCAATAAGCTAGCAGATCATGCATAATTGTAGTTCTACATGCCAGGACCATCCTCTAAAATTTTCATACCCATGTGAGTTTTCTAACTCAAGTAATAAGATTCTAAAGTTGGACATGCAACATAAGACATTCATGCTAATGTCAATTTTAAGCTCAATCAAAACAAATCATATTGAGATTAAATTTGATGGTCATGTGAATGTCAATGATAGTCATGTAAAAGTCATTTAATGGGAGTATGGATGTTAGTTTTAAGATCATAAAATAGCCATGGGGTTTCGAATAGTGGGTCCTAATAGATATAACAGTCCATGTTGTATTTTACACCTTGATCTAATAGTGCGATATGAATCAAATAGTCAATGAGCTCAAGAGATTGATACATGGTGTAAGTACATGAGGCTGGCAAATTGATAATGGATCCTAAAATCAAATGTGGGGCTAACATGTGGTGTAAGCTTTGATATAATTGACAGGTTAAGGGAAATATCAATGGTGTGAGATGGGGTAATGAGTAAATGATCTAAGTTAGGTATCAATGACCAATGAAAATAAAGGTCAAAAATCCAAGGGTAGTTTTTGACTAAGGCAAACATGTATTTTAGGGTCATCCTACTACCATTAAAGCTCAATTGAATGCCATGAAAATGATATAGTGATGTAGTTAAACATAGAGAACATAAAGAGACCACCATTAAGGCTAAATATAGACCTCTGGCCTGAGGGTTTGTGTCATAGAGGGATATTTATGTGACTATTTTGGCCATTATTAGAAGGAGCTATATTATCAAAGGGTACCATGAAGACATACTCTCAGCCCCCAATGATTTCATCTCCAAGACCAATTGGATAAAAAGGACCCCTTCTCTCCACTATGCATGCGACGACAAACTAGTTAGGAGAAATTAATAACAAGACAAGATTCTAATAGACTAGCCTAGTTATTGTAATTACATGGATGGTAAAACAAAGATTAAAACAACTTGACTTTGCCATTATAATAAGAAGGAACATCAGTGCAACTATGTAACCACTTGAAGTAGCCTAAATAAATCAAAAGGATTTAAATAAACATAATTTACTAAGGTAGTTGCAAAAACATTTCAAATGGATTTGAGCTTTATTATTCCCTTTTGAATACCAAAAATCCCTCTCTCTTACTTCTTTTATTTTATAAATATAGCCTTCGATATATTTATGAGCATCCCTAAGGTTGGTATGACTAGACTCCACTAGAATTATATTTTATACCTCTTGGAGTAATGAATAGAGCATTTTTATAATTATTTTCTAATCTATATTTAGTGTTTTATGTTTGTTTGATAGGAAAATGTGGTTGTTATTTTCCTTTTGCATGTCCAAGCTCAACCTAAGTTCTAGAAAATTTATTTTTAGATCATATAATATGTCTTATAATTGAGCTCTTGAGGATATAGTGGACAACTAAATTTAAGTGTTTTTAACTAGACCTTATTTTCATTGCTCACTAGTCTGAGTGTATCAAACTAACCTATATATGAAATATTGTTACATAGAAACTATAGTAAGCATTGCATTTTATTCTTTCATAGTTCATTAGTGTGTTAAATAGTCTATGATTAAGAGTGGATATGATAAATTCATGGTGCATCACCACATATTAGAATATATTTTACTTTATGCAAAATTTCTTGACCCTTTTCATCCCAACCAGTTTTAGGTTTTATAAATAAAGGTCCAAATTGTGAAATCTGAGGAGTTAGCCTCATAAAAAACTCTAGAGGTTTGGTCTAAATATAGGCATACCACAACCTTTATATCATTCCCATGTTAGTCTAGGTATAGGTTAGACATGAAAAAATCTAACCTTTATTAGGTGTTATCTAGATAGCTAACAATATTGGCATGCCTGGTCGTACCACCTATTTGCATAATTTTACACATCTGAGTATAATAAAAATTTCATAATTTCATTTCTAGATTTTCATATTTTTTCATGCCCCCAAGAGTTGTCACAAGATCCTATACAAAATAGAAAGGGATAGATTTATCTGAGCTATCCTTCTAATCAAAAAAGAAGAAGAAAGCCTCTCAGTCAAATCCTATACCTACACCTCTCATTCCTCCTATTCAGGCCAATATTATTTATCCAAACATTTTTATAAATATCATATCTCAAATGTTTGTTCATATAAGACAAGCCTTTATTCCTTTCAATGGTATTAGTCCTCTAAACCTTACCCAATGGGATGATATTCTTATCTCAACTTTGAAGACTCTTCCTTATTTTATAGGAGAAAATCTACTTACTCCTAACTAACATATTGTAGATATTGATAACCTATATTTAGTGCATCATGTGATTCAGTAAAATGTAGAAATGAGGTTGTTCGCAACTTATTTCAAAGGGAAAGCACTCTAGTGATACAGAAGACTGGCTCATGCATCAATCAATAGTTGGGATGAATTTGGAGAGGTCCTATGAAAAAACTTTGAAGACAAAAGTGACCACCTCTCACTAGTGGAATAACTTAAAGCAATCAAGAGGTTCAATCATGAATTCATTATGGAATTAAACTATAGGTTCTAGAAGACTTGGGACATAATTCCTACAGTAATCAAGCCTACACCTAACTATGATTTTCTATACTATCTTAAGGATCTCAATTCAGATGTAGCTATGATGATTCAATCCATGGGAGGAAACACTCTACCTGAAGCTTTTGAAATAGAAACTAAGGCTAAAAATTTCCTTATATAACTAGGCAAGTTTTTTCCAAGGCCACTGATGCCTCTCTTTTTAGAGATACATCCTCTTGCTCTAACTATTGCTCCAGTTCTAGATTCAATAAATTTTTATCAAATATAAGGTGATAAAATTGATAGATTAACAAAGATATAAAGTCTTCTCAAATATTAGAAAAAAAAATAGTTGTAATGGAGAGGCAACAAGCTCCACCATATAGGCTATATCAAAATACTAACCAAAATTATCAATACAATAGGCCACTCTATTAGTCCAATTGGCAAGGATGAGGGAGTTAAGGAAATATAATACTAATGCTCCAAATAATTCTAAAGTTGTGTTAGTTCATAAAAAATATGCTCAAGAAGGTCAATGGCAATCAGGGGGACAATCCAGTGAGATGGTGATGGCCACTACTAGAGACATGTATCAATACCCTAGTTGGAAGCATGTTGCTTCATCCCAAGGTCATGATATGATGCATCCTTCACCATAGTCCCCCCAAATGAGTCAAGACAACATTCCTACTATGCCACTATCAAAATATCAAAGCCAACAATAAGGGAGCATGGGTAAAATACCAACTAATACCACATGTATGAATTTTCAAGAAGGGGAACATGTGTTTGAGCATGTAGAAACTAATATGGGACAATTTATTCAAAAGATAAATGAACCAAATACATCTTAGACAAGGGCTAAGAAGAGGATGTTGGAGGAAAATTTGGGGTAATCTAAGATTTTTTCATCATCTCCACAAGATAGTTAGCAACTTGCTTCTTCAAATGTAGCTACTAAAGGTATTACAATTCAACAAGTGCCCCAACCTCATGGACAACAGCATAAGTCCCCCTTTATTCCTCATTTTACTAAAATTCCAAGCGATACTTCTACTTCCGTGTATTCCAAATGTACTAATCTTCCCTTTAATATTGTGGATCATTTGAATAATGATAATTTAACTATGTCTATGTATGATGCTCTATGTATTCCAGGGCAAAAAGAGATTCTCTAGTAAGAGATCTCCAAACTTTCTCATGTGGAAAAGATAGTTGATAAGGTGAACATTGTTTTCATCAATAATAGCTAGCCTAACCAAGCCCCTAGCCAAGTTCCTAATCAAATTCCAAGAAAAATTTAATTTAAAAATGTTATTCATCCTTCTAAGGTTGTTAATCTCCCCATTTTATCTGTTAGTCTTCATAAGGGACTATTTAGTACATATTTACATGATAGATTCAGGTGCTTTAACCTCAGTGATGCCTAAAGCCATACCAGATAAGCTTAGGATAAAATATATGCCTACAAAAAAGGGTGTTATATAATTATATGTCTCCCCCACTTAGACAATAGGCATATTGAAAGACCTTCAGATCATATTGGCAGGCTGCCCAAAATTTGTCATTAATAAAGATGTAATGGTAGTAGACCTACCTCCATATTTTTCCCTATGCTTGTTTAGGGACTTTAATACGAATATTGGAGGATATTTGTCATCTAATTAGTAATATATGGTTTTTATAACTAGATATGGAACCAGAGTCACTATAAGATCTAAGCCTATCTCTAGGTTCCACCTAGAACCCTATATGCCTAATCTTCTAAATACCAACTATGTCATATTTAAAGAGCTTGAAAAGGTTAATAAAAAATAACCCAATGATCATCTTGAAGGCATCTTAGATATAAAATATTATGAATGGGTAATTTATAGTCATGTATTTGATCCATATAGCAACATTAAAGAGGTAGTTTTAGAAGTGTATTAAATGCATGAGAAGGTGTTGTTATACCTTCTTTAACTAATACTGCTCAAGAATAAGATGGTATATGTAATTTTTTATTTAATATATCAAGGTAAAAGGATGGAAATAGAGTGGGATCCATGATAATTTTACCCTCAGTTCAAAATTACCATTTAGCTACAAGACTCTAATTTAGTTACACCTCAAATACAATTGAATATGAAGCTCTTTTGCATGGTTTGCCAGAAGTAAAAAAGAGAGGTGTAAAGATCCTCCAAGTCAATAGGGAAAATGATCTTGTATTATAACAAGTGATATGTCTAAGTTTAGTCAATAATCACCACTTAAAAGCTTATAAGCATTGGTTATGGGACCTCATGGAGGATTTCTTAGCATTTAATATCTAGTCCATACCAAGAGAAGCAAACCAACATATATATAGGCTTGTTATCATTGATGCCCAATATGAGGTTATATAAGGAATCAAAGGAAACCAAAGAAAATATAATATCAAGGTTATATGTAGACCAGTTGTACTTGAAAATGAGGTGAGTTGGCAAGTCTGTGATAATGGTGATCAAATCATATGTTTTCTAATGTAAGAGGCAAAATTCTACCACAAAAATCAAGATAAATTCCAAAATCAATATGATAATTAGATAGTAAAACTAAGGTATAATAAACTACACAAAGGTATTGTGACATTAGAAAGCATCTTCAATGAATATTAACAAGTAAGAAAATGGAAAGCATACATCTTAGCTAAGGAAGAACATTATGAAAATATAGAGATATTTAAGGGCAAATTGCTAAATCTATGAAAGGTCAATACAATAGAGGAAAGAGATTCATTTTTTGTTTTGTACCAATAATTTTATAATATATTTTCTTGGGAATACAAATAATTGAAGGGGTTTGACCCCAAACTTTCACTACACACCATTGAATTACAAAGCAATGCCAAGCTAGTCAGGTAAAAACAAAGGCATGTCAATCCAAGAGTGGAAGACCTCATGAGAAGAGAAATATATATATTTATTTAATTAAAGATAATATTTACAATTAATCATTCCTAATAGGTGGAAAACCTTATTCTAGTGAGGAAAAGAATAGAGTGATTCATTTATGTGTTGACTTCAGGGACCTCAATAAGGTGTCCCTAAAGGATTATTACCCACTACCCTCTATGGATCAAATTATAAAAAAATTGTAGGTTATAAAAGGTTATAATTACTTGATGGTTATTTTGGATATAATTGTATCATGGTCAAAGAAGAATATAGGCATAAGACTGCCTTCACTACAAAATGGGGCACCTATGCATATTGTAAAATGCCTTTTAGAGTCTCCAATTTTGGATCCACCTTCTAAAGAGTAACGGATGTTGCTTTTCATGGTATTTTTAATGATATGTTTTTAGTTTATATTTATGATATAATAGTATTATCAAAGAATCCTAATGATCATCTAGCACACTTGAGAGTTACTTTTGATAGAAGTAGATACTTTAGAATTTTTTTGAATCTAAATAAGTGCATTTTTTAAGCACATGAAGGAAGACTTCTTCGGCATGTGGTGTCCAAATATATTATTTCCATTGATTCAAAGAGGATAGAATAAATCCTTTCTATATCATTTCCTAAACACAATAAAGTATTTCAGAGATTCTTGGGCAAGATCAATTTCATCAGGAGATTCATTCCAGGCTTTGTAGAGTTGGTCAAACCCCTCACTCATATGTTAATAAAAGGCAAATAGTTTACATGGAAAATATAAGGAAAGAGAATATTTGAGGCCATAAAATAGGTAATATCTCATTCCCTTACACTTATAAATCTATATTTCATTAAGGAATTATATTTGTATGCCTTCTTTACATTAGATGCAATTTCAGCCATGTTTATGCAGTAAAATGATGAAGGTTTAGAGCAAACTATTGATTTATTAATTAAATATATATAAGGTTATGAGGAAATATATTTATTTATTTAAAAAAAGGTACTTTTTATTCTAATAATTTTGAAGAAATAGAGACATCTGGTTTCAAACACTAAGATTATACCAATGGTAGCTCATCCAAGTGTCAAGGATTTTATCCTCAATAAAGACTTAAATGAAAAGATAGTTGGATGGGTCACTAAGTGCATGGAGTATGAAATTAAAGTTAAGGTCACAAAACTAGTTTGAGGTAAAGGATTGTGTGAACATAGTACATAATATGTGAGAGAAGAAAAGAAGATAGTTTTGGTAATTCAGGGCACTCAACATAGACCTAAAAATACTTATACAAGCTAGACACATTATATTTATATATTTTTTCAAATAAGAGAGTGTAAAATGGGTTTTAATTAATCATAATTAAGACACTTTAGGCTGAAATAAGTTCCATATACTCTTATTGATGGAGTGTTGTTCAAAAAGGATATTGGAGGTATGATTTTAATATGTGTTAAAACTAAACAATTTGATAATCTTCTCAAGCAATTTCAAATAGTACTTTTGGAGGCAATTTGAAGCTACAACCATAGCTAAAAAAATCATTAGATATATTTACATTTGACCCAATTTATTCATAGATGGATATGCATGGATTAGTAAGTGTGCAATGTTTGTAGGGAAATAAAAACTAGTTACTATGCCATTGAAGCCTATTCAAGTTGAACAACCTTTCATGCAATGGGGTTTAGAATTAATTGGAATGATTCATCCTCCATATCGTGATGGTAATAAGTGGGTATTGATAGCTATAGATTACTTGACTAGGTGGGTGGAAGTAGTTCACTTGAAGGAAGCAAATGGGAACTCTATGCTTGAGTTGTATAAGACTCTAGTCACCCATTTTGGAGTGCCTTCCACTATAATATCAGAAAATGCTTTGGAATTTAGAAATACAAAGGTATGTGAGTGGGATATTGAGAAAATATTCATCAAATCATTATCCATAGGGTAATGGACTAGCTGAGTCCACTAATAAGAACCTGATTCAGATTATCAAGAGAATAATGGAAGATAATCAAAGATCTAACATACAAATTTTAAGACTACCTTATGGGCTGATAGGATCACCCCAAAGAAATCCACTAGTCATTCACATTATCTATTAGTCTATGGAAGAGAATCAAGGCTACCAATTTCATTGGAGCTTACACACCAACTAGAGCTTCCAGAAAGTGTTGCAATGGAGATCATGATGAATGAACTAAGATAATTAGAGGAAATAAGAAATGATTTCATGCATACCATTTGGTATAACTAAAACCAAGTAAATAATTCATTTAACAAAATATATTTCTCAAGTACATTTCAATAAGGTGATATAGTCCTCAAATGGAATGAGGACTGTGCAAAACCAAGAAAACTCTCCAAGTGTGTCAGCCTTTGCAATGGACCCTATTTCATCACAAGTTGCAAAGAGATCATTGCCTTTTAGATTTATATATTGAATGGATATAACCTTCCCATAATTTTCTATGGGAGATATCTCAATTTATTCTACTAATTTTATATCTTGCCCCTTGTAAATAGGTAAATTGGTCTATTTTTCCTCCAAGTGCTTTTAAACATTATTCTATTTATTATTTAGGTTATTTATTTGTTTTTTTTTCCCCCATTACTCCAAAAAGTTTTTCTAACAGAGTCTTTTTTTAAGTAGAATTTCATTTGTTTAGTCATTTTGAACAAGCTCAATCAAAGTCTAGGTCCCATGACTAGCAGGTTGGTCAAGCTAGCTGAGTTGCTAGAAGTGTTGGACATTTTGGCCCACATATGAAGATTTTGCATGATTCATGTGAAGAAATGGATCAAAGACTTAGAAAATGGGTTATAATATTTCAAATGAAGAAATTACAATTATATTTTCATGGTGCCCAGGAATTTAGAAGCATGGGCTAGGTTGTACAAGCCTTTGAAACTCATCAAAGCCTTGAAGGAATGATCAAGAGATGAATTTATGAAATTTTAATAACCAGAACATCACCAATATGTCACATAGGAGTAAATGGACCAGAAAACTTGTGTATTTAATATATTCACTTAGGAATACCCCATGAGCTAATAGATCACATGCAATTTTAGTTTTACATACTACGATCATCCTCTAAAATTTTCATGCATGTGTGAGCTTTTTAACTCAAGTTACAAGATTCTAAAGTTGGACCTACAACATAATAAATTTGTGCTAACATCAAGTTTAAGCTCAAGAAAAATAAATCCTATTGAGATTAAATTTGATGGTCATATGAATATCAATGATGGTCATGTAAACTTTATTTGATGGGAGCATTGACATTAATTTTATGATCATAAAATAGCTATTAGTTTTTAAATAGCGAGTCCCAATAGATCTAATAGTCCATGTTGCATCATACACTTTGATAAAATGATGTAGAGATGAGTCAAATAGTCAAGGAGCTTGATAATTGACACATGACATAAGTGCATAAGGTTGATAGAGTGATAGTGGATCTTGAAATCAAATGTGAGGCTACTGTGTGGAGTAAGCTTGGATATAGTTGATAGGTCAATGGCAAGATCAATGACTCACGGTCATTCATACCAAGTAGTATTAATGATTTGAGATGGGTTAATGAGTAAATGATCTAGGTTAGGTATTGATGACTAATGAACATAAAGGTCAAAAAGCCAAGGGAAGTTTTTGACCAAGGAAAATAGGTATTGCAAGGTGATTTACCACCATTAAATCTCAATAAAATGACATAAAAAGGAAATAGTGATACATTTAGGTATAAAAAACATAAAGAGACTACCATTAAGGCTAAATATGGATAATTGGCTTGAGGGTTTGTGTCATAGAGGGATATTTATATGACTATGTTTTCCATTGTTAAAAGGAGGAGCTAGGTTTTCAAAGGGTTCCACAAAGGAATACACATATCCCCCAATGGTTTCATCTCAAGGACCAAATGTATGAAAATGATCCATTATCTCTATTGTGTATGCCATGACAAACCAGTTAGGAAAAATTAATAACAAAACAAGATTCTAATAGACTAGGCTATTTGTTGTGACTACATGGATGGTGGAATAAAGGTCAAAACAACTTGAATTTTACATTTTAGTAAGAAAGAAAATTAATATAACTATGCAACCACTTAAAGTATCTTGAATCAATCAAAAGGATTCTAATGAGCATAATTGATAATCATGGGATATACTGAGAGGGGGGGTGAATTAGTATATCATATATCTTATAAATATTTTAGTTAATCAACCTCCACTTAACCATACATTCAATATATTCAATAAAATTGAAATATTATGCACCACACGAGAGAGAGAGAGAGAGAGAGAGAGAGAGAGAGAGAGAGAGAGAGAGAGAGAGAGAGAGAGAGAGAGAGAGAGAGAGAGAGAGAGAATTTTTACATGGAAACCCAAAGTGGGAAAAACCATGAAGAACAATCTCAAGTATATGAATGAGCACCAACTCAAATTATAAAATTTTCAAGCACCAAATTACAAGAGCACCAAGCCTTTTGTTGAGCACCAACCCATAGGAGCACCAACCCAAAGGAACACCAACCCATCTTGTGTATAAAACACAACTATCTCTCAATGTTGCTTTCTTAACAAATGATAAAACTCTACAATATCTCTTTCTATTCTCTCCTCTTTTCTTATATAAAATAATTACAAACCATGCACTCTCTTTCATATTATAAATGGATTATCAAGCCTTTATTTATAGATTTCCAAATGACCTTTGACATTCACCCTTTGTGACCTTTCACTCCTCATGGAAAATGGCACCAAACTTGCATGACCCTTCAAGTCCTTGTATTTGAAAAGTCATATGGTGACCCTTCATAAGTAAATGCATCATTTCCTCTTTTGTTTTTATCTTTGTGACCTTTTGAATTTCTTAAGGTGGCTCTTCATGGAAAAATATGCCATACCCTCTTTTGCCTTCACTTGGTGACTCTTGAAATTCCTCAAGATGACTCTTCATGGGAAAATTCATCCCATTCCTCTTTTATCTTTACCCTATAATTCTTTGAATTTTACATGGGCCCTCTTTTAAATTTTATTAAACCAAAAATATATTTTTTAATATTATATAAATATCAACACATTTTAGCCAAAATATTAACATTAAAAACACCTTTATACAATAAATGCCATGGGGCCTTTATCACCAATGCTAGACCTTTGGCATCAATGACAATATTTCCAATAATCTCCCCTTTGTCATTGATGTCAACCTCAAACTAAAACTACCACATCCTAAAACTTGTATTGCACATGTCAACCTGTACATACTACTATTTGAATAACATACAGTAACTCCCCCTTACTGTAGCATCCTATACCTATTTCTTGTAACTATTTTTTCACCTATTTCCTGTACCTATTCCTATACGTATTCATGTACCTATTTCTTATACCTATTTTTTTGTTCTTCCCCTTTGACAGCAATGGCAAAGGGCCTATCCTAGAGTTAAAACTTAGCTCCACCTCAACTAATGTTGATCCTCAATGGTAGGAAGTAAAATAAGTTACTCCCAACTTCTCTTGTAGATACTTGATTATGTCTTTTGGTAGTACCTTTGTGAAAATATCTATAATCTATTCTATAATACTAATATATTCCATCTTAACCTATTGATCTACAACATGCTCTCTCAAGAAGTGATATCTAATAGGAATATGTTTTGTTCTTGAATGCATCACTAGATTTTTATAAATATTAATAGCACTTATGTTTTCACAAAAAATATAAATAGGTTCATCATATTTTACCTTGATATCTTCCAAAGTTTTCTTCATCCAAATAACTTGAGTACAACACAATACCACTACAATATATTCTATTTTAGCTGTAGAAAGTGATACTAAATTTTCCCTTTTGCTTAGCCATGATACTAAGCTATCATTGAGGAAGAAAGCTCCTCCACTTTTAATCTTTTTGTCATCTAAGAAACCTATCCAATCTAAATCTATATAAGCAACTAAAGTGAAATATCTACCTATGGGATACCACAATCCATAATCCAATGTCCCCTTGATATATCTAAATATTATCTTCATCAACTAAACATGACTCTCCTTTGGGAATACATGATATCTCACAACCATGCCTATTACATACATGATGCCGAGCCTTGATGCTATCAAATGTAAAATATTACCAATCATAGATATATACAAAGACTGATTTTCAACATGTGAATCTTCAACCTTACTCACCTTGTTTGCTAGACTCATTGATGTTCCAACTAGCGCACAATACTCAAAACCATTTTTTTTCAAAATTTCCTTGGCATAGTTACTTTGAGATATGAAAATTCCTTTATTTGATTAAAATATTTGCAACCCTAATAAAAATGACAATTCTCCAAGAATAGACATCTCATTTTTTTTTACATATTATCAAAAAATTATTTTGTCATCTTTACAATGTTTCCTCCAAAAATTATGTCATCAACATATACCACAATAATCAATTGATGTTCACCTTCTATTTTGATGTAGAGATTAATGTCATTAAAACCTCTCTTGAAACTTTGATCTTGTAGGTACTTATCAAGTCTTGCATATCAAGCTCTGGGAGCTTGTTTCAATCCATATAATTCTTTATTCAATCTACAAACATGGATACTATCATTTGAGAGAATATATCCCTC
The DNA here is from genome assembly GCA_037957365.1 of Torreya grandis. Taxonomy (NCBI): domain Eukaryota; kingdom Viridiplantae; phylum Streptophyta; class Pinopsida; order Cupressales; family Taxaceae; genus Torreya; species Torreya grandis. Next base: position 1,507,806 of record JARHVA010002811.1, read on the forward strand.
AGGTTGCTCAATGTAGACATCCTCTTCTAGATTTCTATTTAGGAAGGCAGACTTGACATCGATCTAAAACACTTTAAATTTTTTAAACACTACATATGCAAGAAACATTCTAATAGCCTCTAGCCTTACCACTGGTGTAAAAGTTTCTTCAAAATCTACTCCCTCAATCTGAGCATATCCTTTACATACTAACCTTGCTTTATTCTTGGTTACTTCACCATTTTCATTCAACTTATTCTTTTATACCCATTTTGTTCCTATCACATTATGATCATTTGGTCTAGGCACTAATTCTCAAGTATCATTCTTTTCTATATGATTTAATTCTTCATCCATTACCTTAACCTAATGCTCATCATGTTTAGCTTCTAAAAAAACTCTAGGCTAAATTTTAGATAATAAATAGAAATTAACTTGCTCAGATTCACTTACCATCATTCTTCTAGTGTGAACTCCTTTATTTATGTTCCTGATGATGTCACTTTCATTATGATTTCTCAAGACATATTTGGATGGGGTTTTGGTGTCCTTTTTTTCCTTCATCTCATCTTTATCTGATTCTTCAAAATCTTCTTCTTCAATGATTTTTGGAGTGTCTACTAGATCATTGTCTCTTTGTGCTACATCTTCAGCTATCCTGACACTTGCACTTTTAAAAATATTCTTGGTTCTTTTGTTATAACATTTATAAGATTTACTTTTACAAGAATATCCAAAAAATATACCTTCATCTTCTCTAGATTCAAACTTACCAAGTTTTCATCAGTTCTCTTTATGAAGCATTTTCTATCAAAAATTCTAAAATAATCAATTATAGCTGGTTTATCTTTCCATAACTCATAGGGAGTCTTGTCACTATTGACTCTCAACAATGTTCTATTCTAGATATGCACTATTTTACCTACTGCCTCTCTCCAATATTTATCTGGTATGTTAGATTCATTTAGCATTTTCCTCACCATTTCTTGAACTATTATGTTTCTTCACTCAACTAATCCATTTTGCTATGGAGTTCTTGCTACTAAATAATGCCTCTTTATCCCATGGTCTTCACAATACTCAATAAAATTATCTAACATGAATTCTCCTCCTCAATTTGATCCAAGGCACTTAATTTTTAAGCTAGTTTCATTCTCAACTAAAGCTTTGAATCTTTTAAAATATCTTAAAGCTTCTAATTTTTTCTTCAAAAACATCACCCAAGTCATACATGTAAAATCATCAATAAGAAACATGAAATATTTCTTACCTTGAGTACTTTGAGTTCTCATAGGTCTACATAGATTAGTATGAATAAGCTCTACCATCTGAGTAGTTGAGTATTCTTTTGTCTTGAACCATCTTCTTCCCTACTTCCCATGCTCACAAGGTTCACAAAGTGTGTTGGAGGGCTTTGTAATCTCTGAAAGATCTCTAAATCCTTGCTTTTTACTGATGTTGACAATATTGTCAAAATGTATTTGTCTCATTCTCCTATGCCATATCCAACTTCCCTCAACTTGACTCAAACAACATTTTTGACCTTCGATATCTGATAACATATACAAATTATTGTTTGTCCTTTGAGAATCTATAATCAACACATCTAAATCTTTTTTCTTAATTTCACAAACTTTTACATAAAACTTTAGTTTGTGTCTCTGATCACACATTTGAATTACACTTATAATATTATGCTTAAGATCTTCTACATACATAACATTTTCAATCTTAATTCTACCATTATACAAACTTAGTGCACCTTTTATATCAATTTTGGCTATAGTATTATCTCTAAATTTCACTATGCTACCATTGATAATCTTTAGGGCTATGAACTTAATCTTGTCTCCTATCATGTGCCTCAAACATTCACTATCAATGAACCATGTCTTTTATTTTTTCTTTCATGCAAAGTTGTCTAGAACAACATAGACTTTTTAGGTTGTTTCTTCTACCATGAACCTGTCTAAATTTTCTTCTTGATGAATGGAGCCTTAAAAATCTATTCTTTCTTGACTGATTCAAATACACTTCTATAGTACTGTGATATGTGTTTGACGTTATTGTACTTGTAACATATTATGGCTTCTTCATTAAATCTTGATAAAGGAGCAAAAGAGTTGCGGCTTCTACTTGACTCTACATGAGTTTCTTTCTCCTTATTTCTAAAATTATTATCCCTTTTCTAACATTCTATTTTCTTATAACTATATCTATTATAATAAAAATATTAACAATAAAAATAGAACCTATTTGTGTATCTCTGACCTGATTACCTTTTATAGCTCTACTCCTTCTAGCTATGTTTATTTGAGATGTCCTTTATATTCTTAACTTCTTCCCTTTTTATTTCCTCTTTTATAAGAGATTCAACATAGCTCTTTCATTTTTCTATGTTAAACTTGTCTATAAAAGTAGTGGCCTCCCCTTTCTCTTTTTCAAATCCGATACCTATCTTATTTGACATTGATCTTTGACTTTATAATATCTTATTCAACATATTAGTGTTATTCTAAAATTTTGAATCATTGGTTACTCTATCATTGACTGCTATTTTTTTTTCTCAAGATATACTTTTAAAGAGGTAATTTCAATAGCATACCTTTCACATTCTTCACTTAATTTTTCTAACTAAATTGTTAAATCTTATTTAGTCTTTTGGCTTATTCAATGTGTGCTTTTAGATCTTCAATTATTTCTTTTGACTTTTTTTCATTTTTATTGATCTGGAGCTTCAATCTTTGATTCTTCTTTTCAAGACCTTTTAATTATTCTAAGGCACAAATGATTTCTACTTCTAAATTCACTTTGGCTTCATCCTATTTTTCTTCTTGATCATCTATAATTTTTCTTTGGAGGAATCTTCATGTATGGCCATAAATAGAATCTTTTCTTTTTATGAATCACTGACTCCACTATCTTTGGTTGAGATAGGATCTTTAGAATATAAACTCTTCTTCTTAAATCCCTTATTGAATTTTCTTTTGAAATTCTTCTTGTATGTATACTTTCCTTCTTCATTATCACCATTACCCTTATTTAGGCACTTAGCTACAAAATGTCCAATCTTTCCATAATTAAAACATTTGAAAAGTAATTTTCCTTGATATTTACCTGTGCCCTTTTTTAGTTTATGAATGAAAAGAGATCTATTGTCATCTTCATCATTTCTAGAGTTGTCACTTGGTTCTTTAATATTATCTTTATATTTATTTGATGTCTTGAAAGTATCTTCCCTTTTTGAGGGTTTCTCTTATTTGGTCCACATCTCTTATGCCATAAGAATACCATGTAGTTTATCCATATTTATCTTGGCTCGATCCTTCATCTCTTCAATTACAAAAACATTTGAATCATATCTCATTGGTAAAGATCTCAAAACCTTTTAAACCACCACTAATTCCTCTAACTTTTCTCCAAGGCCTTGAATATGATTAACTATTTTATTAATTTGTAAAATATAACTCACTATATTTTCTTCCTCTTCCATTTTCAAACTCTCAAACTATCTTCTGAAATTATGGAGCTTAGCTTGCTTAACCTTTCCATCACCTTTGTAAATATTTTCAATCTTCACCCAAGTCTCATGAGTAGATTTACATTGCATAACTTTAAAAAAATTTGATTCACATAAAATAACATTTAAATCTTTAGCATTATTTTCACTTGCCTTCTTTTCTACCAGAGTAATCACAAGTGTTTATGGCTCTTCATATTCCTCCATAATTGCTTTCCAAATGTTGAATCTAAGAGATAAAATAAGTCATACTTATGCTCCAAAATTCATAATTTGTCCCATCAAAAAATGGTGCCTTATTTTTATAAAAACCTTCATGTGGTCCAACCATCGTGCTTTCTCTGATCTCCCTTCAAGCTGTAAAACTCTTTCCAAAAGAACTTGCTCTGATACCAATTGTTAAGCATGGGATATATTGAGAGGGGGTGACCTAATATATTATATATATTATAAATCTTTTACTTAATCAAACTCCACTTACCCATACATTCAATATATTTAATAAAATTGAGATAGTATACAACACATGAGAGAGAGAGAGAGAGAGAGAGAGAGAGAGAGAGAGAGAGAGAGAGAGAGAGAGAGAGAGAGAGAGAGAGAGAGAGGGAAAAACCATAGAGAACAATCTCAAAGTGGGAAAGATCACCAACTCAAATTACAAAGTTTTCAAGCACCAACTTTCAGGAGCATTAAACCCTTTTCCAAGCACCAACACAACAACTATTTGTGAGCACCAACCCACAGGATCACCAACCCCTTACAAAGATTTGTGAGAACTAACCCATAGGAGCACCAACCCCTCTTGTGTATAAAACACAATTATATCTCAATGTTTCTTTCTCAATAAATGATATAACTCTATAATGTCTCTTTCTATTCTCTCCTCTTTTCTTATATAAAAAATTTACAAACCATGCACTCATCTACATATTACAAATGGCTTCTCAAGCATTTATTTATATATTTCCAAATGAACTTTGTCATTCACCCTTTGTGACCCTTCAATCCTCATGGAAAATGGTGCCAAACTTGTATGACCCTTTGAATCCTTGTATTTTAAAAGTCATATGGTGACCCTTTGTAAGCAAATACATCTTTTCCTCTTTTATCTTTATCTTGGTGACCTTTCAAATTCCTTAAGGTGACTCTTCATAGAAAAATGTGTCATACACTCTTTTGTCTTCACTTAGTGACTCTTGTAATTCCTAAAGATGACTCTTCATGGGAAAATACATCGCATTCCTCTTTTATCTTTACCTCATGACTCTTTGACTTCTCCATGGGCCCTATTTTGACTTTTATGTAACCAAAAATATATTCATTAATATTAAATAAATATTAACACTTTTTAGCCAAATTATGAACATTAAAAATAACTTTAGATAATAAATGTTATGAGGCCTTTATCACCAATGCTAGACCTTTGACATTAATGATAATATTTCTAACTATAATTTACGAAGGTAGTTATAACAACATTTCAAATGGAATTGAACTTGTTTGATTCCCTTTTGAGCACCAAAACTCACTCTTTCTTGCTTCCTTTCTTTTATAAAATAGACTTTAAGCTATTGAAGAGAATCCCTTAGGTTGGTATGAATAGACTCTACATGAATTATATTTTACACCTCATGGATTAATTAATAGATCATTTTTGCAATTATTTGATAATCTGAATTTAGTGTTTTGTGTTTGTTTGATAGGCAAATGTGGTTTTTATCTTCCTTTTGCATCTCCAAGCTCAACCTAAGTGATATAAAATTTATTTTTAGGTCATATAATGTGTCTTAACATTGATCTCTTGAGGATATAGTCGACAACTAAATTTAAGTGTCTTCAACCAGACCTTACTTTCATTGTTCCCTAGTCTAGTTGTATCAAACTGACATTTATATGAAATACTATGGCATATAAACTATAGTAAGCATTGAATTAGCTTCTTTCATAGTTTATTATTGTGTTAAAGAGTATGATCTTAAAAGTGGATCTAAAAAATTCATGGTGCATCACCACATATTAGAGTAGGTTTTAATTTATGCAAAGTTTCTTGACCCTTTTCATACCAATCAGTTTTAGGTTTTAGAAATAAAGTCCCAAATTGTGAAATCTAAGGAAATAGCCTCATAAAATACCCTATATGTTTTGTATATATATAGGCATCCCACATCCTTTAGATCATTCCCATGTTAGTCTAGGTATAGGTCATACTTGAACAAATATTACCTTTATTGGGTGTTATATGGATATCTAACAGTTACCATACCTCAAAAGGATAAGATAATTGTATAACTTGTGAATGGAGCATGTAACATATATGAGTATAATTTATAGTTAGATATAGAAATGAGTACATATTATGTGATTACATCAAGTCCTAATATCCATGATTTAGATCACGGCAACACCTAAAGAGTAATAATACAAGCTCATAAATTAATCAAGAACACACTGAGTAACACTTAAAGGCAAAATAAAATGCAATGGTATAAGGATACCTCATACAATAGGAATGTTCACATTATTTTTAATAAAAGGTACATGACTTAGTCAAATTTAAAAAAAGCATAGAATGGTATATTAAAATGTCCAAAATTGGCAAAAAAAATCATAAGGGTTGGAAGCAATGGATTATATTCAAATTCTCAAACAAAAAAGATAAGAGCAAGAAAGAAAATAACTCAAAGGAGTACAAAAAGGAAAGCATGGAATCATGATCAAATAACACATCATATAATACTAGTCTATAGATATATGAGTTAGTAATAAATGATAATTACATGGTATATCAATTACACTATAAAATATACAAGCATAGATAAAGGCATGTGTAAGTATATAAGCTCAAACATGATAATGGAAAGTGATCATAGAATAATATAACTTGGGTGTATCATAATCAAAGAATTATATTCCTCCAATGTACTAATGATGGGAATAGAGGGAAGGCCCAACATCCACATGTACATATACCATGTGTATGGGTATGCATGTATCACACTCAAAATATGGGTGAAACATTTTTGATACATATATAGAAATAAATTATATGATATATACTAACATAGAATCAACAACATAGATGCTAAAGAGATAATAAAACATTGAAATGTTGAATATTTTTTTATTTTTTTCATAATTTTGTAAGGATAAGAAAGGAATATATGTACAAAGAAAAGAGTTACAAAAGGAAATGTACACATCAATGTGATGCCGATGTGAAGAATATATATCATGTATGCCATATTAATATGATGTGTAATTAATGTATATACATAATATTTTAAAAATTTATAAATTATTGATGATTTATCTCTTGTAGGAACTCATCGAGTCTCAACCTATTTGAGTGAGTGACTTAAAGGGTGCACTGGGAAATGGATGGGAATACCTTTTGTTATTTACAATATTTTTATTCCCTATAACTCCACCTAAAACCAATATAATACCCTCCTATACATTTCCCTAATATTTGACACCTCCCTCACACTCTTCTATAAATAATTCATCATCTCAAATAGCCCTTACCTAAGTAAAACCTCTTTTTACTAGTTTTTGAATGAAATCAAATGGGTTAACCTAGTTTTGGGAATAGTGCATGTTACAAGACTAATTTAGCCTAGACAGACTTAGTTTGGGACATAACAACTCTATTTTCCAACTAACAAGGTTATTGGGCTGATTACATTAGCTAAAATTTTGAAAGGTCTTAAGGTCAAATTAGTCTATATATACCTATTATTCACCTCATTTATATTAGAGATAATAATTCATTTACACTTCTTTATGATATACATTTATACCTTTCTACTTGAGGAGTCATTGCTTAGGGTTTCATGATTCTTAGAGGAGAAATTTTGTCTTGTAAAGGCTTGAGATTTACTAAGAGGTCCTTGGCTATACTCTAGTCCATTGCCCATCCTTAGCTTCTTCAATAATACACAACAAGCTCTTGTAAAATACCATTGACCAAGGGAGAGGTTGAGGCTTGATGGGATCATCTTCAAGGCAAGTATTTATAACTCTTACTCTTCTATTTTAATAGATATATTTGAATGAATAATGGCTAATGAATGTATTGTATCTCCTTGCTTAAGATTACCTCTACAATAATTTGAGTAGAGTTTTAATTTGTATATTTATTGTTTATGTTTATCCCCAATTTAGGCCACAAGCTTTAGTAAGTACTATATTATATTTACTTTATTATTTTGTTATCAGATCTAAATAGGGTTATTATGTGGTGGTGCTTGAATAGAGGCCTTAGAACCCTCTCTATCCATATCATATGATAAGATATCCCTTAGGTAGGTTAGGAAGATCCATATTGGTCATGACCTCAATTATCTAAGTATTGATAATGGTATAGTTAGTTGATTTATCTTCTTGTAGTTAGAATTGATTTATATATGAGCTTCACTTTCACTTGCATACATTATAGTGAACCCGATGTGAACTAACCATTGAAATTTTTTAATTTTCACTTTCAAACTACTAGATTGATTCTTTAAACTCAATATAATAGTTTGTGTGTAGGTCTTAATATTAGTTAATCCAATCGACTTAGTTTAGCTCTCTGTGTAGATTATTTTCTTATATAAATAATTGGATTGATGTAATCAACCTAGTTTTATACTCTTTATATGTCATATTATACTTCATCAATCTAATCAAGATAATTAGGGCATCATATTATAGATATTTCAATTCAGATGAACCTATCGATATTGTTCATCTCTCTATGATCTTAATTTCCATCTTGTTGTACCCAAAAAATGTCACTCATTTTTGGAACAACATATGAGCTATTTTGGTCCTACAAGACAAAATTATCTCTTCCCATTTCAAAAAATTATTTTGAACTTTCAAAATTGGGAATTATTCAAGATTTTTCAATTACAGGTTCAACAAGTTCAAAGGCTTTTACAAGTGAGTTCAATCAAATAACAAGTTTCCTCAACACTTAGATGTTTTCAAGGCTGGTTCAACACTGTGGTTCAACCAAAAATGTTCATCAGCAAGCTTTAAAGAAGGATTGAACCATTGAACCATCAAACCTTGCTTCTAAAAAGGTTTAAAGGTTCAATGGTTTCAAAGGTTTAACAACATCAATAGGCTTTAAGAGTTAAGCACTTCAGTCAATAGGTTCAAAGTGGTTGGTTCAACATGGTTTGTTTTTAAAAGCTTGGTTTAAGTAGTCAATTGAATAAATAGAAACAAAGGAATGAACCATTGAACTATTAAACCAAAGTTGGTTCAATTGATCGGTTCAAGTGGTATGTTTAAAGGAGTGCCCCAAAGCTGAAGAGACAAGTGCCCTTGCAAAGGGTTGTGGCAAACGTGTCCCTTGCAAGAAAAGCCTAAAGCAAAAGCCCATCGAAGCCCAATGGATGCTGCCAAGTCTCATCTGTCAAGCCCCATTATACTTTGTTTCTAAGAGTTATGGAAGTTGCCATGTGTCCCTTGTAAGATAAGTGGAATGTGCAAAGTGTCAACATCTACATGAATCTAAGTGAGTTCCAAGTGTATCTACAGTGTTTCTAAAAGCTTAGCAGAAGCCACCATGTGTCATCTTCCATGGGACACTCAAAAGACATCCAAAGCCTCTATAAGTTAAGTAAATTCTGCCACATGTCCTCTCCTATTTCACAATGGATGTTACTAAGTGTCACCTATTGAGATCGGTGTAAAATCAACTAAGGCAAAGCCAAAGGAAAAATTACCCTTGCAAAGGACATTGAACCAAGCTGAGTGCCCTTGTAGAGGGCAATGAGGAAAGGAAGACATAGGGAATTCCTTCGAAAAAGTTCCCATGGCAAAATGGTTAAGGTAAGAATCCTTCAAAAATTTTAAAGGAATTCACCTAGGAAGATTTCCTTTAGACAAATTATTTGAAAGAATTCCTTTAGAATTTTTGTTTGAAGGAAAAGTCTGCCAAAACAAAAAACCCACCAAGGAAATAAAATCTTGAAAGCTGCCACATGTCCCTCATAAAGTTTTAGTGGAAGCTACCACATGTCATCTCCTAAGACACATTTTCTATTAAATTTCAAAGTAGCATAACATGCCATGTGTCATCTACAAAACTCAGTGAATACTGCCAAGTGTCAACATTCATAGCTTCTTCCTTTTATTGAGTAAGGACTGTGGTGGGTCTTGGGTGAGTAGATAAACTCTACAGAAGTCACCATGTGTCATCATCTACATAAATCTAAAAGAGTCTTGAATGTTTTCATAGTGTCTCTAGGAGCTCAACAGAAGCCACCACGTGTCATCCTCCACAGGATTCTCAAAAGACATCCAAAATATGCCAAATGTCCCATTACAACTCTATGAAATGCGATAATTGTCTACATCTACATCTCAAGTTTCTTAAAAGTTTCAAAGCTTCTTTTAATAAGCATCTCTCATCTTCCTACAGATACTGCCAAGTGTCCCAATATATTTTACAGTGGAATGTACCATGTGTGAATAGTTAAGATCAGTGGAAAGTGACCAAAGAGCAGAGAAATGATTGAACCAAGGACCCAATTCAACAGCCAAGAAAGGAATAATGATGAAGAAGGACTATAAATATTCATGTATAAAATATGTTTCTAGAAGTAGACTGCCAAGTGGACATTGGAGAATACAAACATTCAATGGCATGACTCATTTCTCTGCATTAAGGAAAGAAAATGGGCAAATATGCCCAATTCTAGCATATCTTCTTGACAAGATTTAAAATATATTGAATGCAACATGATGTTTTATTGCTCTTGAGTCTTTATTAAAGGGCTATATATTGGACTCTCTTTTATTATTTTGAGGGGATCTTTCAGTTACCAAAAACAAAACTCTACCCAAATTGAAAGGCATCACTAAGACTTTGAGCTTAGATTGTTCATCATATTTCTTTGTTTGAATCAAAAAGCAAGTTACTTTTAGACTTTGTGCTGTTATAGCTTGTATCATTCTAGGAGATTGTTCTTATGTATATTTCCTAAATGTATTCTTGTTTATGTAATTTAACAAGCAGAGCTAGTGGAGGTGATAAAGAAGGTGTCCTGGAGTCAGTTACTTTAAAAATTTGTGTTGTCATAATTGTCTTTAGTGTGTGTTTATTTTTTATTTCTATGTAAAGAACCTTGGGATGACTTTGTACCCTCATTGTTCTTCATATTTCACTCTTTAGCAATTGAGGTGAAGACTTTGTGCCTCATTTCATCTTGTCATGTTACTGCACCCTGTTATAGTTACTTATCATCACCTAAAAGATTCCCTTTGTCTGTTGAACAATAATTATAAAGAAGAGGAGTGTCTTCTATCATTTCATCAAGATTTCTTCTTTGATTTGTGCACATCATCTCTAAAAAAAGAGAGATGGATGGTTTATCCTACCCTTGAGTGTTATTTTTGTTTATATATATATATATATATATATATATATATATATATATATATATATATATATATATATATATATATATATATATATATAGCTCCTGCATATCTACAAGGAACCTCCCCTTGATGAGAGGAGAGATTAGTCCCCTTTTGATGTGGTAAACCTACACATTTGGCTGACCAATCTTCTTGCTATGGTTGATCAGACCTATTTTGTTTATCAGTATGTTGATTGACAAAATATTCACCCAACAATTTTTGGCAACTCCACTGAGAAAGTTATCTGCAATCTGAAGCCTCAAGTTTTAGATTGAAGTAGTCCCACCCTTGTCCATTATAGACTCTAGTGACTCTATTCCACTTCTTACCCATTATAATTATAGCCTTACCATCTTTATCCATTTCTATTATATAGTTTGGTTTGTAAACCAAATCCACTGGGAAAGAATGCATAGTTTAAAGCCTCAAGCTTCAAGCTGAAGCAATGCCAATTCCTTTCCATTTTTGTTTCACAATCTGGCAGATCCAAGGTATACATGAAGCCAAAGGGCTAAAGGAATTTTTGACCCTATATTCGAGTTAGTACAACAAACTAATTTTGATTTGTCTCCTTCACCATCTCACCTCCAACAAACTAGGAGCTTTCCTCCTACTAAAGTTAGGTCTCCATTAATAGGCAAAGCATCCACTTTTGCTATTAATAAAGCTTTGCCAATACTTACCCTTCTAAGATTTATTCCCCCTTTTTATAGTCATACAATGGCAGTTTAAGGCCCCTGGGGTAATTATTTTGGCCCTCTCAATCTTACTTCACCTCTACATGAGCTCCCATGCAATTCAAGAAAGAATTTCCCCAAATTCTATGGTGATGGGAAAGTTCACCCTGATGAACACATTGTAGCCTTCAGTATAGCCTATGGTGTGATAGGCATAGAATTTGAAGATGTGGCAGTCAGATTGTTTGTGGAAACTTTACAAGGTGCTATTACAAATTGGTTTTACCATCTATAGGCTTGGTCAGTAACTAACTATAACACTCTCAAATCCAATTTTGAAGCCAGATTCAAACTTGTAGAAGATGCAAATGCCCTTCTAGCTCAGCTCACATAAATGAAGAAAGAGCCTCATGAACCAATGAGGGACTTCATAGACAAGTTTGACAAATTGAGAAATAGGATCCCTATAATTTCTTGACCTACAGTTGAGAATCTCAAATATTTCTTCATTAATTCTCAGCTACCTGAAGTGAGTTTCCTATTGAGACGTGCTAGTCAAATATACCTTACTGTAGCTCAATATTTGGCCACTGAGGTGGAAGATGATCTCATCTTGGCAGGGAATATAAGGAGATATCCTAATAAAAATAGACCCTCATCATCTTCTCAATATCCATCTACAAGCACCACTGATCCAATGGTGTAGAAGTTGGAAAATGAGTTGCTTGCTCTTAAAAAGAAAATAGCGCAAGGAATGTCTTCTACTCATTCATATAGAGATATACCAAGGAGGACATTTCCAAATCAGTCATACTAGAGTAATGATGCCAAGAATCAAGAGCAGCTAAATCATCTCCCCCCCACAAGAGAAACTTGCCATTAAAGCACTCCTAGCTAATTCAGCAGTGGGCTATCTTGAAGTAGAATCAAATTTCTCTTTCTAGCCTAAATTGATTTAATAAAATGATGCTAATCTCCTTGCAAAAGACCAAGAAGAATTAGCTGGTGACTCCAATATTAGTTTCCTAAATTACTAGGATGAACCCAAAAGTAAAGGAGAAGCATTTGATGGATCATATGCTATGTTCACCTGGTCTAAAAACTAATCAGCCCAACAAACTGATAAAGGGAAGATAGAGGAGTAACCTCAACCATCAATTTTGATTGCTAAATGTGGAACCATCCTGCCCTTCTAGCCAAAGGACCTGATGATCACCAAAAAGATATGTACATCAAGTTTGTCTTCACCTTTAACTTCAATTTTACAAATCAGTCCTCCCCCCTACAAACCAAAAGGTTGAATTACCTTCCTCTGTTCCTAGTCCAATTTAGTCATTTGACATAATTGATCATGTCAAGAAGACTAAAATTAAAATGACTAAGTTTGAATATTTACAATCCAATCTTGAGTAGTTGGATAGGTTAGTTGAGAGTGTGAAGAATAAGGCCATCTCTATAGGACAATATGTTAAGAAATTAACTCATGATCTCCCAAGGAATATACCCATTCCAAACAATCTTGTCATTACTCCTCCAACTGCCCCTAGGAAAATAGAACCTTTCTATGTTTCCTTGTTGATAAATGGTCACAAGATGAGCAATTTTAATATAGACTCAGGAGCATCTGACAACGTCATGCCTGCCAAGGTGGTAGAATTTCTTGGCCTCACATTGACCAAGACATTTGGTAGATGTTTCTCCATGAAGAATAAGCAAGTACCACTACTGGGGAAAATCAAAGATGCCCAATTTGCATTTGTAGCTTTTCCAGACAAAAGAATCAGATGATAGTCCTGGTGGCTGATGTTCCAACCTCATACAACATTCTTTTGGGGTGAAATTTTTGCAAGGATGTTGGTGAAGAATTGAACATAGACCTGTTAGAAGTGAGGATCCCTATCAAAGGCACCATGCAGAGGTTGCTACTTGAAAAAGAATCAAAATATATTGTCACTCAGACATCAGCCCCTGAAGCTCAAATTTTGTTTGAGTCTTCAAGCATGGGTAACTACTTTCTATCCACAAGAGAAGTTCATGAGGTGCTTGATGAAGTCCCTGAATGTGATCTAGAGTTTGAATCAGACCATACATCAAAAGAATTGGTAGGTTTTAGTACAAATAGAGAAGGATCTTCCCTCTCTAATAAAGGGAAATCTAAAGAAAAATTAGTGTCTGATGAAGTATGGATTCTAGAATTTGATGGTAGTTGTTCTTTTATCGATTTAGGAGCTAGGATTGTGTTGATATCTCTTCAAGGAGATATTTTCCCCTACTCATATAAGTTATAGTTTAGTAACACCAATAACATAGCTAATTATAAATCTCTATTGTTTGGATTGAAGGCAGCACGAGATAAAGGCATCAAACTCCTTCATGCCAAAGGAGATGCTAAACTAGTGGTTTGTCAAGTAAGAAACTTGTATCAAACTAAAAATGAGAGATTGTGACACTACCAAAATCTATTCTAAGACCAAATTAAAAGCTTTGATGCTTTAAACATCTCTACCATACCCATGGAATTTAATGACAAAGCTAATGCACTTGTTATTTCAGTAACTCTCTTAGTTCCTCACTCAGACTTCACAGGAAACAAGTACACTATTGAGCTTGTCTTTAAACCAAGTGTGCCTAAAAATTCTAATCATTGGCAAGTATTCAATGATGATCACCAGATCATTACTTTCCTAGAATGAAAATATAGCTTTGAACAACTACATTTTGAAGGCAGTGAATTTTAGAAGTGTGAACCAACCCCTAAATCAAGTTCAAATGCAAATGAAGAATTCTTACAACAAAAAGGGAATAAAATTCTCAAAGGCTTGGTTTCCCTTGAGAAATTGTTTGACAATAATGATAGGTTCATCAAACAACAACAAATAGATTCAAGCTCCTCTCAGGGATTTGATCAAACTAATTTGGGTACCAAAGAAGATCCTAAAATGGTGAATATTGGGAAGTGTTGCACTGTTGAGGAGAGATTCAAGTTCACTACTCTACTCTGCCAATACATGGATGTCTTAGCATACTCCTATGATGACCTGAAGTCTCTCAGTCCTGATGAAATTTGCCATGACATTCCTCTCAAGGCTGACTCAGTGCCTTATAAGCAAAAATTTGGATAGTACAATTCAAAGATATCAGGTACTATTCTGTCTGAGATACAAAAAATGTTAAATGCTAGAATCATTTTTCCAATCCATCATTCCACATGGATTACAAAAATAGTGCATGTAAGGAAGAAGAATGGAAAAATTTGCATCTGTATGGATTTTAGGAATCTAAATCAGTCATCTTTGAAGGATAACTATCCTTTGCCAATCATGAATCAAGTGCTTCAAATAGTGACAGGCTCAGAGATGTTATCAATGCTAGATGGATTTTTAGGATATAATTAGGTTGAAGTTGGTGAAGCAGACTAACACAAGACTACCTTCACCACTCCTTGGGGCACATTTACATATAGAAGGCTGCCTTTTGGCTTGATAAATGCTGGCACCACCTTTCAGAGAGCAATGGACCTTGATTTCAAGGATGAGATATGTAAATTCATTGTGGTTTATCTTTATGACTTAACCATCTTTTCTAAGCATCACCCAAATCATATATGCCACTTGTAACAAGTGTTAGAATGTTGCCACTAGAATGGCATTTCTTTGAACCCCAAGAAGCCTATTTTTGGAGTAATAGAGGGGAAACTTCTCAGACACATTGTGTCCAAAGAAGGCATAAAGATTGATTCAGATAGAGTCAAGTCTATCCAAGAGCTTACCTTACCTACAAGTAAAAATGTTGTTCACTCTTTCTTTAAAAAGGTGAATTTCTTATGAAAGTTCATCCCCAAGTTTGCTAAGAAGACTCGACACATTGTAAACATGATGAAAGGGAAGGCCACCTTTAATTAGACTAAAAAAGGTAAGTCAACATTTGAGGATATCAAGACTGCCATTGCCCATGCCCCAACTCTGGTTTGTCTAGAATACAACAAAGAGTTCACCATATACAGTTATGCTTCTAAACACACGCTTTCAACAATTTTGGTTCAATAGAATAAAGAAGGTATGGCATCTCCCATTTCTTTCATGAGTTTTCCTCTCAAAGCTCATGAGCTAAAGTATTCAAACATGGAGAAGCATGATTATGTAGTGGTGAAGACAATCAAGCATTTTCACTTCTACATCCTAAATTCACAAACTACTGCCTTGGTCCCTGACACCACAATCAAGTCCATATTAACTTAGTAAGAGTTTGGGACAAAAAGAGGGAATTGGATTACAAAGATACATGAGTTTGATCTAGACATCAAGCCAACAAATATGGTACAAGTAAAAGGCTTATGCCAATTAATTGTTGATAACAAACTAGAAGAAATAGGGCATGAAGAAGTAGAGGTGGAAGACATACTGATAGTCCTCTTTGTCTCCACCATGAATGAGTGGTATTCAGGTATTTCTCATTTTCTTACTTATGGTGAGTTTCCTACTCACTTATCTTACAAAAAAAGAGGACTATCAAGTTGAAAGCTACCAATTTTATCTTTTGGGACAATGGCCTATACAAGAGAAGCCTTGATGGAGTGTTCGTTCGTTGTGTAGATAAAGAGCAACAATGCTAACTTTTGAAATCCTTCCATAATCTAGCCTATGGAGGACATTTTTTTGCTCCAATGACTACTCATAAAATTTTGTGAGCCATGTATTATTGGCCAATCTTTTACAAGATACATATAAGTGGGTGAGAAAATGTGAACTCTTTGAGCAGTTTGTTGGGAGACCCAAGTTAGTTGCCCTGCCTCTCAAGCTAGTGGTCATAGAGGAACCATTCCAGCAATGGAGAATTGATTTTATTGAAGCTATAAACCCATCTTCAAGTGTTGGACATGATTATTTCCTTACAACAACTGACTACTTCACCAAGTGGGTGGAAGCTATCCCAACCAAACATGCCACTTTAGAAGTAGTGTGCAATTTCCTCAAGGAGAATATCATTTCCAAGTTTGGAGTCCCAACCAAGATTATTACTAACAATTCAGCTTGTTTCACTTCCCAAGAGATTACACAATTTTGTTTTTACCATGGGATTACACTCTCCCACTCTTCTAATTACTTTCCACAAGAGAATGGATAAGTTGAATCAAGCAATAAGAACCTGATGACTATCATTAAGAAGCTGGTAGATGAAAACCAAAGGACATGGCATAAACTATTGGCTGATGCTCTATGGTTAGACATAATTACACCACAGAGAGCAATTGGTATGTCTCTTTTCCAACTTCTTTATGGTATCAATGTTGAGATACCAATCACTTTGGAATTTCCAGCATTAAAATTGGCTAAGGCAATTAAAGATTAGACATATGAAAGCCCCCTTGATAAGAGGATCATGTGCCTAACTGAGCTAGATGAGCAGAGAACTATGGTGGTGGACCGAATCACTACCCATCAAAGTTTGGTGAAGAAACTCTTCGACCAGAAGGCAAAAAACTGTGATTTCTAAGTTGGAGATCAAGTCATGTTATGGAACAAAAGGAGAGAACCAAAGGGGATGCATGGAAAGTTTGCCTCCCTTTGGAGGGGCCCATTTGTTATCCATCAACACAATGGTGAGAATAGTTTTTTTTGAAGTATCAAGATAGTACACTCTTTTCTCTACCTCACTATAGCATCTGAAACACTTCAATTCTTGAAGTACCAGATCATTTTCATCTTTACATATGTATATTTGTATAGTTTTTAGTTCTATTTTATTTTATTTATTTTCATTTTTGATGCTTTTCATTTCTAAGTAACATGACTCTATAGCCCAATGGCACACATGAAGACACTAGAGATTCTGGATTCTACTCCCTTCAATTCTTTTTACAATGGATGGAAGTTCCCCAACTAGAGCTAGCTATTGTACCCAAAAAATGTCACTCATTTTTGGGACAACATATGAGCTATTTTGGTCCTGTAAGACAAAATTATCTCTTCCCATTTCAAAAACTTGTTCTAAACTTTCAAAATTGGGAATTATTCAAACTTTTTCAATTATAGGTTTAATAGGTTCAACAGGTTCAAAGGCTTCTACAAGTGAGTTCAATCAAAAGAACAAGTTTCCTCAACACTTTGATGCTTTTGAGACTGGTTTAATGCCATGGTTCAAAAAAAAATGTTCATTGGCAAGCTTCAAAGAAAGATTGAACCATTTAACCATAGAACCCCACTTCTAAAAAGGTTCAAAGGTTCAACGGGTTCAAATGTTCAACAACGTCAGTACGCTTCAAGATTTAAGCAATTCGGTCAACAGGTTCAAAGCAGTTGGTTCAACACAATTTGTTTTAAAAAGCTTAGTTCAAGTGGTCAATTGAATAAATATAAATGAAGAAATGAACTGTTGAATCATTGAACCAAAGTTGGTTCAATCAGTCAGTTCAAGTGGTAGGTTCAAAGGAGTGACCCAAAGCTGAAGAGACAAGTACCCTTGCGGAAGGCCATGCAAACGTGTCCCTTGCAAGAAAAGCCCAAAGCAAAACCCTATTAGAGCCCAATAGATGTTACCAAGTGTCATTTGCCAAGCCCCATTATACTTTGTTTCTAAGAGCTACAGAAGTTGCCACATGTCCCTTTTAAGATAACTAGAATGTGCCAAGTGTCAACATCCACATGAATCCAAGTGAGTCCCAATTGTATCTACAATGTTTATAAAAGCATAGCAAAAGCCACCACGTGTCATCTTCTGCAGAACACTCAAAAGACATCTAAAGCCTCTATAAGTTAAGTTGATTTTTCCACATGTCCTCATGTATTTCATAGCAGATGCTGCCACATGTCACCTATTGAGATCGGTGGAAAATTAACTAAGGCAAAGCCAAAGGAAAAAGTACCCTTGCGAAGGATATTGAACCAAGCCGAGTGCCCTTGACGAGGGCAGTAAGCAAAGGCAGACACAGGGAGTTCCTTCAAAAAAAATCCTACAGCAAAATGGTCAAGGTAAGAATCCTTTAGACTTTTTGAAGGAATTCACACAAGAAGATTTCCTTCAAAAAAATTGTCTGAAATAATTCCTTCAAACTTTTTGTTCGAAGGAAAAGTCTGCTGAAATAGAAAACTCACCAAGGAAATAAAAGCCCAAAAGTTGGCACTTGTCCCTCATAAATTTATAGTTGAATCTACCACATGTCATCTCTTGAGATATAATTTCTAGTAACTTTCAAAGTAGCAAAATGTACCACATGTCATCTACAAAACTCAGTGGATACTGCAAAGTGTCAACATCCATAGGTTTTTCCTTTTATTGAGTAAGGACTGTGGTGGGTCTTGGGTGATTGGCTAAACTCTACAGAAGTCACCATGTGTCATCATCCACATAAATTTGAAAGAGTTTTGAATGTTTTCATAATATCTCTAGGAGCTCAGCGGAAGCCACCACATGTCATCCTTTGCAAGATTTTTAAAAGACATCTAGAATATGCCAAATGTCCCATATAACTCTACAGAATGTGACAAGTGTTTACATCTGCATCTCAATTTTATTACAAGTTTCAAAGCTTCTTTTAATAAGCATCTCTCATCTTCCTATGTATACTTCCAAGTGTCTTGATCTATTTTATAGTGGAACATGCCACATGTTAATTGTTAAGATCAATGGAAAGCAACCAAAGAGTAGAGAAATGACTGAACCAAGGACCTGATTCAACAGCCAGGAAAGGAGGAATGATGAAGAAGGACTAGAAATATTCATGCATAAGATATGTTTCTAGAAGTAGATCGCTAGGTGGACATTGGATAATATGAACATTCAATGGTGTGACCCATTTCTCTGCATTGAGAAAAGCAAATGGGAAAATATGTCTAATTCCATCATATCTTCTTGACAGAATTTAAAATATATTAAATGCAACATGATTTGTTATTACTCTCGAGTATTTCTTGAAGGGCTATATAGGACTCTCTTTTATTATTTCAAGGGGATCTTCCAATTACTAGAAACAAAACTTTGCCTAAAGTGAAAGGCATCACAGAGACTTTGAGCTCAGATTGTTCATCATATTTCTTTGTTTGAATCAGAAAGCAAGTTACTTTTAGACTTTGTGCTATTATAACTTGTATCATTCTAGGAGATTGTTATTATGTCTATTTCCTAAATGTATTATTGTTAATATAATTTAACAAGCAGAGCTAGTGGAGGTGACAAAGGTGTCCTAGATTCAGTTACTTTCTAACTTTGTGTTGTCATAATTATCTTCAGTGTGTGTTTATTTTTTGTTTCTATGTAAAGAACCTTGGGATGACTTTGTGCCCTCATTGTTCTTCATATTTCACTATTTGGCAGTTGAGGTGGAGACTCTGTGCCTCATTTCATCATATCATGTTACTGCACCTTGTTACAGTTACTTATCATCACCCAAAAGATTCCTTTTGTTTGTTAAACAACACTCCTGAAAGAAGAGTGTCTTTTGTCATTTCATCAGGATTTCTCCTTTGATTTGTACACATCATCTCTAAAAAAAGAGAGATGGATGGTTTATCCTACCCTTGAGTGTTATTTTCTATTTATATATATATATATATATATATATATATATATATATAGCTCCTGCATATCTATAGGGAACCTCCCCTTAATGAGAGGAGAGATTAGACCCCTTTTGATGTGGTAAACCTACACATTTGGCTGACCAATCTTCCTGTTGTGGTTGATTAGACCTATTTTGTTTATCAGTATGCTAATTGACAAATTATTCACCCAACACATCTTATCACACTAGATCGATCCTATCAATTTAGTTTTTCATCCTATTTTTCAAAATTTATAACAAGTTTTGTTCAGACTAATAGATCAATTATGTTGACATAGTTCTTTCAGTTGTTTTAATTATCTAATTTTATGTAAACTCAATTAACTAGTTCAAATCTATTTTAACATTATATATTAAAAATTTAAAACCTCATTCTGACAACATAAACAAAAATTATCAATTCATAAACTTTAGTACATTACTATATCAATCAAATCAACTTTATTTTAATTATCAAGTTCATTATAATCGCCCTAATTATTTTAATTTTCTCAATTTTGATCAAAATTCAATTTTTCCCCCAATTTTTTAGTTCTACAAAACTATAACCTTACAGAAAACTAAGTCAAAGGGCTCAATTTATTTTTATAATTGCTCATTGCCTAGGAAACTTAGTTGACTTGATCAACTACATTTCTTTGGACTAATTTTTAGTATACATAGTTGACTAGATTGACTTTGTTCTATATTTTTTGTATACTGGGACAACCTAATTAGCTTAGTATTGTGTCTATTTCAAAGTAAATCAAATTAACCCACATTATTAGTAGTTAATTCATTTCTTATTTGTTAGGATCTATGGCATGAATCATGGTACCAATATGTAAGCTTTTAAACCAAATCTTTGATACCACTTGCCAGGAAAATAAGTCATCCTAAACATGTGAAAGAATTAATATGAATATAAAACAAGATTAAAAAATATAACACAAGAGAGAACATATTACATAAGATATATATGGAAACCTTGTTAAACCAATAACAGAAAAACCATGGGGTAAAGGTAACATCCAAACTTTATATTCATCAATAACTCTGTCTAAAACAACACATCATCTTAGCAACTTTTTAAGTGCTAACATATAAGTAATCAAGTGAGTAAATATTAAAACCAAGCCTTCCATGATCTAACCTACAAGCTGTAACATGCAGTTATTTAATGATGACAACATCCATAGTATCAAAAATGACAAGCTAACAATCCTACAAGATTCTACCTCAAGGATCCAAACCATGCATCTAGGTGAGCCAAGCATAACAACCTTCCAATATCTAACCTCTAACCATGCATCTAATACTTATAACCTAAGCATCTAGGTGAGCTAAGATTATAATAATTCCAAGATCCAACCTACTAACATCTAAGATCTTAGCTTTTAAGGATCCAAGAGTGATCCACTAAAGGATTAGATAACCCCAAAGGGCTTCTTAAAAAATTCAAAGGAGAACATGCTAATAAATAAAAATTACAATGAGAGAGAGGGGAGAGAGAAACATAAGTGACCATCCAAAAAATGTTCCACTATTGAGTGGGGTGTCATGTTATCCATAGTGGTGGTTATCTTTATGTGAAAAAGTCTTCAAAGTATATCCTCTTCTAGACAAGAACATGTTCCACCTCTATGTGGCTCTAAAACCTATTACCCACTTCCACAAGTGAGTCCAAACACCCTATAATTTTCTTCTTCAATTTATTACCAATAGTAAAAAATATATTCCTACTTTATACAAGATCATGAACCACCTCCATATGGCTCCAAAGTTGGCACCCCACTCATACATGTGATGCAAATTAGTAACAATGATCTTCTTGTTTCATCCTCCATGTGACCACATGAGTTCAAAAGGTGTTGAAATCACCTTTGGACTATCTCCACACATGAGAATCATGGGGCCCCTTATAAATTCACCCAATTTATGACCACTTGTATTTTTCACCATGTGACAACCCATATGCAAAAACTAATTATAAAACCATGTCCTCTAGTGGAGCACTATGCCCCACACCATGTCACCTCAACCTGATCACATCTTAGGACCCTTTATGGGCCAAATTTCCACACCACCCGCATGCCAACTCATCTTCACAGCCATATTTCACATCACTAAGATGCCATCTCAACATGACACATCACCATAAATAGTGGCTATGAGTAGTGTTTTGGCACCCTAACATTATATATTTCCTTGATTGATTAAACTATTTCACAAAGTATAACTAGGAAGGTTAATTTACAAAATTAATCACATTCTTCATTCACACACTACCAAATCACAAAGTATTAAATAAGAATTCAAAAAAATCTATCTAGGTTTACTTATTTAAAGAAATATGATTGAGAGGGGGGGGTGAATAAATATTTAAAACCTTTATTTGAATTCCACTTAATCATTCACGAACATTTATTCAAGCTTGTATATCAAATAATGACTAAGTAACCATCCACATATGCATGAACATAAGAGCACAAGATAACACAATTGTTATGTGGGAAACCCTTAGGGGAATTAAAACCCACTAATATATACATATGGAATATATTAATATAAGACAAACATCAAATTTAGTGAAGTACCAACTTCACATGGAACATCAACCCCAACTAGCTAAGCACCAACCCAGCTAGGATTTAATAAGTACCCACTTTTAAGAAGGAACCAATCCCTTAGATGAACTAGAACCAAATAAAACAATTGAATATATTGATATCATTCATATAAAAAAATATATCACACAACATATGATGATCACCTTATTTATCTCTTCTCACTCTTTTATCCCTCTCAAACTTCGTTCTAGGCTCCTTTGCTCAACTAGTCCTCTTCTTGACTTGATTAGGTTACATGACCTTGATACTCATATGCATAACTTATGTAAAATATTCATCACTAATCCTATATGATATTTTTATGGTCTATAATCCCTTTGAATTCTCACCAATGTGTTATTTTCTTTGCTTGCACTCTTTCCTCTCCAATAGGCCTAAAATTGCCTACTATTTATACAAGTCTCATTTCATATCCTTCTTAGTTGACCAAAAACTATTAATTTATTAGATAATCCATGAAATGGATCTTATTAAATCTCATATACATGGATAAAAATTAATTTTACTCCTTTTAGGTCTGACCTATCTCAATTATACCTTATCTCACCTTTACGTCTCATAGAGACCTAATCTTATTAGGTTTATTTAGGACATGTTACACTTGGCCTTATTTGGAGCACTTTAAAAAAAATAACTGGAAGGAAAACATCATAAAACATTAAAATATACCTTATACAAATTTATTTGAGATATAAAACACTTTTTATATCTGATCCAAGCAACAATTTAGGCGATAATTTGGGTGACAGTTCCACCCCAATTGATGATGGAACTTCTAGGAGCCATAACTTTTGCACCATAGCTCCAATTGACTCTTTGTTTGAATCGTTAGAAAGATAATAATGAGAATAAAATTGTGATATGTAATTGAGATCTGATATATGAATTTTTACCCACAAAAACCCAATGAAAGTGCCCCAAATTTCAATTTTAGTAGTGTAGTCTAAAAATAGTAAGTTTCTAAAAATAGTAATTCCTCGAATTTTATATTTTTTAAAATATTATAAGTCAAACAAATTAATCTCCATTAACATTGGTGACCTTCCATATCCTTCCCATGCTTTCAAAATGTGTATAAATGAAGAGGTAACTTGAAATGTGAAGACAGACATCTCTTCCCAGAGATAAGCATATATTTGTATTGCGATCTTGAGTAATACTACATCTCTTCTTAGAGAATTCATTGTTACTATGTTGTTTCTATGCTATTGAAATATTTATCAAATAGAACTTCTAAGTTTTGGATCAATATCCAACCACTAATTTAAGCACACCATTAGTACTACTCATATTAGGCATGTGCATAATTATAAGTCTATCTTGAACAACCAAAGCATAAAGACAATTTTGAAAAAAAAACCATGAAAAAATAACACATTAAAAATATACATGACCTTAATTTCATCACCATATGCTTTATACTTCATAAATTAGGGTATGCAGGGGCAAACTCATCTCTGTAAGATGCTCACTTTGAACTACCAATTAGCCTCAAAACATAGTCTTGGAAACTTGACCTTATGATACATAAAAAAACAAAATTAAAAAATTAAAATGTATTAACATGATCTTAAAACATATTTATAAAAATAACCAACAAAATTATCACATGATATAATGTCAACTATTTGTCTTGAAGACCAATTTGTTAACCTTCTCTCTCACAATCCTTACTTAGCTAGACAAGCCATTTTAGCTTGGATTATCCAACCTCTTACATTGAATCTGAATCTTATGAAAAGAATATATGTTTTATTAAAGTATAAAAAAACAACAGAATGTGAATTTAATGCTTTAGCTCATGGAAAATATCCTCCAACTCATCACTAAAACTTGCTTACCCAGATCTACTAGTTTACCTTAAAACATAGGTGTGGTGATAATGAATTTCAACACCTGTGTAGACACTTTCAGAGAATTAAAATTCATGTGAATGATATTATTATATAATTATAAAAATATAAAATATAAGGATACCATGTTCAATTCACAATATTGGTTTTGTAGACCAATCTCATGAACTTGCACCTTCACTACCGTATCTTCACTAGATAGGTCAACTTATGAGCAATATTTCCATCATATCCACTAATATTAAAATTATATATATATATATATATATATATATAATGTACATGTATTAAAAGTATTTAAAAATATTTTCATATATTTGGATTCATCCCATAGATTCCCTAATCAACTTCTCATTTTTGTCTGGGATTCTCACTATTTACACCATTAGGCATGTTAGCGATAAGTTAGCTTATATGACCAATTGAGAATATCTAAGGGATATAAACTAATAAAAAATAACATATAAATAATATAAAATTATAAACATTCAACCTTCATCCATTTATCAGTGTTGACTCAGTCTACTCTGATGGTTACAATAAATTTGTGAGAAATAAGGCCTTTTCTGTAGGGTCTGCTCACTCACCTGACAAAGCAATCAAACCTAGAGGTGCCAAAAAAATATGAATACAACCTCAAATAACATAAAAATTCATTCCAATCAACTCTAAGAACTTTAGAACAAGATATTTCTCATCGAGTTCATATTTAGGATTCTCTGAGGGTTTAAACCATCTTACAATCTTAATGATCATTCATAAAGCTTAGCCCCTCATTCCAAAAAAAAAAAATTATTATAAATTTAAGATAGGAACCTTACCCAACTTCCATGAATAGCTAAGGTTGTCATGTAGAGGTTACATGTGCCAATGAACACTTGAAAGTCCTCATCAGGTTGAGAAACCTCTATTCTATACACTTGAGAGACCTTAAGGCACTTTTTATTACATTAACCTTCAAACTTTGACATAAAACTTGGTCAAAATATTTTACATAACATGAAATACATTTGAAAATTCTCATTTTTCCATGTTTATCATGAAATTAAAAACTAATACCTCATTTGGCTCATCTCTATCTTTGCTTGTTTATACCTTGACCTAAAAACCACATTAATTCTTGAAGTTGAACTTATAACCACTATCCATGTGCTCTAAACATAATATACATTCTCATAAAACATCTCACATACTTAAAAAATGTCAAACATTCTTCATATGTTTTTCCAACATCTCATGTTGCCCCATTAGGCTAAGTAGGTTCTAGAGGTGGTCTAGTTGCATACTAAGGCTATAGGTATTACCCCCATAAGCTTACCATAAGACTCACTCAAGTGATCCAAAGCATCATAATAATTATAAAACAACATTATAAAACCTATTATTCCTTTTTTAATCCATATTACCATACCACCAAGCTCATACCTTCTCACAAGATCTCTTCATGTTATGACTAGTGTCATGACTGGGTTTTTCAAGCACTTAAAACTTGAAAACTAAATTTGAGACACTCCTTGATTATTATACACCTTGATCACATGCATTTCACTCTCCTTAGATAGTATCATGCCTCAATACATAACTCTACATTCTCAACATGCACATGTTTATGATATGACTAGGCTTCTTAAGAACCTTGTACTCAAGGTCTAGTACCCAAACATGTTTACCTTGTAATGAACCTTGACATCAACCTTATAAGAATAATTAGGTTGACTTAAAATTATCTATCAATATAGAGACACTTGGTTGCCTTCAAATTCTCTCTTGTCATATGGCTTCCCTGTCACATACCACTTCACCATGCATCTTTACCAGATGCACCTTTACATCAATGACATTAACCTTTACCTTGAAATTATTGAAAACACTTCTAAAAGCTCCACCTTTATCATTGATGGAAAAACATTAATCAAATTGATCACTCTCATCTCCCCCACTTTGGTCAAGCTCCTTTTTTGAACTTTCTCCCCCTTTGACATTAAGAACAAAGGGTCATCAATAAACTACCATATAAAATTACACCTTAATGAAACACAAGTTATGAAGCAACACAAGAACATGATTCCACTTAATTCATGAATACATCCTTTATATGAACTCAAAACACAAGTCCTCTTCTCAAAATTGATCAAGCTCAGTCATCAACCTAAATAGCTTGCCCTCAATCTAAGCATCCACCATGCTTATGGTAATAAAGAGTGTCTTCTTGAATCCTAATAAAGTCACCAATTTATATAGATAACTAAAACATCACAATTTTATAAGATTCTTAGATATCCATGCTCTCACATTATTTAATGTCCTTTAATATCCTTTTGGGATTGATTGGAATTATAGGTTTGATCTCATCATCAACAATTTCATCATCAATGTGGGATGACAACATGAATTCCTAACTTGATTTCACATTTGAAGCATGTTCTATCATATAAAATAGTCCACTTGAGCTTGTACACTAACCATGACTCATATTTTATATCTTTGGTTTCCATACATTTATTTGCCTTCTTTCTTTCATTCTAGGATATTCAAACCTCCTATTTTGATTTTATGACCTTCTACCTTTGTTAGGATAGAATATTGTAATATGTCCTACATTATGAAAATTGTAGAAAACTACCTTATACATTCCAATTGAATGATGTGAACTTTGACTCCTTCCATAGTCCCATGAATACTCATTCTTAGAAGGTCTTCTACATTCTTTTGATCTATGACCAAACTAACTACAAATAAAACATTAACCATTGAATTAATTGGCATGCCTTATAACATTGAGTTGTTTGATAGGTCTTTTCATGTTGATGTTCTTATCTTCAATAGCTTTATGTTTGATTTGAGTTGTCACATTTTGGTATTCTTTAAAACCAAGACCTATCCTATCACTTGCAAACTTTTGAATACTCAATATATTATCTATAGCCATAGTTCTCTTTTCAAACATAACAAATCTCTTCACCTTACTAAATTTTTGATCCAACTTAGCTTTCAAGGATTCTACCTCTATTTCATACATGATGCATTCATCCTCTTTAACCTTTAGAATTGCATTGACTACCTCCATCTATGCTTCAATTTGATTGATGATCTCATCATTCTCCTTGAAAGTATTACTCAACATTTCCTCAAATAAGCCAATCTATTCCTCATAGTCTTTAACTAGTGATCTTAGCTTGTGATTTTTTCCCCTTTGGAACTTCATATCTTCTAAATAACTAACCAATTATACCTTAAGGTTCACTTCAGCTTCTTCTTCATCTGATTCTACATCAACCATAAGGTCTTTCCCATTTGAGCAACCCTCATTTTATTATTCTATGGCCATAAACAAGGTTTCATTATTGTCATGTTTAGGTTCATTATTACCATCATCACTACCAAATTCACTCGCTTCACTTACATTATAAGAGTTATCTTATTTAGTGTAGAAACTTTTCTTGTTCATAAAAGTTCCTTTCTTAACTTCATGCTTTCTGAACTCCTTGTTTTTGTTATATTTATAGGCCTTCTTATCATCTTTATGATTTTAATTATTTTATTCATTATGCTTTTATTTATCCTTGTTAGGACACTTAGATTCAAATTGACCAATCTTGCCACAATTAAAGCATTTTAAAGGTAACTTACCCTTGTACTTACCTGAGCCAAACCTCAACTTCTTAGCAAACATAGCTATGATTTCATCATCATCAACATATAAACATACCTCATCCATGACCTTATTAACCGTTGAATTCTTCTCAAATTTGAAATATTATTCCTTATTGGGAGGTATTCCTTCATTTACTCTCATCTCATAGGTAGTCAAGATGTCATTAAGCCTATCCATATCTATATTGTCCAAATTTTGCATCTCTTCTACTACAGATACCTTAGAGTCAAAATTATGAGTTAGTGATCTCAACACTTTTTGAACCAATGTATTTCTTTCACATCTTCTCCCAATCCTATAATGATATTGATAACTTCATCAACCTTTAATAAGTAATATGAAATTATTTAATCTTCATCCATCTTCATACTTTCAAACTATCTTATGTGGGTTTATAACTTGGCATATTCACCTTAGTGTCTCCTTCATATATGGTCCTCAATTTGTCTCATGTATATTTAGCTTATACATAGTGAATTACCTTTACAATATTTTCTTCTGATAGGCCACAATAAATGACATTCATTGTCTTGGAGTTGTTTTCACTAGCCTTCTTACATGTTGTATCAATTGGTACAATGGGAGGAGTACTATATTCATCCATAAATAAATGTCAAATAGCATGTCCTTGATACATCAAATATATCTTCATCCTAACATTACAAAATATTAATTTTGATCCATTGAATAATGGATCTTTACTAGTAGAGAAACCACTTTGAGCTTGTTGCCTAGTCATCCTTACTTCTAAGATCTCCTTTAGGCTTTTATACTTGATTCAAAGGACTAGGATATGATACCAAATTTTGGATGAAAGATGCCTAAGAGGGGGGTGAATTAGTATTTAAAACCTTTTTTTAAATTCCACTTAATAATTTATGAATATTAACTGGAGCATGTAGATCAAAAAATGACTAACCATCTAAGCACCAACCTAGCTAGGATTTAGCAAGCACCCACTTGCAAAGAGGCACCAACCCCTAGATGTCTCAGGACAAAATTAGCCACATGAATCTCTTGATAAAATTTTAAAAACCTTATTTCCCACATATAAAATGATGATCACCTTCTTTATCTCTTCTCACTCTTGTATCCCTCTCAAGCTGTCTTCTAAGTTCCTTAAATCAACTAGTCTTCTGCTTACCTTGATTAGGTTATATGACCTTGATCCTCATATGAATAACTTCTATAAAATATTCATAAATAATCCTATATTATATTTTTATGGTATATAATCCCTTATTATACTCACCAATGTTTTATCTTCTTCACTTACACTCTTTCCTCTCCAATAGGCCTAAAATTACTTGATATTTATATAAGTCTCATGTTCATATCCTTATTAGTTACACAAACACTCTTAATCTCTTAGGTAGTCCATGAAATGGATATTAATACATATCATATACATGGATAAGATATTATTTTATTCCTTTTAGGTCTGACCTATCTCAATTAAACCTTATCTCACCTTTAGGTCTCATAAAAACTTAATCCTATTAGGTCTATTTATGACATATTACACTTGGCCTTCCTTAGATAACTTTAAAACACCTAACATAATAGGAACACATAATAAAAAATTAAAATATAAATTGTCCAATTTCATCTCATCTCCAAAATACTTTTTAGCTCTAACCACTACTTGAAGCATGTTATTAGTATAGTTCATATTAGGCATGTGCATACTTAGAAAGTCTATCTTGAACAAATGAAGAATAAACACAATGTTGACAAAAAAATGACAAACAATCACACATTTAAAATATACATGACCTTAAGGTCATCATCATATGCTTTAAACTTCATAACTCAAGGTATATAGGATCAAATTCATCTCTACAAGATGCTCACTCTAAACTACCAACTAGCCTCAAAACAGTCTTGGAATAACATATTAAAGGGATTACAATGAATTAATATAATATTATAATATACTTATCAAAATATCCAATAAAATGATCACAATATCTAATGTAAAGTATTTATCTTGCAGATTAATTTGTTAACCTTCTCTCTCACAATCCTTACTCAACCGAACAAGCCATTTTAGCTTCAATGTTAAAAACTCTTAAATTAACTCTCAAGATTTTTAAAATAATAGATATATTATTAAAGTATCAAAAAAAATTCCATGTGTATTATATGATTTAGCTCAGGGAAAAGATCTTCCAACTCATTACTGCAACTTACCCAGATCTGCCAGTTTACCTTCAAACATAGTCATGGTGATAATGAATTTCAACACTTGTGTAGACACTTTCAAAAACTTATAATTAATGTGAATTATATTATTATATAATTATAAAAATATTAAATATGAGGATAATGGTAAATTTGATAATATTGGTCTTTGTTGGGTGAATATTTTGTCAATCAGCGTATTGATAAACAAAATAGGTCTGATCAACCACAACAAGAAGATTGGTCAGCCAAATGTGTAGGTTTACGACATAAAAAGGGGACTAATCTCTCTTCTCATCAAGGGGAGGTTCCCTATAGATATTTAGGAGTTATATACTATATATATATATATATATATATATATATATATATATAAACAAAAAATAACACTCTGTTAAGCATGAGATATACTGAGAGGGGGGTGAATCCATATATCATATATCTTATAAATCTTTTCCTTAAAAAAATTACACTTAATCAAACATTCAAGATATGCAATAAAACTCAAAAAATAAACACCACACAAGATAGAGAGAGACACTAGATATAACGTGGAAACCTAATGTGGGAAAAACCACAGAGAACAATCTCAAGTAAATGAATGAGCACCAACCCAAACAATATTCGCAAGCCAAGCTTGCAAGAGAACCAACCCCTTTGCTGAGCACCAACCTAGCAACTATTCATGAGCACCAACCCACAGGAGCACCACACCCCTTTGCCAAGCACCAACTCAAAGGAGTACCAACCCCTTTGTCAAGCACCAACCCATAAGAGCACTAACCCCTTTGTGTATACCACACACCTATCTCTTAATGTTTCTATCTCAAAAAATGATAGATCAATACATCTCCTTCCTCTCTTTCACCTTTTCTCTTCTAAGCTAGATATAACAAATACAAATCATATTCATCTCTCACAATTGCTCTTCTAAGCTAAATATTACAATATCAAATCAACCTCTATCTTTCATATTACAAATGGCTTCTCAAGCCTTTATTTATAGCTTTCCAAATGACCTTTGGCCTTCCCCCTTTGTGACCCTTCAATCCTCATGGAAAATGGTGCCAAACTTGTATGACCCTTGATATTCAAGCCTTTGAAAAGTCATGTGGTGACTCTTCATGACCAAAAATGTCCTTCCCACTTTTTTCCTCATATTGGTGACTTTTCATATTCCTCAAAGTGTCCCTTCATGAGAAATTACACCCTTACTCTTTTTTCTTCACTTGGTGACTCTTGGAATTCCCCAAGATGACTCTTCATGGGAAAATGCATCCCATCCTTCCTTTGTCTTTACCTCATGGCTCTTTTAATTCTCCATGGGCCCTTCTTTTGTCTCATATGCAAACAAAAATATATTCATTAATATTAAATAAATATTAACTCATATTAGCCAAGATATATTTATTAAAAATAACATTAAATGCAATGGGGCCTTTATCACCAATAATACTAGACCTTTGACATCAATGACAATATTTTTAACAATCTCCCCCTTTATCATTGATGGCAACCTCAATCCTAAAACTGCCACATCCTATCACCTACACATATTGTCATTTAAAAACATACAGTAACTCTCCCTTATTGTAGTAACCTGTATCTGTTCCCTGTACCTCTTTTCTACACCTATACTTGTACTTGTTATTCTCCCCCTTTGACATCAATGGAAAAGGGCCTACCTGGAGCTAGCACTTATCTCTCCCTCAATTGATGCTAAACATCAATGGCAAGAAATAATAGAAATTACTCCCAAATCCTCTCATAGATCTTTGAATGTGTCCTTTGATCATTCCTTCAAGAAGATATCTAAAAATACATATACATTGTTTCCTATCCTTTGAGAATTTGTAATCAACTCATTTGAATATTTCCTTCTAATCTCACAACCTTTTGCTTGAAACTTTAAGGTGTATCCTTGATCATATATTTGACTTACACTCAATAGATTATGTTTACAAAACATTCTTAGGTTTGGTTCTACTAATATCCAAACTTAAAATACCTTTTCCAGCTATCATGGTAGTGGTTTTATCTTTGAATTTCACTATGCCACCATTGATCTTCTTTACTCTTAGCTCCTGTCATATGCCTTAAACATATGCTATTAATGAACCATGGCTGATCTTTATTTCTTACATGTAAAGCTATTTTCACCAATATAGAATCTTCAAGTTGTTTCTTCTACCATGAACACGACTGAACCTTCTTCTTGATGAATGGAACTTTGAAACTCTGATCCTTCTTCTTGATGAATGGAGCTTTGAAATTTTGATCCTTCTTCATTGAATCTACATGAGTATCCTTCTCCTTCTTTCTCAAACTATTATCTCTTTTTCAATATTCTAATTTATTATGACCATAATCATTTGAAACACTTTAAAACTTTTAAACACTGCATATGCAAGAATCATTCTAATAGCCTCAAACCTTAATACTGATGCAAAAAATTTATTCAAAAATCTATCCCCTCAAAAGATATACAAATTAATCTGCCAACTCACTTTCTTGTCATGCAACACAACCAAGACCCAAAAGCATCCACCATGCTTCAATTTTTCTTAAAAGTGTCTCCTTGAAGCCTAGAAGAGACACCCCACACAAAGGGTCCTAGAAACAAATCTCAGGATATTCCCACATCTCCTCTATTTCTTCCTTGATCTTCTTGTGTTTTTATTTTATAATTTGTTTAAGCATGTCTAACCTTTTTGACCTACTAAATTTATCATTTATGATGTTTTTCATCTTCTCAACTTTTACAACTATCTTATCTTGACAAAGCTCATGCTCAAATGTAACAAGAGATTCTACACAATCTTTTCTATCTGATTCTTTATCTACTATAGCAAGTAATTCATTTTCACTCTTAAACTCAGCGTGATCAACCTTTACTATTTAGGTATCCAAACCTTAATTTGACTCTTTTCATATCTTTTAGGGGCTTTGTAACCTTTGGCATACTTTGAAGATCTCTTTACTTGTTTTGGACATAATTTAGCAATATGGCCAACCTTATGACAACAAAAGCAAACAATATTTCTCATACCTTTTTCTTGAATGTGATTGAGATCTCCCTTTGACTGATTGCTTCTCCTCATAGAGTCTCTTTCCCTATGACCAAAATGATGACAAACAAAACAACGGCCATGAATTTTTTTTGAAAACTTGAAAGCATTGGGCTACCTGATTGGCTTCTTTGATTTTCCTTCAAAACCTGCATCCTTCTTTCCTTGAACTAATATTTCATGATCTTTCTCAACCTTGATTATAAGCTTCTCATGATTATCCTTTAAAGAACCTAACTCAACCTTCAACTGATTACACTCTTCTTCTTTTGATGTTAAAATTGAATTTGCAACCTCTAACTGATTCTTAAGATCCTGAATAAATATCTTATTTTCTTTTACTTATATAGCCAACTTAGAATCCAAGATACACACCTATTCCTTAAGATCCTCAACCACAAATTTCAACTCTTGATTCTCCTTCTTTAGTTGCTTGGCCATCTTATGCTTATCTTTGATCTACCTTCAATTTATTAAACCCTTTCTGAAGGAACCTGCTCTGATACCAATTGTTAAGCATGGGATATACTAAGAGGAGGGGTTGAATCAGTATATCATATATCTTATAAATCTTTTCCTTAACCAAATTCCACTCAATCAAACATTCAAGATATGCAATAAAATTCAAACAATAAACACCACACAAGGTATAGAGAGACACCAAATATAACGTGGAAACCCAATGTAGGAAAAACCACGGAGAACAATCTCAAGTATATGAATGAGCACCAACCCAAATAATATTCACAAGCCAAGCTTGTAGGAGCACCAACTCATAGGAGCACCAGCCTCTTTGTCTAGCACTAACCCAACAACAATTCATGAGCACCAATCCACAGGACCACCAACCCCTTTGTGTATACCACACACCTATCTCTCAATGTTTCTATCTCAACAAATGATAGATCAATACAACATCTCTTTCCTCTCTCTCACCTTTTCTCTTCTAAGCTAGATATAACAAATACAAATCATATTCATCTCTCACAATTGCTCTTCTAAGCTAGATATTACAATATCAAATCAACCTCTATCTTTCATATTACAAATGGCTTCTCAAGCCTTTATTTATAGCTTTCCAAATGACCTTTGACCTTCCCCCTTTGTGACCCTTCAATCCTCATGGAAAATGGTTTCAAACTTATATGACCCTTCATATTCAAGCCTTTGAAAAGTCATGTGGTGACCCTTCATGACCAAAAATGTCCTTCCCACTTTTATCCTCATCTTGGTGATTTTTTCGTATTCCTCAAAGTGTCCTTTCATGATAAATTGTGCCCTTACTCTTTTGTCTTCACTTGGTGACTCTTGTAATTCCCCAAGATGACTCTTCATGGGAAAATGCATCCCATCCTTCTTTTATCTTTACCCCGTGGCTCTTCGACTTCTCCATGGGTCCTTCTTTTGTCTCATATGCAGCCAAAAATATATTCATTAATAATAAATAAATATTAACTCATATTAGCCAAGATATATTCATTACAAACAAAATTAAATGGAATGGGGCCTTTATCACCAATAATACTAGAGCTTTGACATCAATGACAATATTTCCAACACACTCAAGGGTAGGATAAACCATCCATATCTCTTTTTTTAGAGATGATGTGCACAAATCAAAGGAGAAATCCTAATGAAATGATAGAAGACACTCCTCTTCTTTTAGGAGTGTTGTTCAGCAGATAAATAACTATAATAGGGTGCAGTGACATGGCAGGATGAAATGAGGCACAAAGTCTCCACCTCAATTGCCAAAGAGTGAAATACAAAGAACAATGAGGGCACAAAGTCATCCCAAGGTTCTTTACATAGAAACAAAAAATAAACACACACTGAAGATAATTATGATAGCACAAAGTCTGAAAGTAACTAGCTTCAGGACACCTTCTTTATAACCTCCACTAGCTCTGCTTGTTAACTTGCATAAACAAGAATACATTTAGGAAATAGACATAAAAATAATTTCCTAAAATGATACAAGCTATAACAGCACAAAGTCTAAAATTAACTTGATTTTTGATTCAAACAAAAAAATATGATGAACAATCTGAACTCAAAGTTTCAGTAATGCCTTTCATTTTGGGTAGAGTTTTGCTTCTAATAATTGAGAGATATGTTAAACAATAAGAGAGATTCCAATATATATAGCCATCCAAAAAAGACTTGAGAATAGTAACACATCATGTTTCATTAAATTTTGTCAAGAAAATATGCTGGAATCAGGCGTATTTTCCCATTTGCTTTGTCAATGTAGAGAAACAGGTTACGCCATTGAATGTTTGTATCCTCCAATGTCTACTTGGAAGTCTACTTCTAAAAACATATTTCATGCATGGATATTTTTGGTCTTCTTCATTGTTCCTCCTTTTTTGGTTATTGAATCAGGTCCTTGGATCAATCAGATCTTTCTCTTTGGTCACTTTCCAAATAGGTGAGGACACTTGGTAGCATCCATGGGATTTCAAGAGATGCTTATTAAAAGAAGCTTTGAAACCTATAAGAAACTCAAGATGTGGATATAGACACTTGTCATGCTCCATAGAGTTATAATGGGATATGTGGTAGCTTCTACTTGTATGTAGAGGGTTTAGAAACATTTTTGAATTTCCTATGAAAGAGGACATGTGGTAGTGTCTACTAAGCTTTGGTTATACTATAGAAACATTCAAGACCCATTTTAGATTCACTTGAATTCTGACACTTGTCAGTGTCTTCTGTGCTTTAGCTATCTTTGGAAAGTCTTCAGGACTCATATTAGTTTCCTGTAGAAGATGACACATGGCAACTTGAGTTTTAGCCACTCACCCAAGACCCACCATAGTCCTTAACAAATAGACCAAATGAAGAAACTATGGATGTCAACACGTGGCAGCTTCTACCAAGATTTAGCTTTCCTTTTGAAACATTCTATACTCATTTTAGATTCATGCAGGTGATGTCATGTGGCATGTTCCATTACTTAAAATTGTGTCTCGGTAGATGACACGTGGCAGTTTCTATTGCATTTAGTAAGGGACACATGGCACGTTCTGCTACAACCTTATAAGGTACATGTGGCGTGTTCCATTGTAACTTTATGAGGGACATGTGGTGGCTTTTCAGGCTGTAGACACCAATATCATGTCAACCCCCCTTAGTCCCTTTCTAAATTTAACATTCCTAACCCACACTTTATTAATTTAAAATAAATTACTTATTTTAAATTAATGACCTCACCTAGACACCTCACTTTGGACACCTCGCCCTTAGACCATTTCTCACCCTATGAGTCACCCATGACCTATTCTCACTCCATCCTAACCTCCTAACTAACTCTCGTGCTTAATAAACCCATCTTTTGACCATTCCCCAATGGCAAATGCACTTAGCAAATGGAGAAATAGGCAAAGGGATAAAAATAGCCCTTTTACCCATTCTCTAGCCACTGACGTCAGTCAACTGTCGACTGATACTAGTGGGATCACCGATGTCAATTACATAAACTGAGTTCTAATGTTGAGTTAGCCCTTTGGCCCCCTTGACTCTTGGACATCAATGCGCACACTCTGAGACCAAGCATTAGACTTTGACTTTCACTCTCCTTGGCTTCAGAAACTCTATGCAAGTCACTCCAGATTGGACTGGAACATTGTACAAAGACCTCGACATTAGCCACAACAGGAATAAGCATTCTCACACCTTTGGTTCTTCACCAAGCAGAGCTAAGTATTCTTCTATCTCATTTTAGTAATTTAGAATACATTACTAATTAGTTTCTATTTACTATTTCTAAATACTATTAACCAAACCTGACTTCTTCTGTAGAAAGGCTGAAAAGCCTTCCTCTTATTCTTACCCTCTTCTCACACCTACCCTCTACCTTTGCCCCTTCTCAAACCCTATTCACTATCCTGCAACCCTGCATAAACCTTTAAACTTCCAAACTCCTTCTAGACTCCTCTATTGACCACAGACAGTAACCTGAAACTTATCCAAGGCCCATTTCCCCTACCAACATCTGTAACATAACCGACATTGACAACATTGACCAACTGACCTCGATAGGACTATCGACATCAGTGACTGTGATAGACTGATTGTAGAGAACAGGTATGCATTATCTTTATTTTTCTTTCTTAGTCTTTCACCATTTATTTTTATACAACACTCTTTTTCATAAATAGTGGACTGTCATCCCTTACGGAGCTTTACGCTTCTGGGACCGAGCGTGTAGCTTGGCCGTCCACCATATCTCTATCTAACATTCTCTTTGTTTGAGTTTCTTTCTTATCTATAGGTGTCTTCCTCCATAGCTGAAGAGGAGCTCCTACAACACTTGGATACAGTGCGTAACTTCATTCAGGTAATGTACAAACCCCTGACCTTAAACTTTAGTTTCTTCTCTTTTGAACGTAATTGTAGAAAAACGTAGAGAAACATTTTGGCATGCTCGGTGGGACCCCTGGAGTTTTTCTTGGGTTCATTCTTCTAAAAATAAAATTTTCATATAGTTGCATTAGGAAAATATTCTCTTCTTGCATCCTTTTCTTCTATCGCTTTATTTCAAAAAGAAACCATTAACACAAGTTAAAAAGAACATCTTTCTTTTTCTTCTTGTCACTTCTTCCCTGCATCTTAGAGTAGCAAAAATTCATACTCTTAACCTCTTCTCCTATTGTTTGAATCTAAACAAAACATTTCAATTTGGGTTAGAAAAAATACTATTGCATTTCATTCTTGCTTGAATGCATACTTAGCTCACTCACTTAGTAATTAAAAAAGCATTATGAATAAATCATAGTGCACAAATGTTACACAACCAGATCACAATCACAATCAAATTAAACATTTAAACATACTTGAGACAAGGCCTGTCTAGGATTTCATCACCTAGCAAATACCTTACCCTTCCTGGCGATCCTACTTGGACTTCACTACTAAGGGGAGGACCCACTCTATTCTCTGGTAGAGTATAAACTATAGGCAAAGTATATATTGGCTAAGTGGCCTAGCTCGGCTCTAGGTTTGTGAAGTGAAGGGAGCAAGCCCCAACACCAGGCCACGTATTGAACCTAACACAAATTTTTGAGCACCAAAACATAACCTAAAACCAACCATAGACGTCCTTTTTAGGCCTTGTTCTACAAGCCCAATTCCCAAACATATTCTTCTAAGGCATAAGCCACCACGACTCTAAAATTTATTCTTAGGAATTTAATGTTTTAGAGGTTGCTTGCCATCATCTATTTTTCTATTTTTATCTAATTTTTTGAGCTGGTAAGATTGCATCATTCTAAGGTCTAAAAATAACTCAGAATTTCCCTTTCTTTCAAAAAAATATCATTTTTCTATGTTTCTGGAGTTACATAGAAACTGACATTAGTTTTTCCACCGATTTCGGCAACTCATCTTCATCGACATCAGTTATTCCACTGACTGCGACAACATTTCATAACCGACATTGGTTAGTAAACTGACATCGGTCACTATTAACAAATTTTCTTTCCAAACAACAAGCTTAAAACCTGACTTTTTTTGCTGTTAAACACAAATTTTGGCTTACTGAAACTGAAACACATAGTTTTTAGAACCTGAATCCCTTTGCTTTGGATGGTTTTAACACACAGTCAAGCCAAATCTCTTGTTGACCATGCAAGGTAACAACCACTCCCACCTTCACGTTCTATACCAAGTCATCTAATGGAGTATACTTAAGACACTGAGCATACTCCTATCTAACCTACCCCAAATCAACCTCTTATTGTTCCCACAGGGGATCAAGAATTTGAGAGATTCCTTGACCACAACGTCAAGGCTCTCTAACACTATCTTGCTAGAAGCCAAACACAAGATCTTTCAGGTAATCCTGTTTATGGGATGCCAACTTCATTGGCTGAAATGGCAATAATATCAACAACATCCACTACCCAACCCATGGTCACTTAGGCTATTGCCTCATCTAATAACCCAACCATGGCCAATGCTCAAGATTTGGCCTCCCCTTCTATTTTTGGACCTACCTCCATCGGGGTTTTCATACCCCCTCAACCATAATAATTCAACCAAATTTGACACCTTTTCAGAACTTGATTGTCTCTATCCCACCCACTCTTGCACTCATAAATACAAGAGTGACCACCTATCCTGTAACTAGTGTAGCCACCATTCAACCACCTTTGGCAGTATCTAGTCAAGTTGTGCCCTCCAATTTTATGGCACAAGCCCCCTTGACCTCAATATCAATCCCTCTGATGAACTACCAATATGTTGCACCTACACAAATGCAACCAAGTACATCATACACCCCTCCCAATGCCTTCCAGGTACCCTATAACCTAGGGGGTGCCCCTCCTACCAATCCATCAACTGATCTAATTAAGATGCTGATGAATAAAATGTCTAACCTTGAGACATCCATTTTTGGTTCAAAGAATGTTCTTTCGTATGAATAAATCTATAATGAACCCATCCACCCTTTGATTCCCATTCGACCATACCCTAACCAGTGGGAACTCCCAAAATTTACTTGCTTTTAGAGTAAAGAGGACCCACAACAACATCTATGAGCATTTAGACACGCTTGCTACCTTATAACACACGACGATACGTTATTACTTCGAACATTCCCCATGTTGCTTTCTGGTGCCGCCCTTGACTGGTATAGTTCTATTAATAGTCACTCTCTCTTTACCTTCACTCAACTAGCTCAGCTATTCTTCGACCATTTTTCAATCAATATCATTAAAAAGGTCTCCATCACAGACCTATATTCTATTAGACAATTCAATGATGAGTCAATAGCTGACTTCATTGCCCGTTGGAGAGGTTTAATCAACCAACTCTCCTTTTCATTACCTCAACCTGAGCTCATTGAGATCTTTTCAAGAGCATGTGCCAAGCACATCTCATCCACTTTATAGGTTCAAACATTCCACACATTTGAAGAATCTTTAACCATGGCCCAAAAGCTTGAACTCCGTGCTGTCAAAGAGGATAGAGTCAAATTGCATAATAAAAATACCAATGCAAAATCCAATGACCCTTCTTCCAAATCTTCTTCTTCCCATTCCAAGTCCAAGGGATCAGCAAATGTTGTGGTACTTAGATCATCATCTTCTACCATAACCAACCAATCTGAGCCCTCCACATCACAAAACATTACAAGACAATTCCAACAACAGTAAATACAACGTCAATACACTCCAATAAGAGAATCATACGCTTCCATGTTGGATAATTTAGTGAAGCTGGGGGTCCTCAATCTCCCTCAAATTTGACCACCCCAATTTGACCCCTCAAAATCCATCCCTACATGGTATAGGGAATATGACTTTTGTAATTATCATCGTGTCAAGGGTCATGACACAAACAATTGCAAAACCTTCAAAAACATTATTCAAGACATGTTAGGCAAAAGGGATCTTGTTTTGGATAACCCAAATGTGTTAGCCAACCAAAACATGGATGTCTTTAGACAACCATTTCCTAACCATACCTCAAGTTAGAACAATATTCAGACCATGGCCGATGACCCTCAATAGCATAATATACGCATGGTCAACATGGTCTTTCCTATCATTCCTAACCAACCTCTCCCACAATTTGAAGAGGTTGATCAACCCATTTCTCCACCACAGGTAGAAGAGCCTATTTTACCCATATCACCCCCACGTAATGAAGATCTCCCTTTGCCTCATCCTCTTCCTCATGTGGATGAACCCGTTTCACCTATATCACTCCCACAACATCAAACACCTCCTCTACCCATTCTTCTACCTCGTGAGGAACCCATATTACCTATTCCTCTTGCCCCCACCTTCCCTTTTCTTCTACCGTTGGAAGAGCATACACCACACTCTCATGTAGAAGGGGCCATCATCCCTCTACTTCACCCTTTAGAGGAGCCTTCCTCTCCTATTTGTCCTCCACTGATGGAGGATAGTCCTCCATCCACCCCTCTTTCACATGTAGGAGAGGCTACTTTAACCTCTCCCATATTGGAGGATGCTTTGACAATACCAATGCCGGTGGCCCCAACCTCATCCTTCCTCTTATCAATGGAGGATCATACTTTCCCCACTCTTAAACCACACGTAGAAGCCATGATCATCCCTACGCCCTATCCACTTGAAGATCCAAATTCTCCAGTCCCTTCTTCGCTGAGAGAGGCACTCGCCACCTCACCCACTTTGGTCGAGGAAGATTCAGTGATGGTTTTCTCTCACCTTTGGCCCAATATCACTGCATCCAACACATTTCCACTCTCACTATCATCCAAATCCTCCAAAAAACTAACTGTAAGACCTTGCGTGACGTCACCTAAACCCTTTTCTTGATTGGTAGAAAATTTAGGATTTCTCCATTCTAGGAACCTAAAACATGAGGCATTATGGGAGTGACTTAAGGCTCCTTATCCTACACATCTCACTTCAACTTATACTGCCAATCCTTTTGCAACTACTCAAACCAAAGTCTCTAACAAGGATCAGGCTTCTACTTCTAAATCGTCAGAAGCTTAGCCTTCCATGCCTAAATCAAAACCCTTACAAGTGTCCACCATGCCAAAATAAATTAAATATCTCGATGTTCATCCTATATCAAACCTCACTCACCCATAAGTGAAGGTAGATTTGAACCTCACCTCACACAATAGTGGTCCTCGCACCATGCTAAAAGAGGCTATTTAACCACATCAGTCTACTACTCCCCCAACCAAAAAGGTGGTATGAATAACACCCCCACCTTCATCATTACCATCTATCTTGGGTCCACATCCTTCCACTTTAATAGGAGTGCTCCATATTCCAACACCACATAAAAATGAACTACCTCCATTACTCCCTTTACCCATCAAAAACATACATCCTCCTAAGAATTCAACACCCCTCACCAAGAAAGTGCCATCTAAGCATGTGGCCACACTGCCACCAAAAAAGGTGGTACAAAAAACTCCTCCTACAACTCCTCAATAGAAGTTGTCAACCCCTACTGCAACAAAGAGCACATACCCATTAGTGGGTTCCTATGCTTTGCTATTATGCCAATTATTGTAGTCTTCTAGCATCGTTCTCCCACCCATTAAACCATACCAACATCTTAGATCAAAACCATCTTGGTTCGATGACACTCAAATATGTGCATATCATCACACACCTAGACATGATACTGAGTGTTGTTATGCTCTTAAGGTTGTCATTCACCAACACATAAAAAAGGATACCCTTCTCATTAAGGATCCTCTTAACCACCCTTTTGACAAACTACCAACATCATCCCATGCTTCCCAAACCTCCTCACTTGAATCATGATCTTAATGTGAGACTATGGTCCCTCTATCACCTTCTCCCCCTTTATTCAAAACTAACA
This sequence comes from Torreya grandis, assembly GCA_037957365.1. NCBI lineage: Eukaryota > Viridiplantae > Streptophyta > Pinopsida > Cupressales > Taxaceae > Torreya > Torreya grandis. Next base: position 1,550,675 of record JARHVA010002811.1, read on the forward strand.
CAATTAATGTGGCCACCAAGTCACAAATCTTAAAGGATAAAGGAAAAGAGCAGGTTTCTATCCCTTCGACATATCCATTCATCAAGCCTTCTTCACCACCAAAGCCCAAGATTTCAATCTTGGGCACATCTCAACCAACATCTTCCAAGGCAATCCATGACTCCATGGTGAAACAACTTCACCAAATCCCTATGAAGATGTCTTTGTATGACCTAATTCAAAGCTTTCCACAACATCACCAAACCTTGATCAAAGCTTTACAAGCAGTGGAGGTCCAACCTAAAAACCCCCAACCACTAGTGGCTTTAGTCAAATCATTACCAACCATTACCTCCATCACCTTCAGTGATTCTAAGATTCCAAACTATGACCTAGAAGATCAGGATCCCATCCTCTCAAACTAACCCTAACAGGCAAAAAGCTTCATAGGATGCATCCTCACATCACACTCCTTGTCAAAGAGGAGCTTCAATGTCTTCTCTCCATCTCATTTATCCAACCCATTGATTATCTACAATGGGTGTCAAACATTGTCCCTGTCACAAAAGCAACTGGGGGAATTTGACTTTGTACTGACTATCACAACCTCAACCAAGCATCGACCAAACCATGCCTACAACAAAAATTTGAAAGAGTGAGATTTCAAAACTAGAGACCTTGTTCTTATAGAAAACCAACACATGACCAATATGGAAAGAAGCAAATGGGACAAGTTTGCTCCTAATTGGCTTAGACCTTATATCATAACACACAAGTATGGGTCAGGCACTTATCGTCTATCTTCTCTTGAAGGCCAACCAAAACTTGAGCCCCTTAATGCCTTACATCTGCAACCATTCTACTGTTAATCAAGTAATCATTCACTTGATGTTTAACTTGAGCTCGTCCCTTGAGCAACCCCCGTCATCCTCATTCCTATTCCTTTGAACCTTTTTTCCCTACAAACATTAATTAACCCTTTTTTAAGCACTAATGCTTTGTCCTAATAAAAGGGAAACCCCTAAACCTCTATAGTCTAGTCCATGACTAAAAGTCCAGTCAAAAACAAAAAACATACAATTGGGATGCCTAACAAAATATTATCGGGTCATAAACTATAAATGTAGACTCCTCCCTCAAAGGATAGCTACATCATTGCTATAATTAATAACTGCTCCCTTGAAGGACAACTATTCAAATACATCTAAACATACAAATAAAAATCAAAATATAGACTACTCCCTCGAAGGATGGCTATGCCCAAATTTTGCTACCATAAACAACACCCTCTCAGAAGCTTCCCACATTGATTAGCTTCAACATGACCACATGACCAGAATAACATCCCCAAGTAGACTTCTCACATTGATCAGTCTACCAAAAAAAAATTGATTGACAAACTATTAAGTCATGGACTTGCCTATAGTCGTTCTTAGGGTCACCTATAAAAGGGGCAAAGTTATCCCTACTAAAAGGGTTATGCTATCCTCACATATCACATAATCAAACCTATTACCCCAACATACCCAAGGAATTTTGAGCTCACTTAACATCAAGTGATTCGAGTACTTCTCTAACAAAAACCAATGGTCAACAACATAATGCATGAATGGGGCTTTTGTTTACAAAAACCCTATCTATGCTATCACTATGGTCCTTGTCAATGAAAGAGCAATGCGCCTTTCACTTCTTATACGCCTTCATCACTTACAACCAAAACATTTTATAACCTACCCAAACCAATCCAATCCAAAACTTTTTGTAACCACTAACATGACCTCATGATTTGTTTAATACAAATACAAATTTGTGTTATATCATAGCCCATTCACATTAGTTTCTATGGAAAACAATACACATGGAAACTATCGACCAAACACAATTTATGTCAAGCAGATACCATCACCAATATGGAAACTTGCTAAAGCATAAATATACTCATTTCATTTTTGGCATACACCATCACTAATATGGAAAAATTTTAGGGATGAAAAATCGTATAACCAATGTTATAGAATACACCATCACATAATATGGAAAAGGATGTAACATCATCATATACTCATTTCATTTTTAGCATGCATCCATCACTAATATGGAAAATTGCTAGAGATGAAAAACCACATAACCTATGTTATAGAATACACCATCACATAATATGGAAATGACTGTAACATCATCATACACTCATCATTTCAAGCATGTACCATCACACATGGAAATGCTAACAACACTAACCTGACCAAACCAACCTATCAACCTCTTTGACTCTTATTCCATTTTGGGGAGAACTACATTGGCTTGAGGCCCTTAAAATAGGGGCTATGTAGGTAGGACTCAGTTGACATAGAGTCTTTTAGGGTTAGCTCAGCCATTCGTTCATTCGTCTCCCTGATGGACAAACCATATAACCTTTAACCATGACTTAACCTAGACAAACCCAATCCATAACCTACCTTCTTCTTCCCTTTTGGGGAGAACTACATTGGCCTGAGGCCCTTAAAATAAGGGCTATGTAGGTAGCACTCAGTTGACATGGGGTCTTCTGAGGTTAGCTTGGCCATTCCTTCATTTGTCTACCTAATAGACAAACTATCCCAACCTATCCAAAATCATGACCAAACAACTAGCCCTGCCACTGTAGAAGTCACTTTAGACTTCTCATGCGGCACATTGGAGATCACATACATCTCCCTGACCACAACAAACAACACTTGAGATCACTTATATCTCAACCCAACTCGACCAATGACCTTAGAGATCGCGATTATCTCCTCATACCATGACCACTTTTGAGACAACTTTGCCTTGGTTGTTTTGATTGCATATATGCTACCTCACGAATAGTTAGCAAATTATATGCACCCCTCACACCTATTATGGGATCGCACCCAAGTTGATCCCCAATATTTTTAACATTTTTGTGTTTTCTAGAAGCACTTCCTAGCCCAGGATACTTGGAACATGATGACCATTGGAGCTATAACTTTGATCAATCTAATCCAATCAACTATGACCAAAAAGTTAGAGACTGGTTAGTTTGGTTTTAGTCCTTCACGACCATTGGAGCTACATCTTTGATCATTTAACTCAATTAGAAATCACTAATAAGTTGGGGACTAGTTACTTTGATTTTAGTGTTTCTTGACCTTACCTGTGATAATTTGACCTACTTATCATGTGAAGTGGTATACACGCAATCTCAACTATTGCAACGTTCACACTCAAACTTCACCCTATCCATCCACTGCCTATCAAATCAGCACTCGATTTTGGGTTCCCTTCTCTTGATTCCCGCTTTGAGGGGGAATACTTCATCCCATACCTGGGGTAACCAACATCTTTTTTTTGTCTTGCAGTTCATCAAGACAAACCACAAGACAAAAAGGGACAAATGTAGACACCAATATCATGTCAACCCCCCTTGGTCCCTTTTTAACTTTAACATTCCTAACCCACACTTTATTAATTTAAAATAAATTACTTATTTTAAATTAATGACCTCACCTAGACACCTCACCTTGGACACCTCACCCTTAGACCATTTCTCACCCTATGAGTCACCCATGACCTATTCTCACTCCATCCTAACCTCCTAACTAAATCTCATGCTTAATAAACCCATCTTTTAACCATTCTCCAATGGCAAATGCACTTGGTGGATGGAGAAATAGGGAAAGGGATAAAAATAGCCCTTTTACCCATTCTCTAGCTGTCGACATCAGTCAATTGTCGGTCGATGCCGGTAGGATCACCGACGTCAGTTACATAAACTAAGTTCTAACATTGAGTTAGCCCTCTGGCCCCCCTAACTCTTGGACATCGATGCACACACTCTGAGACCAAGCATCAGACTTAGACTTTCACTTTCCTTGGCTACAAAATCTCTACGCAAGTCACTCCAGATTGGACTGAAACATTGTATGAGGACCTCGACATCAGCCACAACAGGAATAAGCATTCTCACACCTTTGGTTCTTCACCAACCAGAGCTAAGTATTATTCTATCTCATTTCATTAATTTAGAATACATTAGTAATTAGTTTCTATTTATTATTTCTAAATACTATTAACCAAACTCGACTTCTTCTGTAAAAAGGCTGAAAAGCCTTCCTCTTATTCTTACCCTCTTCTCACACCTACCCTCTACTTTTGCCCCTTCTCAGACCCTATTCACTGTCTTACAACCCTACACAAACCTTTAAACTTCCAAAATCCTCTGTCAACCATAGACAATAACCTAAAACCCATCCAAGGCCCATTGCCCCTACCGACATTGATAGCATAACTAATGTCAGCAACATTGACCAACCGACCTCGGTAGGACTACCAACGTCAGCAACTGTGATAGACTGATTACAAAGAATAGGTACGTGTTATCTTTATTTCTCTTTCTTAGTCTTTCACCATTTCTTTTTATACAATACTCTTTTTCATAAATAGTGGACTATCATCCCTTACAGAGCTTTACGCTTTCGGGACCAAGTGTGTAGCTTGGCACTCCACCATATCTTTATCTAACATTGTCTTTGTTTGAGTTTATTTCTTATCTATAGGTGTCTTCCTCCACAACCAAAGAGGAGCTCCTACAATGCTTGGATATGGTGCACAACTTAATCCAAGTAATGTACAAACCCCTAACCTTAAACCTTAGTTTCTTCTCTTCTAAATGCAATTATAGAAAAATGTAGAGAAACACAGGCTTTTATTTCCTCAGTGGGTTTTTCGTTTCAGGGGACTTTTCCTTCAGACAAAAAGTCTGAAGGAATTCTTGTAGACAATTTGTCTGAAGGGAATCTTCCTTTACAACTTTATCATGAGAACTTTTCTAAAGGAATTCCCTTACTCGTTTGGCCTTTGAATCAATTTGCTTGCTCCCCACCTACCCTCCATAAGGGTTGTTTGAGCTCTAAAGTAACCTTTCAAATTTTTGCAATGGTCCACTTTAGTTTCCAAGTTCCCTTTGAAAGAGTTGTTTGTCCTTTGGCTTTGCCCTAATTGATTTTTTGTCGATCTCAATAGGTGACACATGGCAGCATCCACTGTGAAATAGGTGAGGACATATGGTGGCATCTGCTTAACTTATAGAGGCTTTAGATGCCTTTTGAGTGTCCTATAGAAGATGACATGTGGTAGCTTTCTTTGAGCTTTTAGAAACACTATAGATACACTTGAGACTCATTTTGATTCATGCAAATGTAGACACTTGTCACATTCTGCTTATCTTACAAGGGACATGTGGTAACTTCTATAGCTCTTAGAAACAAAGTAAATGGGGCTCAAAAAATGACACTTGGCAGCATCTGTTGGGCTCTAACAAAGTTTTATTTTAGGGTTTCCTTACCTTAGCCACTTTTGCCACAAAAATTCCCTCCACAAGGGCACTTGTCTCTTCACCTTTTGGGGTACTCCTTTAAACCTACCACTTGAATCGACTGATTGAACCAACTTTGGTTTAATGGTTCAATGGTTCATTCCTTCATTTCTATTTGTTAAGTGTTTTAAAACTATTGAACCTAAAGTGATTGAACTTTGAACCTTGACAGAATTGATTAATTCTTGAAACCTGCTGATATCATTGAACCTTTGAACCTATTGAACATTTAAACTAAAAATGGTTCGAGGTTCAATGGTTCAAACATTGCATAGAAGCTTACCGATAGATTCTTTTGGTTTAACCAAGGTGTTGAACCAGTCTTAAAAATGGCTAAGTGTTGGAAACTTGTTTTTTTATTGAACTCACCTGTAGAAGCCTTTGAACCTATTAGTCTTTTGATTGAAAAATCTTGAATAATTCTAAATTTTGAGGTTTAGAATAATTTTTTGAAATGGGAAGAGATAATTTTATCTTGCAGGACCAAAATAGTTTATATGTTGTCGCAAAAATGAGTGACATTTTTTAGGTACAACAGTTGGCTCTAGTTGGGGAACTTCTATCAATTGTAAAAAGAATTGAAGGGAGTAGAATCCAAAATCTCTAGTGTCTTCATGTGTACCATTGGGATATGGAGTCATGTTACCTAGAAATGAAAGACGTCAAAAATGAAAACAAAAAACAAAATAGAAATAAAAATTATACAAATATACATATGTACAGATGAAATGATTTGGTACTTCAATAATTGAAGTGTTTCAGATGCTGCCCACTATGAGGCAGAGAAAAGAGTGTGCCATCTTGATACTTCAACAAAAAGTTGTTTTCACCATTGTGCTGATGAATAATAAATGGGCCTCTCCAAAGGGAGTCAAACTTTCCATGCATCCCTTTTGGTTCTCTCCTTTTGTCCCACAGCAGGACTTGATCTCCAACTTGAAAATCATGGTTTTTTGCCTTCTATTCAAAGAGTTTCTTCACTAGACTTTGATGGATAGCAATTCGGTCCACCACTATAGTTCTCTACTCATCCAGCTCAGTCAAGCACATGATCCTCTTATCAAGGGAGCTTTCATATGTCTGATCTTCAATTGCCTTAGCTAATTTTAATGCTAACAATTTTAAGGTGATTGGTATCTCAACATTGATACCATAAATAAGTTGGAAAGGAGACATACCAATTGCCCTCTTTGGTGTGATTCTATCTACCCATAGAGTGTCAACTAATGATTTATGTCATGTCCTTTGGTTGTCATCTGCTAGCTTCTTGATGATGGTCACCAGGTTCTTATTGCTTGATTCAACTTGTCCATTCCCTTGTGGAAAGTAATCAAAAGAATGGGAGAGTGTAATCCCATAATATAAACAAAATTGATCCATCTCCTGGGAAGTGAAACAATATGAATTGTTAGTAACAATCTTGGTTGGAACTCTAAACTTGGAAATAATATTCTCCTTGAGGAAGTTGCACACTACTTTTGAAGTGGCATGTTTAGTTGGGATAGCTTCTACCCACTTAGTGAAATAGTCAGTTGTTGTAAGGACATAATCATGTCCATAACTTGAATATGGGTTTACAGTTCCAATAAAATCAATTTCCCATTGCTAGAATGGTTCCTCTATGACCACTAGCTTGAGAGGCAGGGCAGCTAACTTGGGTCTTCCAACAAATTGTTGGCAGAGCTCGCACTTTCTCACCCACTTATATGCATCTTGGAAAAGAGTTGGCCAGTAATACTTGGCTCACAAAATCTTGTGGGTTATCATAGGAGTAGAAAAATGTCCTCTATAGGCTATATTGTGGAAAGATTTCAAAAGCTGGCTTTGCTGCTCTTTATCTACATAGCGAAGGAATACTCCATCAAGGCTTCTCTTGTACAAGCCATTGTCCTAAAGGATAAAATTGGTACCTTTCAACTTGATAGTTCTCTTTTCTTTATAAGATAAGTGAGCAAGACATTCACCATAAGTAAAGAAATGAGCAATACTTGAATACCACTCATTGGTAGTGGAGACAAAGAGGACTGTTGGTGTGTTTTCGACCTCTACTTCTTCACACTCTATTTCTTCTAGTTTGTAATCAATAATTAATTAGCATAGGCCTTTCCCTGTACCAGCTTTGTTGGTTTGATGTCTAGATCAAACTCTTGGATCTTTGCAATCTAATTGCCTCTTTTTGTCCCAAAATTTTGTTGAGTTAATATAGACTTGACTCTAGTGTCAGGAACCAAGGCAGTAGTGTGTGAATTTAAGATATAGAAGTGGAAATTCTTGACTACTTTCACCACTGCATAAGCATGCTTCTCCATGTTTGAATACTTTAGCTCATGGGATTTGAGAGGACAACTCATGAAAGAAATGGGAGATTCTATAACTTCTTTATTCTATTCAACTAGAATTATTGAAAGCATGTGTTCAAAAGCATAACTGTATATGATGAACTCTTTGTTGTAGTCTAGATAAATCAGAGTTAGGGCATGGGCAATGGTAGTCTTGATATCCTCAAATGCTAACTTGTCTTCTTTAGTCCAACTAAAGGTGGTCTTCCCTTTCATCATGTTTACAATGTGTCAAGTCTTCTCAGCAAACTTGGGGATGAACCTTCATAATAAATTTACCTTTTCAAAAAAAGAGTGAACAACATTTTTACTTGTAGGCAAGGTAAGCTCTCAGATAGACTTGACTATGTCTGAGTCAATCTTTATGCCTTCTTTGGACACAATGTGTCCAAGAAGTTTCCACTCTATTACTCTAAAAATATACTTCTTGGGGTTCAAGGAAATGCCATTCTAGTAGTAGTGCTCCAACACTTATTATAGGTGGTGTATATGATCAGAACGATGCTTTGAAAAGATGGTCAAGTCATCAAGGTATACTATAATGAACTTACCCATCTCATCCTTGAAATTAAGGTCCATTTCTCTCTAAAAGGTGGCGCTAGCATTTATCAAACTAAAAGGCATCCTTCTATATGCAAACGTGCCCCAAGGTGTGGTGAAAGTAGTCTTGTGTTGGTCTACTTCACCAACTTTAACTTGATTGTATCTTAAGAAGCCATCTAACATTGATAACATTTCTAAACCTATTACTATTTGAAGCACTTGATCCATGATTGGCAAAGGATAGTTATCCTTTAAGGATGATTGATTTAGATTTCTAAAATCCACATAGATGTGAATTTCACCATTTTTCTTCCTTATAGGCACTATGTTTACAATCCATGTGGAATGATGGATTAAGAAAATTATTCTAGCATTAAACATTTTTTGTATCTTAGACAAAATATTACCTGATGTCGTTGGATTGTATTGTCTAGATTTTTACTTATAAGGTATTGAGTTAGCCTTGAGAGGAATGTCATGGAAAATTTCATCAGGCTTGAGAGACTTCAGGTCATCATAGGAGTATGCTAAGACATCCATGTATTGGCTAAACAAAGTGGTGAACTTGAACTTCTCTTCTTGAGTGCAACACTTACCAATGTTAACCATCTTGGGATTTTCTTCAGTAGTCAGATTTATTTGATTAAATCCCTAAAAGAAGCTTAAATCTATTTGCCAGTATTTGATAAACCTATCATACTTAAATAGTTTCTCAAGGGAAACCAGGCCTTTAGAAATCTTATTTCCTTTGAGTTGCAAGAATTCTTCATTTACATCTGAACTTGATTCATGGGCTAGTTTACACTTTTGAAGTTCGCTGCCTTTAAAATACAGATGTTTAAAGCTATCTTTTTATTCCAAGAAAGTAATGATTTGGTGATCATCATTGAATACTTACCAATTATCAGCGTTATCAAGCACACTTAGTCTAAAGACTAGCTAAATAGTGTACTTGTCTTCTTTAAAGTCTGAGTGAGGGACTGAGAGAGTTGCTAAAACATCAAGTGCATCAGCTCTATTATTGGATTCCCTGGGTATGGCAGAGATGTTTAAAGCAACAAAGCTTTCAAGTTGATCTCAGACTAGATTGTGGTAGTGGTGAAATATTTCATTCTTGGTTTGCTACAAATTCCTTACTTGACAAACCACTAGTTCAACATCTCTTTTGGCATGAAGGAGTTTGATGCCTTTGTCTTAGGTAACTTTCAATCCAAGAAATAGAGATTCATATTTAGCTATGTTATTATTATTGCTAAATTGTAACTTATATGAGTAGGGAAAAATATCTCTTTGAGGAGTTATCAATACAATCCTATCTCCTGAACCAGTAGAAGAGTAGCTACCATCGAATTCTAGAGTCCATACCTGATCAAACACTAATTTTTTTTTAGATTTTTTTTCATTAGAGAGGGAAGATCCTTCCCCATCTGTATTACAACTTACCAACTCTTCTACTATTCTAGTTGAACTAATTTTCAGGTTGACACTTTCAAGAGCTTTATCAGATGCTTCGTAAACTTCATATGTAGATAGAAAATAGTTACCCATGCCTAAAGATTCAAACAGAATTTAAGCTTTAGGGGCTGATGTCTGAGTGACAATATATTTTGATTCTTTTTTAGGGAGCAACCTCTGCATGATGCCTTTGACAGGGATTCTTGCTTCAAAAAGGTCCATGCTCAATTCTCCACCAACATCTTTATAGAAATTTTGTCTTAGAAGAATGCCGTATGAGGCTGGGACATCAGCCACCAGAACTATCATTTTGATTCTTTTGTCTGGAAAGGCTACAGATGCAAATTAGGCATCTTTGATTTGCCCTAGTAGTGGTACTTGTTTTTTTTCTATGGAGAAACACCTCCCAAATGTTTTGGTCAATGTGAGGTCAAGGGATTTAGCTACTTTAAGAGGCATGACATTGTCAGATGCACCTAAGTCTATAATGCAATTGCTCAGTTTGTGACCATTTATCAAAAGGGAAACATAGAAAAGTTCTATTTTCTTAGGGGCAGTAGGAGGAGTAATGACAAGATTGTTTGGGATGGGCATGTTGTTTAGGAAATCATGAGTTACCTTCTTAGCCTCTTGTCCTATAGGGATGACCTTATTCTTCACACTCTCAACTAACCTATCTAACCACTCAGGATTGGAATGTAAATATTCAAACTCAGTCATTTAAATTTTGGTTTTCTTGAATTGGACTAGGAACAAATGAAGGTAATTCAACTTTCTAGTTTGTAGGGGTGAAGGATTGATTTGAAAAATTGAAGTTAAAGGTGAAGGTGAAAGTGATGTACTTATCTTTTTGGTGATCACCACGTCCTTTGACTAGAAAGGTAGAGAGGTTCCACGTTTAGCAATTGAAATTGTTGATTGAAGTTGCTCTTCTATTTTCCCTTTATCAACTTGTTGGGCTGACTGGTTCTTGGACCATGTGAACACTGCATATGATCCATCAAATGCTTCTCCTTTACTTTTGGGTTCATCTTAGTAATTCAAAAAACCAATGTTGGATTTTCTAGCTAATTCTTCTTGGTTTTTTGCAATGATATCAACATCATTTTCTTGATTTAATTTAGGCTGGAAAGAGAAATCTGATTCTACTTCAAGATATCCCATTGCTGAATTGGTTGGGGGTGCTTCAATGAAAAGTTTCCCTTGTGGGGGAGGAATATGATTTAGCTTCCCTTGATTCCTAGCAGCATTGCCTTGATATGATTGATTTGGAAATGTCCTCCTTGGCATATCTCTATATGAAGGAGGAGAAGACATTCCTTGTGCCATTTGCTTTTTGAGAGCAAGCAACTCATTTTCCAACTTTTGCACCATTGGATCAGTGGTGCTTGTAGATGGATATTCAGAAGATGATGAGGGTCTATTTATATTAGGATCTCTCCTTATCTTCCTTGCTAAGATGAGATCATCTTCTACCTCAATAGCCAAATATTGAGCTTCAGCAAGGTCCATTTGACTAACACATCTCAATAGGAAACTCACTTCAGGTAACTAAAAATTAATGAAGAAACATCTGAGATTCTCAACTGTAAGTCGATAAATTATAAGGATCATATTCCTCAATTTATCAAACCTAGCTATGAAGTCCCTCTTTGGTTCATGAGGCTCCTTATTCATCTATGTGAGCTGAGCTAGAAGGGCATGTGCATCTTCTACAGGTTTGAATCTAGCTTCAAACTTGGCTTTGAGGGTGTTCCAGTTAGTTACTGACCGAGCTTGCAAGTGGTAAAACCAATCTAAATTAGCACCTTGTAATGCTCTACAGATAGTCTGACTACCACATCCTCAAATTCCACTCCAATTACACCATAGGTTATGCTAAAGGCTGCAATGTGTTCATCAGGGTGAACTTTCCCATCACCATAGAATTTAGGGAAATTCTTCCTTGAACTATGTGGGATCTGATTTAGAGGTGGAGTAAGATTGAGAGGGTCAAAATAATTACCCTAGGGGCCTTGAAATTCCATTGTATGACTATGAAAAGGATGAATAACAAATCTTAGAGGGGTAATTATTGGCAAAGCTTTATTAACAATAGAAGAGGATGCTTTGCCTGGTAATAGAGACCTAACTTTAGTAGGAGGAAAGCTCCTACTTCATTGGAGGCGAGATGGTGAAGGAGACAAATCAAAATTATTTTGTTGTACCAACTTGAATATAGGGTCAACAATACTTTTAGCCTTTTGGCTTCATGTATACCATGAATCTACCAGATTGTGAAACAAAAATGGAAAATAATTAACACTACTTCAGCTTGAAGCTTGAGGCTTTAAACTACACGTTCTTTCCCAGTGGATTTGGTTTGTAGACCAAATTATACAACAAAAATGGATAAAGATGGTAAGGCTATAATGATAATAGGTAAGAAGCGGATTGGAGTCACCAGAATCTATAATGGATAAGGGTATAAAGATAATGGGTAAGACATAGATGATGTTTTAATCTGAAGCTTGAGGCTTCAAATTTCACAAAATTATGGGTATCCCCAACAGAGTCACCAAAAATTGTTGGATGAATATTTTGTCAATCAGCATACTGATAAACAAAATAGGTCTAATCAACCATAGTAGGAAGATTGGTCTACCAAATGTGTAGGTTTACCACATCAAAAGGGGACTAATCTCTCCTCTCATCAAAAGGAGGTTCCCTATAGATATGCAGGAGTTATATATATATATAAAACACTCAAGGGTAGGATAAACCATCCATCTCTCTTTTTTCAAAGATGATGTGCGAAAATCAAAGATAAATCCTGATGAAATGATAGAAGACACTCCTCTTCTTTCAAGAGTGTTGTTTAGCAAATAAAAGAAAACTTTCTGGTGGTGACAAATAACTTTAACAGGGTGCAGTGACATGGCAAGATGAAATGAGGCACAAAGTCTCCACCTCAATTGCCAAAGAGTGAAATACAAAGAACAATGAGGGCACAAAGTCATTCCAAGGTTCTTTACATAGAAACAGAAAATAAACACACACTGAAGATAATTATGACATCACAAAATATGAAAGTAACTAGCTTCAGTACACCTTCTTTATTACCTCCACTAGCTCTACTTTTTAAATTGCATAAACAGGAATACATTTAGGAAATAGACGTAAGAACAATTTCCTAAAATGATACAAGCTATAACAACACAAAGTCTGAAAGTAACCTACTTTTTGATTCAAACAAAGAAATATGATGAACAATCTGAACTCAAAGTTTTAGTAATGCCTTTCAATTTGGGTAGAGTTTTGCTTTTGATAATTGAGAGAGATCTATTAAACAATAAGAGAGAGTCCAATATATATATCCCTCTTAGAAAGACTTGGGAGCAGTAACACATCATGTTGCATTAAATTTTGTCAAGAAGATATGTTGGAATCAGGCGTATTTGCCTATTTACTTTTATTAATGCAGAGAAATGGGTTATGCCATTGAATGTTTGTGTCTTCTGATGTTTACTTGTTGGTTTGCTTCTAGAAATATATTTCATGCATGGATATTTCTGGTCTTCTTCATCATTCCTCCTTTTCTAGTTGTTGAATCAGGTCCTTCGATCAATTGGATCTTGCTCTTTGGTCACTTTCCAAATAGTTGAGGACACTTGGTAGCATCCATGGGACTCCAAGAGATGCTTATTGAAAGAAGCTTTGAAACCTATAAGAAACTCAATATGCAGATATAGACACTTATCATGCTCCATGGAGTTACAATGGGATATGTGGTAGCTTCCACTTATCTATAGAATCTTTAGAAACATTTTTGAAAGTCCTACTAAAGATGACATGTGGCAGTGTTTGTTGAGCTTTGGTTATAATATAGAAACATTTAGGACCCATTTTAGATTCACTCAAATGTTGACACTTGTCAGTGTCTGCCATGATTTAGCTACCTTTGGAAAGTCTTTGGGACTAATATTAGTTTCCTGTGGAAGATGACACGTGGCAGCTTCTGCTGAGTTTTAGCCACTCACCTGAGACCCACCACAATCCTTAACAAAGAGACCAAATGAGAAAACTGTAGATGTTGACACATGGTGGCTTCCACCAAGCTTTAGCTTTCCTTTTGAAACATTCTAGACTCATTTTATATTCATGCAGATGATGTCATGTGGCATGTTCCATTGCTTGAAATTGTGTCTTGGTAGATGACATGTGGTAGATTTTGCTATATTTAGTAAGGGACACATGGCAAATTTTGTTGCAACTTTATGAGGGACACATGGCACGTTCTAATGCAACTTTATGAGGGACACATGGCAACTTTTTAGGTTTCTATTTCCTCAGTGGGTTTTCTATTTTGAGGGACTTTTCCTTTGGATAAAATTTTTGAAGGAATTATTTTAGACAATTTGTCTAAATGGAATCTTCCTTTACAACTTTTCTGTAAGAACTTTTTCAAAGGAATTCCCTTGCTCATTCAGCCTTTGAATTGATCTGCTTGCTCCCCACCTGCCCTTTGCAAAGTTTTTTTGAGCTCCAAAGTGACCTTTCAAATTTTTGTAGCGGTCCACTTTGGTTTCCAAGTGCCCTCCAAAAGGGTTGTTTGTCCTTTGGATTTTCCCTAGTTGATTTTTTGCTAATCTCAATAGGTGACACGTGGTAGCATCCACTGTGAAATAGTTGAGGATATGTGGTGGCATCTACTTAACTTATAGAGGCTTTGGATGCCTTTTGAGTGTCCCACAAAAGATGACATGTGGTGGCTTCCACTGAGCTTTTAGAAACACTGTAGATACACTTGAGACTCATTTTGATTCATGTGGATGTAGACACTTGTCACATTCCACTTATCTTACAAGGGACATGTGGTAACTTCCACAGCTCTTAGAAACAAAGTAAATGGGGCTCAGTAGATGACACTTGATAGCATCTGCTAGGCTCTGATGGGCTTTTCTTTCCTTAGGCACTTTTTCCATGGAAATTCCCTCCATAAGTGCACTTGTCTCTTCGCCTTTTGGGGTACTTGCTTGAACCTGCCACTTGAACTAACCGATTGAACCAACTTTGGTTCAACGGTTCAATGGTTCATTCCTTCATTTCTATTTGTTAAGTGTTTTAAAACTATTGAACCTGAAGCAATTAAACTTTGAACCTTGACAAAATCGCTTAATTCTTGAAACCTACTGATGTCGTTGAACCTTTGAACCTATTAAACCTTTGAACTAAAAATGGTTCAAGGTTCAATGGTTCAAACATTGCATAGAAGCTTGCCAATAGATTCTTTTGGTTTAACCAAGGTGTTGAACTAGTCCTAAAAATGGCTAAGTGTTGGAAACTTGTTCTTTTGATTGAACTTGCCTATAGAAGCCTTTGAACCTGTTGAACCTGTTAGTCCTTTGACTAAAAAAGCTTGAATAATTCCTAATTTTGAGGTTTAGAATAATTTTTTGAAATGTGAAGAGATAATTTTGTCTTGTAGGACCAAAATAGCTTATATGTTGTCCCAAAAATGAGTGACATTTTTTGGGTACAATAGTCTTATAGACCAATCTCATGATCTTGCACCTTCATTATCTAATCTTCACTAGATATTTCAACTTATGAGAAATACATACATCATATCCACTGACATCAAAAGAATATATATAAAATATACATGTATTAAATGTATTTAAAACATTTCCATGCATTTTTATTAATCCTTAATCCATAATATATATATCTGTGTGTGTGTGTGTGTGTGTGTGTGTGTAAATAAGATATAATTCTCAAGCTTCAACCTTCATCCATTTATCAACTTTGACTCAGTCAACTCTTATTGGTACAATAAATCTTAAAAAAATAAGGCCTTTCCTGTAGGGTCCACTCACTCACCTAAAAAACCAATCACATTTGGAAGTTCCTAAGAGAGTTTAATGCAACCTAAAATACCTTAAATATTCATGGAAAACCATTCTAAGCACTTTAGAACAAGATCTTTCTCATTGGGTCATAATTAGGGTTCTTTGAGGGTTTAAACCATCTTACAAGGTTAACGATCATTCATAAAGATTATCCTCTCATTCCAAAAACAAATTCTTATAAATTCAAGATAAAACCCTTAAAAAATTAACATTAATATCTAAATATTTCATGTATAGCTTACACATGCCAATGAACACTTGAAAGTTCTTTTTGGGTTGAGAACCCTCCATTCTGTGCACTCAAGAGACCTTAAGGCACTTTTTATTGCCTTAACCTTAAAAATTTGACCTAAAAATTGGTAAAAATATTTGACACAACATGAAATACCTATAAAAATTCTCATTTTTCCATGTTTATTAGGAAATCAAAAATTCATACCTCATTTGGCCATCATCTTTCTCTTTGCTTGCTTGGACCTTGACCAACAAACCATATTAGGTCTTGAAGTTGACATTATAACCACTATCCATATTTTTTACACATAATATACATGTTAATAAAACATATCACATACTGAAATAATTTCAAACATTATTCATATGTCTTTTTAACAACTCATGTTGCCCCATTAGGCCAAGTAGGGTCTAGAGGTGGTTTAGTTGCATACCAGGTTTATAGGTCTTACCTATGTAGACTTAACCTAAGACTCACTTGAGTGATCCAAATCCTAATAATCATTCTTTAAAAAACTTATACAACATATTATTCTTATGTGTATCCATCTTACCAGACCACCAATCTCATACCTTCTCACAAGATCTCTTCATGCTATGACTAGTATCATGATTAGGTTTTTCAAGCACTTAAAACTTGATAGTTAACCTTGAGACACTCCTTGATTATTATAAACCTTGTTCACATTCCTTTAATGATATATATATATATATATATATAGTATCATTCCTCTATGCATACCTCTCTATGCTCATCATGCACATGTTTATGATATGACTATGTTTTTCTATGACTAGGCTTCTCAAGAACCTTGTACTCAAGGACTGGTACTCAAACATGATTACATTATATTGAACCTTGAAATCAACCTTAGAATAATAATTAGGTTTATTTAAAATTATCTTTTAATAGATAGATAATAAGTTTCCTTCAAATTCTCTCTAGTCACATGGCTTCCTTATCACATACCATTTCACCATGCATCTTTACCAGATGCACCTTGATATCAGTGACATCAACCTTAACATTTATATCAATGAAAACACTTCTCAACACTACCTACTTGAATTTATCACCAAGGGGGAAGCTGAATCAGGTTTCTACCCAAGTATAAATGTGTGATTGATGGTATATATTGGTAAAGCACCTAACACCCTTACCACTATGGGATTGTGAAGTGATTGAGTAATCCATAATACCAATACAATACCATCACCAATACAAATCCATTTCATCCTTAACACACTTAAAACCATATTTATCATACCTCTTTTTAGTTACTTTACAAATCCAAACACCCTATCACATTTTAAAACATAATTTAAAATACATTAGGAATGTTCACTTATTAGATTAGCATTTTCTTTTTAGTATTGTTTCTTGGATGTTTACAAATTATATTTTTTATTGTAAAACTTATACTATCTAGTGTTTGTACAAAATTTGTGCTATGTGTTTCAACTAGATCAACCTAACTGACATAGTTTCCTATCTATTTAGCTTGCCTCTCTAAAAATTGCCACTTAGTCATCTATATTTATAACATTTTATTTATTTTTTACTTATAAAACTATAGTCAACTCATTGGACTCAATCTCTTATAAGTTGTTATGTTTTAAAGAAAACAGTCAACATGTTTGACTTAATCTATTATATGCTATTCTATTTACTTTCCAATAGAACATATTTGACCTATTCGACTCAGTATCTAATAGTTTACTTTTCCTTCTAAACTCAATTAACCAGTTCAACCTTGTACCACCTAATCAATTATGTAACCTTTAGTTGACTCAATTATTTTTATGAACTACAGTTTAGTTGATCCTATATTAAAATATTCTTAGATAACCTTAATCCATTTAGATTATACATTGGTTGTTCTTTCTTCCTAACCTACTTACCCAAGAGGATACTCACTCTTGTTGTACCTTCTCTCACCCTTCATATATAGATTTTAATATGGCTCAAATTACCCAAAATGATGACATCAATGGATTGGATCCATTTCACACTTATAAAGGCACTACCGTATCCAAAATATCTTATTACACCATAGGATCAATCATTACAAGTTTAACAAATAAACCTATAGGAAATATCTAACATGCAACATCCCTATTCTTAATAATGGAAACACTCCTAACAACAACAATATTCTTCCTAATACCAACACTAACCTTCCCCCTTCAAATTCTAATAATACAAATGCATAAATTGATACTACTCAAATCCTTGCACAAATACTCAAACAAATGAATGTTATGCAAAAAACAAATACATCTCAAATGATGCACATGCAACAACAGTTATTACACATGAATAATAAACTTATCTTATTTTACCTCAAACTAATAAAAACTTTATCCATTCTCTTAGAAATTCCAATGTAAATATAATTTTAAAACCCCTTATGCATAATAAGATGCTTAAAAATATCCAAAATAAACATTTAGATCCTTTCTTTATTTCTATTGATATTGAACATATTTATCCAACTATTAAATATGATGTGACTAAAGAACTTGCATCCTTTCTTAAGTCATTTGGTAATGTCTACAAAGAATGGATTCAAACCAACACCTTTTCTACCACCAAACTTCTAGTCAAAACCTTTATAGGAGATGTTCTAGAATGGTATAATCACTAACCTCAACATTCTATCTAGTAATTAAAATATTTGGTTAATTCCTTAGTCAAGTAATTTCAATAAAATGACCTTCCCAAAAAATGTCTTGGTCATTTTATCAATGCTAAATGATCACCCTCTAAATCATCTCATGATTTCATTAAATGATAGAAATATTTGGCTCAATAAGAAGATCATAACATGATTATGATAATCTATTTAAACTATTTATAACCACAATATCACCCTTACTTCAATATAAGGTTCTAAATTTTTCTACACAAAATCTAAATAACACACTTTATCAAACTAAAATACAAGATTTTATTATGAAATAATTTGAGCCAAATCATAAATCCATCAAGGGAATTTTCAAAAATTCATCTAATGTACTTACTAGCACTCTTCCTCAAACAAAAGTAGTAATATTCAGAATGGATGATTCTTTTGATTCCCATACACTGTTAATAGTCCAAAAAATTAAGAAACTATTATTTCCCTTTAAACCTTTCACCTATAATAATGCCCCACCTTCATGGTATGACCCTAACAAATTCTATTGGTTCTATAAGGATGTAGGTCATTCTTATGAAATATGTCATGCACTTCTTAAATTTTTTGCATATTTTATGTTAGGATATACATTTCACTATGATATTATTATTAAATTATGTCATCATGATTACGTCAAAGCCTTTCGAAAGAAATAGTTTACCAAACATTCATCATCCAAAAATCAAAAATATTTCTCTATTTTTAACACACAATATTCAAATGAGGATATCTATTCAATCTATTGGATGAACAATGGATCTTGTTGAAACTATGAAATATACAAGATAAACACGTGTGAAGTATATATTTTGACATTTATATACATTTTGTATGTATTAGGCCTTGGAAGCCTAATAAAGTATTTGGAGAATGTGAAGAGTATTTCCTTTTGTATCTCAAAAATATATAATGTGAAGAGGAAATAATATTGTAAAATTTATGTAGAGAAAATACCAAATGAACTCACTCTACACCTTCTTCAACTCACTATTCTTTGACAATGACTTCTAAAATCAATCTACATGCAATGATTCTAGGATTACTTAGTTTCTATTATGCTCTACCAATGATTTTGACCTTGTTCAATATTGTCTACTTGAAATTATATTCACTTATATTATCTCTATCAACACTCCACCAATATCCTCCAACTCTCAATTCATTCCTTTACAAGCTTTACATACACTTTAGATGTTCCTTATACTATGAGATCCCACTTTCTGTTAAAGATGATATTTATAGTTTAAAACTATCATAAACATGATTTTATTTATTTAAATATGCCTCTATTCCCAGTCAATAGCTTACAAACACTTTCAATATTCAACTCATACGTTTTCCCCACCTCTACCTACTTGTTATAGGTCCTACTAGCCCTCTTTATGGACTTTTCTTGATGTGTATAGAATTTAAGTGACCAAATATGCAAACCAATTACTGATTTGGATATAATTTTTCAAAAATTATCTTTCCATGTCATTTTAGATCCTATTTCCTTGTTTATACCAACGTTCAAACTCACTTTTTACTTTTATTTAGGCCTATTAGACCTATTTTGGGCTAATTCTCAAACAGTCTTAATTTTACATAAATAGGGGTATGGGCACACAAATCTATCCTCAAAATAACGTAAAAAACACTTCACTTAAGCCTTTCACAAATTTTCATGGAATTTTATTGATTAAAACTCTTTAAATACTCAAAACCCTACATTTAGGGTTTATATAACCCTATCACAACTGAGAGTATAAAGATTTAAAATGGGGAAGTTTTATTGTGTTTCAAAGACTCCAAATAGGTTATTAAGGTATATATTTAACCCATTAAACTTATCCAATAATTTTATATGGTGGTTCAATCCACTGTCATACTATTTCACTCCAAAATCCTCTTGATTGTGACTAAAAAGTCATCCTACAGGGTTGTTTTCCATTATGAAAGCTTATAAAATATTCTTGATCAAACCCAAAATTATATCAATATTAAAATGAATTAAAAAAAATACCAATAAATTCTCCAACACCTTAATTTGATTCAAAAGTCACTTCTTTTCAAACTTAATCATAGTCCATCCAATCTATAACTGCTATAGAAAAATAGGATTATACTGGTTACAAACTCTTATTTTTTATCCTTCATGTTTGCACTCTTAACCACATTAAATTACCTATATAAATATTTATAATATAATAATATTTTTTTTAATGACCTTTATTTAATAGGAATAAACCCACTAATAGTTTACATAGTGGATGACTCTCTAATAGGGATCTAATTAGAATCTACATATATAAAATACCCAATACTTGGATGTTAAACATGCATCTTATATTCATAAAAAAAGTAGTAATAAATCAAATACATATAAAAAAACCACCATTATTACAACATTATCCAAATTTTCACTTTCAATCTATAATAGGCAGATTATACACCAAATCTGAGTATGCACTTTTATCCCTCAAGACCAGGGGTCTCTCACTCTTCATTCCTATCTAATATTAAATAAAACAAACTATTCACAACTTCCATTCGTATTTGGATAAAATTACATTATCATTATCTCATAAAACATCACACATATATTCTAAGCAATAAACCATGACCTCCTTAATAGGGTCTATATCTTTCATTTAGTAACATAGTTTACAAATTTTCATGATTCTTATTCCTTTCATCTTATAAATTACATTATTTCCATCACATAATTGAATGGAATACATTATGAATACATCTAAAATTGAATCTACCACCTTTTCTAAGGATCATAATTGAATCCTGATCCTTTTACTACGTGGAGGTTTTTCTCGAGTCATAATGTTTCTTGATTTTTACACCATTTGACATGTTTAGACTCATGACACTTTAGGAACCTATTAACATGCCAATACCCTTAGAATTTCTTGTTACTTCTTTCCATCCAATTAAAATGCACAAAATTCATTTGACATGACTTGATAACATTCAAAAATATAAATAATGATTTTGGAGGGAAACACTAGAATTCGTATTTTATGCTCTTTAAGACCAACTAAACACTTCCTATGGAATTCAAATAACATTTATCACCTATAGGACATCTAATTAGACTATTTAATACAAAAATGGATCAAACTTGGGGTCATCATGGGATGCCCTTGCATCATACTACTAGGCTAGGAAAATCTTTATCACATGTGTTGAATGTTGCACTTGGTATATGCTATTGATAGAATGCAATGGACCTCCTCATATATTTTTTTTACCTCCACTTGATTCTAATAAAGATGAACATTATCTTGGGACCCAAATTTAGGCATTTTCTAATTCAAATTCTCAATCAACATACCTACACACAAAGCAATAATGTTAAATAAATCATAGATGATGTCATTTTCTTTTTTCTTTATATATGCATGACACTCTTCCTCTTCAAATTGATTCACCATATCCTTAACTCCATATTATATCACTACTAAAAATATCTTATCTTCCTCCTTCACCCATGCTTCTTGTAATATCCATTCCACTTCATGCACAACTTGTGCTTGCTCTTTGCTTACCTCATTTTTATGTACATTCTTAGCTTGTTGTTATATATCAACATCTTTACTACCTTTTTTTATCTTACACATTCAAGTTTTGTATTCTCTTCTTTCCTACCTCATCTTCTTGGTTTCTTTCATAATCCTACTGCATATGGCTCAAATCTTTCACATCCTTCTCTTGTTTAATATTATTTTTCAAACTTTTATCTTCTTCCACCACCTCTTATTTGGTTACCTCAATCACTTTATATTGCATATATATCTTTATTTTATATTCTACCTATTCCTTACCTACACCTTCAGCACTAAACAACATATTGGAAATAATATTTTAATCTTGTATGATTTCTCATTGGCTACCTCTTTCTTGGTAAATTCAACCTCCATCTTCTTCACTTATTGGGTGTTCATCCCAAACCACTGTTCATCTATCTTGGCTGTAATCTCTTCCACTATTCTATTGTCCTCTTTCAAATATGCTTGGATTTCATCTTTGTCTTGACTATCATCATGCTTGATCATTCTCTTAGGTGCTTTATCTTCTTTCATTTGAAGACATGTTGCTACCAACCTATATTTTTCACTCCTCATATCAACCAACTCAAGACAATTCATCTTCTTTTCATCTTTGGGTGATTTTACCAAACCCAAACTCTCCATAGTTCTACTCTAACATTTCATCATCATTATCCTTTCATCTCTCCTATCTTATTCACCTTTCAATGGGATAAGTGTATATGACTGTCCATCCTACATAATGGTATAGGTGTTAGTGTAACCACAATGTATGACATGATTATCAACTACCATGGTATCCCTAGTGACAAGTGACACACATCTATAGGAAAAATATCACATAACACATAATCTCTATATTATAATATTTTGAAATCAACCCAACTTTGTTCACTTACCAATATATGATGTCCTTTATCCGCCCATGACACTTTTTATGGATATGGATGTGGCATCTTTTTTAGCCTCAACTTATGTACCATCTATAATTAAATAATATTATTAGTGATACCACCATCAATAACCAAATTGCATACCTTATCATAGGCCTACCATCTACTCTTTAATATAATTTTCCTTAGGATTGGTTCCTTTCATTATTTTTACTATAATAGTACTCTCCTCATGAGCAATGACACATTACTATCATACCTTCTATCATCATTCTCCTCTCTCTACTAATGTAGCATAGTGCTCCTCACATTCATTGAACACTCTACTACCCTATGTACCTCTCTATGGAAATTCTAACATTACCCCTAAAATCTATGTAGTGGTCCTTATATCATTTAACCTTCATCTCTCCTCAATCTTTGACTTGAAAATGGTCAGATCTCTCTTACATGGTGTTGTCCCATGCCCTCTTGCACTATTGTTGCATGTTCTTATGGTCTCCCTTGAGTCACCTCTTCATTTTATCTCTCTTCCATCCTTGGTTTCAAAGATGATACCTCACCTTGATACCTATCTTCTCTTTCTTCTCTCATTTTGAGAGTATCCTCAACAAACACCATCCTCATCACTAATGAAGCAATCATCTAGGTCATTAACCTAACCAAATCATCATCATCTCTGTTGTCTCTCTCCATGGAGCACTGTAATTGATTACGTAACCTATATTTCACTTCAAAACACATGTTTTTAATCTCATTCATAATCCAAAAAATCTTCTTCCAGCTTTAATACCAAAATCATGTAGATAAAATACCAAATGAACTCACTCTACACCTTCTTCATCTCACTATTCCTTGGCAATGACTTCTAAACTCAGTATGGATGCAATGATTCTAGGATTACTTAGTTTATCTTATTATTTTTCAATGATTTTTAACTTGTTCAATATGGTTTACTTGTAATTATATTCCCTTCTATTGTCTCTGTCAATACTTCACCAATATCCTCTAACTCTCAATTCATTCCTTTATAAACTTTGCATACAATTTAGACACTCCTTATACTATGAGGTCCCACTTCTTATTAAATATGATATTTCTAGTTTCAAATTTTCCTAAACATTCTTATATGGATTTTAATAGGCCTCTCTATCTATTTACTAACTTACAAACACTTTCAATATTCAACTCATACTTTTTCCCTAACTCTACCTACTTGGTCTAGGTCCTACTAGTCCTCTTTATGGACTTTTCTTGATGTATATAGAATGCAATTGACCTAATATTAAAAAAAAAATTGATTCAGATACCCTTTTTAAAACATCCCTATTCCATGCCATTTTATATCCCAACTCTTTGTTTAGACCAACTTTCAAACTCACTTTTAACTTATGTTTAGGCCTATTAGGCCTATTTTGGGGTAATTCTCAAACAGTATTACCTTTTTGTACATAGGGGTATGGGAAAAAAAATATAACCTAAAAATAAATTTAATAACATTTAACTTAATCCTTTCACAAAGTTTCATGGACTTTTACTAGTGAAAACTCTCTAAACACTCAAAACCCTAGATTTAGGGTTTATATAACCATGTCACAACTGAGACTATAAAGAATCCAACTAGAGAAGTTTTATTATGTTTTAAAGAATAAAAATAGGTTATTTAGGTCTTTATTTATCCAATGTAACTTATCCAATCCTTTGATATGGTGGTTCAACCATTTTCATACCTTTTCACTCTAAAATCCTCTTGACTATGACTAAAAAATCATCTTATATGTCTATTTGCCATTATGAAAGATTATAAAATATTATTGATCAAAAATAATGTTATATAAATAATAAAATTAATTAAAAACACTTACCAATACATTTTACAACACCTTAATTTGATTTAAAAGTCACTTCTTTGCAAACTCAGTCATAGTCTAGCCAATCTATGACTGCTATAGAAAAATAGGGTTGTACTAGTTTTAAACTCTTATTTTTTATCCTTTATTCATTATTTAAATCTTAAAAACATTAAATTACTTATATACACATTTATAATACAATAATATTTTTTAATTGCCTTTATTTCATAGGAATATACCTACTAATAGTTTACATAGTGGATAACTTTCCAACAAGGATCTGATTAGAATCTACATATATAGAATAGCCAATGATTAGATGTTAAGCATGCATATTATAATCAAAACACAATTAGTTTTAAATAAAATACATATAAAACAAACCACCATTATTATAACATTATCCAACTTCATACTTTCAATCTATAATAGGTAGATTACACACCAAATTTGAGTATGCAGTTTTATCCCTCAAGACCAAGGGTCTCTCACTCTTCATTCCTATCTAATATTAAATAAAATAAACCAATCACAACTTAAAATCATATTTGGATCAAATTACATTATCATTATCTCATAAAACAACACACATACATTCTAAGCAACAAACCATGACCTCCTAAATAGGGTCTGTATCCTTTATTTAGTAGCAGAGTTTACAAAATTTCATTATTTTTATTCCTTCCATCTTGGAAATTACATTATTTCCTTAACCTACTTGAAGGGAATAAATTATGACTACATCTAAAACTGACTCTACAACATTTTTCAAGGAGCATAACTAAATCTTGATCCTTTTACTACATGGAGGTTTTTTTGTAATTCATAAGTTTTCTTAATTTTTACACCATTTGAAATGTTTATACTTATGACAAAGGACTCATGACACTTTAAGAACCTATTAACATTCCAATACCCTTATAATTTATTTTTACCTCTTTCCATCCACTCAAAATACATGAAAGTCCTTTTACATTATTTGACAACATTCAAAAATTCAAATAATGATGTTGGAGGGAAACACTAGAATTTTAATTTTATGCTCCTTAAGACCAACTAAACACCTCCTATGGAATTCAAGTAACCTATAACACCTATAAGACATCTAATTAGACTATTTAAAATAAAAATGGATCAAAGTTGTGGTCATCATGGGATTCCCCTATATCAAAAAAGCTATAAATAGAAATTTGATGTAAGAGAATCTAGTTTGACATGTTGATAGGGATTAATAGAATTATCATGTTATGGTTTTCCTTATCTTTTTTTATGTATGGTGTATGCATAATGAGTACTCTATATTGATTTATTTTATAATCTAATGTAGTATTAGTTATGGTTCGATTTATATTTATATTTGCTTCATCTTGCTCTTTGGTCTATTTTAAGACATCATAGATGGTTTACACTGTGTATATTTCTTTGGTGCCTTTTGTACTCTCCACTATGCAAACTATCCCTATAATTAGCATGTTCTAGTGTAATTCTAGGAACTTATACTAACAATGATATAATGAGTATATGACTTGATTGGATGAACTATGCTAAGATGGTTTCCAAAGTTGAGAGATGTAGAAATATGGCTAGATGAGACAATCAAGAATTTTTCATAGGAAGAAGCATGAAGAGTTGGAAAAATTGTAGAGGATATTGTCCAAGAACACCTATATGGAGAAATATATGAAATTTTCTAGTGTAAATTATTTGGATTGTTAGTTATGTGGTTAGCCAGATTAGAATATTACTGCTTTAGTCTAAAGAGAACGTAATTTATAGCTCATAGTAAGGATAAATTAGAAATACTTCACAACATAAATACCAGTTGCTCCAGAGTAATAGATTATTGGATGAAGATTGTGATCTATGGCTATATCACATAGTTCATAGTACAAGAATACGTAGCTTCAAGAACTATGTAAAACCAATTTATCCAAGGAATTAGAGGGAAATATTTGTAGTGATTACCTTTGTTGATCAAGATGTTGGTTGTGGAAAAAGCCATTGTACCTACTCCAACCAACATGGATTAGTCACTTTGGGAACCTTGGGGGTGTGTGTAAGAGAAATTGGATGATGAAGAGATGAGTAAGAGGAACTTGAACTTGATCTCAAAAGATGGAAGGAAAAAAGACTCTACGTGAAAATAAAATTTTGGGACTTGAAAGAGAGTTATGATAGAAAATAAGGTAGAATAAAACAAATGTCCATGAAATAATTGTGAGTAAAACTAGGAATAGAGAATAAATTACTAGAGCTAGAGATATATAAGGGAAAGATGCTAGAGAAGAAAGGTTATTGAGAGAAGGTGTGGAAGTTGATGAAAGATAATAGTATGAGGAATATAGGAAAGGGTCTGATGAGAAAGAGGATGTTGGAATTAATGATGTTGAGGAAGATCAATTAGGAAGTAGAGGTAGAACATAGTTAATTGAGGGGTTTTTCACTAGCATTAGGAAAGAAAGTTCCTAGGAAAATGTTATATTTAATTACAGTAATATTACAGGTTCAAGTTTAATACAAGAATCATTTAGAAATAAACATCATTCATTTTAAGGGCATGCATCCCCCAAGCCCATGTTATCTATAAAAATTAGAAAAAGTATAGAGAGGGAAGTTAATTCAGGTTGGTTTGATTCTTTTATTGACAAATTTACAAGGCTTAGTATAGAAACCAAGCAGGCATTAGAATGAAATAAGTTACAAGAATCAATTTTTTTAGTTACTCTTAAAAAGGGTAGTATGAAGTAGCCTATAGTCATAGTAACCACTATGTAGTCATTTAGTATTAAAATGACTAGTGTAGAGACACCACAAATCATAGTTGTTAGTATTCAGACATCTATAATAATAATTAATAATCTACAAACTATAACACTTCATGAAATTATGTTTTTATCTTTAATGTCATATCATGGATCCTCAGATGCCAAACAATAATTGATAATTTGCAATATGAAATGGGTCATAAAAGGGGTAACATCCAATGATGTGAAGAAATGTGAACTAGTAGGGACTTTGGGAGGATTTGCTTTGGATTTCATTTGAAAAACAAATGCCAATGTCATAGATTTATTAAAAGTTAAAAATTTACTAATAATAGAATTTAAAGTAAAAAATATTTTAATTAAGGGATTCAGTATCTAAAGGAAATTCAACATAAATTAGGAGAAATAGTTGGAGAATATGATAGTAAGTTTTTTGATGTGATGAATAAAATTGATTTCATTCTAGAAGATAAATATAAGGCTATTGGTTTGTAGAGGGATTATGACCAAGAATAATTTTCACTATTATGTAAACACAATTCTCCACCAATGCTGATACTCGTTATGCTACCATTAGAGTTGAATAGATAGAAGATCATGTAGATCTTCCATTGGTGAGATCAAAATTAGAAGATAAATTATATGATTTTATGAGGAGGATGAATGAGATGCATGAAAATGATAAGCCTAAATTAGGCTTATCATGCATATAGTGTGGCTATAATGGACATCATAAGAATGACTACCTGATAATTAAAATAATATTTTTAAAAATCTATAGGGTAGTTGGACATCCTACATCCAAGTGTTATCCTCTCTAGTAATATTTCCAAAATTCACATAGCATGCATTGTATTTTTTTAAAATATAAAAATCATGACAAGATAGGTTACCAAGCCTTGAGTGAGTTAAATCAAGATATAACAGGGAGTGTATTTGTAGTTATATCCCAACAAATACTCACTATGAAGCAAGCAATTCTAAGACCAGACTGGGAGATGAAAATTGTGACTTAAGGTAGTTCAGGATGGGTGCCTTCATTACCATAACATCAAATGCATTCATCACCACAATTCAATCTATAGGGCCTAGAAAACATGAATAATACATCATCTCCATTATATCAATATTCTATTTAGTATATGCAACTCTATAACAACACAAATATTCAACAATAGAAGATAAATTGGACTCCAAGTTCCCTTCAACATCAATATAGAGGATATGATGAATAGGTGAAACATCACAGAGGATATAATGGATAAAAATCCCAAGGGTAGTAATATAGATAGAATAGAGGAGGATATAAAGGAGCTTGTAGGGGAGGATATCTTGGAAAATATCAAGGAGTATGTAATAATGATAATTATCAAACTTGACCTCCCATGAAATGCTATCTATGTAGAGCTTATAATCATTATGTAATAAATTATCCCACAAATACTCAAAAATAAGTTTATTATGTACACTTTAGGGTCAAATGTCAACATCAAATGTCACATTTCCCTTTCATGGAGAAACAAATAAGGAGAATCTAGTGTACAATGTAAACATTATTAATGCATAGCCAAATGAAAATGCATTTCTGCAAGATGTTACAAGGAAACAAAGAGCTAAACAAGGCTTATCTCCATTAGAAATGACTTAGAATCAAGGTATTATAAATGTTTAGTGGGTTAAATATCCTAACCATTCAACATAAAATAATTCAATGTATCAAGTTATGTAGGTATTACAAGAAATACAACAAAAACCAACTTTTGATGATGATAACATTGTTATTGATGCTCAAATATATGGGCAAATTGTTTAGATAATGCAACAAGAAGGAATTGTGACCACTTTTATGGATCTAATGATACTACTACATACATTTCATAATTAGTATATATCCTATAATATCATGAACCTCCTCCAAAATCTCCTATAGTTTGTGTAATGAGGATAAACAAGGACCAGTAAAGTAGTTTCCTATGTCAAGACCAAGGAGCCTTAGGATGTGGATTCATGACTAGTTATTGATTTGGATAGATATGAAATTAAAATTTTAGTATTTGAATTTGGCATTAAATTTAATATGTTTCCTCGCTCAACATGGTAATACATTGGTTGACCAACTCTGAGCTACAAAATAGTAACATTAAGCTTAGTAGATTATGGCAGAGTCAAACCCATTGGCAAGATAAAAGATGTTAAAATTAAAGTGGATGAACTTATCTTGCAAGCGGATTTTGAGGTCATTGACATGAATATAGTAGGGACCCATTAACCTATCTTAATCGGTAATAAATGGGCCTCTGATAGATAAATGACTAGTAACACTATGCACAATTAGTTATAATCTCATTAGAAACACAAAATGATAGTCATACCTTTAAAAAAATCTAAAAACAAGCCATATATTATTCATAAAGAGCCATATTCTCCTTATTATTATGGGGATAATAATTTGTTTAAATTAAGGATAGATGAAAGACAAACTGGGGTACAAACTATAGAATGTCAAAAATGGAAATCCAATACTATACAATAAGAACAACCATGGGTATTCAAACTAGTTATAACAAAGTCACTAATTAGGTAGGTTCAAATCAAAGAATGTGTTTATCCTTTAGTATGTTCACCAACAAGATCCGAGGTAGACTTTTTGTAAAATAATAATGTAGCTATGATGGATTACACTAAACCTGCCCCAAAAGTAATTTTACCCTAGGATTCTTCATCATCCATAAATGGTGTCTCAGATGCACACATCTTGAAGTGGTATCATAGAGATCATGAGTTGAAAACTTTATGTATGGTTTTTCACTATAGAATGTCAAATACCTAAATATTTTATGATAAAATATCTCAATCCATTATTATTGAGGCTCAAACACCATATACCATAGGTTTAACAGTGAGTTAGTGTACTCAACCATGAGCTAAAAGTAACTACTACAACATGGTGGGCCATGCATAGAGATTCATACATGCATTGGGATGATGCCTGAAAAATATTGCATGCAAGGTTTTAGCTACCATATAGTATTAAAGAAAAATGACCTTTGTTTCAAGAGGGTAAATGTCTAGAATTACACATCCATAAATACATAGATATATGGACCACACAAGGAGTAGAGACTCAGTATTGGGTGCATGTATTTAGTAATACCCTTATACCTTTTATAATATCTTGGTACATGCATCAAGAGCATATAAGAGAAACTAAACATTGGTCACAACTTTAGCATGATTTGATTCAAACTTTTGTGTTTGAAGATGATAACCCATTAATATATAATGCCTTAAAAAAGATATTTTTTTTCTATGAAATGGACATGAAAAGGATTTAATAAATGTTACTAAATCATCCTCTCATCAAGAAGCTATACAGGACTTGGATCTCACACTATGAAATTACAAAGCTAATAAAAAAGAATAACTCTAGGTTCAGTCATGTCATAAAATAAATAATGATATAATAGAATCCAATGGCAATGATAGTGATGAGGATATAGATTTAGAATAATTATTTAAACCACATCATGAATAGGACTCCAAAGTGGTAAAAATCACATAACAAGTGAAGAAGAGAAACTACACAATATTGACATTTCATAATGGGAAGGAAAATGCATTTTACAAGATATTATTCCTAGTGGATCAGGTAAAATATATTAAGAATCATTACAAAAGACTCAAGAAAATATTGGGATAGAAGCAACCCTTAAGCTTACAATAGTGGGAGATTCATGTAGACAATATTATATCTCTAATGTGTTTTAACTACCAAGATATTATCAAGACATGTTTCTTAAAAAATTCTCAAAGGTAAAAGGCATATATCCATATATGAGAAAAATGCATATTGAGTTAAAATAATTAATGTACACACCTAATTAAAAAGTGACCCTATAGGCTCAATCCTAATATGAAAATTAAAGTAAAGGAAAAACTAGATCAAATGAAATAATCTACAATTATTTATCCAATTG
Source organism: Torreya grandis (assembly GCA_037957365.1). Taxonomy (NCBI): domain Eukaryota; kingdom Viridiplantae; phylum Streptophyta; class Pinopsida; order Cupressales; family Taxaceae; genus Torreya; species Torreya grandis. The sequence continues at coordinate 1,582,201 of JARHVA010002811.1, forward strand.
AAAGGTAGAGTGGGTGAGTCCCATGGTTGTATAACCTAAGAATACAAGATAAATTTGGGTGTGTGGAGATTGTCATGAACTCAATGATGCTTGTGTCAATGATCCATTTCCTATCCCTTTTACTGATGAAGTAATTAGATTTGTGGCTAGGCATGAGGTATATTCATTTATGGATGGTTTTAGTGGGTATCTCCAAATTTTGATTGCTAATGAGGATCAGACCAAGACCATCTTTGCTAATGAATAGGGATTGTTTGCATACAACGTAATGCCATTTGGTTTAAATAATGCACCTATTATATAAATATATATATATATATATATATATATATATATATATATATATATGGTAAATGAATTCAAAGACTTCATTCATGATTTCTTGGAGGTCCATCTATATGATTGGCTAGTCTTCTCTTTATTTAAAAACACTTATCAAAGCTAAGATTGATGCTAGAGAAATGTTGGGCTTTGTGCATCACCTTAAATTTGAATGTGTCTATTATTAAAACTTATTGGTGTCTTGATGGGTCATATTATGTGAAACAACATAATTTTAATTAATCCAACTAAATTTTATATTATATTAGAAATGCCACCTCCTACCAAATCAACTAAAGTGCATACCTTTCTAGGTCATACTAGATATTATAGGAAGTTTATAAAAGGATATATAACTATATCCACATCCATAGAGAAGCTACTATTTAAGGATACTAAATTTTAATGGACACTATAATGTCAAACAACATTCATTGAGTTAAATTGGAGGTTGGTAACATCACCCATCTTGGTATTTCCTGACTAGAAGAAGCCATTCCACATACATGTGGATGCTTTGGGAACTCTAGTAGAATATATCTTAACGTATCCAAGTAAAGGTGAGTTAGACCACCCAAAACATTTTTATATTATAAAATTATCATTTGAAGAAAATAATTACACAACTATAGAAGTAAAAGCACTAGCCATGGTGTTTGCATTGCAAAATTTTAGGCATTAATTATTGGCTACTATTTTTGATTTACTCAAGGACCACTAAACATTGTGATACTTGGTGAATAAATCAATGTTAGGAAGATGTATATCAAGGTGGTTGATGTTATTTTAGGATTTTTTATTGTGTATCAATGTGACACTAGGATGGGAGAAGGTGGGGCCAGATCATCTCAGTTGAGTTTGCAACAAGGAGGAACTAAAGTAACTCAAAGATGAATCCCTTGATGTGCATTTATTTAAAATTGGTATAGTTCCTAATAACATTAAGGACACTAAATTTTTTTTGAAACAAATAATGTTCCTACACATTATATAGAGAATGACAGGTAATAGATGGTTACTAACCATATAGTCTTATTATTGGATTCTTGTATAAGCTAGGTAAATATGATATATTATGTAGGGTAGATCTAGAGCACGAGGGACCACAACTTCTTAAATAAGACCACCAAGGGATCAAAATAGGTCACATCATAGGAGAATCCACTACCAATAAAATAATTTAGAGTGGTTTATGGTGATCTATGCTATTTCAAGATGTGCACATAGTTGTTAAACATTGTGACATCTATCAAAGAATGGGAAAGACCAATCAATGAGATGAAATTAATTTAATACATAGTATTTAAGAATAACCTTTTGAGAAATGGGGAATTTATTTTTTTAGACCTATAAATCCCCTAAGCAAGAATAATCATGCTAGATACATTATCCCTGCAATTGAATATTTCACAAAATGGGTGAAATTTGTTACCACTCCAAACTTTGGTGAAAAAGATGCTTCCAAGTTTTATATGAAAACATTATCATAAGGTTAATATGCATATTTAATATGGTAAGTGATAGAATCACATAGTTTATCAATAATACTATTAATAATCTCACTAAAAAGTTCATGATATAACACCACAAAATCACAACTTACCATCCACAAGCCAATGGATAGGTAGAAGCATCTAATAACATTGTGGGCAAGATGTTAAAAAAAATTATAATGTCTAGAGAGGTGTTTGGGAAGATCAAATTCCTACAAATCTATGGGCCTATTTCACACATTAGAAGAGATCTACTAGGTTCATTCCCTTTTAATTGGTATATGGCCTTGTGGTAGTAATGCTTATAGAATATATTGTACCTAGTCTATGCATTACAATGATCCTAAGATTAGGAGATAAATACTCATTAAGGGCACAAATAATGGATTTCACCAAGATAGAAAAAATATATTAAGATCACACTATATGAAATAGATCAATAAACAAATTCAAAAATCATGGCATGATCACAATCTATGATATAAGCAATTTTATTTTGACTAAACAATATTACTTTACAAGAGAAAATTTAAATCATTCCTTGAAAAGTTGTGTATAAGATGGAAAGGATCCTACAACATTCATGAAGTATCACCACAGGGTACCTTAATGTTAAAAGATTTATAGGGAACCATATTACTAGGGTGAATAAATAGATTTAGTCTTAATCCATATCATCTTTAATCTCTATCATAATGTTAAAATTTGAGAGGGTACTGAGTATCACCATGTAGTTAGGATTTTATTTAATGTTGCGTGTTTTCTATTTTGTTTTATTAGGTTAGAATGTTTTTATAGTGTTTTCATTATTGTGCAACACATCATAACCACTAGAAAACAGTTATCATCATAGGATGAGACCACCTCTTTGAGATAGATCATCAAAGATATCTGGCCACAACTACACCAAGAATTATAATTAAGTTTGGGAAGGCAATGACAATACATGTATGATGAATAGAAGGCCAATAATCATGTTTTACCATTAATAACATGGCATTTCAAAATATTACATCAATTTCAAAGTGTATTTGGTAATAAAATGACAAGTAGATGCATTAAAAATTTTGATTAACCAAAAGGAAAGCTACTCACTGATAATAAATTATCAAAACTACATCAAATATCCTAGGCACCAAACTTCCCTATTGAGGTGATTTTTAGCATCTAATATTAATTGGAAAGGAAACATTTATGTGCATTAATTCAATGCATTCAAATGAGGTGGTGACATAAAATTAGGTGAAAAATAATTATAAAAGAGAAGGATATGGAAAACAATCAAACATTACAACCTTTAGCTAACAAGAGACTTTTATAATCATCCTCTCAACTATCTATTTATGAATATATTTCAATCTAGGGCATAATTTCTTAGACTAATCATTCAGTTCAAAGTATTCATCAAGCCATGGGTAGAGGCAAACTATTGATTCCATTATCTGATGCACAAAATGAATAAATAGGAATTAGGATAGAGATTTGATAGACTAAATACAATGATCCATAACCATTTAATTTCATAGATGAAGTAGAAGCTACTCTATTTGTTTTAGAGGCCCAAGTAGTAGCACAACTAAGAACCCTATGTTAAAGGTACAATCACTGAGGGGGAGGGGGGTGAATTAGTGATTTAATATAATATAATTCAATTCCCAAATATTAAACATTTAACACATACAATCATGATGTATATAAATTAACCAATGTAATGAACAAGAAAGATATAGCAAGATCAAGCACATAACACATGATATATGTGGGAAAACCTCTAAGGGGATAAAACCTGCTAAAGCCTACAAGATGGACTACATTCTTATCAAACAAGATCAAATATTTAGATCAGCACCAACTAATCAAGGAACACCCATCCCTTAGTTTAGTGAGACACCAATCCCAGAAGGAGCTACTTCCCTTATCTAGCTGAGCACCCACAATAACTAGACCTTTAGCAAGATTTATCTTGTAAGGAAGAACCAACCCCCTAGGCAATTAATAACTCACTCAACTAACTTCAACATATCATCTTAAATACCTATTTTTGATCTTCAACTAATGGTTACCACCTTTATCTACACTCTTCACCTCTAATCTCTTTCAAGTTGTCTCTAGGATTAACTCGCTCAAACTACCTCTTCTAGGCTCATTAGGTCTAATGACCTATGTTTCCTCTTTCATTAACTTGATTAGACAAGCATGACTAGTCCTCTTCACTATTTTTTAGTCCTAAATGACATGTACCTTCTCTTTCAAAGGTTCTCTCCTTTGCTTTAATCCACACTTTCATAACAAACACAAATAGGCCAATTAGACCTTATACTTATACCACTCTCTTCCTTTAACCCATCTTGGTTAGCCAAGATGCTTACCATACGTGTTGTACCTTTGAAATAGGTCCTCATACATGCTACATGTAATACCATTATTATGAACCTGTGATATGTCTTATTTTTACTATGTTAGTTTAGTAGTTGTTATAGATGCATATGCTTTGTAATTCATCCCGTAAGCATTTTATTTTACCCCACATTCATGGGAATTAGTGGTTGTTTAGATTAGAATTCATATTTAAGTGTTGAGGCCAATGAAGGCATCTACAAATTATTTGTATTGAGATTTCTCAAAGGAGGTTACCCCCTCAAAATTTTTTGTGATCAATAAAATCTATTCAGTGTTTTTGTTCATTTTTTAATTTTGTTATTTTATGCATTTTAATTGAATTATTGTAGGAGGATCCTCTCATTTGGTATCAGAGTGATTTCTAGCGCCAATTTTTTTCAAAAAGTCTTCACTATATTTTTTTGCATAATACATTTTTAGAAATAACTCTATTCTACTACATAATTTATTTCATTAATTTTCTTGTAACACAATAATATATTTTAGATCAGGGTAAAAAATTGATTGAATAACTATGAGAAGTGTGTGGGTGAAAACCCTAAAACTCATTGTGAAGAGTACCACAGGAATTCCAAAGTAGCTATCCCATTGAGAGGACCTACCATTGAAATGAGCAATGGCCCCTTTTTTATTGATTAATTCCCATCCATGAGGAAAACCAAGAGCTATCACAAGGAGGTAAATTCATGGCTAGAAAACTTCTAGACAATGATATTTGCTTAGATGGCATTGGTGGCTAGAGTGAAAATTTTAAAACCCTTAGGTAGCCATTAAAACTTGGGGCCCATTTCTATCAATTTTTGAATATTTATAATAGACTCAAAATAAAAAATAAGCAAAGTATCTAAATATTATCAAAGGACTTATAGACAGATATTTGATAGAACTCAAAATCCACAAACTATTTATAGTCTCAGTACTCTCAGAGGAATTTTTCATTTTTTTGTAATATCTCTCCATTTGTAGCCCCGTTTATCCTTTAAATTTATTTAGACACCTAAACCTCCATTCCCTACATTTTCTTCCTTGAGGTCCTATATCCCAGTTCTACTCCTAATTCTCATAAATTGCAAATTTCCCTTTTTTCAATTTTTCCCATAGCTTCTATTTTTGTATATGTACCTTAAAATTTTTCCACTGTGTTCATGATCTCATTCTAATCCTTTATCTCTCTTTGAAAAATTTTATAATTTTTCCATTTTCACTCCTAAAATTGCCCTTGACTTCATCAATCATACTCCCACTCTACAAAAAATTTATTAAAATCCCCTTTACCCCTTCCATTTTTGCCCAAATTTAAAACATTCTTTACTAGACGTGTCTTAACTCTAGTTTTCCTATCCATTACAATAAAAAAAATGTTTTTCAAGTCATGGTAGTAACCTGAATAGGAGAAAAAAATATGGAGGATGAAATTGTCACCCTCAAGTCCTACATCAAATATCTTAATGAAAAAATTCTCGACCTCGATTTTCAACATGCCATCATGAACAACAGATGACATCTAAAGTCTTCTTTAGACACTACATTTCCTTCTTCTAGCAATTATCATGGGTTGAAGATTAATTTTATATGATTCAATGGTGAAAATCCAACTAGATGGATCTATTAGGTAGAATAATATTTTAGTTTGTATAATACTTTTGATGCCAACAAGGTCCCACTTGCATCCTTTCACTTGGAAATTGAAGCCCTTCAATGGTATCATTGGTATATCAAGGCTCATGATGAACCCATTTGGATTAATTTTTGAACCCTTATTTTATAATGGTTTGTCCCTACTACTTTTGATGACTTCACTTGAGTACTCACTAAACTTTACCAAATAGGAACCTTTTGAGAATATCAAACATAATTTAAAAAACTTGCCAATCACACAAGGGGATTGTCTAATGAATTATTTAAGAGTTAATTTGTCAATAGACTAAAGGATACAATTCAATCTAAGTCAAAATGGTCCAGCCCAACATGATGATGGAAGCCTTAGGATTGGCTACATTGGTAGAGGACAAGATCATAGCTCAGCATCCATTCAAATCCAATTTTGCTCCCTTCAAAAATATAGCTCCACAACAATCTCAAATAATGTTAGCTCTTAGAACCACAACTATCAAGCATTTTACTAAAGTAGAGATACAAGACCATTAAGAAAAATGACTATGTTATAAATTTGATGATAAACTCACTCAAGGACATCAATGTGTTGAGAAAAAACTCTACCTATTGGATGTGAACTCTCCACCTACAATTAAAGATTGGGAAGATATTTAGGTTATAACAGATGATCTAGAAGAAGCTTAGCCAATTGTGAAACCTAATTCTCAAGAAGACCAACCAGAGATCTCTTTTCATGCCTTAGCAAGAGTCACTACCCCATAAACCATACATGTCAAGGGTTACTTCAAGAATCTCTCTCTCACAATACTCATTGATTCAGGTAGCACTCATAACTTCATTGACCTTCAGATAATCAAATATGTTGATTATTTTATCCATCCTTGCTCTAAATTTGAAGTCATGATTGCTAATGGGGGCACATTATCTTGAAAAGGGAAGTGTCATAATGTGTGTATCTTTATTGGAGATTATAACTTATGCTTCACCATGTTTGCCTTGCCCATAGGCAGATGTGATGTTTTAGGAGCCTAGTGGTTACACACACTTGGACCTATCTTATGGGTTTTTGCTAAACTTTAGATGTAGTTTTTAGCCAATAGGTAAAAACACACATTAAAATGCTTACAACTAAGATCTCTCATCATTATTAGTTCACATCACATGGAGAATCTTCTTAAGAATAATTCACACACCATCATTGCCCAGCTCCATTCCATTTAAATGCAACCATCAACAGTCTCCACTACTCCTCTTGATCTATAAACCATTATATATAGGTATGTATGTGTCTTTACCAAACTAGTGGGATTGCCACCTTCATGGATAGTTGACCACCATATTTATCTCCTTTATGAAAGTGTTATTCTAAACATCAGGCCTTATCACTACCCATTTCATCAAAAGATTGAGATCAAGATGCCCATTTGAGACTTACTAAAGTAAGGTGTTATTCACCCTAGTACCATCCCATATTATTCCTTAGTTCTCTTTATTTGAAAAAAATAAGGGTCATGGCACCTCTGCATTGATTTCCATGCACTTAATCACTTAACAATCAAGGATAAGTTATTTATCCTTATTATTGATGAGCTTCATGGCACTAATTTTTTCTCCAAGTTGGATCTTCACTCTGGATATAACTAGATCTGACTTCATGATAGCCATTATGAGTTTTTGGTCATGCCCTTTGGCCTCACTAATGATCCTTCAATATTCTAAGCATTCATGAATAAAATATTTTGGCCCTACTTGCGGTAATTCATTCTAGTCTTCTTTGATGATATCCTCATCTATAGTAAAGCATGGTCTAAGCATCTCCAACATCTAGAATTCATAATGCAACTTCTCTTTGACCATCATTTGTGTAAAATAGTCCAAATGTACTTTTGGACATGATGAAGTAGAGTATTTTGGGGATATTGTGTTAGCACAAGGGGTTCAAGTGGATCCTGACAAAATAGTTGCCATAACTAATTAGACGCATCCTTAGATACTCAAGAACCTCCATGGTTTTTTAGGATTGACTGGATACTATCATGAGTTTATCAAGGATCACAAGAATATTATAGTTCCATTGATATCTATGCTGAAAAAGGATGATTTTACTTTGATAGAAGCTATTGAGTGTGTATTTGAAAAATTGAAACAAGTTATGTGTATTACACCTTTTCTAGTTATGTCAGATTTGGCCAAGACCTTCACTATCAAGAGTGATGCTTGCAGCAATGACCTATGTGTGGTTCTTCTCCAAGAAGGACATCCCATTGCATTCAACAAAAAATCCCTTTTTGGCAAGAATTTAGTGCTCTCCACTTATGAGAAGGAAATGATGGGCATTTTGCTTGCAATGTAGAAGTGGTGACCATACCTCCTAAGAAATCGGTTTTACATCAAAATTGATCATTGGAGTCTGAAATAATTCTTGGAACAATGGGTCTCAACCCCATCACAATATAAATGGGTTAGTAAATTCATGGGTTATGACTATAATATCACTTATAATAAGGTTAAGGATAATATTATGATTGATGCTCTATCTTGCACATTTGTAGACCAAGCTTCCTTATTTTATATTTCCATGCCTATTCCAAAATAGTTAGACACTATACAATAAGGGTATGTCAATGACTCCCCATTATCTCTAATCATTCAATATTTGGCCACTAATCCCGTGACTATATCAATTTATTCATGGGATGGTACTTCTCTATGATATAAAGGTCATTTGATGCTTCCCTAGAGTACAAATCTTCACCAGGCTATGTTTTATAAACTCCATGCTTCTCTATCTGTAGTACACTCAAGGTTTCTCAAAACTTATGAGTGGGCATGATGTAACTTCTTTTGAAAGGGAATGAAAAAGGTAATTAAATGGATGGTGGTTGAATGTGATACCTACTACCACAATGGTGTAAAAAAACTCATCCATAGGTTACATGAATCCTTGGCTATCCCTACCAAGATTTGGATAGATATTTCTATGGATTTCATTAAGTGGCTCCCAAAATCTAGAGGGAAAATAGTGATCTTGGTTGTGGTTGATCACCTCTCCAAATATAGTCATTTTTATGCCCTTAGCCATCCTTATACTGCCTCCATAGTCACACAAATGTTCTTAGACCATATTTATGTCTTCATGGTATTCTTTCATCCATTTTCTCAGATCGTGATGTAACCTTCACCAACCATTTTTAGATAGAACTATTTTAATGCCCTGGTACCCAATTAAAGATGAGTTCTAGGTATCATCCACAAATAGATGGCCAGATGAAAATTGTCAACAAATGCCTAGAAAATTTCCTTCATTGCTTCACCTTAGAACAACATTAGTGGGCAAAGTGGCTCCTTCTCACTAAATGGTGGTATAATACCTCCTACCACACTTTAATGAAAATGACTCCACATAAAGCATTCTATGGTCAAACACCACTAGTGCTCCTTCCAAACACCCCTAATAGTTCATTGATTTAAGTAGTCGACATGATTATTTGAACCTAAGATCAGATCCTTAGTACCCTCCAAGATAATCTTCATATGGCACAAAATTGAATGAAATAATAGGTGGATCAACACCATTTTGAGCACACTTTACAAGTAGGTGATATGGTTTTTCTTCACTTACATCCATACAAGTAGTCCTCCCAAAAACTCAAAGGGTGTCATAAGATAGCTCCCAAGTTTTGTGGGCCCTATAATATTCATCAAAAGATTAGGTTAGTTTATTATAATTTGGATCTCCTACCTTCTCGATGTCACCTAGTATTTTATGTCTCTTGTGTGAAGAAAGTTATTGGCACAAACATCAGAGTGGAGACTATTTTACCATAACTTCATAATGAAGGATTCATTCTTCTTGAACCAAATGCAATCCTAGACAAGTGCACATGAAAACTTTACTCCGGCTCCATCATCAAGGTTTTAATTTAGTGGCATAGAATGCAACCATAAGATGCAACATGAAAACCAATATTTTAGATTCAACACCAATTCCCACATCTAAAGCTTTGAGGATAAAGCTTTTTCTAAGAGGGAGGGGATCTTATGAACTTGTAATATCTCTTATTTTTATTTTGTTAGTTTAGTAGTTGTTATGGATGCATATATTTTGTAAGTCATCTCATAAGCATTTTTTTTATCCCACATTCATGGAAATTAGTGGTTGTTTAGATTATAATTCATATATAAGTAAGTGTTGAGGCTAATGAATGAATCCATGAATTATTTGCATTAAGCTTACTCAAAGGAGGTTTCCCCCTCAAAGTGGTATGTAATCAATATAATCTATTCAGTGCTTCTATTCATTTTTTTAATTTTGTTATTTCATGAATTTTAATTAAATTTTTGTAGGAGGATCCTCTCATCTAATATCAAAGCTCTTTCCAAGGCCATTTTTTTTCTAAACAGTCTTCACTTTATTTTTTGCATAACACATTTCAAAAAATAAATCTATTCTATTATATAATTTATTTCAATATTTTTCTTGTAACATAATAATCTATTTTGGATAAGGGTAAAAACTTGACTTCATAACTATAGGAAGTACTTGGGTGAAAGCCCTAAAACTCATTATGAGGAGTACCATAGGAACCCTAAAGTAGCTAGCTCATCGAGAGGACCTACTAGCAAAATGGGTAATGGCCCCTTATTGATTGAGTAGTTCCCATCTATGATGAAAACCAAGATCTATCATAAAGAGATAAATTCATGACCACAAAGTTTCTATAGAGTAGTACTTGCTTAGAGAGCACTAGTTACTAGAGTGAAATTTTTAAAACCCTTAGGCAACCATTAAAACTTGGGGCCCATTTCTATTAGTTTTTAAATATTTATATTAGACTCAGAATAATCAATCAATAGAGTATATAAAAAATATCAGATGACATGCAAATAGATAATTGATAGAACTCAAAATCTACAAACTATTTGGAATTTTAGTACTCTCAGAGGATTTTTTTGTTTTTTTTACAATATCTCTCCATCTGTATCCCTATTTATCCTTAAACTTTATCTAGACACCTAAATTTCATTCCCTACATTTTCTTTCTTGAGGTCTCATATCCCAATTCCACTCCTAATTCCCATAAATCACAAATTTCCCTTTTTTTGGGTTTTCACATAACTTTTATTTTTGTCCATTTGCCTTGAAATTTTTTCACTGTGTTCATCATCGCATTCTACTCTTTTGTCTCTATTTGACCAATTTTCCATTTTTTCATTTTCACTCTTAAAATTTCCCTTGCCTTTGTCAATCATAATCCCATCATGTAAAAAAATTATTAAAATCCCCTTTACCCCTTCCATTTTTTCCCAAATTCAAAACTTTATCTACTAAATGTGTCTTAACTCTAGTTTTCCTATCCATTTCAAAAACTAATCTGTTATTCAGGTCATGATAGTAACCCAAATAGGAGAAAAATATATAGAGAATGAAATTCCATGGTTAGTCCCACATCAAATATATTGATGAAAAAATTCTCAGCCTCAATCTTCAACATACCACCATGAACAATAGACAACATCTAGAGTCTTGTTTAGACACTATGTTTTCTTCTTCCAAAAATTATCATGGGCCGAAGCTTAATTTTTTGTGATTCAATGGTGTATATCCAATTAGATGGATCTATTAGGTAGAATAATATTTTAGTCTACATAATACTTTTGATGCTAACAAGGTCCCACTTACATCCTTTCACTTGGAAATTGAAGCCCTTCAATGGTATTGTTGGTATACCAAGGCTCATGATGAACCCATATGGACTAATTTTTGCACCTTAATTTTGAAATGATTTATCCCTAATGCTTTTGATGACTTAACTATATCACTCACTAAACTTTTTCAAATAGGAACTATGCAAGAATATCAAATAGAATTTGAAAAATTGGCCAATCACATAGAAGGATTATCTAATGAATTCTTTAAGAGTTAATTTTTTAGTAGACTGAAGGATGCAATTCAATCTAAGGTCACAATGTCCCATCCCAACATGATGATGAAAGATTTAGGATTGGCTAAGTTGGTAGAGGATAGGATCATAGCTCAGTATCCATTCAAATCCAATTTTGTTCCCTTTACAAATATAGCTCCACAATGATCTTAAACAATGTTAACTCCCAGAACCACTACTATCAAGCATTTGACTAAAGTAGAGATGTAAACCCATAGATAAAAAGGACTATGTTATAACTATGATGGTAAATTCACTCAGGGACATTGATGTGTCAAGTAAAAACTCTACCTATTAGATGTCAAATCTCCACCTATAGCTAAAGATTAAGAATATGTTCAAGATATAACAAATGATCTAGAAGAAGATCAGTCAATTATGGAACTTACTTCTCAAGAAGACCAAATAGATATCTCTATCCATGCCTTAAAATAAGTCACTACCCCATAAATCATGTGGGTCAAGGGTTAATTCAATAATCTCCCTCTCATAATACTCATTGATTTAGGTAGCACTCATAACTTCATTAACCCTCAAAATGCCAAAAAAATGGTTTTTTTAACCATCCTTACTCCAAATTTGAATTCATGATTTCTAATGGGGGCACATTACCTTATAAAGGGAAGTGTCACAATGTGTGTATATCTATTAGATATTATAACTTACACTCCACCATGTTTGCTTTTCCCATAGGTAGATGTGATGTTGTTTTGAGAGCCCAGTGGTGACACACACTTAGACCTATCTTATAGGATTTTACTAAACTTTGGATGTATTTTCGACCAATGGGAAAAAACACACATTGAAAAGATTAAAAATAGGATCTCTTAGCATTATCAATTCACATCATATGGAAAAAATTCTTAATAAGAATTCACACAACATCATTTCCTAGCTCCATTCCATTCAAATACAACCATCAACAATATCCATTACTCCTTTTGATCTACAAACTATTTTGTAGAGGTATGCATGTGTCTTTGCCAAACTAGTGGGATTTCCACCTTCATGACTTAAGGACCATCGTATTCATCTCCTTTAAGGAAGCATTCCTATGAACATTAGGCCTTATCACTACCTATTTCATCAAAAGATCAAGATTGAGATGCTGATTTGATACTTAATGAAGTAAGGTGTTATTCTCCCCAGTACCAACCCATATTCTTCTGTAGTTCTCCTTGTTTGGAGAAAATATGGGTCCTAACACCTCTACATTGATTTCCATACACTTAATCACCTCACAATCAAGGATATGTTCTCTATCCTACTTATTTATGAGATTCTTGATGAACTTCATGGTTCTCATTTTTTTCCAAGTTGGATCTTCGCTCTAGATATCATTAGATCTAGCTTCATGAGGATGACATCCCTAAGATAGCTTTTCACACACATGATGTCCATTATGAGTTTATTCCCATTCCCTTTAGCCTCACTAATGCTCCTTCAACATTTGAGGCATTGATGATAAAAATATTCTGACCCTACTTGTAGTAATTCATTCTAGTCTTCTTTGATGATATCCTCATCTATAGTAAAACATGGTCTAAGCATCTCCAACATCTGGAGGTCACACTAAAACTTCTATCTAACCATCATATTTGTACAAAACATTCCAAATGTATTGTTGGCTAGGATGAAGTGGAGTATCATGAGCATATTGTGTCATCCCAAGGGGTTTAGGTGGATCCTGACAAAATAGCTACCATAAAAAATTGGTTGCATCCTCAAACACTCAAGAGCCTCTATAGTTTTTTGGTACTGACTAGACTCTATCAAAAGTTTGTCAAGGATTATAAGAATATTGTAGCTCTACTAATATCTATGTTGAAAAATTATACTTTTACTTGCACATAATTTATTGAGTGTGCATTTGAAAAATTGAAACAAGCTATGTGTACTACAAATGTTCTAGGTATAACAAATTTTTTAAAGACCTTCACTATAAAGAGTGATATTTTCGGTAATAGATTGGGTGTGGTTCTCCTCCAAGAATGATGTCCCATTTAATTCACCAACAAAGCCCTTTCTGGCAAGAATTTAGTACTCTTCACTTATGAGAAGGAAATGATGGCCATTTTGCATGTAGTGCAGAAGTGGTAGCCATACCTCCTAGTAAATCCAATTTACATCAAAACTAATCACTAGAGTCTAAAATATTTCTTATAAAAATAGTTTTCTACCCCATCACAATATAAATGTGTTATTAAACTCATGTGTTATTACTAGGAGATCACTTACAAGAAGGGTCGGGATAATATTATGGCTGATGCTTTGTCTTCCACATTTATAGACCAAGCTTCCCTTTTTACTATTTCCATACTTATTCTAAATTGGTTGGATACTGTAAAACAAGTGTATGTCAATGAATCCTCATTATCTCTAATCATTCAATAGTTGACCACTAATTGCTTGACTTTATTATACTATTCATGGGATGGTGCTTCTATATGATACAAATGTCATCTGGTGCTTCCTTGAATCATAGATCTTCAACAGGCTATATTCTATGAACTCCATACTTCTCTATCTATAGGGCATTCAGGTTTTCTCAAAACCTATGAGCAGGTGTGATGTAACTTTTTTTGAAAGGGAATGAAAAAGGTAATTCAATGGATGGTGGTTGAATGTGATACCTTCCAACATAATAAGGGTGAAACAACACTCATCCCTAGGTTGCTCAAACCCTTGCCTATCCCTTCGAGGATTTGGATAGATATTTATATGGATTTCATTGAGTAGATCTTAAAATCTATAAGGAAAATAGTGATCTTGTTTTTGGTTGATCACCTCTCCAAATATAGTCATTTTTATTCCTTTAGCCATCCTTATACTGCCTCCACAATTGCACAAATTTTCCTAGACCATATTTTACATCTTCAATACATTCCTTTATCCATTATCTCAAATTGTGATGCAACCTTCACCAACCATTTTTGTCTAGAACTATTTTAATGTACTAGCACCCAATTGAAGATGAGTTCTGGGTATCATCCATAAACAAATGGCCAGACTAAAATTGTTAATAAATGCTTAGAAACTTTCCTTCCTTACTTCACCTCAGAACAAAAATACCAGTGGGAAAAGTGGCTCCCTCTTGCTGAATGGTGGTAAAATAACTCCTACCACACTTTAGTGAAAATGACTTCATATGAATTAGTCTATTGTCAAACACCACTAGTGTTCCTTCCATACACCCCCAACAGTTCATTAGTTTAAGTGGTTGACATGATTCTCTGAATCTAGGATCATATCCTCAGTACTTTGTGAGATAACCTTCATATGACACAAAATTTAATAAGATAGGAGGTAAATCAATACTATTATGAGTGCACATTTCAAGTAAGTGATATGGTTTTTCTTCACTTGTATCCATACAAGCAGTATTCCCTAAAACTCAAAGGGCATCATAAGCTAGCTCCCAAGTTCTATGGGCCCTATAAGGTTCTTCAAAAGATTGGGTCAGTTGCTTATAAGTTAGAGCTCCCACCTTCTTGAGTTCACCTAGTATTTCATGTCTCCTGTCAGAAGAAATTTATTAGCACAAACATCAGAGTGTAGACTATTTTACCAAAACTTGATGATAAAGGATCCATTCTTCTTAAATCAGAGGAAATCCTAGACAAGCACACATACCAACTTTGCTCTCACTCCATCACCAAGGTTTTAATTTAGTGACATAGAATGTAACTAGAAGATGTGACATAAGAACCACTATTTTGGATTCAACACCAATTCCCATAGCTGAAGCTTTGAGGACAAAGATTTTTCTAAGAGGGAGGGGATGTTATGAACCCCTGATATATCTTATTTTTACTTTATTAGTTTAGTATTTGTTATGGATGCATATCTTTTGTAAATCATCCTGTAAGAATTTTGTTTTATCCCATATTCATGTGAAGTAGTGGTTGTTTAGATTAGAATTTGTATATAAGTAAGTGTTGAGGCCAATGAAGGCATCCATGAATTATTTATATTGAGCTTACTCAAAGGAGGTTGCCCCCTCAAAGTGGTCTATGATCAATATAATATATTTAGTGATTTTTTTCATTTTTTAATTCTATTTTTTCATGCATTTTAATTGAATTATTGTAGGAGGATCCTCTCATCTAGTATCAGAGTGCATTCTAGGGCCAATTTTTTTTCAAAAAGTATTCACTGTATTTTTTTTCATAATATTTTTTTAGAAATAACTCTATATTACTACATAATTTATTTTAACATTCTTCCTATAGCACACTAATTTATTTCAGATCAGGGTAAAAACCTGACCACATAACTATGGGAAGTGCTTGGGTGAAAGCCCTAAAACTCATTGTGAGTACTACAGTAACCCCAAAGTATCTAGCCCATTGAGAGGACCTACTAGTGAAATGGGAAATGGCCCCATCTTGATTGAGTAGTTCCCATCCATGAGAAAAACTAAGAGCTATCACAAAGAGATAAATTTGTGGCCAAAAGTTTTCTAGAGACTGGTACTCACTTAGACGGTATTGGTGGCCAAAGTGAAAATTTTAAAACCCTTAGGTAACCATTGAAACTTGGGGTCAATTTCTATTAGTTTAAAAATATTTTTAGAAAACTCAAAATAATCAATAAACAAAGTATTTGAAGACTTTTAAAGGATTTGTAGACACATATTTGACAAAACTCATAATCTACAAACTATTTGCAGTCTTAATACTCTTAGAGGAATTTTTCATTTTTTTGTAATATCTCTCCATCTATATCCCCATTTATCCTTAAAATTTATCCAGACACCTAAAATTTCATTCCTTACATTTTCTTCTTTGAGGTCCCATATCCCAATTCCTCTCCTAATTCCCATAAATCACAAATTTCCCTTTTTTCAGGTTTTCCCATAACTTCTATTTTTGTCCATTTGCCTTGAAATGTTTTCACTATGTTCATCATCTTGTTCTACTCCTATCTTTCTTTGACCAACTTTCCAATTTTTCCATTTTCACTCTTAAAATTTCCCTTACCTTCATCAATCATACTACCACTATGTAAAAAAAATATTAAAATCCCCTTTACCCCTTTTGTTTTTGCTCAAATTCAAAACTTTCTTTACTAAATGTGTCTTAACTCTAGTTTTCCTATCCATTTCAAAAAATAATTTTTATTCAGGTCATGGTAGTAACCTAGATAGGAGAAAAATAATGGAAGATAAAATTGTTGCCTTCAAGTCCCACATCAAATATCTTGATCAAAAAATTCTTGGCCTCAGTCTTCAACATACCATTGTGAACAACAAATGACATCTAGAGTCTTCTTCAGACACTGCATTTTATTCTTCCAATAATTATCATGGGCTAAATCTTAATTTTTCATGATTCAATGGTGTAAATCCATCTAGATGGATCTATCATGAAAAATAATATTTTAGTTTGCACAATACTTTTGATGCTAACAAGGTCCCACTTACATCCTTTCACTTGGAACTTGAAGCCCTTCAATGGTATCATTGGTATACTAAGGCTCATTATGATTCCATATGGACTAATTGTTTCACCTTTATTTTGAAATGGTTTAGACCTACTAATTTTTGTTCCTGATGATCTAGACAATACTTTAGGAAATGATCTGGGCAACCCTTTAAGTGACAATTAGGGTGATGGTCCTACCCTAATTGGTGGTAGAACTTCCAAGAGCCATAACTTTTACACCATAGCTTTGTTTGACTCCCCATTTGAACAATTGGAAATATAAGAATGATGGGAATGCTATGAGATGGCACTAATATTTTCTTAATGGGTTTTAACCCTATAAAACCAAATAAAAGTTCCCCAAATTTTAATTTTAGTAGCATAGTCTAAAAATAGTAAGTTTCTAAAACTAGTAATTTCTCGAATTTTGTAATGTTGTAAATCATGGAAGTCAAACCATATCATCTCCATTGAGATTGGTGACCTTCCACATCCTCCTCCTACCTTAAAAGTATGTATAAAAATAGATGTAGCCTAAAAAGGCAATCAGACATCTCTTCCTAGAGATAAGCATATGTTGTATATACAATTTTGAGAAATAAAACATCTCTTCTCAAAGATAGCATTATTATTTGTGAACAATAAATGACATCTAGAGTCTTCTTCAAACACTTTATTATATTCTTCCAAAAATTATCATGGGATAAATCTTAATTTTCCATGATTCAATGGTGCAGATCCAGCTAGATGGATCTATCAGGCAAAATAATATTTTAGTCTGCATAATACTTTTGATGCTAACAAGGTCATACTTACATCCTTTCACTTGTAACTTGAAGCCCTTCAATGGTATTATTAGTATATTAAGGCTCATGATGAATCCATATTGATTGATTTTTGCATCTTTATTTTGCAATGGTTTGGCCCTACTACTTTTGATGTTTGCACTAAAGTACTCACTAAACTTTGTCAAATAGGAACCATGTGAGAATATCAAAAAAAATTTGAAAAATTGGCCAATCACATAGAGGGATTGTCTGATAAATTATTTAGGATTTGTTTTATCATTAGACTAAAGGATGCAATTTGATATGATGTCAAAATGTTCTATCCCAACATGGTGATGGAAGCCTTAGGATTGGCTAAGTTGGTAGAGGATAAGATTGTAGCTTAATAATGATTAAATCTAATTTTATTCCCTTCAAAAATATATCTCCATAATAATCTCAAACAATGTTAGCACCTATAACCACTAATATCAAGCATTTGATTGAAGTAGAGATGCAAGCTCATAGAGAAAAAGGACTTGTTATAACTATGATGATAAATTCACTTTGGAACATCGATGTGTCAAGAAAAAACTCTACCTATTAGATGTGGACTCTCTACCCATAACTAAATATTGGAAAGATGATTAGGATACAATAGATGATCTAGAAGAAGCTCAACTAATTATAGAACATGCTTTTCATGAAGACCAATTATATATCTCTCTCCATGCCTTAGCAGGAGTCATTACCCCTCAAACCCTATGGGTCAAGGGTTACTTCAATGAGTTCCCTTTCACAATACTCATTGATTTAGGTAGTACTCATAACTTCATTGACCCATAAATCACCAAACTAGCTAATTATTTTATCCTTCCTTGCTCTAACTTTGAAGTCATGATTGCCAATGAGGGCACATTACCTTGTAAAGGGAAATGTCATAATGTGTGTATCTCTATTGGAGATTATAACTTTCACTCCACCATGTTTTCCTTTCCCTTAGGTAGATGTGATGTTGTTTTGGGAGCCTATTGGTTACACACACTTGGACCTCTCTTATGGGATTTTACTAAACTTTGGATGTAATATTTAGCCAATGGGTAAAAACACACATTCAAAGGCTTACAACTAAGATCTCTTAGCATTATCAATTCACATTGCATAGAAAAGCTTCTTAATAAGAATTCACACTACATCATTTCCTATCTCTATTCCATTCAAATCCAACCATAAATAGTCTCCACTACTCCTTCTGATCTACAAACCCTTTTGCATAGGTATGCATGTGTCTTTACCAAATAACTGGGATTGCCACCTTCACAGCTTAAGGACCACCATATTTAGCTCCTTATAAGTTTTCCTCTAAACATTAGGATTTATTTCTACCCATTTCATCAAAATATTGAGATCAAGATGCTCATTCGAGACTTATTAAAGCAAGGCAGTATTCACCCCAGTACCAACCCATATTCTTCCCCAGTTCTCCTCATTTGGAAAAAAGATGGGTCCTAGTGCCTTTGCATTGATTTTTTTGCACTTAATCACTTCATAATCAAGGATAAGTTATTGATCCCTATTATTTATGATCCTCTTGATGAGCATCATGAAACTCATTTTTCTCCAAGTTAGATCTTCACTCTGGATATCACCAAATCTGACTAATACTCCAACATTCCAAGAATTGATGAATAAAATATTTCAGCCCTAATTATGGTAATTCATTCTAGTCTTCTCTGATGATATCCTCATCTATATTAAAACATAGTTTGAGCATCTCCAATATTTGGAGCTCACATCACAACTTTTCTCTAACCATTATCATTATGAAAAATAGTCCAAATTTACTTTTCACTAGGATGAAGTGGAGTATATTGGGCATATTGTGTCAACCAAATAGGTTTAGGTGGATCTTGACAAAATAACTACCATAACATATTGGACACATCCTCAGACACTCAAGAGCCTCCATGGTTTTTTAGGATAGATTGGATACTATCACAAGTTTGTCAAGGATTATGGGAATATTTCAGCTCTGCTAATAACTATATTGAAAAAGGATGGTTTTACTTAGACACAAGTTGCTGAGTGTGCATTTGAAAAATTGAAATAAGCTATGTGTACTACACATGTTCTAGCTATGCTATATTTTGCAAAGACTTTCACTATCAAGAGTGATGCTTATGGCAATGGATTGGGTGCAGTTCACCTCCAAGAAGGATGTCCCATTTCATTCACCAACAAATCCCTTTTTGATAAGAATTTAATGTTCTCCACTTATGAGAGGAAAATGATGGCTTTTTTACATGCAGTGTGGATATGGTAGCCATACCTCCTAGGAAATCATTTTTACATCAAAATTAATCACCAGAGTCAAATATTTATGGGAACAATGAGTCTGTACCTCATCATAAAAGAAATGGGTAAGTAAAATCATGGGTTATGATTATGAGACCACTTAAAATAAGGTTAAGGACAATTTTGTAGTTGATGCTCTATCTTATATATTTATAGACCACGCTTCCCTTTCTAATAATTCTATGCCTATTCCAAATTAGATGGACACTGTATAACAAGGTTATGTCAATTAATCCTTATTATCTCTAATAATTCAATATTTGGCCACTAATCCCTCGAATGTACTAAATTATTCATAGGATGGTATTTATCTATGATACAAAGGTCATATGGTGATTTCCCATAGCACATATCTTTAGTAGGTTATATTCTATAAACTCCATCCAAAAATCACTCAAGGTTTCTCAAAACTTGTGAACAAGCATGATGTAACTTATTTTGGAAGGGAATGAAAAAGGAAATTCAATAGATGGTGGTTGAATTTGATACTTACCAACACAACAAGGGTGAAACAACACTCATCCTTGGGTTGCTCAAACCCTTGCCCATCCATACCAATATTTGGATAGATATTTCTATGTATTTCATTGAGTGTCTCCCAAAATATGGAGGGAAAATAGTGATCTTGGTTATGGTTGATAAAATCTCTAAATATAGTCATTTTTATTCCCTTAGCCATCTTTATACCACCTCCATAGTCACACAAATTTTCCTAGACTAGATTTTCCATCTTCATGGCACTCTTTCATCCATTATCTCAGATCATGATGCAACCTTCACTAGTGATTTTTGGATAGAAATATTTAGATTCACTGGCACTCAATTGAAGATGAGTTCTAGGTATCATCCATAAATGAATGGCTAGACTAAATTTATCAACAAATTCTTAGAAACTGTCCTTCATTACTTCACCTTAGAACAACAACATTAGGGGGAAAAGTGGTTACCTTTCATTGAATGGTGTTACAATACCTCATAACACACTTAAATTAAAATGACTCCATATGAGGTAGTCTATGGTCAAACACCACTAGTGCTCCTTCCATACACCTGCAATAGTTCATTAGTTCAAGTGATTGATGTGATTCTCTGAACCCAACATTAGATCCTCAGTACCCTCTGATATAATCTTCATATGGCAAAAAATAGAATGAAATAATAGGTATATAAACTCCATTTTGAGCATATTTTTCAAGTAGGTGATATGGTTTTTATTTTCTTACAACCATACAAGCAGTCATCCCTAAAACTCAAAGGGCATCATAAGCTAACTCCCAAGCTATATGGGACCTATAAGGTTATTCAAAAGATTGGATTGGTTTCTTATAATTTAGAGTTCCCACCTTATTCTCACATTAACATAGTATTTCATGTCTCTTGTTTGAATAAAGTTCTTGCCATAAATATTAAAGTGTAGACTATTTTACCAAAACTTGATAATGAAGGATCCATTCTTCTTGAACCGGAGGCAATCCTAGACAAGTACACACACCAACTTCACTCCCTCTCCATAATCAAGTTTTTAATTTAGTGGTATGGAATTCAACCAAAATATCCAACATGAGAACCACTATTTTAGATTCAATACCAATTCCCACATCTGAAGCTTTAAGGACAACTTTTTCTAAGAGGGAGAGGATGTTATGAACATGTGATATCTCTTATTTTTACTTTGTTAGTTTAGTATTTTTTATGGATGCATATGATTTATAATTCATCCTATAAGCATTTTGTTTTATCCCACATTCATGGGAAGTAGTGGTTTTTTAGATTAGAATTCACATATAAGTGTTGAGGCTAATGAATGCATCCATAAATTATTTGTATTGAGCTTGCTCAAAGGAGGTTTCCCTCTTGAAATGGTCTATGATCAATATAATCTATTTAGTGCTTCTATTCATTTTATAATTTTTTTTATTTCATGAATTTTAATTGAATTATTGCAAGAGGATCCTCTCATCTAGTATTAAAGTACTTTCTAGGGTTAATTTTTTTCAAAAAGCCTTCACTCTATTTTTTTGCATAATACTTTTTTAGAAATAACTCTATTCTACTACATAATTTATTTTAGTATTTTTCTTATAACATAATAATCTATTTCAAATTAGGGTAAAAACATGACTGTATAACTATGGGAAGTACTTGTGTGAAATCCCTAAAACTCATTATGAGGAGTATCATAGGAACCCCAAAGTAGCTAGCCCATTGAGAGGACCTGCTAGCAAAATGGACAATGGCCCCTTCCTTATTGAGTAGTTCCCATCCATGAGAAAAACCAAGAGGTATCACAAAGAGATAAATTCATGGCCAGAAAATTTTTGGAGAGTGGTACTCACTTAAAAGGTATTGGTGGCCAACGTGAAAATTTTAAAACCCTTAAGTAGCCATTAAAACTTGGGGCCAATTTCTATTAGTTTCCAAAAATTTATATTAGACTCAAAATAATCAATTATTAGAGTATCTAAAGACTATCAGAGGACTTATAGGTAGATATTTGATAAAAATCAAAATCTACAAACTATTTGTAGTCTCAACACTCTTAGAGGACATTTTTCTATTTTTTTTGAAATATCTCTCCATCTGTATCCCCATTTATCCTTAAAATTTATCTAAACACCTAAAATTCCATTCCCTACAATTTTCTTCTTGAGGTCCCATATCCCAATTCCACTCCAAGTTCCTATAAATCACAAATTTCTTTTTTTATGTTTTTCCACTACTATTTTTGTTTGTTTTCCTTGAAAATTTTCCTCTATTTTCGTCATCTCATTTTACTCCTTTGTCTTTCTTTGACCAATTTTCCAATTTTTCCATTTTAAATCTTGAAATTTCTCTTGACTTCATCAATCATACTCCCACTATGCAAAAAAATAATTAAAATCCCCTTTACCCCTTCTGTTTTTGTCCAAAATCAAAACTTTCTTGACTGTGTCTTAACTCTAGTTTTCCTATCCATTTCAAATATATATATATATATATATATATATATATATATATATATAATTTAGGTCATGGTAGTAACCCAAATAGGAGAAAATAATATGGAGGATAAAATTTTTGCCCTCAAGTCCCACATCAAAGATCTTGATGAAAAAATTCTCGAGCTTAGTCTTCAACATACTACTGTGAACAATAGAAGACATCTAGAGTCTTCTTCAAACATTTTATTTAATTTTTACAGTAATTATTATGGGTTGAATCTTAATTTTCCATGATTCAATGGTATTTATCCAACTGGATGAATCTATCAAGAAGAATAATATTTTAGTTTGCATAATAGTTTTGATGACAACAAGGTCCCACTTACATCCTTTCACTTGGAACTTGAAGCCCTTCAATGGTATCATTGGTATACCAAGGCTCATGATGAAACCATATGGACTAATTTTTTCACTCTTATTATGCCATGGTTTGCCCTACTACTTTTTATGACTTCACTAGAGCACTCACTAAACTTTTCCAAATAGGAACCATGCAAGAATATCAAACAAAATTTAAAAAACTAGCCAATCACATAGAGGGATTGTCTGATGAATTATTCAAGAGTTGCTTTGTCAAGGAAATAAAGGATGTAATTCAATTTGATGTCAAAATGTTTTATCTCAACATGATGATAGAATCCTTAAGATTGGCTAAGTTGGTAGAGGACAAGATCTCAACTCAACAATGATTCAAATATAATTTTATTCTCTTCAAAAATATAACTCCATAATGATTTCAAATAATGTCACCTTCTAGAACCACAACTATCAAGCATTTGACTGAATAAAATATGCAAGCCTTTAGATAAAAAGGACTATGTTATAATAATGATGATAAACTCACTTGGGGGACAACAATGTGTTGATCAAAAGCTCTACTTATTAGATATAGACTCTCCACCCATAACTGAAGATTGGAAAGATGTTCAAGATACAATAGATGATCTAGAAGAATATCAACTGATTGTGGAACCTACTTCTCAAGAATACCAACCAGAGATCTCTCTCTATGCCCTAGTAAGAGTCACTACCTCACAAACCATGCGAGTCAAGGGTTACTTTAAGAAGCTCCCTCTCATAATACTCATTGATTCAAGTAGTACTCATAACTTTATTGAGACTTAGATTTCCAAATAAGATAATTATTTTATCCATCCTTACTCCAACTTTAAAGTCATGATTGCTAATGGGGAAGATTACCTTATAAAGGGAAGTGTCACAATGTATGTATCTCTATTGGAGATTATAACTTGTACTCCATCATGTTTGCCTTGTCCTTAGGTAGATGTTATGTTGTTTTGGGAGACTAGTGGTTAAACACACTTGGGCCTATCTTATGGGATTTTATTGAACTTTGGATGTATTTTTTAGCTAATAGGAAAAAACACACATTAAAAGGCTTACAATCAAGGTATCTCAACATTATTAGTTCACATCACATCTAAAATATTCTTAAAAAAATTCACATGAAATCATTGCCTAGCTCCATTCCATTCAAATGCAACCATCGATAGTCTCCACTACTCCTTCTAATCTAAAAACAATTCTACAAAGGTATGCATGTGGCTTTATTGAACCAATGGGATTTCCACCTTCATGAATAGAGGACCACCTTATTCAACTCCTTCCTAGAAGCATTCCTCTAAACATCAAGCCTTATCGCTACCCATTTCAGAAAAAGACTGAGATCAAGATGCTTAGTTGAGACTTATTAAATCAAGGCATTTTTCACCCCAATACTAGCCCATATTCTTTCCCAATTCTCCTTGTTTGGAAAAAAAGATGGGTCCCAATACCTATGCATTTATTTTCATGTACTTAATCACCTCATAATCAAAGATAATTTTTCAATCCCTATTATTGATGAGCTTCTTGATGAGCTTTATGGTGCTCATTTTTTCTCCAAGTTGGATCTTCACTCTGGGTATCACCAAATCTGACTTCATGAGGATGATATCTCTAAGATAGCTTTTCACATACATGATGGAAATTATGAGTTTTTTGTCATGCCCTTTGGCCTCACCAATGCTCCTTCAACATTTTAGGCATTGATGGATAAAATATTTTAGACCTATTTGTGGAAATTCATTTTGGCCTTCTTCAATGATATCCTCATTTATATTAAAACATTGTCTAAGCATCTCTAACATTTGGAGCTCACACTATAAATTCTCTCTGACCATCATCTTTGTGCACAATAGTCAAAATGTATTTTTGGATAGGATGAAGTAGAGTATCTTAAGAATATTATGTTAGCCCAAGGGGTTTAGGTGGATCCTAACAAAATAGTTTCCATAACAAATTGACTGCATCTTTTGACACTCAAGAGCCTCCATGGTTTTTTGGGACTGATTATATACTATCATAAGTTTTTCAAGGATTATAGGAAGATTTTATCTCTATTGATAGATATGTTAAAAAAGGATGCTTTTACTTGGACACAATCTATTGAGTGTGCATTTATAAAATTGAAATAAGCTATGTGTACTACACCTATTCTAGCTATGCTAGATTTTGCAAGACCTTCACTATTGAGAGTGATTCTTGTAGTAATGGATTGGGTATGATTCTCTTCCATGAAGGGCATCCCATTGCATTCACCAACAAATCCCTTTCTATCAAGAATTTAGTGATCTCCACTTCTGAGAAGGAAATGATGGCCATTTTGTATGCAGTGTAGAAGTGGTAGCCATATGATGAGTGTCATCTAACTCCTAATTTAACTAATATTCAATTAGTGTCTTATCAACTAGGGCTGCTTTCCAAAGCTATCTTCTATAAGGTATGGGATGGTAGATCTAGAAGTCTCCTTATGGGGTTGCTTGTTGATCCTATTTTAACTTTGATTAAACTACTTGATTCACGCTTTTGCTAAAAAAGAAAGAAATCAAATAAATCCACTCTTTTACTGGAAGTAAAATATCACACTCCTATTTTATGTTTGCATGGAAAATAAATTCACACTCTTACTTACAAAAGGAAATTTTCTTCACACTTCTGCTGTAAAAGAAAAGATACTTTGCATAGAAAATAAACGAAATAAGAAAATGCACTTTTTAAACTATGAATTTGTTTTGATATTTTTTATAAATAAATGCCAATAGTAACAAGATTATAACTAGTAAAACAAAACATAAATACCATACACAGTTCTTGGTTCTAAGGAGAGTAGCCCCTTGCTCCTCTCAAACTCAGGAACAAAGCTTAATCAATGCTGGAAACTTGAAGTATTAATTCATAGGACTAAAATAATTACAATTTGATTGAAACCTATATGCTTATCTAACTCTCGATCCTATATTTTCTACTTTCTCTTCTTTTCCTTCTTTTTCCTATAGTCAAAAGTCTTACACTTTATACTAATACAATCAACTCAAAATAGGACGCAAAAGAATAGGACTTCTAATCAATCCCATCATCTAAAGATTAGATTTCAAAGAGATCCAATTATTTTGATGAAATAAATATCCTATTCTATAATAGTCCTAAAATCTGATTAAATACAAATCTAACAAAAGTAGGTATTTTAAAATAGCATGTGGTTATTGTTAGGTTGTGGAGCTAAAAGCTTCACTGATGTAAATGGAGGAGGATGTTGAGTTGCAGAGCAACCGATGTTAGTCTGATTAACCGACATTGGTCATATATAGTGTGCAGAGCAACCGAAATTGGTAGGGATTGGCCAACATCGGTCATCCCTAGATAGATAGGGACTGATGTCAGTCACCTGTGCATTCCAAAACTATTTGTTGCATGAACAGTTAGTTTGTTGAATGGCCAGTTTGCATGTTAAAGGGTAATTATAGTCTTGAGTTGCATGTCTAATTATTGTAATTAAGAAATTGTAATTATTGTTTACATGAGGTCTATTTAAGAGACTCATGGGTTGTATTGTAATTAAGGCAAGGACAAGGAAGAGATCCTTCCAATTGTAAGATCTAGGTTTGCAAGGTGTGTAAGACTAGGTTGATCTACAGGTTGTGTAAGATCAGGAGAGAGATCTACATGGTAAGTAAGATCAAGTTGATTTGTAGGTTGTTTCAAGATTAAGGAGATCTATTTGAAGTACTTTTGAGTGCTTGGTACTGGCAGTATTGATACTGACTGGTTGGAGGTGAACAACAGCTCTGTGTGCTTGAGTTGTTTTTTATGATCATAGTTGAGAGAGAGTGAGCTCTTGAGGGAGAATATCTGTATGACCTAGGTGTGTGGGAAGCCTTTGAGGTGTGGGAAGAAGACTGTGGCATCTTCTTTATTGTATTTCCTTTTGAGGAGTATTTAATACAAGATTGTGTATTGTCGCTCAAATTCTATGTTGTTTCTAATTCTAGTTACTTGTGATTCTAGTTAAATTCCATGTTTAGTTACTTGGTAATCAATTATGCTTCCTAGGTCCTAACAATTGGTATCAGAGCTAAGGTTGTAGGGAGTAGGTTTGTGTTTGATTACAGGTCACTCTCAAGGGTTTTTGATTGAGTGGGAGTATAGCAATGGCAGCAAAAAGTAAGCTAAGAATAGAGAAATTCAATGGCATGAATTATCAATTATGGAGGATGCAGATAGAAGATTATCTATATCAGAAAGATCTATACTTACCATTGGGTGGGATTGATAGCAAGCCCCTGGATATGAAAGATGAGGAATGGAATGTTCTTGATCAGAAGGCTCTGGGAACTATAAGGTTGAGTCTTGCATCATCTGTGATTTCCAACTTATCACAGGCTAAGACAATGGTAGAGTTGATGGGATCTTTAGCAAATTTATATGAAAAACCCTCAGCTTTGAATAAGGTATTTCTTATGAAGTAATTATTTAATTTGCAAATGCAGGAAGGTGGATCGGTACATAGTCATCTTAGTGATTTCCATGGTTTGGTAAACCAGTTAGTTTCAGTCAATATTGTTTTTGATGATGAAATTAAGGCTCTCTTAATCTTATGCTCATTACCTGAAAGTTGGGATAGTTTGGCAATGGCAGTTAGTAATATTGTGTCTGCTTCAAATATCTTGAAAGTGGATGATGTTGTTAGTGTAATCTTGAATGAAGAAATTCACAGGAAAAGCACAAGAGAATCATCAGGGAATGCTTTGAGTGTTGAAAGTAGAGGAAGGCAAAGAGAGAAGATCAAGCAAGGGAAATCAAGGTCAAAGATAGGCAGAAGATCTAGATCCAGGCCCGGTAGGAAAGTCTATAGGAATTGTGGAAAGAAAGGGAATGTAAAGAAAGATTGTTGGTTGGTTGAAGATCAACATGAAGGAACTGAAGAAGTAGGTGATGCAGGTATTGTTGCATAGGATGCTTTGGTATGTTCCTTGGATAAAATAGAATCTTGAGTTTTTAGATTTTGGTGCCTCTTTTCATGCATCCCCAAGTAGAGAATTTTTCCATGAGTATGTCCAGGGAGACTTTGGAGAGATTTATTTAGGGGATGGTAAGCCTTGTCAAATGGTTGGCAAAGGGAAAGTGCAGCTAAAATTGTAGATGGGCAACACATGGGTGTTGAAGGAGGTCATGCATGTCCCAGTCTTGAAGTGGAATTTGATTTTTGTAGAAAAGTTGGGTGATGAGGGATGCACAATAACTCTCATAGCAAACTCTTGGAAGGTTACCAAGGGTGCACTTATTTTAGCAAGGGGTAAGAAAGTAGGTACTCTTTATCTATCTACTTATATTACTGATTCTCCTTCTGTTTTATCTACATTAGCTGTAGATTCAAAGATGTGGTTTCGTAGGCTTGGTCACATGAATAAGAAGGAGATGCATGTTCTTGAGTCAAAGGGTAAGAGTTCAGATCCAGAAATCATAGATCGAGATTTTTGTAAGTAATAGAAGAAAGTGAGGTTTCTTGAGACTGAAGCTACAAGAAAGGATGGGGTCTATTGCACAAAGAGAAAATCTAATGTTTTTGACAAGAACATGAAAGCCTTGGTGTTCAAGGAGAAGATGACGGATAGAGATCAGTCACATGGGCTGAATAAATCTGAGCAAGGCAGTTTAAACAAGGGAATGATTCAAAGTAAGCTCATAAGTAAAAAGTCATCACTCACAAGAAAACATAGGTATCAACATTGATCAGGTGGAAATAATGTTGAATAGATAGGCATCGATGTTAGTCATGTGTAGACCAAAAGAGTCGGTGGTGTTGGGCAGGTAAAGATTGATGTTGATCAGACAGGAACTGACGTTGGCAATAGGGACACCGGTGTTGGTCAGGGAACTAACATTGGTAGTCAGGTTAGTCACATGGAATTGATGTCAGTCGAGTGCGGACTAAGAGGTGACTGACATCAGTCACTATTAAAACAGATTATGGGCGGACAACAAGTTGTCAAGGAGTCTCAAACACCCATGTAGAGGATTGAAAGGGTAAGTAAGCCTCAAATTCATTATTCCCCTTCTTTATATTACTTGTTGCTCATTGATGGTCAAGAACCAAGAAGTTTTAAAGAAGCAGAATAGGTAGAATCCAAGAAATAGTGGGAGCATGGCATGAAGGAAGTTGATTCCTTGGATGAGAACCAAATGGGAGATTTGGTAGAGTTACCAGCTGGAGAGAAAGCACTAAAAGATGAATAGATTCCCAGGTCAAAAAAGAGAGTGAATGGACACATGAGATAGAAGGCTAGGGTATATGGTCTTAAGCAGGCTACAAGACAATGGAGGGTTGATAGGTGGATGACAAAGCATGGTTTTAGTCAATGCCATGGTAACCATTGTGTTTTCTTTACCAGGTTGGATAATATCAGCTACATTATCCTGTTACTATATGTAGTGTGTATGCTTGTTGCAGGGTCACACATGCAAGGAGTTTTTGAGCTAAAAGTAAATTTAGTTCAAAGGTTATTCTCTTTATGTGATTCCAGATGGAATGGTTATTTCTTAGTGTTAGTCTTATGGCATGTGTCTTATCCTATCTGGTCTCTAGATTCCCACTATCCTTACAAAAGTTTTGGTATTGACCCTCCAGAGTCCATAAAAATAAGCCTACAAATTCCATAGAAATAAGCCTATGGAATCCATAGAAATAATCCTGCAAAGTCCATAGAAATAATCCTATAGAGTCCATAGAAACAACCCTGTAGAGTCTGTATAAATGAGCCTCTAGAATCTATAAAAATGAGCCTATAGAGTCCATAGTTATATTGAATGGAGATCAAAATGGAATGTTTACTGTACATCACCTATGTCTTCTTCTTGATCATTCTTCATACAAAAGATCACTAAAACATGCTATATATTAGACATTAATGACAAAGTAAAGATTCAGTCTTTGGTTTAATATAAATAAGACAAATATCTATTTTCCATGTAATAGCTATCTAAAAATCTAAGATTTGTATAAGATAATATCCTTTGAGAGATGATTTGAAGGAAATAACATGTCAATGATGAGCCATATTTTGAGCTCATCATTTCCCCCAAGCTTTACCTTTTGCAATTCCCATTGCAAACATGTATTAGCATTCATAGCTCTAGCTTCTGCTTTCTACACCCTGACTCAAATCATATTCATCAAACTCATCTGTTATGTGTCTATCTAAATCCATGGTAAATCCCTAATGTGTTTGAATCATCTGTTTCCATATACTAAATTGTTCTTCTGATTATGGAGCCCAACTCTACCATCCTATAACAGGTATGATTAGCAAAGGAGGTCTATATCTTATGTCAATCCATTTTTGTTCTCCCCCAAAGTTTATTACCTCAATTAAAATTTCTAGAATTGAGGATGCTCTCCTCATACTCCATCTTAAGTTATTTGGGGACATGACTCCTTGCCTTTTAAGAGGCACTAGAAGTTGGTCCCATCTGTTTACACTTGTTGTCACTACTGGATCAAAATTCTATCTTGAAAATAAATCAAAAGAAATAGTACAATAATATAGAGCCTATAAATAATGTGTCTTAACCTCATCATTTAATAAAGCACAGTGAAAATTTTATTTAATCAATCTGGGAATAGGAAAGGTTGGTTTGACACATAATCTTGTAGTCTTAGCATGATTTGTATAGTCCTCAAATCTGAATTTCCATGCTATCTAATTTTTGAATGTAGAATGTAATGCTCTCAATTGAACTTCTCCTACATTAAGATTTATCAAAAACATATTGTGCTCATGATCTCCTAGAATCAAGTCATGCAAATAGAATTCAAAAAACAAATCTTGTTGATCAGGTTCAACACTATAAAAAAATTTCAAAAATGTTGGATGGAAAAATTTATAAGGAAGATGATAGGAGATCCACAGAAGATGGCATCTACAAAATTGCTCAAATAAAAAAAATTGTATGCAGGAGAAGGATTCCTACATGCCAAAAGAGTTTCTCCTAATTTTCATGCATCTTTAAAATTTTCATCTAAATCTTGGAATTTAACCTCTAATTCTTTCTTTTCATTTTCCAAGAGTTTGTTCAAAGAAATTACATCTTTGTTTTTTTGTTTAAGTACAAAATATTTTTCTTCAATTTGGTGTAGTATTTACAAGGGAGGAATACCTAGATCACTTATTTGACAACCATGGTCAACAAATATTTTGGGGAGAGAAAGTTCAACAGTAAGTGCTTCAAAAGAATTCACCAAATTTTGCAACCTCTTGTTTTCCTTCTTCAAACTTTCTACATATATCCAAAGATCAATTTGTTCATCTTCATGTTCTTTTATTTTTTCCTCTAACCTGTGAATTTCTATAGCATTATTAGCAACTACTATATCTAATTTCTGCACCAAAGATGAGTTGAGATGGACCTTGTCTTGCAATTGACTGATCAAGTCAGTAATGTTGATTGTTTGTTGTTGTTCAAGAGCTTGAGCTTAAGAAAGCTACAAAGTTAGCTACATAATAGGATCATTTAGATTTGATGATTCACCTTTCTCATTAGTACATATGCTTTTCCCTTTGTCCTTTGTAGTTTTAATTAGAACAGGTGGTTGTTCTACCCTACCTAGTTCCTCTACCGTGTGTGGCTCTTCCTCTAGATTTGTCTCCTGTAATATGATTGGAGAGTTCCTTTCAAAAGGAGATTCTTCAATATCTGTAGGTGCAAGAATATTTAGATGTATGAGGGAATGAGACACCATTTTAAGGATATCTAAAATATCTACAATTTCTTGTTCATCTTCTTCTATTAAAATGAGTCTTCTCCTTCTTTTGGTTACTCTTTGAGCTACACTTGGTTGAGTTTCTTTCTCAACCACCAAATGCTTGGTCATCTCAATGTCTATAGAAACCTTCTGTCTCAATTTTCTTCTTCCTATCAAAGGCACTGGTTGTGCTACAGACTCATAAGGTTCTTGTGGAGACCTTGAAATTTTAGGGTTTTGAGACCTTGTGGTTCTTCTTGAAGAAGGGATTTTTGTGGAGATTATAGTCTGAGATTTTCTTCTTAGTGTTGTTTTCTCAGCTGATGTGGCAGGTGGAGATGAGTGTTCCTATGGTACATTTGGGGTTTCTTGTGCTATACTGTTCTAAAATTCCTCCCATACCTCTTGACCTTACTGAAGGAAATGATGTCAGATAATAAGCTGAATAAGGCCATGATGCCTAAGAGTAGTAGTAGGGGTTATAGACATAACTTGCAGAGCACCATAAAAGAAAGATGGGAGGTTAATTTTGTACTGAGGGTTTTGTCTCCCATGCTTAAGATGTATTAACATTTTCATAGTGTCTCCCCCTAAAAGACTATGTTGCCCTTCAAAAATGATATATTTAAGTACCCAATTCGCTACAAATTTCCAAGCTTTAGGAAGTGAATTTATTTTAATCCCTTTTGATTTTCCCTTGGAATCTACTAAACATGAAGTTCTGGTCTACTTATTACCATTAAACTGACTAATTAAATCACTAAATGAAACTCTGCTTGTGGCTCTCATTCCTTCTTCTAGAACTTATATAATTAGGCTTATGATTTGAGTTGTAACAAGAATAGCAATGCCTTTCACAATTGAAAATTTAGGGGTGAGATTGGTAATAAATTCACGTACCATTGTTTCATTGAAACCCTAGATCTTTTTAATGAAAGGTAGCTAGCCATTGGCTTTGAACACTGCTATAGAAGCTTTGTCTTTATGAAACTTTGCTAGATCTTTCGGCTCTAATCTTGTCTTCTATCCCATTTTTATGTGGAGTTATAGTCAGCTCAGTTCCTTTAATTAAGGTATAGATCAATCTATTGTTAAAGTTGGTAGGCAAAAGGCTCTGAGAATTAGCATCTATTGAAGACTATAGAAAAGAAATGATTCATTTGAAATGATACAACTACATGAGTCCATAGTGTTGTATGATGATGTGATATAATTAGGTGCCACACATTTCTATAGAGTGTGCCAACCATTTGATCTCATCAATATAATTTATGTAAAATGATGACATGTCATATTGATGGTGACATCGATTCATTTCTTCATTTAAAACCCCCTTTTTATGATGTCTTATCATTATGGTACTTGATGACTCAATTGATGATATCAAAGCCACACACTTATCTATACACCTTTGGCGACTTCATTGCATGATTTTTCATTATGGCATGTGTCATTCCATTTTGAAAGATTCAAATCTATGTCATCTCACAAGAATAATGTCTTAATCAAATCGAAGATAATTAGTTAACTAAACATAGAGAAATGAAATATATGTCTTACTTACTTTAACCTTAGATGTTATCCTTACTCACCATGTGTCCTGCACAAATATGTTTGCATGGATTAGTTTATTGCATGGAGATGACCAATCATAGTGTCATGATGAGATTTTCTTATAAATTTTGGTTTTTACCCTTTGGCTAGCCATTGCTATTTTTTTACCCAAAGCCCTTTTGCAATGCATAGCTAGCTAACAAGTTGTTTTTTTGGGCATGCATTGTCAATAGCATCCCTAGAAGGATTTTCACTATTTATTATTATTATTATTATTATTATTATTATTATTATTATTATTATTATTATTATTATTATGTTGATATCAAGGAGCATGTTCAATGGAAGAAGTAGATCTTTCCAGAATAGCTACTTGATCCTTTACTTTTTGAATAAATTTATCTTTATTGAGAGGTTTTTGATAGAGCTTCAATCTTTGTCCATTGATTAATAGAGATTTTCTATTGGCATCAATAGGTATTAGCTTAATATAACCATTTTCATAGACCTCTTCAATCTCATAAGGTCCCAACCATCTTGTTTGTAGTTTTCCTTTAAACTGTTGAAATTTAGAATCAAACAATAGTGCCCAATATCCTTTCTAAAACTTTCATTGCTTGATCTGTGAATCATGCCAAACTTTTTGTTGATGTTGTACTAGTTCAGTTCTTTGTAGTGCTTCCATCCTCTTTTCATCAAGTTGATTAAGTTGTAGGAGTCTTGCTTTCTATATTTCTTCTAACTCAATTCCTACTTCTATAGCTATTTTCAAAGTTTGTAATTCAAATTCAATAGAGAATAAAGGTTTTTTACCATAAAACAATCCATAAGGTGAAAATCTAGTTATTGTTTTCCAAGGAATATTATAGGCCCAAACAGCTTCTGGTACCTTATCTACCCAATCCTTTCTGCTATAATTTACAACCTTGGTAAAAATGGTTTTGAGTTCCTTGTTGGTGACTTCGACTTGTCCATTTTCTTGTGGATGGTATAGAGATATTTTTTTGTGCTGAGTTTGATACACTTTCATAAAATGTTTTATCATGTTTGATATGAACTACAGTCCTTGATCTAAGACTATCTCTCTTGGAACACCAAATCGTTGCATGATTTTGAAATATAAGAAATCAGATATCATCTCCTCTCTTGCATGAGTTAATGCTTCTACTTCTGACCACTTGGTCACGTACTCTATACAAACTAGAATATATTCTTTTCCTTTACAAGGAAGATCCACTAGACCAATAAAATCAATTCCCCATTTCTCAAATGGTTCTAAAACCAATTGAGGATGAGGGTACAGGGGAATTTTTATTGAAAGAGTATGTTGTCCAATTCGTTAACAAGCATCACAGTGTCTGACATATCTTTTTACTTGCTAATGAAGATGAGGCCAATATTATCTTGCTCCTAGGATTTTATGTATAGTTCTTTAAGCTGAGTAATGGCCTCCTCCTAATTCATCATGACAAGCTCTAATGATATCATAAGATTCACCATTTGTCACACACCTGTGAAACACATGATCAGGTCCAAGTTTAAATAACATTCCATTAATCCATTTAAAATAAGAAATTTCTTTGATTAATTGTTTTTTCTCTTTTTGTGAAAAGTATAGAGGAAACTTCCCTATGGTGAGGTAATTGGCTATATTAGCAAACCACAGAGATTATGCTAAAATAGAAAATACTTGCTCATTCAGAAAGTCATCTTCCACTAGTTCTTCTTCACCTGTAGTGTTCATTCTTGACAAGAAATCATCAACCACATTAGACTTCCCTAGTTTGTCTATAATAGTAACATCAAATTCTTGTAAGAGCAATAGCCATCTAATAATCCTACCTCCCACAATTGGTTTGTTGGTAAGATATATAATAGATGAATGGTATGTATAGACAAATACCTTGTAGCCTATTATGTAGTGTCTGAACTTGTTCATTACATAAATTATATCTAAGAATTCCTTCTCAATTGTGGTGTAATTTCTTTCAGGAGATGTCATGTTTTTGCTAATATAATATACAGCAAACATGTTACCCTCTTCATCCTTTTATCCAAGAACTAATCCTAATGTTGTATTGGAAGCATCTATGTATATATGAAATGGCTTAGTCCAATCTGGTCCTCTTAATACTGGAGTAGTAACAAGTTTACCTTTGATGGTTTCAAAGGCCTGCTGGAAACTATCACTCCATTCAAATGTACTATCTTTTGTAAGGTAGTTATTTGGATAAACTTATATATGAAGCATCTATAGTAACCAGCATGTCCTAAAAAACTCTTAACTTCAGTTTGTGTTTGTGGAATGGGCAAGTTGGAAATTATTTCAATTTTTTTTAATCTACCTGAATGCCTTTTGCAAAAATATGGTGTCCCAGGACTATTCCTTCATCTATCATCAACAAAAATTTATCATTGCTCAAAGATAATTGATGTTCCTCACATCTGATCAATACTCTTTCCAAGTTTGTAAGAGCTTATTCATAAGTTTCACCATAAATAGTGAAATCATCCATATATACCTCAACACAATCATTTATAAGGTCAGAGAAGATTGTCATAACTGCTCTTTGGAAGGTTTTTGGAGCATTATAGAGTCCAAATGGAAGTACTCAGTAAGCAAAAGTTCCCCAAGGGCAAGTAAATGTGGTTTTATCTTGATCTTTAACTGCTACCATTATATGGTAATACCCACTGAACCCATTTAGGAAGGAAAAATATTTCTTTCCTGCCAAGTTATCAAGAACTTGATCAATAAAAGGTAAAGGAAAGTAATCCCTTAATGTTGCTTTATTTAATTCTCTATAATCCACACATACTCTTAAATTTCCATTTTTTTGGGCATAATTACCAAAGGTGACACCCACTAGCTGTCTAAAATGGGGTAAATAAACCCAACTTCTAGCAACTTTTGGATTTTTGTTTTGACTATTTCCTTTAGTGTTGGGTTTATTCTTCTTTATGGTTGTCTGCTCAAATTGACAGATTATGTGTAGATGTGATGAATGCATATGCTACGGTGAATTCCTTTCATGTTAGTATAATTCCAATCAAAATCCTTGGTATGTCTTTCCAATACTTCAAAGAGTTGATCTTACTCTGTGTTTGTCAACCAACTATTGATGTTCAAAAATTTTCTAGGTAATACCATGATAGGTTTTATACTTAGGTAGTTGGATTCTATTTACTTAAACTCACTAATTAATGAGTTTAGAGGAATGGATGAGGAAGTATCTTATGAAACATAGTTACATTATTAACAAACTCTTTTCTAGGAGGAATCAATCTTGCTAAAGAATAATGAAATGCATCTAAGAAATGAGTTTGTTGTTGTTTTACCAATTTCCACACACTTTCCTGAATCAATCTATGATCATATGATGAAGTACTAATAGAAGTAGAAGTGGAGGTTTCAAAATTTTCCATTGGACCCAAGAATCTTAAACTAAGGTAGTCTGTAGCTTTTAGACTGGTAGAGTCTATAGTTTCTAGACTAGCATAGTCTATAGTTTCTAGACTGGTAGAGTCCATAGATTCTAGATATATGTATCCATTCAATTATTCCAAGTGTTTTTTTGACTTTGATCATGGCTAAAGAGGAAATTTTGTTTAATGTGTTATCTGATTCATCCACCCAAGGTTCTTGTATGTAATTTATTGATGTTTTTGTAGGAGGATACAAAGAGATGCATTTGGATTTTAACCCATTGGAAATGGTCATGTCTCTTGACTTGAAATCAATCAATGCTAATAAAGTAGCCAACCATGGTCTACCTAAGATTATAGGATATCTTAGATTCTTTGTTTTAGGTTGTAAGCACATGAAATCTAATGCATATTCCCAAGATTCTATTAATACTTCAATATTTTCTAGAGTTCTTTCTAGTTTTGTTACCGACTGATTCGCCATTTGAATAATGGTAGTTGTAGGTTGAATTTTCATAAGAGATAATGCATGGAGAGTATCATTTATCATGACATTGATTGTGATTCCAAAATATACCAAGATGTTAGGGATTTCTTTTCCTCTGATTGTGACTATTTTCACTGAGCCTCCTAGATCTGCATATTTTAGAACTAATAGTTTTCCTACTAATAAATCAACAACTTTTCCATCAACATGAATGGTTCCAAAATATTTTACCTTCCTCCCAGGTGTCTTAATATAGAGGTTTTTGATGATCTTATTTAATTCAAGTATATCCTTAGTAGCTTGTAGAAGGGGTACCTCAATATTGATTTTTTGCAACACATGGACCAAGTTTGAGTCTGGTTTGATATCAGTTTCTCTTAATCTTTCAAGAAAAGGAACTACCAATGTAGTAGTGTTTCCTTTGTTTTCTTTAGGGATCACTTTGATTTTAGCTTCTCCAGTGCTTAATTGAGATGATTATGTCTATTCATTTCCATCAGGTATCTCAAAAATGAGTATGGGAGGTTTTTGTATAGTTTTTCCTAATCTTAAATGTATGTCTAAGCACTCAATAGCTCTCACATTGATTATTTCTTCCTGTTCATTGACATAAATAGGTGTTGGTTGTTTATTTTTTGGATTCGCTATTGGTTATGCAATCATTAAGGGCTGATTAATTTGTCCTTGTTACTAAATAACTGGGGGTGGCATAATGGTTTATTGTTGAAGTGGTCTTCTTGGTTAGGTGAATTGTGACTATGGGTTCCAGTGCTGATGCCATTGTTGATATGGTTGTGGCATCCAATGCTACTGTGGTACCCATTGTTACTATGGCTATGGCACCATCCATGGAGGTGTTGGCATCCAATCTTGTCTTTCCCATGGATTTTGAATTGATAGAATTTGGGGTTCATTCCAAAATGGTGAAGGAACTAAAACATTCCATGGTTCCATCCATGAATTAACTAGATTTCTGACACTAAACTGTCCTTGAGCTTGGTTTTGTGGAGCAAAGTTTTATCTCTACATATAATTTACTTCTTTAGTGGACTAGACTTGTGTTTTCATTTGATTCTTTAAAATAGGTAGAAGGGTGCAATATTTGGTATCATGATCTGTTGCATCACAAATCCCACATGATGAAATATTGGTTCTATCTAGAGGGCAGTCTCTAAGGGCATGTTTCTATCTTCACTTAGGACAGTAGATTGCTAAAGGATCTATTGCATTTGCCTTAGCTTGAAGGCCATCTAAAGTACTATATAGTGTAACTAGAATATCTATTTTGAGATTAGCAAATTCTTCCATTAATTTACCCACTTCATTAGATTTCTCAAACTTTCATTTCCTAATTCTAGGTTTTGTTCAAGAGTAATTGGTACAAATCTCATAAATCTGATCGAAAGCCAACTTATTTGTCTCCTCCGCCCATCAGATTTAAGGTGTCTCTAGTGTCTTCATCCAATCCTTTCAAGAAAACCAAATTCTGAACATCTTCAGTGAGTGGATAGTTGCTTCTTTTATGGGTGAACATGAATCTATCCAAGTAATCCTCTAAAGATTCATCCTCATTTTGTTTGATCTTGAATAAATTCTCTTTTCTTTCTTACACTTGGTAGTAATCCTGGTATTTATTCAATAATTTTGTTTCCATGTCATCTGATGTTCTAATAGAATCACTAGGTAAACCCATGAACCATCTCATAGCTACATCTTTAAGTGTAGAGGGAAATAGTTTTAATTTATGGCTATCAATTGTGTAATCATAGGTTTGACATAGAACCTTAAACTCAAACAAAAATTAATCAAGATCTTCTATAGATCCTCCCTAGATTAGCTTGTGAAATATTTTTCATGGGGGTTTGATCATTAAGTTATACAACAATAGGAAAGGAGAAAGTTCTTCCTAGTTGTGCGACTTGTTGATTTTATTGGTGAGACATTTCTTCTTCTGATGATATTTCAAAATCAGGATGATCTTCCCACTGAATGTTTATAGTCTCAATTATAGGTTGTTCCAAGTTCTTAGAATTCTCTTCAGCTATGGATCTCTAAAATGCTTCTTCTAAGTCCTTGGCAATCTCTAAAAAATGTCTTCCTATAAGAGATTGATCTTGAGGAATTTGTCCTATGGGGCTCGTGTGTGGAAATGGCCTCATTCCTATCCCAATTTCAAAAGATTCTTGCAAATAGGTTTCACTTGTATCTTTTGGTTCACCACTCAGAGATGTTGAAGGAGTGTCCACTTGTGTTCTTGGTGGAAAATTTGGAATAAATCATCCTTTAGAATCTCTAGGATGGTACATCAATTTATTAATTGTTTTTATTTTATGATATTTACAATTTTTTTTCTAGATCAATAATCATTACCTTATTAACACCTTATGTTCCCTAGAAATGGCACCAAAAATGACGAGTTTCATCTAACTCCTTATTTAAACAATATTAAATTGGTGTTCTATCAACTAGGGCTGGTGTCCAAAGCTATCCGCAGTAAGGTATGGGATGGTAGATCTAGAAGTCTGCTTATGGGGGTGCTTGCTGATCCTATTATAACTTTGACTAAACTACTTGATTCATGATTTTACTGAAAAAGAAATAAATAAAATCAATCCACTCTTTTGCTGAAAGTAAAAGATTGCACTCCTATTTTATGTTTCTACTTACGAAAGGAAATTTGCTTCACACTTCTACTGTAAAAGAAAATATACTTTGTGTAGAAAAGAAATGAAATAAGAAAATGCAATTTTTAAACTATGAATTTATTTTGATATTTTTTATAAATAAATGCCAATAGTAACAA
The DNA here is from genome assembly GCA_037957365.1 of Torreya grandis. Lineage (NCBI taxonomy): Eukaryota > Viridiplantae > Streptophyta > Pinopsida > Cupressales > Taxaceae > Torreya > Torreya grandis. The sequence goes on from JARHVA010002811.1 coordinate 1,622,858, forward strand.
GATTATAACTATTAAAACAAAACATAAATACCATACACAGTTCTTGGTTCCAAGGAGAGTGGGCCATTGCTCCTCTCAGACTCAAGAATAAAGCTTAATCAGTGTTAGAAACTTGAAGTATTAATTCATAGGACTAAAATAATTACAATATAATTGAAACCTATATGCTTATCTAACTCTCAATCCTCTATTTTCTATTTTCTCTTCTTTTCCTTCTTTTTCCTATAGTTAAAAGTCTTACACTTTATACTTATACAATCAACTCAAAATAGGATGCAAAAGAATAGGAATTATGATCGATCCCATCATCTAAAGATTGGATTTCCAAGAAATCCAATTATTTTGATGAAATAAAATTCCTATCCTATAATAGTCCTAAACTTTGATTACATACAAATCTATCAAAATTAGGCCCTTCAAAATAATAGGCAGTTATTCTCCTTATGTGATTCCAGCTAGAATGGTTTTTTCTTAGTGTTAGTCTTATGGCCTGTGTCTTATCCTATCTGGTCTCTAGCTTCCCACTATCCTTACAAAATTCTCAGTATTGACCCTACAGAGTCCATAAAAATGAGCCTTGGAGTCCATAGAAATAAGCCTGTGGAGTTCATAGAAATAAGCCTACAGAGTTTGTAGAAATAAGCTTGCAGAGTCCATAGAAACAAGCCTGTAGAGTTCATAGAAATGAGGCTACAAAGTTCATAGAAATGAGCCTACAGAGTCCATAGTTCTGCTAGATGGAGATCAAAATGGAATTTTCATGATACATCACCTATGTCTTCTTCTTAAGCATTCTTCATACAAAAGATCACTAAAACATGATATATATTAGACATTAATGACAAAGTAAAGATTTAGTCTTTGGTTTAATATAAACAAGACAAATATCTATTTTCCATGTAATAGCTATCTAATAATATAAGATTTGTATAAGATAATATCCTTTGTGAGATGATTTGAAGGAAATAACATGACAATGATGTGCCATATTTTGAGCTCATCACCATACCTCTTGGGAAATCATTTTTACATCAAAACTGATCACCAGAGTCTAAAATATTTCCTAGAATAATGGGTTTTGTTTTGTTAAAATTTGTCTATTTCAAATCTAAATCAAAATAGAGAAGGATAGGGATAAGTGATTAGAATGAACCTGGATTAGTTTGCACACTTTATCTAGATGTTGTGATCACTCCTCCTTGGCTGGGGAGGACTACGTACAAGTAAGAAAGCACTACCATAAAATGTTTGTTAGTAGATATATGAGTGGGTTGCCAAGCTACATGCTTGTTTTAGGAAGTGTCAAACTTCTTTAGAGATAATAGTCCAGTTTTGAGAGATAAAAGAGTAATAAATAACCAAGAGAGAGGAAAAGAGAGAGCAAGAGAGATAATGTTACCATTATTCACAACTTGAGTATAGCAGAGAGTAACAAAGTGTAGGTGGTATATTTAATTTGTATTTGGAATTTGTTTGGGTAGGTCTTAGAAGGGTTACTATAAATCCATAGTTACCGATGTTGGTTAGGTTGCCGAGGTTGATCGACAAGTGTGACTGATATGGTTAGGCTGTCTAGGTCAGTGAGGAAGGTGACCAATATTGGCTGAGTGACCAATGTTAGTAGGGTAAATAATTACCTAAGAGATTGAAAAAGGTTTTTCTAAGTCTAGGAAATGGTTTTGGTTAGGTCTTGAAGGTTGGGGGAGAGTTATGAGAGAGACAATATTGTTTGGATGGATCTAGTTAGAGGTTTGGTGTGTTGGAATAAGGGGAAATAGGTAGGGAAACTTTATAACTCCTTCACAGGGGTTTGGTCAATAATGTGTAAAGCAATAAATAGTAGATATAAAGTGATTTCAAATTAACTATTAAATACTTATAAAATAAGTGATGTACTTATCTATAGAGGTGACTGAACAATAAGTACCAAATGGATGGCTCCTATCAGGCTTGCCAAATCGATGCCTTGAATAGAGAAAACAAGTAGGAGGTGTTGGTTCTCAAGAGCTTGGTTCCTAATTTGGATTGAATTATGTAAGATAACATTAAGTCAAGATGTCAAAAGTTGAATGTCAAAATCTTATATGTAAATAAGAATGAGTTTTCTTGATTTTTATTGACCTGAACATTAGTTTGGATTTTGGCTTATATAACTGATGTTGATGATCCTATTGATGTTGGTCATGGGTTGATCGATGTCAAAAGCATGAGAATAGGTAAAAGCACTATCTTTATCCTATTTTCTATTATTTCTCATGCCAAGTGTGGTATGCATTAGAAAACAATAGAAAAGGGAATTTAAGAAGGATGTAGTTGGTAGATATTTATTTTTGGGGTGAGAACAAGTCATGGGTAATTAGGATAAGGGGACTAAGTCTTGAGGTGACTCAAAGGATGAGAATTAGTCTTAGGATGAGGTGGTCAGGTAAGGTGGCATAAGTGGTTTTTAATTAACTTAATTAAATTTATTAAATGTGTGAGGGGTAAAAGCATGGGTTAGGGAGGCTAATTATTATTATTAAAAAGAGGCTCAAGGGGGGTTTCGACATAGGGAGTTACATGCGTGTGTGATGTAATTTTGGTGTCTATAGGTATATACCAAATCAACACTTGAATCTACCAATTAGGTCTCCTTGCTCTTTAAGTCTTCATACATAGAAAACATAGTCTTAAACTTCTAAAGAAAACACTCAAGTATTTCACATAGCCATATTATTAGATAATATATGTAAAATATTCATACCTATAAAAAATTTCAATGTGATTTATATAATTCAACACAATCTCTAGGCACTTAAATGAACTCTCTCCAAATGACCACTTAAACTGGTCACATAGTCAAAATATAATTATACTATTTTGACTCTCCATATCTGATGAGGGGGAAACTATGACAACTAATGCCTTTTCATAATACTTAGAGAATTATATAACATATCCATACTCATTTTATTCCTTAAATCTACTCATAATACCTTCAAATTACCTTTGCAATATGGTCACTCAAGTTGTCAATGCATTCAATAAACATAGTCAACTTCTAAGATTTTATTCATATTGAATATGGATTTATCAAACCTAAAAAATCCACAAATATTGTATTCATGGAGTATAAAACACTCTCCAATATTTATTTCATATTTAAACATCAAAATAATATCAATAACAACTCAATTATCCTTCTCAGGTCACTAGCAAAACATAGTCAAACACGTATTCAACTTTGTAGCTTAATAACTTTGGTAGTAAAGAAATTAAAACATTATAATAATATTATATGTATTTACCTTGAATTAATATTAAAATTTTCATTTTAAACCACAATAAAATTAATCTTAGATCAAAATATATATCTCAAACACTATAGACTAGTTTTTCTCTTTGCCAATTCAAATGCCAATGGTTACTGTGTAATACAAACATTATAGACACATGTCTTCATCTCGTATCCACTAGAAGCTTACTCAAATAAAATACATAAATATAATTTAGATCCTATTTAATTCTCACCATTGAATTCTTATCTTCACTTCCATAATTAATACACTTATCACCCTTACGTGCCTTCTAAGTATTGACTATTTAATTTGAATCACACCGTTGATCTCCATCAACATGAACACCTTCATGTCTTTGATCTTCTGTCAAATCATAGTTATTTAGAAACATCTCACTAGTTCATGAAATATTAGAAAAATTTGACATATTGAATTCACATTCACCATTGGATCATAATTTGGATAATGAATGCTCACCGTTATATCTATCTTGATTAGTTGACCCCAGATTTCAATGCAGTTAAACTTGATGGTCTCTGGCACATCATATTATTCAAGAGAAACTTTTAAGATTTATAACTTGAGATATAAAATGATTCAATATTCCAAATATTTAGGGTACCTTTTTGGCACTATAAACAACATCTCCATGAAAACCTTTGACTGTTGTTGATTTTTTGAGTACCTACACTAAATGCAAAAACTTGATGGTTCATTCATATATGCATTATGTGTAATGATAGTTTGGATTATCTTAAGCTATAATATGCATGTTTATTTTTCCAAATGACATATCAAAACTTCACTAAGACATATATGGATGCCTCATAACCTCTTCTCTATCCTTATTAATCTACACATATGCCATATACTCTTTAATCTATCAAACACAACTTATTTGTCATTCATGCACTAGTATCTCATGATCTATTTTACATCAATGGCAACCTCACATAAATGACTATTCTCAACAATCTCCCCCTTTTTCATTGATGGAAAAACACCCTCAAAATTACTTATTACTCATTTGAACTCATTTATTCTAATCTTTCTCATTTATTAATCATTTGAACTCATTTATTCTAATCTTTCTCCCCCTTTAACATTAATGACAAAGGGTCTCTCCCTTAATATACCAACTTGATCATTGACCTGATAAACTACTTACATATCTTAGAAGGCTCATTCTAACATCATTTCAATATATTTTCATATGTTCTTTGACATACACTAATATGAACTTGGGATTCTCTGATCCTTGGACCTTTTACCTACAGAACTCACAAGCTCTCTTAGTTCATGTATGAAGATTCAATACATTGTCAAAACACATGACTTGGTTTTATCAAGTCATCATATCAGTATTCTTGAATTCAAAACTATAGTAGACATATTCACACTTCTATCATGACTGAAGCATCTTCACATATGTTCTCACTCACATCATGCACATCTTCTTCAAACCACTCCAACTAACTGAGTTAGTTCCCCCTAAACACATCTTTAAATGATATTCTTGTCAAACAACATCAACCAAAGCTTATCTAGCATCCACCATGATTTGTTTTGGTTATCAAGTGTCTCCTTAAAGCCTAAATAGAGACATCCTAACCCATAATGTCCTAGAACAATGTGAAACTAGGAGTTGCCCATAACTCTTCATATTCTTTTTCTTCCTTGGTCATCTGATATTGATAGTTCTTCTTCTTCTTCTTCTTCTTAGGTAAGATAAGAAACAAGCTCATCCACTACAATATTATCCTTTTTTTCTAAGATATAATTGACAACATATGGATACAACATAGATTCATGACATACCTTTTCATCTGAATAAATATCCTTATCAATAGGCATTAAAAATTGATGTTCTTTGCATGAAACTTGTTCAACAATAGTAGGTTGTTCTATCGGATCCACACATACCTCATAATTATCCTTAATTAGCACTTTGGTCTTTTCCTTGAGCTTGAATTGAACTGACTTTTGATTTTCCTTTTCTATCTAGATAGATGACACATCATTTTAGCATTCTTGAACCTTCTTCATATCTGATTCCTCTTTTGATTGAGTAGGAAATCCACCTTAATATTTTAGCTCAACTAAATTAGTTTTCTTTATTTTCACTTCCTTAGGTTTCTATACCAAGGATTGACCTTTCTTGATCACTCTAGGATGTTCATGCACCTTCTTGTTATTTGAGAGTTTGCTTATATAATATCTTGAAATATAACCAACTTAATGACAACTAAAAAAAATAACATCTTGTTTCTTAGGTTCATTATGCTCAATCTTGACTATCTTAGGTATCCATAACTAGTTTAGTATTTTCCCATGCATTCTGGGGTAGAATATATCAATATGTCCCATGTCATGACAATTATAGAAGACTACATTATCCATACCTCTATTTGACTAGCTTCTCTTCCTTATATAGTTTCTTGCCTTATGATCAACCCTGTGATAAGCATAATAATGACCATTAAAATATCTTTCATACTTCATGGTACACGGTTTCCTAATGGATATTTTCTTATTGATCTTGGTGCTTTCATCCTTCTTGTATTGAAATAATCTATCTTGTTCTTTCTTTGTCTTGTTTACCTTGACAATAAATTGCTCATGCTCATCCTTTAATTAATCTATCTTGGTCTTCAATTGAACACTCATTCTCTTTATCTCTCATACTTGAACTTGTAGCCTCTAATTAAATTCTAATATCTTGGATGGTCTCCTTATTCCTCTTAGCTTCTTTATCCATGTCATCCTTCAATCTACATGACTAATATTCAATAATCTTTATAGAATCAATATTGGACCTCAAATCATCATGCTCACCTTGATTTGAAATCAATTTGGCATTTTTATCTTCTATGTCTTAAAATGTCTACATTATTCCTCTTTTAAACTTAGAATTGTCTTTTTAACCCTTAATTAATCCTTAATAATGTTGATCTTCTCTTTATCATATATTTATCTTGATCTTGATTTCAAGGGTCTATATCCTTATTGAGTTTGATGCACTCATCCTTAATAGACTTAAAGCTCGAGTCCATGATCTTATTTTAAGCTTCTTCTTGATCATACTTGCTCATCTTACCTCTGTACTTCTCAAAAAGTGCCTTATCCTAATTAAATTTTTATTCACTTGATTTTATACATGCATAAGTAACCTCTATTTGAGCCTTCAACTCTTGATTCTATTTTTTAATCGCTTAGCTATATTGTACCTTAGAGCACCTTCAAGTGGTTAAAATTTCAAAGAATGTCCTACTCTGACACCAATTGTTAGAGGTATAATCACTAAGAGGGGGGTGAATTATTAATGTAAGATAATCCAATTCAATTCCCAAATCTTAAAAATTCAACACATACAATCATGATGCATAAAAATTAACCATTGCAATGAATAAGGAAGATTTATAAATATCAAGCACATAACATATGATATATGTGGGAAACCCTATTTGGGCATAAAACCCACTAAACCCTACAAGATGGACTATAATCCTATAAAACAAGATTCAACATTTAGCCCATCACCAAATGATAAATAACACCCATCCATTAGTTTAGTGAGACACCAATCCCATAAGGAGCTACTACCCCTATCTAGATGAGTGCCCACAACAACTAGACCTTTACTAAGATTTATCTTTCAAGGAGGAACCAACCCCATAGGAAACTAAGAACCCACTCAAATACCTTTAATGAATCATATTAAACACCTATTTTTTCTCTTCAAAATATGATGACCACCTTTATCTACACTCTTCACCTCTAATCTCTCTCAAGTTGTCTCTAGGACTAACTTGCTCAAAGTACCTCTTTTAGGATCACTAGGTCCAATGACATATAAGTCCTCCTGCATCAACTTGATCAAACAATTATGATTGATCTTTTTCAATTTTTATTCATTCTCAATGACCTATGCTTTCTCTTTCAAAGGTTATCTCCTTCATTTTAATCCACACTTTCACATCAAGCACAAATAGGCTAATTAAACCTTATACTTATACCACTCTCTTCCTTTAACCCATCTTGGTCAACAAAGATGCTTAACATAATTATCCTAACTTTGAAATAGGTCATTATAAATGTTACATGTAATAATTACATACTCTTTAAGTTAGCCAATACCTCATTAGCCCCAAACCACCATTAGGTCTTGGTGAGACCTAAAACAATTAGGCCTTCATACTCATATGTTACATGTGAGACTATTTAGATCACCTTCATCCTTTACCAATGATTTTAACACATCAAACCTATATCCAATAGTCAATTTCTCACTCTCATATGGGTTCATGCCATCTATAACACCAACTCAACATTTGAACCTATCAATTAGGTCTCCTTGCCATTCAAGTCTTCATACATACAAAACACAATCTCAAACTTTTGAAGTAAATACTCAAGTATTTCACATATACATATGATTATATAATATAGGTGAACCCTTCAAGACCTATAAAACACCTCCATGTGCTTTATATTCTTCAACACAATCTCTAAGCACTTAAATCAACTCTCTCAAAATGACCATTCAGACTAGTCACACACAATCAAAATATAGTTATACTAATTTAACTATCCATATCTAGTTAGGGGAAAATATGAAAACCAATGACTTATCATAAGATTTAGAAACTTATATAATATATCCATACTCATTTGTTTCCTTAACTCTACTTAGAACACCTTCAAATTGCCTCTACAAGATGGTCACTCAAACTGTTAGTGCATTCAATAAACACATTTAACTTCTCAACATTTGTTCATACTAAATATGGATTGTTAAAACCTCAAAAATACATAAAAATAGTATTCATGGATTCCAAAACACTATTAAATATTTATTTCATCTTGAAACATCAAAATACTATCAAGAACAACTCAATTATCCTTCTCAGGTCACTTGTAGAACATGGTCAAACACATAGTCAACTTTTGAGATCAATAACTTTGATTGTATAGACATTCAAAACTTATAACTAGATTATCTAGATGCACCTTAAATTCCTCTTCAACTTTTAATTTTACACCACTAAGAAATTAGATTCACCTTAAGCTCACATGTTAGAATTAGAGGTCTTGTGTCAACTTCTAGATGAGTACAAGTAGGTCCTAGACACCATTCCAACATAGGCCAATAAGATAGTGCAAGATATGTTAAAATATAGAAAATAATTTGAATCAATCCTTAGACACTATAAATCTTGAATTTTTAACTACTGACAAATCTAAAGCTATGCTGGAGGATCAAATAGAAAATACAAATAAAATGCATAGTGTACTCAAATAATTTATATATTCTAGGGATGTTGTTATACAAAAGCTATAAGTATGTCATCATGAAATAATGCACAAAACTATTGTATCCATCCAAGCTCAGAGCATAATAAAAAAATTAGATGAGCTTATTTTAGACATTAATCAAAAATAATATAATGCCATGGCATTATTTATAATTTTAGAAGATGAAGATATGAAAAACATGATGATGATCTATGTACCATTATGCATTATACTTACAATGGTATGCAAAGTAATCATCAACTAGAAAATTCTTAAGTAGGATCTTGCTCAAGTTGATCTAACCATTACATATATAACATATGAGCCCTAGTTCCTCCCTCCACAATAATTTCAACAAATCATATATGAGATAGAGATAGACATAAAATCATAGTCTTCATAGATACCTTTGGCAGTGAATACATCAAGATCCATTGGGATAATATCTACTCCAAAATAATAACCTATGTAGTCCCCATTTAAAATAACCTCCCAACCATAGTAGTAATATTTATACACTTCCTTTTTTACACTTCTAGTAGATTCAAATTTTTTAAGATAGTCTAAACATTAAGAAGGGGGAAGAATGGTTGAAAACCCATAAAGGGATGCCACATGGTTATGCTAGTCTACTGAAACCTCAAAAGGGCATTAGGCTAGTATGCTACTTAGTTGAAAACTTGAAAGGGTGGATAAGTAGTGTGCAAAGGGTGAAAATTGATAAACGATACCTAGAGTGATAACTAAGAATTATATTTATGATGTATTTTACTAGCTTCTCTCAAATTATTTTACAACTTTGTCCCAAGATGAGACAAATAATTAAGTTTGGTAATGTGTTGGACAAATGATGAATCTTGCTAAAACTGTGAAGCATATAAGATAAACACATGCAAAGTATGTGATTTTGTCTTTTGTACAACATTTTTATGTATTCATCCTTATAATCCTAATCAAGCATTTGGAGAGTATGAAGAGTCTTTATTTTTGTATCTTGAAAGGCTAGAATGTGAAGAGATAACATGATTCTAAAAGGCTATAAATAACACTTTGATGTAAGAGAATCTAGTTTGATGTGTTTATAGAGATAATAAAATTACCCTATTATGGTTTTCTTTATTTTCTTTTATGTATGGTGTATGTGCATTAAATACTCTATTTTTATTTATTTTTTAATCTAATGTGATATTAGTTATGGTTCCATTTCTTTTTATATCTATTTCATCTTTCTCTTTTGTCTAGTTTAGGACATCATTGATGGTTTATATTATTTTTATCTCTCAACACCTTTTGTATTATCCACCGTGTAAGTTATCCAAGTAATTAGAATGTTATGGCATAATTCTAAGAACTTATAGTAATACAATCAATGCTGATTATGATTGCTATTATACTAACTCTCAATATGTGAATGCAGTTAAAGTCAATTATATATTAAAATCTACCTGTAAAGACCTGATCATTAAAACTAAAAAACCATCAATTGAATAATAACTATTTAAAGATACCACAACTAGTACACCCATACCTTTCAAACCAGATGATGAAACACTACCATAACCATATCCTCACTCTAATTCTCCTAGTATTATGAAAAACATTATACCTCATAAACCCTATGTTGGTTATTCATCTTCTAAATCACATTGGAATTTATTGGAAGAACTCAACTTAATTCCCTGTAAAATTCACCTCATGGATTTAGTTGGTACTTATCCATATCATCATAAATTTATACTTTAACAACTGTAATACATTGAACAACCACCATCCCTTGATTTGGGAAATCCTCCAAAAGATCATTCACCTATAGAAGTACATACTATTGAATCTATTTGTACATCTTATAAACTATCCATAGAATTTATTGAATAAGACATGATTAATGATGAATTTATTTTTCAAGCATATGACCCACCCATTTTATTAAAATTTTAATAAATAATAACTTATTTGAAAATTCTTATTAGATGAAGGATCAAGAATTAATGTTACCTCTCTTTACTTAATATAATAGATTTGTATATACCTAAGATAATATTAATCCAACTCATCTCACATGTAGAGGATTTGATAAAATAAATAAAAAACCATTTGTTTGTATTTGGATCCTAGTCACTATTGGACCCAAGACCATATGCACTATGCTCATGGTTCATGATTTTCCACTATTTTACAACATGCTCCTAGGTCACCCATGGATGAATTATATGCAAACTATTACCTCCTGATGTAGTCAATGTATTCAATTCATCTATAATGGTAAATGCTACAAACATGAAGGTGATCCTAATCCATTGAGTATAAAAATACCAAACCCAAAATACCAATATCAAATTCCAACCATCCCATGCATTAACAAAGTACCTCTACCTGAATTTGTTAATGTGAATCTAGATTTACAAGTCACTCTCACTTATTCCAATGATGATGAACCTAAGGAATTAAATAATACTTTTAATACCACTAAATTGCCTCCTTAAATTATGGAATGGCTTCTTCCTCATTTACTTCCATGTGATCATACCATGTCTTTAAATGGTGATATCACTAAAATTTATCCTCCATGTAATGTAAAAAGCTTCTTACATAGAAGATGATTTCACATGTGATGAGTATAGAATGTTCAAATTATTTAAAGATACTTTAACAATGTATCCCCTAAAAATTAGCAATTTAGGTGCATCCACTTTTGATTCTCCTATATAAATAGATGCATGCACTATGTCCCACACATATGATGATAAGTATATCATGGCCTAATCCCAATCATGGCACTTAGATGTGCAACACTATCAAAATACAATAGTCAAAATACATGCCTTTAGTTGTGATGTCTATGTCATTCACATATCAACTAATATTTAATCATAACTTGAAGGTTATATATCTCCCATTAATCTTCCACTATGAGATACACCATGGGTCCTTTAAAAACTCTCAACTCCTAAACCTTCTACACTTTCTAGAAAATCAAACACTTTAAAACCTATTTCTTCCATTGATACCATTGAGGCTATCCAACTCAATAAAAATGAAGGTTCATCTACAATAAAAACTAACACACCTACCCCAATTTAATTGACATCACTCAGCATAATACCCTAAAAATTGAACCTACACCCAAAATTAGATTAGATTCTAAAGCCATAGATTTGCAAAAATACATTATAAATATGATTGTAATGGTAACAAAATCATCGATATCTAAGTATAGATTGAATATTATGGACCACTACCCACGATTCCTAGTGATGAAACCATAATTAAATTATTCCATGCCTAAAACCTCAAATTCCATGACAACATCATAAATATAAAAACTTTATGAAAAATCTCCTTGTTTTAATAATTTTATTTCTAGTGTGGATCCTAAAAATAATCTTATTTCTTCTCTCCCTCTTTCTCCATATCATTTTCAAGATGTAAATGTAATGCTCATTGAATAAACCATAAAAATAGAATATAGTACACCAACATACCCTTGACCAATTACTGTATCTAAAGAGATCATGATAACTCTAGTTTATTATTTGACAAGTATCACAAAACATTTTCTTGTTCATATTAATATATGCCAATTATTTATCTTATCATCATAGTACATAATATCATCACTTAATTACATGCAAATCCTATTATACAAAAAAAATAAAAAAATCCACTTGAAATTTCCACCTTATGTCATAAATAAATAATTAAACTTTTTGATTCCTAATTCATCGAACCCATTAACCATTTGTAATGGCTATCAAACATCATTCCCATTCATAAAAAATCACCATGGTTATTTATATATGCATTGATTTTTGTACTCTTAACTTAATATGTCCAGAATATAAATTTCCCTTACCTTCAATATATGTTATAGTCAATTCCACCACTGGATATGAATTTTTATCAGTTATGGATAGTTTATTTTAATGTATGCAAAGGGAAATGCAATTGATCTATAAATTAATCCTATCTTAGAGAACATAAATCCTACTTACACTTATGATTGTTGATACTTTAGATATCCGGTGTCATGACCAAGATGGATTTGCTATACTTAGACAAGGGATCTTTTACCAAAAAAAAATCATTAGGGAGGGTTCCAAATCCTCTAGTCAAGTAAATCTATGTAATAACCCTAACTAGGTCCTATATTTTCATATTCGCTAATGTATAAATGAAAAAAGCATAGTAAAAACCTAATCTAGTGCTCACCAAAACTTGTGACATAAAATGGGGGTAATAAAAATTAAAAGTAAATATGCATAGAAGACATATACTCATGTCAATGTATTCAAAATCCTAATTCATGGGAGAGAAGTAGAAATTCTAATCTCTACTCTTACAAAGGAGGGACAAAGTTGGAAATACTTACCTTTTAAGACAAACCCATCAATCCTTAATATCTCCCTTCGCCAAGGTGATTCACAAGAGGTTTTTGTGGTATATAAGGATGATAAGGATACATTATCTCTAGGATACATAACCTATCAATACCTCTAAAAGACTTCTCCAAAAGATAAGATCTTTATCTCCATATAAATAATTAAATCCTAAGATATGATCCTTAAGTATAATGGTGGATAATTAGATGTGCAATATATATATCTTATTCTTCTCATCTCTTCCTAATGATGAAATGAATGCAGTTATATAGTTGAATCTAACCTTAGTCTTACAAAATTTTAGATGATAGGGTTATCCCAATAAACTATGTATCATTATTGATAAAATAAAATTAGGTCCTAGTATAGGTTGGTTAGGGGCTAACCTAGATCCTAAATGAATTTTGTTAATTAGTGTATAGGGTTGATACAGTTGACTATTACATCCTGATTCCTCACTAGACAAACTTCTAGATTATCCATGGATATGTGTACCTAATAAATTCATATTTGGTTATATTTATGACTAAGCTTGAGATTTATGTTATTATGGGATAGTATAATGTTTCTTAGTTAGATGATGATACATACTTGCTTACTATGAGTTGGATTAATATGTGCATTTATGTTTTGAGCATATTAATGTATTATTTTAGTTATAGTATTGTTATACATTTATCATGGGATATGATCTAATTACCTGCATGTTGTGAGGTGGATATAGGAGAATTCATCCATCGAACATGTTAGATGGAAATCATCATCAAAGAGGGTGATGTATATGAAGACATTAAAATTTTATAGAGAACTGGTGAAACCCTACACATTCAATAGTTAGTATATGGTAGAAATGCATTAAAAATAATTAATTATTGTGCATTTACTTCTTTCTTGGTATATTGCTTTATATGGTTTGCCAATATATGAAGATGTCATAATGATTTATTTCATGAATTTGACACATCTTGTCATTAATAATGTTAGGAACAATTTTGGGAAAAGGTAAATTTATATATGGGTTATTTAAACATTTTGAAATTTACCATTTAAATTACTTAGATATATTTAGATGTTAATTTGTTTTAATTAAAACAAAATATGAAATTTTGCATTTCATAGTTGTGTGTGTGTGTGTGTGTGTGTGTGTGTGTGTGTGTGTGCGCGCACGCGTGCACGCGCATGCTTATATATATATATATATATATTGAAAAGAGGAAAAAATCTTTAAAACAATTAAATCCATGTTTTAAAGTTATGCCTACATTATATTAAAAAACAAAATAAAAATTAAATAAGGTAAGGTGTCATATTTTAAGAGAAGAAAATAGAGGAAAGAGGATTAGAAGGGGGTAACATGTAGGAGAAGCCTTGGAAAAAGAAGAAAAGAATTTCCAAATCAAGCCTTTCATCAATTCGGTATCATATTTAATTTTTTTTAAAGAAATTTGTAGATTATTTTTATATATTGGTAACACTTATATGGATTTTTGAGATCTTAGAAATATGGTTTATAATAGAATATGCAACAATCTCTTCCTTGAAACTAACACCTAGTATATTTTGATCAACAGCTTGTCTAACAAAATCAATAAGTTGTGAATAAAAGTAGTGATATACATATTTTATCCCTTTACATTTACAATTAGATTTGTTTTTATGGGGTAATTTAGTGGGTAGTATTTTAATCATAATCAAGTTCATCTACTTATAGGTTATGGTTATGATTTCTAAAAAAAAATGTAGTGATTGTATATGAATTAGTTATATTATCAAAATATACATGCTAGGATTTGGTCAAATCATTACTATGAGAAATCATTTAAATATATAAGACACTTTGACTATGAGGTAGACAAGTGTCAATTATAAGTGGAAGTGCAAGAATAAAAGACATTTTAAGCATTTACATAAATGATTCTCTCAAGGAGGATGCCTCATTTTCATATGTTTTCATGAAAATACAAACCCATGAAAAATTCATAAGATTAAATCGACGAAGAAGGTAAATCCATTTCCTATTGTATTTGGATAGGATTAAAGCTCATATCATTTTGTTAGCATAGCAATAGTCTTTAAAAAATCACTAAGTTTTTATAGTTTAATGAATGCACTCAGTTAAGTGTCTAGATTAGGTATAATTATTAAAATCTACACAAATTTACCTACCACTTTTATGCTACAATCACTATTGGGTCACTAAAACAAAATAAAAGGTTTGGGAATTACATATCAATGAGTTTTGGAAATTATTATTGGTTTTTAAGATCCTTAAGGGAGGAATAAAACCTTTTGGGACCACTTGGAATGGTATAGCATCTAGTCAAGATTATCTATGGTTATTGTTAAAGATTTTATGACTTAGAATTGGCTCTTGTTCAAATTTAGAATTGGATGGTATAAGTTTATAATGTAAGTCTAGTTGGAACTATCTATGGCCATAGTAATATTAGCATAGCATCCTTATCTATTTAATAATCAAAAGTGCATATTGCCTTGAGTTGGTTTATTTATTTTGTATTTCATTGGCTATGACAAAAGAGAAGCCTATCAATAGAGCTATCATAAGGCTAACATTTGGTTCCTTTTATTCATATATGCCTATATTGGCTAGGTCAATAACAAAAATAGTACCCTATAGCTATTGTTCAAGATAGGGCTAATACATAGTCATATCCTCAGGAATATGTGTGTGTGTGTGTGTGTGTGTGTGTGTGTGTGTGTGTGTGTGTGTGTGTGTGTGTGTGTGTGTGTGTGTGTGTGTGTGTGTGTGTGTGTGTGTGTGTGTGTGTGTGTGTGTGTGTGTGTGTGTGTGTGTGTGTGTGTGTGTGTGTGTGTGTGTGTGTGTTTATAACATATAGCTATATTGATATGATCATAGCCAAAGTTATAAATCAATTTTATATCCAAGTATGTTTGATATGATGTTTTACCTAGGTGGCTTATATTATATGGCATGTTGGGAAATCTATATGAGTATTTGATGTCTAGTTGATTTGAAAAGATTAGAACAAGTGTAGAGGCAATCTAACAATGTTAATAATTATTCTATTAACTCGAATGTATGATTTTAATGGTTGTTAAAACCATTTTAGGTCATTAATCAGAATTTAAATGACTCTTTAACTTTTTGAACCATATTTATATTTTGGTAAGTATATTTGAATATAGTTAAAATGAGGATTTTAATATGGAAAATATATCTATACATGGACATATGTATTCATATGGTTATATAAATTATATGGTTACTATTGACCAAATTTGACTTTTAGTCAAATTAGGTCAACACCTAAATATTGACACTTTTCCAAATGTTTCCATATGCCTAATAGGGTCTCATGTTGGTCTAAACCTCTTATCTATCCTTGTCTTGGTCCTTGTTGAAGCCTACCTCCCTTGTACTTACCTAGTCAACCCTGGTCAAACATGGTCAAAGGTCCAAATTATTCTAAAATGTCCTAATGTGGTTATTTATGTGTTTTAAATTGTTCCTAAGTGATAAAATTTGTTCTTCACCATGTTTCATGTGCAAAGGGGGCCTTTTGGTCATATTTCTAGCTCATTTAATGACTTGTATGGCTTGTCAAGGGAACATATCTATCACCAAGGGATATTTAAATGTGAATGGGGTCAAAACATGTTATTTATCAATCAAATTTTAGTCCAAGAAGTAGCTTTATGTAGAAAATGGTAGTTTGTCCTTGATTTTAGGCCCTTATTGGCACTTATACGGACTTGGGAATTCCACTTTTAGCTAAAAACATGGGTAAAGTGCCTCTTCACATCCTTAAAGTAATTTAAATACTTGGTGTGCTGAAAAAAGGTAAAAAAGTTCAATTGTTATTATGTTTCCTCTTTTGCCTTTGTAAGCCAAGAAGGTCAGCTTTGGATGCAGAGTACAGTCCATACAAGTGGAGTTGGGAGGAATTTCCTTGGGGGTTGAAATTAATTTGAGTATAATTCAAATTCATGGAAATAAGTATGAGGTTCATAGTTCCTCCTTTATGAAAAATCACTATGACCTTAGGTAGCTTTTTATGCATTCACATCCAAAAGGGGTCATTATTTGAGATAGTTTCTAAATAATTTGCTTTGATTTGATGAGTTTGATTGTTTTATATATTTATAAAGGCCTCTCCACATGTTTTCACATTGTCTTCTTGGTTTTGAAGTTTCATGAGCTTAATAAGCCTCTTCTAGGCTTGTGTATGCTTGTAGACTAGTCTATTTTTCCCTTACAGTTGTCTTAGATGCCTTTAGAAGTGAAATTCACATTGAAAATATTTGATGGTGTGAGGATGTTTTTGAATTTGTGTGGATAAGTTCTACACTCATTTATAACCTTGAAACCATGTTCTTTCCAATTCAATTCTCTACCTGCAAACTTTTAAAGATGCACTTATAAGGGTTTCATGGTGATATCATGGCATGTTGATGGCTTTAATAGTGGTCCTCATCCATTTGAAATATAAATAATTAATTTAGGAATATTGAGGGAAATATCAGGTCACTAGGGTGAAATTACAATTCACATTCTGCACTCCTTGATCACCGTCTAGGTCTAATCTACTTGTATACTGAGACATATCCACCTACAGGTGAGGAAATAGGGGATTGAGGCATACATAGAGTATAAGGCATGAATTAAATCCATTTATTTTAACCCTAAGTATCAAGGGGATCTTCAAATATAGGTTTGGAAAGTTAAAACAAGAAAACAAGGGCATAAACCATGCTAAAAGGATCTTAAGACTGATACAACGACTGAATCCCTATTTTGAGGAGATAAAGGCCCAAGAGATTTTTCAAAGAGGTATATAATATGTTTGATAGGTTCTTTAAGTCCATAGTTAAGTTATTATTGTTTCCTATAGAATAGAAAGGGATTTTTCAAAAAATGAAGGAAAAAATATTGGTGTAATATAGTCATTAAGGGATTGAAAGGTGCCTTTTGAGCCAATGAAATCAAACAGTAAACTCTACATGTTTGAACCTTAATTGATCATTAGATTTAAGAAGAAACAAATACATGATATTATGATTAGGTGATTTCATGGTGAGTAATATAAACTATATATCATGAGTGTCATATGGTTTAGGTTGATATGCAATGATTTAGACCTTCATGTACTTGCTTAGTTCGTATAGAGGCATGAAGTGTGTACCTACAACCAAACTTGTGGACTATCAATAGGAAATGAGTGAGAATTTGAATTTTTGGTGTGGAAATATAATGAGTGTAATAATTCACACTTATAATGACCTGATAATGTTTCAATAAAACTAACATAATGTTTTCAGGCTCCCTTAAGATATGAATACCTACAGGTAGGGTCTTAAAGTTATCTCAATAAGCCAAGCAAAGACCTAGTTTGGAAATGAGAAGTGTCTTGTTGCAGTGAATGGAGTTAAACCTTGGAAAGGTAATATATGACCACCTAATAAAAATTATATTTTTTTCATGAATATATCCAAAAGTAAAACAATCGTATAGGGCCCCAAACCCTTGTACTCAACCTAAATAGGGTATACTCAGGGTTGAATGTCCCATGTTGTGTGAGGGGCTTATGAGAAATTGAATAATAAGTGGAGGTTGAAACATATCACTAAAAATAATAACAAATTTTTACATTTACATGATAGATAAATGATCAAAATAGAGTCTTAAAATAAGTAAAACTTAGTCAATGTTTTAAACCCAGTAAGCAGTTTGCCTAGAAAGGTCTAGTCTTGGTTTTTTGAGGCTTTGGAAGGACAAAACTTAGAATCAAGTACTAAAAATTGATATGGATCCTAAATATGACATATATAAACCCATAAAATTGTTTTTTGTTGTGGGAATAATAGGGTAAACTACCCCTATTTTGTCTTAGATAGGGGGCACTTTTCCCCTTACATAGTCCCTACAAACTTGGAAAGGGAATCAAAACAATGAACAAAAAGTTAGGATAACAATGAAAGGTGGTTTGAGAAGATAAAAAAAATATAATAAAATATTTTAAACCTTTATATAGGTTTGGGAACCAAATAGGGTGCCCTGTGTAACTAGACTTATAGGCAAATCTAGTTAGGTAGGGTGCAAGCCTGCAAGCCTAACTCCAAATAAGGGGTCTCTTCCACTTTTAGATTTTTAAAAGGATTATAATGATTTTTATAATATTTTTAAAGGTAAATATGAAATTTTTAAGCTATCTTAGAGGTTTGGAGGGTCAATAAAGAGGTCTAAATCATAGGTTGCACATAAGGCCTACTAGACCTAATGTGAAGTCTAATGTCTATAAAGGAGTCATGTCACTTTTGTAGTTAGATGACTATTGAGACCTACTGGAACACTTTATTTAGGAATATATAGAGGTTTTGGGGTCCTTTTTGTGTATACAAACTCATCAAGAAGCCTTCATTTGGATTGAAATACACATAAGTCTATGCATAATGCTAAAAGAGCTTGAGTGGTCATTCTAAAATGCTTATAACTTTCATGAATATTTTCATGGGGCCTTAGGTTTTTTGGAGATATTATTTATGGTCCTTAAGAATCCCTTAGTGGAATTAGGAGATATTTTCAATGTTTATCCTTTATGAATAAATGCTAAGACTTGAAACTGCTCTAAACCCTAAAAAAAACTCCTGTAAGACCCAATTGGGTAGATGTTACAATTAAAGCACCAAAATTTGGTGTAAATTACATGAAACCAACTTTAATATGTAGAGTAATCTCCAAGGATCCTCCCCATGTGATTTAATTTCACTATACTTGTATGGATGGTGCAAAATAGGGTTCATTTTGACTAATTTATGTGTTTTATAGGTGTAAGAAGGTTTCAAAAGATAAAATAACCTTTGGGAGGTATATTGAGACTTTTATAAGTCTCCATGACCATTTTATAAGGTATCTAAACTCTTAAGTGTGTTTTCTATCTTCCTCATCTTAGTCAGTCATAGTGTATGAGTGGTGAACACTTAGGAAAAATGGTGAAACTCTAATTAGGAAGCCTTTTAAGGCTTGTTGATGAACATAATGACTTGGAAACTATTAAAAACTATAATCCATCTTTGTTCATGGATCATATTGAATAATTTGAAAGGTTTTGGGTGTCAAGTGTGAGAGGTGCATGGAAATGAGTCATTTGGAACTATGAAGGATGATTTTACATGGCTAGAAGAAGATGGATGATTATAAATTAATCTAATGCATGTGAGGGATTATTTGTAACCCATAAAAATTAGATCCTTAATCATACGTAACCATATGTAGTGATAAGGTAGTTTCATGAAGGCAAATGATGAGGGTAGTTTCTTATGTAAGCACAAGGGAATCTACACCACATGTGGAGGAGTTAAATAAGTTTGAGAGACATTTGTCTTTGTTTCTCTTTTAGGACCTATCACATACCAAATTACATGAAAATTTAACTCCTCCTTGTTTGATAAGTGTCTTAGTGACTCTTGAGCTCCCCTTTCTCTCTCTTCTCTCATAATTGCTATAAATTCTAGCCTTTTTGGTTGTTGTATAGATCTCTCCACCTGGGTATGGAAAATCCCCACATAATTTTTTCCTTGATATAATAAATGTAGTTTTTTTTACCTCATTAAAAATTTAACTAAGTGCATGTACTGGTTGTTGGTCTTATGCAAGTGTAGTTTTCCTTACCTTCACATGTTATCCTTCCTAGTGCCTTATGTAGTTTGAGATCTCTCTCTTACAAGTCAACAAGAAGTGTCTAATTTGGATTGTAAGTGTAGTGACTAGTATATTCAATAGTGTTTCTAGAAGGCCTATTGTCTAAGTCATCTTAGCCTAGGCTCTCTTCAAGACCCCATGCTTGAAATATTGATATGGAAGAGAAGATTGTCATTAGATGAAGTGTATGTGTAGACTTCTCCTTGGTTCCAAGTGAATGTTAAATGGTGTGAGTAGACAACTTATTTTTAATATCACCTCCCCTAGATTAGATTTTATTTTATTTATCCTTCTCCCTTTTCATCCCCCCAAGAGTTAGTAGTAGTTTGATCAAAGTGGTACATCAAGGGAAACTAACCCTAATCTAGAGATCCACCTCACATTTGGGTCACCCATAGCCCTGAGGTGGTTCCATTGTGCCACTTGAATGAGGAGAGACTTGTTATCCCATCAAGGGGTGAAATTTCAAGTGATAATATGTAAATTGGATCATATGCCTATATCCATATGTATGAAATTATTATCAGTCATTGAATCTTGTTCATTCAAATTATAACTTAGTTATGGATTAACTAAATCTATGGAAAGACTATGATTGAGTAATAGTTATATATATATATATATATATATATATATATATATATATATATATATATATATATATATATATATATATATATATATTTAGTGATGAAAAATTGTGTGTAGTACATAGTGAGAGTTTATTAAAATGTACAAGTTTCTAGGCTTATAATAAGGTCATCATGAAGTAATCATGTTTGTTATATGTATTCAACATTGAATACTTCAGTGCAGTACTTGTTTTGGGAAGACTAATAAGTATAAATGTTTGGTTATATATAGCATATAATGGTGCATTATAATGCATGATTATGTATTATGTTGCTTAAATATTGATAATAAGCTTAGACTTAGGGTATATCTAGGTGGTATAGCCTATACTTATTTATTATTGTGCACATAGGTTGACTATTTCTTGAAAGTACAAGTTTGGTTATGTATATTTATGTAGTTGTAAACTTTGATTGTATGGAATATCATAGAAGATTATAGTGTAAATGCATGTTGTACTTGGATGGTAAATACTATAATTGTTATGTCTATACTCACATCTAAATTTAATTAATTTACTATAAACATGTTGGTTATTACTATGGATAACATGTTTTGTAACAGTCAGTAAGATTTTGTGTATACATGTATGAAATATATGAGAGTTTAAAAAATGTTGTGTTGGTATGTTATTGTGTTTCATGGTAACTATGAATTACTTTTTTACTTATAGATACTTTTGAAATTATTTATGCTTCCATGATTTTGAGACTACTATTTATGACTATTTTTGGGAAAACTAGTAGTTATGTCTTAGAATACTAGACTATGGTAATATGGGTTATCATAGGTCTAATATGTTTGGAAACAAATTGTGGTACTATAAATATACATTTATGCATATTTTACCTAGGTGGTAAGGACTATCATCATTAATTCTATTATGGAATAGAAATTAATGTAAGATTCATTCATGTGTTTGACAGAATAAATCTATGTTATGGTTACTTCTATGAATATCATAATATATGATGTATTTGATAAGTAAGATGTAAATTAAATTAATCTTGTGGTTGAATTGTATTTGAAAAATATGCATTGTTCATTTAGAGTAATGAGTGAGACAGACTTCACTATCTTACTAGTCTCGCAATGATAGATGAAGGCAGTCCAATCAAGTGGTTTGTATGAAATTTATTGATCTAGATAATTTTTATTTATTATTTGTAAAAATTTGGGCCAAAGTAAGTTGAGTGCGACATTATCATTTCATGAGTATAATTAATATGTTTGTGCAATATATTTCAATAGAATGGATTTCTATGATACATTGCATGCTTAGTTTAGAATCATACAACATATGGTACTTGTTATTCTATATGGATTCTCATGATATCACTATCTACTCATCCTTGAAGGGAAGACCATTACCTAATGGTATTATTGTGGGGGATCATTGGTCCATGGTTGGTGTGTAAAATCACTTGGATGATGCTCTCCCTCCCCATAACAATACTACTATTAAGATGACACTTGAGATTACCACAGATACTGAAGAGTCTAGAGAACTCATGATTTGAGGAGCTAGGTATTTAAATTATGTACATTGTATTAGATTGTATATTATTATTGAGTATTGTCATGAATAATTATAATTACCTATTATTATATATTCATATCAATGATTACAGAGTTGTATTAGCCATGGTTGAGTTGTCATATTACTTTCTATATTCATATTATGTAGCATTCTCATGACATTAGAGATCTATGTTATATGATGTAATATGTATTGCTATTATAAATTCAGTATATATGTGATCTTTGTTTAGATTTTCAAGGTGTAATCTATTTATGGTATATATGTTTAATAAAAAAATTAGTATTTTTTATGTCTAACCTAGTAGAGTTGTTACATGTGGTATCAGATTTGTGGCTCAAACTCTAGGACTTAATGACTCCATTAATATTTTTGTGTCCTTCTGTTCACCGATGTGAACATAGTGACATGAAGTATTTTAATGATATTTTGTATTTTTAGTTTCTTAGTGTGAAACCATATTACACCATGATTGGAGTTATAACAACTTGATAGACCTTCTTGTATGGCTTGGTGACTAATATTAGTTGGGACATTCATGTAATGTATTTAGGGAATATTGAGTGTGCCCCCCTAGGATCACTCCTATATTTTTGAGTAATTTATGGGATGGTTTATCGAGTGTCCTAATGGTAATAGTTGTATATGAGATTTGGATAGGCAAAATTATAACATAGTTCATGAGTTATGAACAAAAGATTTCTACCATAGTTTGATCACTTAGATAAAACACCTCAAGTA
Source organism: Torreya grandis (assembly GCA_037957365.1). Taxonomy (NCBI): domain Eukaryota; kingdom Viridiplantae; phylum Streptophyta; class Pinopsida; order Cupressales; family Taxaceae; genus Torreya; species Torreya grandis. Next base: position 1,646,405 of record JARHVA010002811.1, read on the forward strand.
TGATTGCATTCTTCTTTGTAATCAAATCATCTTCATTAGTTGTGTTTTATGTTTAGTGTTTTTTAGTTAAGGATTCTTCTTGCTTATTGTATATTTTTGATCTTTAATTTTATGCCTTATTTTCACTAATCCTAGAAATGGAAAATTTTATAAGATCATTTTTAGTTAGTACCACTTAGGGTGGTGGGAATTTTAGTGTAGAAGAATGTTATTGTCTTCATTGATAATTTTTTTTGTTAGGAGATTATTTTGGTTTGGCACCCTTTATTTTATGTGGTCAAGGAGTGTCACCTCTCATAGTGGGCATTGAGGTGAGTTATCACTCCCTTATTTTCTTTTGACATCATTTTAAGCCTAGAGAGGATTCTTCTTTTCTTGATGTTGATTTGGCCTTATTTTTCCTTAAGATCATGGGATCATTGTCTTATACTTCTTATTGAGAGAGGATTTGTAGTTATTGATGAATTGATACATCCTTTTGGTTAGAATTTTATTTGTCTTAATCATGGAAATAAAGTGAAATACCATACTTACAGATTTGGCAAGTAGGAAGTGTTTTGGAAATATTGAGTTGTAGTCCTTTACCTGATGAAGATATGTAAGATTTTTTGAGATGATAGTTCTTAAATTTTCACTTATGACTCTTTAGAGTCACTATTTTATCTAATTTTTGATTTTAAGACCACATGGGGTGTAAACTTTGAAACTATATACAAAATTCTAAGATTAAGAACTATAAGTTGATTATAATTATTATGTTATTGGAAACCCTTGTTTAGATTGATATTGTTATCTTTTGTTTAATTTATGTTGTTTTGAAGAGATATTTTTATACCTTTCACCAAAATCGAGTAGGGAGTATGAGGTAAATAACATCTTATCAATCTAAGGGTTGTAACACACTTTAATTTTTTTTCATTTTAGCCAAGCAAGTAGGGAGATATGTCTTACTTATTCCTTTATAAGGTTGAAAGGATGGTGTGAACCTTGTAATTTGTATGTTATGATAATTTTAAAATTATTTTCTCTTAACCATGAATATAAAATTATAGGTTAAGCTAAAAAATATGATACTAGTTATGTTTGGCTAGTGATACGTTAATACAATTATGGATTAATTGTATGATTCTTTTGAATGTACGTTGATACAAAGGGAATAATTTAACATATAGTATTGATTTATATGACCTATTAGTATATAATTATGATTTGTTAAAGAATGTGCACTTTTAGAGATCATTAGATTATGGAGACCTGGGAGAAGAGTGGTGAATTAGTAATGTGAGTTCTGAGTAATAAGACAATATCCTACTTAGCCTCATATTGGATCAATTGTTACTAAGTTGAATATGATAGATGAACTTATTGAATCCAAAAATTGATAGGTGGTACCTGTCAAATTCAGTCATATAGCCATGCACATGTATATTATAGATGAGTATTCCATAATTTTATTTACATTGGAAAATGCAAAATTTCTAGTTCCTATTCATCATCATAAGTATCAAGGGATCCATGAAGTAGTGATAGTATTGACACGTTATACATATCAATAACTATATGGGGTAGTGGTAGTATTAACTTATGCACATCATTCTTACCAAATTCCCTAATTACTTTTATCCAAAATGAGAAAAACACTCTCTAGGATAGAGAGATGTGTTGAGGGATGGAATTTTTTGTGAAACTCTCCTTGGTTATTTACTTTGACTTATATGATGATCTTATGTATTTTGAGAAGTCATTGAAATTTCACTAAGACATGTCATATCCTTCAAGGTTACATAAGTGATCATTCCTATAGTATGTAAGCTTGCCTTAATGGTTTTGGACCCTAGGGTGGTTATGATAGAACCAATCAGAGTAAGTCATACTAACAACCATGTTTGCTTAAAGAGAGATGTCATTGAGAAGGGTTTTGTGGGACTAGAACTCTAAGATAATGCAAATTGAAAGAACTATGGTGAGTTATGTAGGTAATTTTATAATTATTTACTTAATTTAATATTGTATACCATGTTATTAATTTTTTAAATAATATTTTAATTTATAAATTATGTTTGAATAAGACTCATTGAGGATGATGACTAGCCTTAGAGGGGAGGGATGTTACATCTTGATTCTTTGCTAAACAAACTTTCTAAATTATCCATGGATATCTGCATCTAACATATTTAGATTTCATTATATTTCTAACTAAGCTTGAGATTTATGCTATTATGGGTTAGTATAATGTTTATTAGTTAGATGATGATACATGATTCCTTAATATGAGTTGGATTAATGTATGTATTTACATTTTGAGCAGATTAATGTATTATTTTAGTTATAGTATTGTTATATGTTTATCATGTGATATGATCTAATTACTTGCATATTGTGAGGTGGATGCAAGAGAATTCATTCCTTAATAATTCCATAGGGAGAGCATCATCAGAGAGGGTGATGTAGATGGAGAAATCAAAAGTCTACAAAGAGTTGGTAAAACCCTACACACACATTAGCTAGTACATGGTAGAAATGCATTAAACATAATTGATTATCGTGTATTTAATTATTTCTTGGGATATTGGTTTATGTGGTTTTTTAGTATAGGAATATGTTATAATGATTTATTTTGTGAATGTGACATGTTTTTTCATTAATAATGTTAGGAATAATTTTAGGCAAAGGTAAATTTAAATACAGGTTATTTGAACATTTAAAAATTTACCATTTAAATTTCTTGGATATATTTAGATGATAATTTGATTTAATTAAACACACACACACACACACACATATATATATATATATATATATATATATATATATGAAATTTTCCAGTTCATATTAAAACATTAAAAAAGAAAAAAAAATCTTGAAAAAAGGAAAAAATATAAATAAATAAAAAAGAAATCTTTAAAATAATTAAAGTTATGTTTTAAAGCTATGCCTACATTCTTAAAAAAAAGAATAAAAATTAAGGTAAGTTTTCATATTCAGAGGGAGTAAAATGAAGGAGGAGAGGGGATTAGAAGGGATAGCATGTAGGATAAGCCTTGGAAAAAGAAGAAAAGAATTTCCAAATCAAGCCTTTCATCAAGTAGGTGTCATATTTAATTCTATAAAAAAATTTATAGATTATTTTTATATAGTGGTAACACTTAGATGGAATGATAAGATCTTAGAGTTAGGGTTTTAGAATAGAATATGTAGCAATCTCTTCCCTGAAACTAGTGCCTACTATATATATTGATCAATGGCTTGTGTAATAAAATCATCAACTTGTAAATAAAATTAGTGATATACCTATCTGATCCCTTTACATTTATAGTTAGATTTGATGGTATGGGGTGATTTAATAGGTAATATTTTAATTATAATTAAGTTCATATGCCTATAGTTATGGTTGAAGTTTTTAAATAAAAAAACTGCAGTGAATGTATATGAATTAGTTATATTATCAAAATATACATGCTAGGATTTGGTCAAATCATTACTATGAGAAATAATTTGAATATATAAGAAACTTTACTATGATGTAGATAAATTTTGATTATAAGTGGAAGTGGAAGAATAAAATACATTGTAAGCATTTACACAACTGGTTCTTCTCAAGAGGACACCTCATTTCCATCTATTCTCATGTAAATGCAAACCCATGAAAAATTCATAATAATAAATTGATGACTAAGGTAAATCCATTTCCTATTTTATTTGGATAGGTTATAAGATCACATATTTTTTTCAGCCCAATAATATCCTTAAACAATCACTAAGTTTTTATAGTTTAATGAATGTTCTCAGTTAAGTGTCTAGGTTGGGTAGAAATCTTAAAATCTACATAGATTTGCCTACCATTTTTATGCTACAATCATTATTAGGTCACTAAAATAAAATAAAAGGTTTTATAAGTACATAGCAATGAGTTTTGGAAACTATTATTGGTTTTGAATATCTTTAAGGGAGGATTAAAACCTTTTGGGACCACTTAGAATGGTATAACATCTAATTGAAATTATCTATGGCTATGGTTAACTATGATATGACTTATAATTAGCATATATTTATTGTATATATATGTTTCAAAAAATCATGTTTTTCTATGTCTAACCCAATAGGGTTGTTACACTTACAGTGTATTGTAAACTGTCAAAAAGGATTTTAGGCTAGGGAAAGGCTAATAAAGGTAGAAAATGAATAGAGGATGGTGAAAGATAAGATGAAAAACTTATGGGAATGGATTTAAGAGATGTTTTTGTAGATATAAATATGGTAAATGGATAAAAATCCTACAAAGTACCAATGGTTTTCCCACCCCTTTCCTAATGCACCCATTAAGTCATACACTTAGAGAGATCAAGACTCAATGGGTTCTTGCAAGAGATAAAACATCATTAATTGATAAATTTTGAAAATATTATGTGTATATATATTACCCACTCAAATATCATCATGTGTCACTTAGGAGAAATAGGGGATGGTGCTTCGAGAAAGAACATAGATACACACAATGTTGAAGCTAAAAAATTAGAGTATTTTAAAGCAAAAATAATTGAAATGAAATGACTAAAATGGAAATAACTAAAAAGGAAATTTATGCATACATTTACTTAGCTTTATCATTGGATTATTTGTTGATGAGTTTTTCATTTTGATTGTGGAGGATGTAGACTACTTTCAAAAAACCCAAGTATACAAAACTAAAGAGAAAAAAAAAAAAAACAAATGTAGGGAATCCAAGATAATTGATGTTATGTGGATGGGATGTACTTAGAAATTTTGATAGCTAGGGTGATAAATTCTAAGTTAGACCAAATGACCAAGTCAAATATTTGGATTTAACCAAAAATACAAGGCTACTAAATACCAAAAAACTCAAACAAGTAAACCTTAAGTAAGAAAATAAAACTCACCTAATCAAACAAAGGATACATGTCAAAAAAAATTGTAATCAAACATGAATGTAAAAGCAATAATAATTTGTACTTAAACAAAGATGGAAAAGCAAATTTTAAAACCACATTGATGAGTGAGAAGTAACAATCCTTAAGCATACATCAATGGAAAAGTGTATAAATTGTAAAACAATATTGGTGAGTGAGAAGTATCAAAATAACCTCAATTAACTATGGAAAAGAAACATGAAAGTAGAAACAAACTCAAGTGTCTGAAAAAAAGGGTAGTACAAAAATAAAAAATAGTAAAAGAGACTGAAGCATGTCTATAAATGTAAAGCCATGGTGTAAATAAATTAATCCCTAGTCACTCAAACATATTATTTTATTTTAAGGGTCGATAAAACTAAAACAAAGTAGTGCTAGCATGTTGTTAAGGTATGAAGAAGAGGGAATATATAATTGGGAAAATAGATTTAGAATCACACTTTCCTATCAACATGGGAAATGAAATAGGTGGAGAGAATGAAATAAAACAAAGGTAGAGAAACTCTTTATCAAATTCAAGATACTCAAATTAGGTTTTACAATATAAGAGGACTTTTGACATTAAGGACTTTGAAGAACTTCTCCTATCCACACAAATCTTATGTCAACAAATGAAGTATGTAGATCATCCCATGAAGGTTATATGCATGAAAATTAAAATAGACCTACCCTCCCACAATGTGTTCTCTATTTCTTAGGACCCCTTAAAGAGCCATTGGTTTACTATGAAGATTTAGTACTTGCATGAGAAAGTAGGTATAAATATAGAGTTTATTGAATTCTCCTATTCCAATATACTAACCTATTGTACCCCAATGAAACTTGGCTTTATCATGAGGCCAACTGTGGAGTTTGAGATCAGATTGAGATAGGAGATGTGCTATTAATCACATCTTTTGGTGTGATTTTGACTTTTAACTGATTATTTTTCCTTTTGTATCATTACCTTTTGTTTCAAATAATTTAGCATTTAACTTTTTTTATGCCTTTTTCTATTCCTCCTTCATATGGATTCAAAGAACCAAACATGGGTGATAAATATGGCTATCATTTGAATACTTTTGGACTTATTTTCTAAGAAAAATAATCAAGAGAGTATGGAGTCTAAGAATCTCACTAATTTAGATGAAATAAAAGTGTTATATTGACTTTGACCTTGGTTTATCCAATGTGTAGTGAAAGGGAAGGAAATCAAGAGAAATGAAACATGAAACAATTTGAATTACTTCAAATCACAAAAAAAATTGACAAAGGGTGAAAAAGGGATACAGTGATAGTGAAGTGTGATTCCTTGTCATAAGAATGAGAGAAGTGTAGGAAAACATCTAACACTTTGTTATTTTTGAAAATTTTATCTATTAAAGAAGCAAAAGATAAAGCTGAGAACAAGGATTAAAAACTTGTAACCATTTCTAAACATTATAAAAAAATAACATTGAATTAAAGATGGTGATTTTATAATGAAGGCTTTGTCTTATGTATGGTATTACACTATAACTCATAAAAGATAAACCCACGAGGGTTCACAAAACATGTGGAATGTAAATGATAAAGATGATATTTGTGAGGAAGGCTAGGTCCTATCCATGGCTTTACACTATAACTCACAAAATGAAAACCCAAGAGGTGTGAAAATTATTAGACAATAAAGAAATGAGAATAGAAGAAAAATCATGAGGAAGATCGGGTCATATCCATAGTTTTACAATTAAACTCATGAGAAAATATGAAAATGTAAGGACCAAAAAGGAGAAACTAAGATTTTTTAAAAAAGTGACTTCTACAAAAGGTGAGACCCATGTAAGTATATTATAAAAAGTGTTAGAAGGCTAGCATATAGTAATCATGATAAGAAGGGAAATATGTCTAAGCTAATGCCTACAACAAGGATGAGCATGTGAGAGATAAGCCTATGTGTCTCAAAAGGTTTCTTAAAGTTGAATTTGTTTGGTGTAATATAATGTAGAATAATATTGGGCATCATAAGATGCCCCAATGGGTAATTAGATGTAGGGATGGGTATCAAAAGATGCCCCAAAGGTTAAAAATATGAAGAAAATATAAGAAGAAAAGAGCACCACATATAGTGTCTAAATAGATTCAAGTTGTCCAAGAATATTCTGATAGGGGATTTCATCATGTTTGCTAAAAGAAATTGAGATTATGAAAGAAGGAAAATCAAGGATAGATTCAGCCAAATAGAGAATAGATTCTACTAGACAAAGAATAGGGTCAGCTAGCCAGAGAACAAGGTCAGTGAATAGGTACAAAATTGGTAAGGTCAATAGGGTATTATTGAGATACAAGATAGAAATAATTCACATTCATAAGGGTCGATTATGTATTGCTAGACATGGGACATAATAGAGAGATATGAAGACATAGTCATGTAGGTTCATTGTGTACTATAAATAGGAAGGTGAAAATAGTATGTAAAAGACTTTATCAAATAAGATGATAGTGTCCTAAAATAGGGGAATTTTTTTACAAGATACTTATGAAACAAGAATGAAAGTAAACACATAATTAGATCAATGTGATTGATCCAATTAGGGAATGCAAAAACCTTGCACTAACACTGGGCAATATAAGTTTTGTATTACAATACACAATGATCAAAGAGCAATTAATAAATTAAAAAGTAAATGCTAACTAATTGGTCACCTTAAGTGTTATTAGATTATAATAAAGTTTGATTTTTATGTGATAGGAAAGTTGGCTAAAATAGGGAAATTGAAATCAATCTAAGGTTAGTTTCAGGTTATTTGGGATGAAAGGGATTTGTATTTGTATTATTCCTAGTATTGGGGCCTAGCCCCTCACTTCATAATCCTGAAGTGATAAGGGTGTTGGGTGATTTTCCAATATATACCATTAACCACATATTTATACTTGGACATAAAACCAATTTGACTTCCCCCTTGGTGATGAAATCCAACTAGGTAGGCCTTGAGAAGACAAATGTTTATTGATTTTTAAATGTAAAGTGGTTTGGTAGTGTGTGTAAAAGATTAAAATACTATAACTAAAATGGTAATTTAAAAACCACCTATTTACACTATGTGAGTTACCCTAAACATGCAAACAAAAGAAAAGGAAATGTGAATTAATTACTATCAAATAGATGTTTTTGATATTGGTAAGCTATAAATGAGGGTGCAAATCCCTATAATAAAAAGGCCCCAAAGGAATCAAAATAAGCCAATGGCCATGAAAAAAATAATAGCAGACAAATAAAAAACTAACAAGAAATCATTAAAAGAACTAATACCAAAAATATCAATAAAAACCAACACTACTTGAGCAGAGCATTCCAATCCTCCATGAGAAAACCTAGGAGTTCCTCCTTACTAATAGACTTTCCATCCTTGTCCACCTTCTCACCCTGAGCATCCTATAATACAGCCAGTGATGTATCAGCCTAGTGATTCACTTTAGAGCACATGGTAACAAACACCTTCAATTTATTCTCCAAAGAGAAAAACTAATTCTTTACATCATCCAAGTCTTTGAACTAAATACAATTATCACAATTCTTTTGACTGGTAACTTATTTCCTAGGGGTTTCCAAGATCTCAGTGTCTTCCTCTTTAGAGTCATAAAAGGAGTTATTCAACTCCTTAAATAAGCTATCACCTTCCCATTCCATTGGTTGATTAGGTGTCTATTTGACCTCCTTAATCTCCACCTCATCCTATGGATTAGAGGCCAAAAAATAGTCTATGATCATTAGCACTAAGAATTTTCCTCCAATATATCTACTTAACCTCCAAATGCTTAGCCTCCTCACAATACTTTGTTAGACCTATTTACCCTTATCCTTCTCAACAACATCATACCCTTGATCCTGAAGCTTGGAGTGCCCCTTATCCATAACTATCTTTATCAGCTTCTCAACACCAAAAGAATTCTTAGCTTTCTTTGTTCCTAACTTCCCAAGCATAGAGTGTTAACTAGTATTTCCTTTCCTGCTTTTATCACCCAAGTGGGAAGATCTATTATTCAAATCACACAAACCCTTAACCACCACATTTTGTGATTGGCTAGGGGACCTAGTTGTATTTCCTGAAGGGGTTGAAATAGAGGGGCACGATAAATAAGGGTTATTGTTTTGAGAATCAAGTGGGGTCTTAGAACCTTTATTTTTATTGGGCCTAGGGAATATTTCAATGTAGGTCTAGTGGCCTTGTTTTTACCAGGGCTACCATACTTAATGCTCAAGGGGATCTTATCATCTAATTCATTGTCATTAGCTTCTTCAACGATGTAGGATTTTATGGGATTAGGTAGATAGAGGACCAAGTATAAATGGTAAAGGCAAAGAATCAAGAATTGGTAGAATGGGACAACAATAATAGGGTTATTCTCATATGCATTCTTATTAATCTTCATAGAAGACTCTAGAGATGACAATAGATAGAACAAGAAATTTACTAGCACCTTATGACAAAAATGATTCAATAAATAAAAATGATAGTGGTAGTAGCACTTGAACTTACCCTCCAATGTGATGTATTTCATGATAAGAAAGCAAATGTTATCTTAGGGGTTGATGTGACTCTCCCTATTGAAGCCACCCTACAGGTGAATCAATGACTCTCCCTCTCTAAAGAATCTCTTCATGCCTTTAGGGTCCTAAACTTTAGTTTATTTCTTTAGCCTTTTACCTTCATATCTCAAACCCATAGCCTTAGTATATTTCTTTCACTCAATTCAAAATGAATTCTACCAACTCAATCCTTACTATCTTCATCCTAAGATATAGAAAACTGGACCCATATATTTTCATCAAAGCCATTAAGGTATTGTAGGAGTGGAGTGATACCACTCTCATAAAATATACTCCACATCATGGTGTCAAACTTAATTTAAACACATGAAAAGGGTTTGGTTTAGACTTTATCTCCATCCATAATTAAATTCTTCATAATTTTGAGGAAAAGATCACACAGAAAAATCCCCAATACCCAAGGATAATGTAGTTTAATTTATAATTATCTAGAAATGATCATTTGGATATCATAATTAAACCAACTCTAGAGGCCACTTAAACACCCAAGCTCATATTTCAAATCACTCTCACTGATCAAGTAATAATTACAAGTGTAATGAAGCTTATGCATGTTATCAATTGGGAAATGTGTCACCGAGATTTTAAATGACCTCATGGGCCAGCTAAGAAACTACCACAAGATTTTTTTGATCTAGATTTTATTGATGTGGCAAATCTCACCTCTTAAGGGGTAATCATACATCATCTTAGCCATAATGAAGATAACCTATTTTTCCCCCTTTTGATGGAAAATGTTGATCATGGATCCACTACTTATAATACACATGAAAATATATTCTAAACAATATTTCTTTATAAGGATCATTAGGTTGAATAAGGTTAGGCCTCAATTTGAAAGTAATATCTAACATTTATAGGTAGATTATTAATATTCCTCTAACACCTTATAAAGAAGATGTTGATTCCCATATTGGCCATAGATACACTAATTGGTTTCCCTCCCTATAGATATACTTAACCTCAAATCCCTTGAAGCCAAAAAGGATTTTCTTTATACCATGTATGATGTTAGTAATCTACCAACCCACTCTAGCTTTCTCCTTAATAGGACCAATGGTAAGCTTGGAATCACCTTTAATTAGGATGTTTTTAATGCCAAGAGCAAGTGCCACCTTAAGACCCTAGAGGAGGGTCATAGCCTCAGGAACATTATTAGAATTATCTCCTAGCCCTCCAGTATAAGTATCTACAAGCTCCCCCTTATAAGATCTTAGGACTCCACCCTCACTAGCCTAACCTAGGTTACCTTTGGTATCCCCATCAAAATTGAGCTTTGTCTAACCATCAATATGGGATCCCACTTGGTAGTATCATGATCAATCCTCTTTAGAGTTATAAATTCTACAAATGTGAGCCAAGACACTCCATCGATTGATAATACTAACTTTAAGATTATTGGGAGGAAATTAAATAGCTTTCAAAGTGTTGTTAGAGATATTTTTCTACAACAATTTATCAAACATATAGAAGACCTCCTTATAATATTTTTCTTTATCTCTAAATAACTTACTGTTTCATTCCTTCTAGAGTCCCCAAGGATTTGAGCCCATACCTCTTTGTATATAGGATGAATAAAGGGGAACAACTATAACCTCATGATAGTAGAGAGATAAATATTCATGCTCTAGGAGACTCTAAGATTCTATATAGCAAAGCTCTAAACCTCCTAGGATAACTTATAATGCAGCATAATGTGGGAAACTAATTCTTCCTCCTTCATGTAGAGTACATAATGTCTAGGGATTTGGAAGCCTCTAATTTAAATATTATCCATAGTAAGGATCTTATTATGTATGGAAAGCCACCAAAAATGATTTATCTTAGGAATAAGGTTATGATTTCAAACCCTTCTCTAAAAGTTAGAGTCCTCATTAGACTCTAGGAGTAGATTTTAAGTAGGTATGATTGTAAAAATTCCCATTTTATCCTTTTCCCATTATAATTTTTTCTTTGAGGGGAATATAGGAATATTGAATCCTTGAAGAGAGAGATATAACTCCTAAATAATTAGAAGAAGGTCATTCTACTCCTAATAGCAATCTGACAACTATTTCTAGCCTCCATTTCTAGGAAGAAGATAATCAGTAGCCAACCTCCCAAAGTAAGCAATGGTCCTATTAGAAAGTCTTTAGAGGCTTTGGGTCTTATAAATAGGTGTGACCTTTACCCATCTATCTTCAAAAAAATTTATGGATCTACCATCCCCCATCTTCCATTTAATACCTAAAGTAGTAAGGTTCTACTTTTTAACACATTATTCCAAATCATTAAACCTATAGGGATACCAATAGTGTGAATTAAATCATTAGGTTATTATTAGAGAGGTATTTAGCACTCAAAATTTTACCTTATTCCTTACTAATACTTAAGAAATTCTATCCAATCTTAGCCAAGAGGGATTTAGTGATCATGGGAATTTTTCTAATCCCAAGACCTCATTGAAATTTAGGTCTATAGACTTTATCCCAACTGACTAGGGCAATCCTATTTTAATCTTCCACCCAAATCCATGTGAAATTCCTCTAAATTTTCTCAAACTTATTTGCAATATATTTGAGGATTTTGAAGAGGGAAAGGAAATAAATAATAATTCCTTGAAGGGAGGTCTTCAAAAGTTGGTATTTTTAAGCTTGACTCAATAGCTTTCCTTTCCACCCAGCCAACTTCTTTTGAATTATTTCAAGAATAGATTTCCAATATATGGTAGGAACATATTTAACAACTAAGGGAAGGCTAAGGTAAGTAACTAGGATCTCACCACTTAAACAACCAATAATCCCCATGATTTTATATTAAAGGTCCATAATAGTGTTGAAAAAGTAGACTACGATCTTGTCATAGTTGATACATTGGCTAGATGGATCCACATAGTCCTTAAGAACCTTCTTCTATTTCTTAGCTTCCACCACTAAGATATCTCCAAAGAGGATAGTGTCATCCACAAATTTTTGAATGGTAGCAGAGTCAATTATTGAAGAAATTTTAATACCTTTGATCTCTTGGGACCTTAGCATCTTCATTAAACTCCTGCTAAGAACCTTAGACATGATAATGAATAGGTAAGGGGACAAGGGGTAACCTTACCTTAGACCCCTCCTAGTATTGAAAAATCCCCTAGGGACCCCATTAACTAGGATATAGTACTTGATAATGGTGACACAGGTTTTGATGAGCTACATTATTTTATCCTAGAACCCCATTTTCTCAAGAACTTTGAATAGAAAGTCTCAAGCCACTCTGTCATAAGCCTTAGATATGTATATTTTGAATACCATCCTAGGTAAATTATTTCTTTCCATGGAATAAATAAATTCATGAGTGGATATGGAAGCATCCAAAAAAATTCTTCCAAGGACAAACCCCTTCTAACTATTACTGATCAGTTGTAATCTACATACTAGGATATTAAAAAATATCTTATAGATAGTAGTATAAAGGTTGATAGGATTGAAGTCCCGAATACAAATAAGATTTAGTTTCTTTGAAACAAGTGATATGAAGGTATGATTAAGTTATTTCAATAATTTTCTAGTCTTAAATAATTCTATAGTTGCCTCAGTAATATCCTACCCCACTATCTCCCAGAACTCTTGGAAAAATACCAAAGGAAAACCATCTAGGCCTGGGGCCTTGAAATAACCCATAGAAAAGAGGTAATCACACACTTCTTGTTCAGTCATAGGTTTTGTAAGAATATTATTATCTTCAACATTAAGTTGGGTAGGGATAATGTTAATTAACTCTTGCTTCTCCATTATGTTCTGAACAACAAGGAATTTTTGAAAATAGGTGGCAACCACCTGCCCCACTTAATCATCTGATTGGACCAAAGATCCACTCTCATCTATTAAATTAATAATGTTGTTTCTCTAGATGTGGATCATGGTAGATTGATGGAATAAGGCAATATTTATATACCCCTCCTGGAGCCATTACACTCTAGATTTCTGCTTCTAGAATATTTTCTCATTTTTCAACAGTTCACTCCATTCCTTCCTTAGGGAATCCTCTTGAAAAAACATATTTTAAGTGATGTCTCCATTAGCCATCAATAGATAAATGTCAACAAGGTTTTCATAAATCTTCCTCTTATTCTCAAAAATATTACCAAAGGTATACATGTTCCAACCTTTGACTTTATTTTTCACAATATTTAGCTTATGTGTCAAATTATACATAGGGGATACTTAGATAGTGATATTCCACCATCTATCCAACTAATCTCAAACTTGAAGGGGAAAGGACCCTTAATCTCTATGCCATTCCAAGATAAAATTAGAGGGTTGTGGTCAAAGGTTGTCCTAAGGAGAGCTTCAAGGAGATGGCCACTAGTGTAATCCTAAATAGAGGTGTTAAACATCCTATCCAATATAACTTATATTAAGTTCTCACCTTTCCTTAATTAAACCAAGTAAAATTATTCCCTTGAAGATCTAGGTCCATAAGACATGCACTATTAAGAAACTCAATCAGGTTAGCCATGTTATCAGTGTAATCTAAAATACCACTAATTGTAGACACCAATATCATGTCAACCCCCACTTGGTCCCTTTCTAACTTTAACACTCCTAACCCACACTTTATTAATTTAAAATAAATTACTTATTTTAAATTAATCACCTCACCATGACACCTTGCCTAGACACCTCACCCTAAGACCATTTCTTACCCTATGAGTCACCCTGAGACTAGGTCATCTAATCCTAATTACCCATGACCTATTCTCACTCCATCCTAACCTCCTAACTAACTCTCATGCCTAATAAACCCATCTTTTGACCATTTTCAAATGGCAAATGCACTTGGCAAATAGAGAAATAGGCAACGGCCTAAAAATAGCCCTTTTACCTATTCTTTCTCTACTGACATCGATCAGCTATTAGCTGATGCCACTGGGATCACCAACATTGATTACATAAGCCTAGATCTAACCTAGAGCTTCCCCCTCAACTCTTTTGAGATCGATGTGCACACTCTGAGACTAAGCATCTGAATTTGACTATCACTCTCCTAGCTATAGAAACTCTACACAAGTCACTTCAGATTGGATTGAAACATTGTACTAGAACCTCGACATCAGCCACAACAGGAATAAGCATTCAAACACCCTTGGGTCTTCATCATACAACTAAGTACTCTGGTCTTCATTTCAAAATTTTAGAATACATTGGTAAATTGGTTTCTATTTTACTATTTCTAAATATTGTCAAAGAGACCTAACTTCTTCCATGGAAGGGCTTAAAAGCCTTCCTCTTATTCCCACCTCTTTTTACACACCAACCCTTTTACCTTTGCTTTTCTTTAGACCCTATTCACCTTCCTGCAACCCTACACAAACCTCCTAACTTCCAAAAACTCTTCTGTTTAGCATAGAAATACCCTAAAACCCATCCAAAAGCCCACTACCCCTACCAACATCGGTAGCCTCACCGACGTCGGTACCATTTACCTACTGACATCGGTAGCCTAATCGACGTTGATGACTATGCAAACTAGAATCTATTCAAACTGCCCAAAGACCAAACAAAAAACCTTTGACCAGCCTGCTGAGACACATGGACTTTAGGGAATAGGTACACTACATTCTACCTTTCCATTTCTTTAAGTCTTTTTTATTTTCTTTTTATACAAATCTCTTTTCTTTAAATAATGGACTGTCATCCCTTATGGAGCTTTACGCTTTCAGGACCAAGCGTGTAGCTTGGCAGTCCACCATATCTTATTCTAACATCTTCTTTGTTTAAGTCTTATTCTTATTGCAAGTGTTTCCTCCATAGCCAAAGAGGAGCTCCCACAACGCTTGGATACAGTGTGCACTTAATCTGGGTATCAATCAAACCCCTAACCTTTAACCTTAGTTTCTTCTTATCTGAATGCAATTGTAGAAAAACTTAGAGAAACATTCTGGCACACCCAGTGGGACCCCTAGAGTTTTCCTTGGTTTCATTCTTCTTTTTTTTAAAAGAGCAAATTTTCATTTAGATGCATTAGGAAAATATTCTCTTCTTGCATCCCCTCTTCTATCTTTTTGTTTTGAAAAGAAAACCATTAGTAGAAGTTAAAAAGAACATCTCTCTTTTTCTTCTTGTCACTTCTTACCTGCATCATAGAGTATAGAAAATTCATACTCTTTACCTCTTCTCCAATTGTTTACATTTGAATAACATATTTTGATTTGGGTTAAAAAAATACTACATTTCATTCTTGCTTGGATGCAAATTTAGCCCACTTAGTAATTAAAGCATTATGAATAAATCATAGTGCACAAATGTTACACAACCAAACCATAATCACAATCAAATCAAACATTTAAACTCACTTGAGACAAGGCCCGTCTAGGATTTCATCACCTAGCAGATACCTTACCCGACTTGGCGCTCCTACTTGGACTTCACTACCAAGAGGAGGACCCACTCTATTCTTTGGCAGCATATAAACTATAGGCAAGGTATATTTTGGCTAAGTAGCCTAGCTCAGCTCTAGGTTCATGAAGTGAAGGGAGTAAGCCCTAGCACTAGGCCATGTACTAAACCTAACATAGATCTTTGAGCACTAAAACACAACCTGAAACAAGCCATAGACTTCCTCTCTAGGACCTGTTCTACAAACCCAATTCCCAAACACATTCTCTTAAGGCATAAGCCACCATGACTCTAAAATTTATTCCTAAGAATCTAACATTTTTGAGGTTGTTTGCCTAATCATCTATTCTGCTATTTTTATCTGATTGTTTGAGTTGGTAAGTCACATCATTCTGAAACAACTTAGAATTTCTCCTTCTTCCAAAAACTATCAGCTTTCTGTGTTTCTAGAATTACATAGAAACTGACATCAATTTTTCCACCAATGTCGGTGACTCATCTTCATTGACATTGGTTAATCCACCAACCTTGAAAACATTTCATAACCAACATCGGTTAAACAACCAATATCGGTCACTGCCAACAAATTTTCTTTCCAAAATAGCAAGCTTAAAACCCAACTTTTTTTGCTATTAAACACAAATTCTAGTTTTCTAAAACTGAAACATATAATTTTTGGAACTTGAATCCATTTTTCCTTGGATGGTTTTGACACATAGTCAAGCCAAATCCCTTATTGACCACACAAGTCAACAACCACTTCCACCTTCGCCTTTTATACCAAGTCATCTAATGGAGTATACTTCAGACACTGAGCATACTCCTATCCAACCAACCCCCGATCAACCTCTTATTGTTCCCAAAGGAGATCAAGATTTTGAGAGATTCCTTGACCACAATGTCAAGGCTCTCCAACATTATCTCACTAGAAGCCAAACGTGAGATCCTTCAGGCAACCCTATTTATGAGATGCCAACTTCCTTGGTTGAAGTGGCAATGATATCAATAGCATCTACTACCCAACTTATGATCACTCAAGCCATCGCCTCGACTAGTAACCCAACCATGGCCAATGTTCAAGATTTGGCCTCCCTTTCCATCCTTTTTGGCCCTACCTCCATCGGGGTTTTTGTACCCCCTCAACCGTAAATAATTCAACCAAGTTTGACACCTTTTTAGAACCTGATTGTCTCTATCCCATCCACTCTTGTGCCTATAAACACGAGAGTGACCACTTGTATTATAACTATTGTAGCCACCATTCAACCACTCTTGGTGACATCTAGTCAAGTTGTGCCCTCCAACTTCATGGCACAATCCCCCTTGGCCTCGACATTGGCCCCTATGACAAATTATCAGTATGTTGCACCTACACAAATGCAACCAAGAATGTCATACGCCCCTTCCAATGCCTTCTAGGTACCCTATAACTTAGGGGGTGCCCCTCATGCCAGTCCATTTGCTGATCTAATAAAGATGTTGATGGATAAGATGCCAACCTTGAGACATCTATTTTAGGTTCAAAGAATGTTCTTTCATATGAAAAAATTTGTAATGAACCTAACTACCCTTCAGTTCCTATTCAACCATACCCTAGCCAATGGGAATTCCCAAAATTTACTCACTTTCAGAGTAAAGAGGACCCACAACAACATCTACGAGCATTTAGACATGCTTGCTACCTCATAGCACATGATGATGCGTTATTACTTCACACATTCCCCATGTCACTTTCTAGTGCTGCCCTTAATTGGTATAGCTCTATTACCAGTCATTCTCTCTTTACCTTCACTCAAGTAGCTCAACTATTCCTCTACCACTTCTCAATCAACATCACTAAGAAGGTCTCCATCACAAACCTTTATTTTATTAGATAATTTGATGAAATCAATAGCTAACTTCATCGCTCATTGGAGAGGTTTGATCAACCAACTCTCCTTTTCACTACCTCAACCTGAGCTCATTGAGCTCTTTTCAAGAGCATGTGTCAAGCACATTTCATCCACTTTACGGGTTCAAACTTTCCACACATTTTATGAAGCTTTTACCATGGCCCAAAAGCTTGAACTCTGCACAGTCGAAGAAGATAGGGTCAAATTGCGTAGCAAAAATACCAATGCCAAATCCAATGACCCTTCGACTTCAAAACCTTCTTCTTCCCACTCTAAGTCTAAGGGATCGACAAATGCTGTGGTACTTAGGTCATCATCCTCTACCACAACCAACCAATCTGAGCCTTCCAATTCACAAAAATTCACAAGACAATTCCAACAAAGGTATGTACAGTGTCAATACACTCCAATTAGAGAATCATATGCTTCCATATTGGATAAACTAGTGAAGCAGGGAGTCCTTAACCTCCCTCAAATCTGACCAGTCTAATTTGACCCCTCACGAGCCATCCCTGCATGGTATAGGGAAAATGACTTTTGTAACTATCATCGTGTCAAGGGTCATGACACAGACAATTGCAAAACCCTCAAAAATGTTATTCAAGACATGTTAGATAAAGGGGATCTTATTTTGGATAACCCAAATGCACTGGCTAACCAAAACATAGATATCTTTAGGCAACCATTCTCTAACCATCCCCCAAGTCAGAATAATGTTCAGACCATGGCCAATGACCTTCAAGAGTGCAATATACACACGGCTGACATAATTTATCCTTTCATTCCTAACCAACCTCTCCCATAGTCTGAAGAGGTTAGTCAATCCATTCGTTTACCACAAGTAGAAGAGCCTATTTTACCCACATCACCCCCATGACATCAAACACCTTCTCTACCCATTCTTCTATCTCGTGAGGAGCCTTCCTCTCCTATTCATCCTCCATAGATGGAAGATTGTCCTCCTTCCACCCCCCTTTCACATGTAGGAGAGTCTACTTTGACCTCTCCTATATTGGAGGATGCTTTATTGATACCAATGCCACTAGCCCCACCCTCATCCTTCCTATTACCAATGGAAGATCATACTTTTCCCACTCCTTGACCACACACAGAAGCCATGATCATCCCTGTGCTCTATCCTCTCAAAGAGACAAATTCTCCAATCCCTTCTCCATCGAGAGAAGAACTTGTCACTTCACCCACCTCATCCAAAGAAGATCCAGTGACGGTTTTCTCTCACCTTTGGCCCAAGATCATTGGGTCCAACACGTTTCTGCTCTCACAATCACTCAAATCCTCTAAAGAACCAACTATAAGGCCTCATGCGACATCATCTAAACCCTTTTCTTGATTGGCAAAAAACTTAGGATTCCTCCATTCTATGAACCTAAAACATGAGGCACTATGGGAGTGACTTAAGGCTCCTTATCCTACACGTCTCACTTTTACTTATACTACCAATCCTTTTGTGACTAATCAACCCAAAGTCTCTAACAAGGATCAGGATTCTACTTCTAAATTGTCAAAAGCTCAGCCTTCCACACCTGAATCCAAACCCTTGTAGGTGTCCACCATGCCAAAACAAATTAAATCTCTCGGTGTTCACCCTGTATCAAACCTCACTCACCCACAAGTGAAGGTAGATTTAAACCTCACCCCACACAATAGTGGTCCTCACACCATACTAAATAAGGGTGCTAAACCATGTTAGTTTACTCCTCCCCCAACCAAAAAGGTGGTATGAAAAACTCCCCCACCTTCACCATTACCCTCTATCTTGGGTCCACATCCTTCCACTTTAATAGGAGTGCTCCCAATTCCAACACCTCACAAAAACAAACTGCCTCCATTACTCCCTTTACCTATCAAAAACATATTTCCTCCACAAAATCCAACACCTCTCATCAAGAAAGTGCCATCTATGCATGTGGCCACACCACCAACCAAAAAGGTGGTATGAAAAACTCCTCCTACAACTCTTAAATAGAAGTTGTCAACCCCTAATGTAATAAAGAGCATAGACCCTTTAGTGGGTTCTAATGCTTTATTTTTATGCCGATTGTTACAGTCTTCTAGCATCATTATCCTACCCATTAGGCCATACCAACCTCTTGAATCAAAACCATCTTGGTTCGACGACACTCAAATCTACTTATATCATCGCACCCCTGGGCATGATACTGAGCATTACTATGCTCTTAAGGTTTCCATTCACCAACACTTGGAAAAGGACACCCTTCTTGTTGAAGATTCTTTTAAAAAACTATCGACACCATCCCATGTCTCCCAAACCTCCTCACTTGAATCAGGATCTCAACGTGAGACTATGGTCCCTCTACCACATTCTCCCCCTTTATTTGAAATCAACACTATTAATGTGGCCACCAGGTCCCAAACCCTAAAGGATAAAGGAAAAGAGGAGGTTTCTATCCCTTAGACATATCCATTTATCAAGCCCTCTCCACCACCAAAACCCAAGAGTACTATCTTGGGCACATCTCAACCAACATCGTTCAAAGTAATTCGTGACTCCATGGTGAAACAACTTCACCAAACCCCTATGAAGATGTCTTTATATGACCTAATACAAAGCTCTCTGCAACATTACCAAACCTTGATCAAAGCCTTACAGGTAGTGGAGGTCCAACCTGAAGACCCCCAACCACTGGCTACTTTGGTTAAATCATTACCAACCATTGCCTCTATCACCTTCAGTAATTTTGAGATTCCAGACTACAACCTGGAAGATCAAGATCCCGCCCTCTAAAACTAAGCCTGTCAGGCAAAATCTTCATAGGATGCATCCTCACATTACACTCCTTGTCAACGAGGAGCTTCAACGTCTTCTCTCTGTCTCATTTATCCAACCCATTGATTATCTGTAATGGGTGTCAAACATTGTCCCTGTCACAAAAGCAATAGGGGGAATTCAAACTTATTCTGACTATCATGACCTCAACCTAGCTTTCCCAGAGGATGACTTTCCTTTGCCAAGCATCAACCAACTTGTTGATCTCCTTACACGACATCCTCTCTAATGATGACTTTCATCAAGATCGATTAACATAACTTGAGTTACTTGATGAACGCCATCTTGCTACTCTTAATCATCTACATATCTACCAACATCAACCAAAGCATGCCTTTAACAAAAATCTAAAAGAGCGAGATTTTAAAATTAGAGATCTCATCCTTAAATAAAACCAACACGTGACCAATATGGAAAGAAGCAAACGGGGCAAGTTTTCTCCTAATTGGCTTAGACCTTATATAATAATGCACAAGTATTAATCCAGGCACTTATCATCTATCTTCTCTTGAAGGCCAGCTAGAACCTGAGCCCCTTAATGCCTTGCATCTGTGACCATTCTATTATTAACCAAGTAATCATTCACTTGATGTTTAACTTGAGCTCAATTTCCATACAAACATTAGTTAACCCTTTTTTAAGCATTAATGCTTGGTCCTAATAAAAGGGAAACCCCTAAACCTCTATAGTCTAGTCCATGACTAAAACTTCAGTCAACAAAAAAACATAAAATTAGGATGCCTAAAAAAATATTAAAAGGTCATAAAATATAAATGTAGACTGCTCTCTCGAAGGATAGCTGCATTATTACTATAATTAATAGACTGCTCCCCTGAAGGATAGCTATTCAAAGACATCCAGACATACAAAGCAAACTATAGACCATTCCATCAAAGGATGGCTATGCCCAAATTTTGCTACAAAAACAACACCCTCTAAGAAGCTTCTCACACTAATCAGCTTCAACATGACCATAAAACAAAACATCCCCAAGTAGACTTCTCACATTGATCAGTCTACCGAAAAAAAAAGAAGCTGACTGATAAACTATTAAGCCATGGACTTGCCTATAGTCATTCTCAGGGTCACCTATAAAAGGGGCAAAGTAATCCCTGCTAAAAAGGGTTATGTTACCCTCACATATCACATAATCACACCTATTACCCCAACATACCCAAGGGATTTTGAGCTCACTTAACATCAACTGATTTGAGTACTTCTCTAACAAAAACCAATGGCCAATGACGTAATGCATGAACGGGGCTTTTGTTTACAAAAACCCTATCTATGCTAGCATTATGGTCCTTGTCAATGAAAGAGCAATGCGCCTTTCACTTCTTATATGCCTTCGTCACATACAACCAAATCATTTTCTAACAAAAGCCAAAACCAACCAAACCAAACCAAAACATTTTCTAACCACTAACATAACCACATGATTTGTTTAATACAAATAAAAATTTGTGTTATATACATAGTCCATTTCACAGTAGTTTCTATGGAAAACAATACACATGGAAACTATCAACCAAACACAATTTATGTCAAGCAGATACCATCACCAATATGGAAACATGCTAAAGCATAAATAAACTCATTTCATTTTTAGCATACATCCATCACCAATATGAAAAAATGTTAGGAATGAAAAACCAAATAACCTATGTTATAGCATACACCATCACACAATATGGAAAAGGCTATAACATCATCATACAACATACAATCATCTTTTCAAGCATGTACCATTAAACTTATGGGAAATGCTAAAAGCACTAACATGACCAAAAAAACTATCTTTTGACTCTTCTTCCCTTTTTGGGAGAATTATATTGGCTTGAGGCCCTTAAAATAGGGGCTATGTAGGCAACACTCAGTTGACATGGGGTCTTCTAAGGTTAGCTCGGCCATTCGTTTGTTCATCTATTTGATGGACAAACCATATAACCTTTAACCATGACTTAACCTAGTCAAACTCAATCCATAACCTACCCTCTTCTTCCCTTTTGGGGAGAACTACATTGGCCTGAGGCCCTTAAAATAGGGGCTATGTAGGTATCACTTAGTTGACATGTGGTCTTCTGAGGTTAGCTCAACCATTCGTTTGTTCATCTACCTAATGGACAAACCATATAACCTTTAACCATGACTTAACCTAGTCAAACCCAATCCATAACCTACCCTCTTCTTCCCTTTTAGGGAGAACTACATTGGCCTGAGGCCCTTAAAATAGGGGCTATATAGGTAGCACTCAGTTGACATGGAGTCTTATGAGGTTAGCTCGACCATTCCTTTGTCCATCTACCTAATGGACCAACTATCTAAACTAACCCAAAATCATGACCAAACAACCAGCCATGCCACTGTAAAAGTCACTTTAGACTTCTCATGTGGCACATTAGAGATTACATATATCTCCCTAACCACAACAAACAACACTTGAGATCACTTATATCTCAGCCTGACTCAACCAATGACCTTGGAGATCGTGACTATCTCCTCAGACCATGACCACTTTTGAGACAACTTTGCCTTGGTTGTTTTGATTGCATATATGCTACCTCATGAATAGTTAGCAAATTGTATGCACCCCACATTATTCCCCTCACACGTATTGTCAGACTGTGACCAATTTGATCCCAAATATGTGTGACATTTTCATGTTTTTTAGGAGCACTTCCTAGCCTAGATACTTGGAACATGACAACCGTTGAAGTTACAACTTTGATCAATTAACCCAATCATCTACCATTAATAAGTTGGGGACCAGTTACTTTGATTTTAGTCCTCCTCAATCATTAGAGCTACAAATTTGATCTTTTAACCCAATCAGCTATCACTAATAAGCTGGGGACTAGTTACTTCGATTTTAGTGCTCCTTGACCTTACCTGCGATAATTTGACCTACCTATCACGTGAAGTGGTATACGTGCAATCTCAACTATTGCAGCGTTCACACTCTAACTTCATCCTACCCATCCACTACCTATCAAATTGGCAACCGATTTTAGATTGCCTTATCTCAATTCCCACTTTGAGTGGGAATACCTCATCCCATACCTGGGGCAACTTACATCTATTTTTGTCTTGCAGTTCATCAAAGTAAACAACAAGACAAAAAGGGGCAAATTTAGACACCAATATTTTGTCAACCCCCCCTTGGTCCCTTTCTAACTTTAACACTCCTAACCCACACTTTATTAATTTAAAATAAATTACTTATTTTAAATTAATCACCTCACCATGACACCTTGCCTAGACACCTCACCTAGACACCTCGCCCTAAGACCATTTCTTACCCTATGAGTCACCCTGAGACTAGGTCATCTAATCCTAACTACCCATGACCTATTCTCACTCCATCCTAACCTCCTAACTAACTCTCATGCCTAATAAACCCATCTTTTGACCATTCTCCAATGGCAAATGCACTTGGCAGATAGAGAAATGGACAAAGGGCTAAAAATATCCCTTTTACCTATTCTTTCTCCACTGACATTGGTC
Source organism: Torreya grandis (assembly GCA_037957365.1). Taxonomy (NCBI): domain Eukaryota; kingdom Viridiplantae; phylum Streptophyta; class Pinopsida; order Cupressales; family Taxaceae; genus Torreya; species Torreya grandis. Next base: position 1,670,473 of record JARHVA010002811.1, read on the forward strand.
AACTATCGGTTGACACCAATGGGATCACCAATGTCGATTACATAAGCCTAGCTCTAACCTAGAGCTTCCCCCCATCTCTTTTGAGATTGACACGCACACTCTGAGACCAAGCATCAAAATTTGACTATCGCTCTCCTGGCTACAGAAACTCTGTACAAGTCACTCCAGATTGGATTGAAACATTGTATGAGAACCTCAACATCAGCCACAACAAGAATAAGTATTCAAACACCCTTGGGTCTTCATCATATAGCTAAGTACTCTGGTCTCCATTTCAAAGTTTTAGAATACATTGGTAAATTGGTTTCTATTTTACTATTTCTAAATACTATCAAAGAGACCCAACTTCCTCTATGGAAGGGCTGAAAAGCCTTCCTCTTATTCCCACCTCTTTTTACACACCAACCCCTTTACCTTTGCCTTTCTTCAGACCTTATTCACCTTCATGCAACCCTACAAAAACCTCCTAACTTCCAAAAACTCTTTTGTTTAACACAGAAATACCCTGAAACCCGTCCAAAAGCCCACTACCCCTACCAACATCGATAGCCTAACTGATGTCGGTACCATTTACCTATCGACATCGGTAGCCTAATTGACATTGGTGACTGTGCAAACTAGAATCTATTCAAATAGCCCAAAGACTAGACAAAAAACCTTTGACCAGCCTGCTAAGACACATGGACTTCAGGGAACAGGTACACAACATTCTACCTTTCTATTTCTTTAAGTCTTTTATCATTTCTTTTTATACAAATCTCTTTTCTTTAAATAGTGGACTGTCATCCCTTATGGAGCTTTACACTTCTAGGACCGAGCGTGTAGCTTGGTAGTCCACCATATCTTATTCTAACATCTTCTTTGTTTAAGTCTTATTCTTATTATAGGTGTTTCCTCCATATCCAAAGAGGAGCTCCCACAATGTTTAGATACAGTGCACACTTAATCTGGGTATTAATCAAACCCCTAACCTTTAACCTTAGGTTCTTCTTCTTTGAATGCAATTGTAGAAAAATTTAGAGAAACACTAATGTTTTCAAAAGGATAGAGTAGGGAGTTGAAGTCACCAAAATTCATCCATCAATCCTCTTTTTTACTCCCAGTTAGAGTGAAAAGGAGATCCCACAACTCCTTTCTTGTATTTCTTTAGTTAGGGGCATAAATATTGACTAAGTTTCAATATTTATTATGAGTAACCATCCTAACACACAGAGTATTCTTGAATCTGAAAATGAGACTCTCTTTCATAACATTACTATTCCACATAATTAAAATACCTCCTAAAGCTCCTGAGGCATCACTTATACAATGCTCAACATTAGTCCATATTCCTTTATCAATAAGATGAAATTCTTTAGCCCTCATCTTGATTTCCTACAATAAAATGATATCATTTTTATTATAATAAATGCATTTATTGACAAGGAACTAATTTTGAGGTCTTTTAAGACCTCTAATATTCCATGAAAGGATCCTCATTTACCTTGGAATTTCTTGGAGCCAATATCTAGAGTCCTCTATTTACCCATAAAAATATCCTTATTGATAGCTTTCTATCTAGTTTCTCTTTGGGTGGGTCTTCCTACTTTAGAATCCATACCAACATCAACTATTTTCCTACCTTGACCTATGAATTCATTTTTAATAGTGGTCCAACCCTCTAAATCTATATCTTTATTAGTCTTACTAGTTCCTACACCAAGGGTTAGATTAAGGGAGTTATTCCTCCATGAAGTGAAACCTTATAGTTTGCTTCCAAATCCTTCCCCTTTGATTGCACTACCAATCCTTTTAAATATAGATTAATTACCATTTTCCACATTAGACAACACAAAACTCCCTAATTTTAGATAAACATTAACCCTATCCACTTGATGTATCTCCCCTTCCACTAAGATTTACAATGAGGGGGACATCACACTAGACTAGTTAGTCAATTTTTTCTTCTGACTGGGCTCTATGACAAGAGTCTTAAGAGCCTCACCCTGATAGGAGATCTTATGATCTTTCACCATGTCACTAGACAAGCCTCTAAATTCTTCCCTTACCTTATCTTAATTATTCTTCTTCTGGGGTGTGCTAATTATATTTAGGATGTCTTCCCTAAAAGGATAATCCTCCTCATCTCCATTACTTTGACTTTCCAAAATAGTGGATCTCTTTTTCTTTGCTTTGAATTGAGTTATGAGGTGCCCTTTTCTATTACAATTCTAAAAAAATATAGTGGCATTCTTATACTAAATAGGCTAAGTCCATTGACTAAATTTAGCTCAAGGGTAATAAAGTTAGGTAGATATTTATTAATATCTACACTAACACACAAGTGGACAAATACTAACCTAGACTTATTCTTGGTAATATTAACTAAAGTAATGAAGTGATAAAAGCTACTCACTATCTAGATAAACACTTCCTCATCTTAACATTCTAATCAGAGACCTAGAAGCCTTATCTAGACTAGGGCCGTTTTGTTTAGATCAATAATAACATTAAACTCCGATCTCCATTTACAAAGAGAGAGGCTAAGTTTTCCATACATCATTGATCCCCCAGCAAGAACATGGCTAATATATTCTCTAGCCATAAGCTTTAAGAGGATCATCCCCCTAGCCATGGCACTAATCAAAAATGCTATAGTTCACCTTTCATTTAGTAGCAACCCGTCTCCTCACCACATCAATATTCAGTCTGAAGTTGAAAATTTTGCCAACAAGATCCTATTCCATTGAATAAATTATTATTTACACCATAAGATCAAGGAGTTTTATAGATTAACCACATTACATCTCTAGTATTTATGAGACAAAGCTTAGGTTCTCATAGTTCTTATCCCCTAGGAGGACATTCTTCCATGAGTTGGGAACTGACACATCACCCTAGGTCATGGGTTTAAAATGGTATCCTAAAGTATTCCTAGGGCTAACTTGTACTGAGGGAAAGAGGGAAAGGGGGTTAGGGGCCCCACCTAGGTACCTCGTAGCCATGTCCAAATTCAAAAATCACAAGGGTGAGAAAACATGTAGAGCATGCAGACCATGCTTACTAGAAAATAGATGTTAATTCCTTGATTGATAATAGTATAGAGTTGGTTTAGGTGACACTCTATGTAAATAGTACAAAATAGAGTCGACTAGGTTATTATTCTACAAAATTAAGGTATTTAAGAATAAATTCAAATAAGTTGAATATTTCTCTCAGATAGAATATAGAGTAAATAACTAAGTTGACTAGGTTGACCAAGTTAGCTATAAGGTTTTGATTTTTAAGAATGCCAACTTATGAAAAATAAAACTAAATGAAGAACTAAAATGACATAAATATATGTGAAAATAACCTTGGTGGGCTTGAATATGATTTATATTGAAAATTTTATGTTATAGTTCTTAATTTATACATTCAAATACTATAAACTAGGTCAACTAGTTTGACCAAGTTCTAAAAAACCTTATGTGCTAAATAAGAAATGATGAACAAAGTCAACCTATTTGATACTGTTTATTGACCTATATGTTGGAAAAATAAAATAGTAGATAGAGTCAATGTATTTGATAATGTATTTTAATCTATAATTGAATAATAATACTATGTCAAATTTATCGATCCGGTTACCTATAATTGATGAAAACCTACACAGACAGGATATAGTCATTTTGAAGTGACTGTGTTAAACCTGTGTATAGAAAGTTAGAACTATACTGACAGATTTGAGATATTAGTAAAAATATATAAAAATATAATATTAAGATAAAAATGATGGTGTGAAACAAAATTTTTAAGGGTTAGATTCATGTTAGGTTCACCATAATGTATGCAAAGGGAAATGTAATTGATCTATAAATAAATCCTTATTCAAAGATGATAAATCATACTTACACTTCAAATTATTGATACCTTATATATTTAAGGTCATGACCAAGATGGATCTTATAGACATGGCCAAGGGATATCTTACCATAATAAAATCACTAGGGAGGGTTTGAAAGTCTTGAGTCATGCAAAATTATGTAGTAAACCTAACTAGGTCCTTTGTTTTCATATTCACTAAAGTCTAAATAAAAAAATCAAAGTAAAAACCTAATCTAGTGATCACCAAAGCTTGTGGCACAAAATGGGGGTAATAAATATTAAAATTAAACATGCATATAATGCATATACGCATGTCAACATATACATAATTTTTAATGCATAGGAGAGAAGCACAAATTCTAATTTATCTACTCTTATAAAGGAGGAACAAAGTTAAGAATACTTACCTTTGAAGATGAACCTGTTGAGCCTCAATATCTCCCTTCACCAAGGTGATTCATAAGAGGTTATTTTGGTATCTAAGGATGATAATGATAAATTATGTAGAGTATCATTCACACTTTGTTACATGAAAATACAAAGTCTAGTATTGAACCTTTACAATTTTCTCTACAATGTCAACTCTCATTCTTGGTTTCATGTCATTCATTCTCTATATCTATTGGATAAAATTGTTGATGGTATTTAATATTTCTTTATAAAATACATATACTTCAATCTCACTTATACAATGTTTTTTTGATTCATTTATCTCAAACATTAGTCTATTCTAAGCCATAGACCACTCTTAGCCAAAACATCTAGATTCTTGAATAGGCTTCCATAAATGCATTATGCCAATAGAAAAGGTTTATCTATAGCTTATCCAACTTGTTTTAAATGAACTTAAACACTACCATAATCTTAATTTTCTTCTTCACTTATCAAATCCTCAACTACCTACTTGACATATCAAACCTTCCACCTCACTTGAAGGCTAGTAGCCATTTTTATTATTTTCCCTATAGTATGATTCCATACATGCTCATATAGGAAAACTAAACTACTTTGTTGATACCCTTTATCCTCTCTTATATCCTCATGTAATTTCATAGTATACCTCCTTTGTCTTCACCCCTTACTAATCTCCTTTGTACTCCAAATTAGCCTTTTTAGGCTTCTTTAGCCCTATTTGATAAATAATCGTTTGTCACCATACATACATACTCTATATTGTCTTGAAAACTAGAAAATATTATGCTTCCCTTTAATGGATAACATTCCACCAAATTTAATTTAATTCATATGGTTCAAGCATTAGATATTCAACTTTTGTTTTCTTAACCCTAAACGAGGGTTTGTAGACCTATTATGAGCCTGAGAAGTTATTTAATAGATATAATTGAATCTCGCCTATTATCAAAACTATCAAGAACTAGGATAAGGTATATACAACCTTCATACATACTCACAATTCTTAAACTATATTGTATTCCCCTTAAGTCCTCTTCAAACAACACTTTCATAGTGTTTCTTTAGAACAGTCTAACTATTATTGACCCAAGAAGATGCAATTTTCAATTCATTTAGTTTCAATGGTTTTCAAATGCCTAACTGACCTAAGTAAGGTTTTTAATACATTATTAATCCTCTAAAAACCTTAAAATTTTCTTGGTTATCTTTCTATGTCATTCTATTCATGGATTTTTTAAAGTTTAGTGAATATGGTTTGCCTGCAACAAAGGAAATACAAAAATTTCAAGGTACATTTTCATATAAGGAGATCTGATCACTCTATACCATAGTCTGCACTCACCATCTTGTCAATCTATGCTATCTTTATTCTAAATAATAATTTAATTCAATCACCATTCCATCTTCCAAATGGTTTCTTGACACATTCATAGTCAAATAGAGCATACACATAGAATTTTGTCTTGTTTGTTTACACACACTACCTCACTATTTTTCATCTTCATATTATAAAAAAATCTTAAAAATATATTAATCCCTCATTCAAACAATATCCTTGTCTATGCTACCACAATTAAGATAGGGTACTCTTAATCACTATTAAGATAGGGTACTCTTAGACTCATGAAATCAAACATTTACAGACTTCTAGTCTTAAACCTTTATTTTGTATTGACAATAAACATGATACCACAATGTAATTAACAACACTTGGGATCTATTTAATTTCTTATGAATTCCTTAATAAGTTCTTAAACACTTGTCTCATATATTTATACAAATTTAGAAGATATTGTCATAGTCCATAATTAACACACTTTCTAATAACTTCAAGACTCCAACACATTAAATGGCACCCATGAATCAATGTCATCACACAATTTTAGAAGCATTATCTTAGTCTTTTCAAAATTATTTAATCATATGAATAAATACATTAATAAATCTCTTTAATAGATAGAATACAGAGGTTTTCATGATTTACACTTCATTCCATCTTCTCCTTCGTACCTCTCTTCTCTCTAAAACCTCATAACTAACTACTACTTTCTATGAGATACTAACTCTATATCAACCCAAATTGCATTACATAAACAAGAAACTAACTTCTTATGTAACTACCTCATTAACAACCACCCTCAAAAAGGGTTTACATTCTACATTCTTAGGTTTATACCACTTTATTAATGACTTATACATGAAACTTCTACTTAACACAACTAGACCCTTTTAAGACTCTATAACAACTTTACTTTCTTTGACATCTACCCAAACACTCCTAATAACACTAAATACATTTCAAAAATTCAAAGTTGTGTTTTGGTGGGAAACTCTTTGCAAGCCAAGAACACCTACTATAATGACAACTAATAACTCTATTACACTCCTAAGGTCTTTATAGGACTCCTACCACTTGACTAGACCCAAACACACTAAAATATGTAAACTTATTTGATTTCTCTGCATCATACTCTTAGTTTAGAAAAGAATGAAACTCTAATGGTCTATTGTTTTCTTCTTCTTCCCTATCTTCTAGTTTAGGTTCATTGGATCATCTTTGCCATTTTATGTTGCTCCTTGCTTCAACTACTCCTTCTTGTTCTCATACTTTACTCTATCATAGACAAGTCTACCTTCTTGCCTAGACATATTTATTTTATCAACTTGCACTTCATGTGCACTCATACCCAAAGTCTTTCCTCTATCATAAGGGTTGTATATGACCCACATCACTACTACAACATCTATACTTTTATCTTCATCCATTTTCCTTACAACTAATATGAAATAATGTCTTTCTCACCTACTAACTCAATGAGACTCAAGCCTCCATAAGGATCTATATCTTTAAATTTTTGTACTACTACAATCATTATTATATTTTTATGTTCTTGGTCTTCCACTATGAGGTCTTCAACTACTTTAACCTACACTTGTTCTTCATTCACTCTCATATCACCATATAATGCTTCCTCTAATACTACCATCTTCTTATCTAATTGATCAAAACTCTTATATAAATATTTTTAATGAGATTCTAAAGATTTTTTTATCAGTAGTACCTCATTTTCCAAGCCTTCCAATAGGCTTTCAAATTGACCTCTTTCTTCTTTATCATACTCATCACATAACTGGTTGGGACTCTCTTCATATGGCTCATCCAAACTCACCTCATCCACCTCAAAATGTTGTTCAACATCCTATTTACTTGAATTATCATTCAACCAAAACATTTGCATCTCCTTCTTGAGTTGTTTGCATAGCAACTTCTTCTACCTTCTCTCTTCTCTCATTGCTTTTAGTTGTCTTCACCTTATTTATTTCTTGATTAGCCACTTAAGTGACTTATTTCTCATCACCCATCCACATTATGGGTTTTCCATTTCTCTTATCTACTCAAGCATGACCAGGAACTTATCTATCTACTACCTCATTTCTACCATCTCTTCCTCCATCTCTCTCTACTTGGTGTCATCTTACTCCATCTTCTCCTTGTGGTAGCTTCTTTCATCAACTATGCCTTGTTTATTCTTAACTCTTTCTCTTTCCTCATCTCCTTGGATATTTTTATCAACTCCTTGGCCTCATCTATACCTATACCTCTTTCTAACAATCCTTCACTCACTTTCCACATCTTTATCTCTCATTGGGTCTATCTCATGCATTATGACCTCACCTAGGTTATTCACTTCTCTTGTCCTTTCACTAGGAATATTATCTCTCCTCAATATCACCTATGATATTTCCCTATTGTAGTTTAGTTTTCTCAAAATATCTCTCTCATTCAATAAGCCACACTTGGATGCATGGTTGATACCAATCTTATCTATCCACTCACACTTTAACACATCTCATCGATGTATCAAAAATATCAAATGAAAATAAAACATAAATTTTACCTTATTTTTTGGATGTACTTGCTCCTTAGATCAATGACATACTTCTCTAATACCAAATGATGTAGAGTTCATTCACACTCTGCTACCTAAAAATACAATGTCTAGCATTAAACCTTTACAATTTTCTCTACAATGTCAACTCTCATTCTTGGTTTCATGTCATTCATTCTCTATATCTATTGGTTAAAATTCTTGATGTTATTTACTATTATTTTATAAATCTCATATAATTCAATCTCACTTATACAATCTTTTTTCCATTCATTTATCTCAAACATTAGTTTATTATATGTTATAGGCCTCTCTTGGCCAAAACATATAGATTCTTGAATAAGGTTCCACAAATGCATTCTATCAATGGAAAAGGTTGCTCTATAGATTTTATATATTGTCTTAACTAAACATAAAGATCACCATAATCTCAAGTTGATTCTTCACTTATCAAATCCTTAACTACCTACTTAACATATCAAACCTTCCACCTCACTTGAAGGCCAGTAGCCTTTTTTTACTATTTTCCATGTAGTACAATCTATACATGCTCATTTAGGAAAACTAAAATAATTTACTAATACCTTTATCTTCTCCTATCTCCTCATGAAATTTCATAGTCTACCTCCTCTATCTTCACCCCTTATTAATCTCCTATGTACTCTAAAGTAGCCCTTTTTGGCTTATTTATCCCTATTTGCTAAACAATCCTCTATCATCATATGTACAGACTCTATGTTACCTTAAAAACTAGTAAATATTCTTCCTCCATTAAATGGTTATCATTACACCAAATTTCATTCAATTACTACAGTTTAACCATTAGATATTCAAATTTGTTTTTCCTAACCCTAAACGAAGGTTTCCAGACATGTTATGAGCTCGAGAAGTTATTTAATAGATTTAATTAAATGTTACCTATTGTCAAAACTATCAATAACTAGGATAAGGTCTGTATGACCTTCCTACATCCTCTAAATTCTTGAAATATGATAGATTCCCTTTAAGTCCTCTTCAAATAACACTTTCCTATTGTTTCTTTAGCACAGTCTAACTATTATTGACCAGAGATGACATAATTTTGAATTCATTTAGTTTCACTAGTTTTAAAATGCCGAAATAACCTAAGTAAGTTTTTTCCTACATGATTACACCTCTACAGATCTTAAACTCCACTTGTTTATGTTTCAAAAGTATTATATTCATGGATTTTGCAAAGTTTAATGAATATGGTCTATTTGCAATAAAAGAAATACAAAACTTTCAAGGTATATTTGCTTACTAGGAGGTTTGAGAAATTTACCAAAATCTTCATTCACCATCTTATCAATATACATTATCTTTATTCTATTAAATAATTTAATTCAATCACCATTTAATCTTCCAAATGGTTTCTTGATATAGTCATATTTAGATAGAGCATATAGATAGAATTATGTCTTATTTGTTTACACACACTACCTCACTATCATCCATCTTTGTATTATAACAACTCTTAATAATAGATTAATCCCTCATTCCAAAATGATCCTTGTCTATACTAAGCAAGATGGAATACTTACAAGGTTCTGGTTATAATCACTATTAAGACATGATACTTTTAAACTTATGAAATCAAACACTTATAGACTTTTGGTCTTAAAACTTTGTTTTGTATTGACGAAAAACATGATACCACAATGCAATTAACAACACTTGGGATCCATTTCATTACATATGAATTCATTAACAATTTATTGAACACTTGTCTCACAAATTTATACAAATTTATAAGATATTATCATAGTCCATAATTAACACACTAATTTGATAACTTTAAGACTCCAACACATTAAATGACACCCACAAATCAATGTCATCACATAGTTTTACAATCATTATCTATATTTTCAAAATTATATAAACATATGCATAAATATATTAATAAATTTATCTCATAGATAGTATAAAAAGGTTTTCATGATTTACACTTCATTCCACCTTCTCCTCCATACCTCTCTTGTCTCCAAAACCTCCTAATTGACTACTAAAACTACTACTTTATATGAGAGACTAACTCTATATTAATCCAAAACTCATTACATAAATAAGAAACTACCTTTCTTGTGTAACTAACTCATTAACAACCACCCCAAATAAGGGTTTTCATTCCACACTCTTAGGTTTACACCACTTTATTGATGACTTGTACATGAAACATCTACCTAACACACCTAGAACCCTTTAAGATTCTATAACAACTTTACATTATTTGACATTTATCCAAACACTCTTAATAACACTAAATACATTTCAAAAATTCAAACTTGTGTTTTAGTGGTAAACTCTTTGCAAGCCAAGAACACATACTACAATGATAACTAATGACTCTATTACAATCCTAAGGTCCTTACAAGACTTCTACCACTTGACCAGACCTAAACACACTAAACTATGTAAAATTATTTGATGTCCTTGCATGAATAAATCAATTCTAAGCTACATAACCTATCAATGCATCCAAAAGACTTCTCTATAAAACAAGATTCATATCTCCAAATAAAGTATGAAACCCTAAGTTATGCTCCTCATGTAGAATGTTGGATAAGTAGATGTGCAATATATATATCTTCTTATTATATTCTCTTCTTAATGACAAAATGAATGTTTTTATATAGCTAAACCTAACCCTAGTCCTTTTCTAAAATTTATTAAAAAATAAAATTAGGTCCTAATCTAGGTCAGCCAAAGGATGAACTAGACCTTAAATGAGTTTTATTAATTAGATTACAGGGTCAATAGGGTTGATAATGTATCATAAAAATAATTTTATACTAGGGAAGGGCTAATAAAGGAAAAAATATGACTAGAAGAGGGTGAAATATAGGAGGCAAAACTTATTGGGAATGTTTTTAGTAGACATTTGTGTAGATATAAAGTGGTAGTAAAGGGATAACAATCTTGTAAAGCACAAAAGGTCTACCCACCCCTTTCTTGGTTCACCCCTTAAGGCATGCACTCAAAGGGATTGAGACTCGATGGGTTCTTGTAAGAGAGAAAGCATCAATATTTGAGAAAGTTTGAAAATATTATTTGCATACAATGAAGACCAACATAGAATAATATTTACTATAGAGTGGGGAACCTATTATTATGTCAAAAGGCCTTTTGGTCTTAAAAATGTTAAAGAGACCTATCAACATGTTTCAACCCACATTTTCCATGATCTTCTACATAAGATAGTGGAAACCTATGTCAATGATCTCATTGCCAAATCTAAAAATGATACAATGCACCTCACTGATCTAACTATCATTTTTAATCAAATAATTAAATATAAAATTAAACTAAACCCATACAAATGAGTATTTGGTGTTAAATATGATAAATTTTTAGGTTTCTTAGTCTCTATTCAAGGCATTTATGTCAATATGACCAAAATAATGGCCATCAGGAACATGCCTGTTCCTCAATCCATTCCTAACATACATACTTATCTTGTAAAACTTAGGGAAATTTGATGGTTTAGTCCTAAAAATGGTTTATCATATATACTTTTTCAATTCACTTATAAAAAAGAGTGATCCTATATAGTGGATAGATTCATGCCAAAAATCATTTGATAGTATGAAATAATATGTGTTCCATCCTCTTACTCTTCAACCACCTTAAAATAGTTATACCTTAATTTTATATACATCCTCTACCCCCATATTAGTTGGGGAAATGCTCTCCAAACAAGATGATATTGGTATATAGTACATTATCTATTACATAAGTCTAAGACTCATTTATTAGGGAAAACATTCTACCAAATTAGAATGTGATTTCCTTTTTATATATTACATAGCTGAAAAGCTTTGTCACTATATGCTCTACCATATCGCTTATGTCATTGTTCATTTGAATTTGCTTCATCATTTATTCTCCAAAGTATTATTACCTAGAGATATAATTGGAAAATGGATGGTCCTATTCATAGAATTCAATATTTGAATTGTTACACAAAAATATGTCAAAGGACAAGTCATGATTGACCAACTTGTGGAAACATCTTTACTAGCCTCAAATCACCATCAATATAATCTCCCTAATGAATAAATTATTTATATTGAAGGTCTTAACCAAGATATCTCTCTTAAATATTATTTTCAAATTTTAATTGATGATATAGAATCAAATAATCAAGAAGATACCAATATCATTCCTTCTACTACTAAGCCTAAATTAGTTATCGAAGAACTATCTGAATTTACCATTGATTTACATGAAGACACCTCACCACTCCACTTTGATGGTGCCAAATGCCTCCAAGGAGTTGGGTTAGGAACTGATCTAACAAGTCCACATGGTAAGATCATACCTTTAGTATTCTGGTTAACTTTTGATGTCACTAATAACATGGTTAAATATGAAACTCTAATATTATGCATAAAAGTTATAGTCAACTTAGATATCCCATATTTAAATGCTTTGGGTGACTCACAAATTTCATTATATTAATGGTGATTATAAATGAAAAATAAAAATATAATCACATATCATCAAATAGATAATACATTTTCCAAATAAATTTCTTCTTTTACCATCAAACTAATTCCAAGAGATTAAAATACCATAACTGATTCTCTAGCTTCATCAACATCTTTATTTCACCCTCACCAAACACTTCATGATTCCCAATTTCTTATCCAAATAAAAAAATCACTTTCTTCTATAAAACCAAATGATTCACTAATATATCACATTGATTTTATCACTATTCAATGAAGGCCATGGTATAAAACATTATTCAATTCATTAAACATCAAACATAGCCTCTAGACATAGATTCTCATGAAAAGACTAGAATACATAAATAAGAATTCAAGTATGTGTTTTGATACAACTCCCTTTACTACCGTAATGAAAAATAAACCCTATTCCATTATGTAATGTAAGAAGAGGTTCTCAATATCCTAGAACAAGCACATGGGGTTATTTATAGTGGTCATTACAATGGACATGCTACAACACACAAATGCCTATATATAGGTTGATTTTGGCCTACTGTAGAAAATGATGTGATTAATTTTAATAGGAATTTTAATCCTTATCAACTCTATGATGATCTAATCTACTCACCATCAAATAATCTCCAAATAATGGAGTCTCTTTGGCTATTCTCCATGTCTGGATTAGACCTCATTGGAAAATTACCACAACCATAGGATGCACATGTATTTATGATTAATGCTACTAAATATTTTACCAAATGGGTAAAATACATGCCTCTTGTTAATGTCACAAGAATAACCACTTTAAAATTTATCCTTAACTAAATAATTTTCCATTTTGGAGTTCCCCATACCATCATCTCTAACAATGGTGGTAGTTTAAAAATCAAGGACATGAAATAATTATGTGCCAAATTTAAATTTTCCCAAAAAATTTCCACACCTTACCTTCCTCAATGTAATGTTCAAGTAGAGGATATCAACAAAATTATAAATAAAATATTACAAAATACTATTTGAGAAAATCATATTGATTGGCACCTTCATCTATATCCTATGCTTTGAGCTTACCATACTAGCCTTCATCTATATCTTGCACTTTGGTCTTACCATACTAGAATATGTACTACCACTAGGGTAACACTTCTCTCAATTATATATGGTTTTGAATCCATATTACCATTAAAATTTGAACTCTTATATTTATGTATATCTCTTCATGGTATCATTCCTGATGAAGAATAATGTGAAGCTCATCTTCATGCTTTAGATTTTCTTTATGAACATTGTTTGGTTCACTTTATAGCATAACCATCAATAAAAGGCTCATATTTATAAACAACATAATAAAAAGGTCAAAGTATGAATGCTTAATATTTGTGCTTTAAGCATCAAATTATATTATACACAAGGAAAATATGCCTAAAAATAGTGGGGCCATTACTTAGTAAAAAACATTATTGGTCCTAGTACTTATAGTATACAAACTAATGAAGAACATGTTTTAAAAGAACCCATCAATGCAAAAATCTTATTGAAATATTTTGCTTAAATATATCCTTTATTTTCATCATTATATATACTTTAAATACTAACACTTCTTGTAGGACTTCTCCAATGATCTCTCCTTTTCAATAGTCTATTTTATACACAAACCTTAGTCCCCTTCTTCGGTATTTTGGTTTCTATTTATTAATATCATTTATTTCATGAGTTGTATTATAACACTATGGATAGGATATATTTTTACTCATGAGTATAATTTTGTTCATACATCCATTTTTTTTTGTTTTAACAATAAGTTTTTTATTTTACAACATTTCACATTCATTTTATTCTTTCATTTTTCAGTTACAATATAAGACCATGGATAGGACAAAGCAATCATCAAAAATACCATTTTCATATTTTTCAACTACTTAGGTTTATGTTTTATGAGTTACAATTTAAGACCATGTATATGACTAGGCTATCCTCATAAAATATATATATTCTTTCAAACCTTTTGCAAAACTAAGCATTATTTTTAAAATGTTAAGAAATGTTAAAATTATGTGATTCCATATTTTCAACCTCAATTTTTTTTATATTATGGATATAAATTATAAAACAAACTATGTTATCATGTTTACCTACACTTACATATATTCTTATGATGAAGAATCATACTTACATGTCATTGTATCCCTTTCACATTGTCACATTTTTATGATTTGAAGTAATTAAAATCATTTCATGTGCATTTCCATTAGTCTCCCTTAATTTAATTACACTTTAGACAAAACAAGGTCAAATTCAAGATAAAACTTTTATTTAGCATGAATAAAGAAGACCCTTAGACACCATGCTCTATAAGTCCTCTTTCTTAACTACCAAGTTTAAATTTTTCTAATAATAGTAATTTTTAGCACACGTGTTTAGTTCTCTAAATCCGTATGGAGGAGGAATAGAAAATGCCACCAAAAATTTAAAATCCAAATCATTTTAAATAAAAGGAAATGACCAAAAGGTTAAAAAACAAAAAGACAAAATCACACCAAAAAACATGAATTATAGCACATCTCTTATTCCTAATCAAATATCAATCTCCATAGTTTGCCTTATAATAGATCCAAGGTCCATTGGGGTTCAATATGCTAGTATATTGGGATAGGGAAATTCATAATTATCTATAGTGCTACTTGCTTCCTCACACAAGTACCCAATCTTCATAGTATATTAACAACTCTGTAATGGATCCTAAGGAACAATGAACATGTTGTGGGAAGGTAGGGCCATTTTAGTCTTCATGTATATATTATTCATGGGATGATATTTATACTTTATTGGATAACCCAAGATTTGTGTGGTTAGTAAAATTTCTTCAAAGTCTTTAATGTTAAAAGTCCTCTTGTTTTGATAAACTTAATATTAGTGTCCTGACTTCGATAAAGAGTTTCTCTATATTTATTTTTCCTACATTTCCCCCACCATGCATTTCATTCCCTCATTGATAGGAAAGTTTAATTTTAAATCTTTTTTCCCACTTTTATATTCCTTCTTCTTCACATCTTAAAATATGCTAACATCACTTTGTTTTGGTTTTATCTATTTTTAGAACAAAATAATATCCTTAAGTGACTATGTATTATTCCTTTTACACCATTACTTTACATTTATATAATTTCCTTGGTTTCATTTAAAAAATTTAAACATTCATTATCATTTTGGACATGGAAAAGTTCATTTGTTTGTCTATTTTTACTTTTTCCATTGATGATTGAGTTCGGATTGTTATTTCTCACTTATCAATGGTGTCTTACTTTATGTTTATTTTTAATATTTCTCTAAAGTTTGGTTTGTTACTTCTTTATACATTTATGTTGGAATTATGATCTTACTATTACATGTCCTTGGTTTGATTTAGTTTATCACTATTATTACATAAGGATTGCATTTTGTTTGATTTTTTTTGGTCATTTAGTAGCCTTGGATTTTTGGTTACCTATTTTAATCTAAATTTGGCTTGGTCATTTTAGTCCTAACTTATAAATCATCACCCTATATTACCAAATTTCTAAGTATGTCATGCCTACAAATTTTAGTTATTTTAACTTACCTATGTTTGTTTGTCTTTCCTCTTTAATTTTATATCCTTAGGGTTTATCCAAAGTAGTTTATGCACCCTCCATGATCAAAAATGCATATACAATAGAAACCATTTAGTGATAAAGGTAATTCAAGGTATGTATCAGATATTTCCTTATTTATCATTTCAATTATTATTTTATAATATAATTTAGTTAGCTCAACATTATTTATTGTTGTCTTTTTAAAAAGCACCATACCTTGTTACAAATATGTGACACATGATGAGATTCAATTAGGGCATATGCATACACACAATATTTTTAAAATTTATCAATTATTGATACTTTATCTCTTGTAATAAGTTGTCAAGTCTCAACCTATCTAAGTGCACACCTGAAAGGGCATACTAAGAAATGGGTGGGTATACCTTTGGTGCTTCACAATATTACCTCCACATAAAACCAATAGAAACCCATATTAAAAATTTCCCTAAACTTTGACACCTCCCTCACACTTTTATCTAAATAATTAACCACCTCAAATAGCCCCTATCTAAGTAAAATATCTTTTTATCCATTTCTAAATTTATTCAAATGGGTCAACTTGGTTCTAGAAATAATGCACATTACAAGATTGAGTCGGCCTAGGATGACTTAGTTTATAACCTAATGGATATATATTCTAACCAACAATGTCAACTAGGTTGACTATATAGGCTAAAATTTTGGAATGGATTATGTTTAAACCAGACTATATATACCCCTCTTTCACCCCATTTCCAATAGATAAAATCATTCATTTGCACTTCTTTATGATCTACATTTCTACCATTCTATTTGATGAGTCATTACTTAGTCTTTCATGCTTATTAGAGGAGAACCTTTATTTTTTTTAAATATTGAGATTTATTAGGAGGTCCTTGGCTAGATTATAGTCTATTACCAATCTTTAGCTTCTTCAATAATACATAAAAACCTCTTGAAAAGTAAAATTATCTAAGGAAGAGGTTGAGACTAGACATGTTTGTCTTCAAGGTAAGTATTCATAACTCTTACTCTTCCATTTTAGTAGATAGATTTGAATGAATAATGGCTAATGAATGTATTGTTTCTTATTTCTTAGGATTACCTTTACATTAACTTGATTATATTTTTACTTTGCATGTTTATAGTTTATGTTTATCCCCTATTTGTGGCATAAGCTTTAGTGATCACTAAATTAGATTTACTTTATTATTGTATTATAAGACCTACTTAGGGTTATTGTGTGGTGTTCCTTTAGTAGAGGATTTATTATCTAAGTATTGCTAGTGGTACAGTTAGTTGATTTATCTTCTTCAAGTTAGGATTAATTTGTATAATTAGGATCATACCAATATTTTATGGCATTAGGACCATACCAATATTCTATGTTAGTAGTATAGAAAAGATGTAACTTCTTAGGTTGTTCTTGAACTTGTGATGTATCACTTTGAGCATTAATCTATGAAACAACAACTACATTATAGTGTTGAAAATATTGTCATTAATGTTAAATGTCTAAAATTATTATTGATAAAGGCCCCATTACATTTAATGGTGTTTTTAATATTCATATCTTAGCTAATGTGTGTCAATATTTATTTAATATTAATGAGTATATTTTTGGTTGCATATAAGTCAAAAGAGGGCCCATGGAGAATTCAAAGAGTCATGGGGTAAAAGACGAAAGAGGAATGGGACACATTTTCTCATGAAGAGTCATCTTGAAAAATTCCAAGAGTCACCATGTGAAGACAAAAGAGGTATGGTGTATTTTTTCATGAAGGGACACTTTATGAAATACAAAAAGTCACCAAGAGAAACACAAAATAGGAAAGGATGCTTTTGCTTATGAAGGGTCACCATATGACTTTTCAAATGCAAGGATATGAAGGGTCATGCAAGTTTGGTGCCATTTTCCATGAAGATTGAAGGGTCAAAAAGGGTGAATGCCAACGGTCATTTAGAAGGATATAAAGAAAGGCTTGAGAAGCCATTTATTATAACCAAGAGAGTGCATAGTTTGTATTTATTTTTGAAGAGAGAAAAGTAGGAGCTATTGTAGAGTTTCATCATTTGTTGAGTAAGCAACATTGAGAGATAGTTGTGTTTTATACACAAGAGGAGTTGGTGCTCTTGTGGGTTGGTGCTCACAAATATTTGTAGTGGGTTGGTGTTATTGTGGGTTGGTGCTCATAAATAGTTGTTGTGTTGGTGCTCAACAAAGGAGTTGGTGCTCCTGTAAGTTAGTGCTTGAAAACTTTGTATTTTGAGTTAGTGCTCATTCATATACTTGAGATTGTTCTCTATGGTTTTTCCCACTTTGGGTTTCCATGTAAAAATCTAGTGTCTCTCTCTCTTGTGTGGTGCAAATTATTATTTCAATTTTATTGCATATCTTGAATATGTGATTAAGTTGTTAAAGAAAAGAAATTAGTTTAAGTAAAAAGATATATAATATAATGATTCACCCCCTGCTCAGTAAATTTCATGCTTAATAATTGGTATCAGAGTAGGTTCCTTTTGAAAATATTTTATAGCTTGAAGGTAGATTGGAAAAGCATGATGGTTGGATCACATGAAATATTTTCTATAAATAAGGCACCTTTGTTTGATGGGAAATATTATGTTTTTTGGAGCATAAGGATGAAGACTTATTTGATGGCCCTTGGATTCAACATATGGCAAGTAGTGGTGGAGGAATATGAAGAGCCATAGACACTTGTAATTACTTTGATAGAAAAAAAGGCAAGTGAAAATAATGCTAAATCTTTAAATGTTATTTTATGTGGTTTATGTGAATCAAAATTTGTTAAAGTCATGCAATTTATATCTACTCATGAAACTTGGGTAAAAATTTAGAATATTTACAAAGGTGATGGAAAGGTTCAGCAAGCCAAGCTTCAAACTTTTAGAAGATAGTGTGAGAGTTTAAAGATGGAAAAAGAAGAAAATATAGCAAGTTATCTTTTATAGGTTGATCAAATAGTTAATTAGGTTCAAGGTCTTAGAGAAAATTTAGAAGAATCAACAATTGTCCAAAAGGTTTTGAGATCTCTACTATTGAGATATGATGTAAAAGTTTTAGCAATTGATGAGATGAAAAATTTAGCCAAGCTAAAGATGGATGAGCTTTATGGTATTCTTATGACATATGAGATTTAGACTGAATAAGATAAACCCTTAAAAAGAGAAGCTACTTTCAAGACATCAAAGAAAGAGATGGCTAAAATTCAATAATAAAGTGATAGTTTTAGTGATGATGAAGATGAAAATGGAGCTCTATTCATTCAAAAGCCAAAAAAAGGTATAGGTAAACATCAAATAAAATTACCTTTTAAATGTTTTAATTGTCAAAAGATTGGATATTTTATAGCTAAATTCCCAAATAAGGATAATGATGACAATAAAGAAGCAAAGTCTACATACAAGAAAAATTTCAAAGGTAAATTCAAGAAGAGATTTAAGAAGAAGAGTTTGTATTCTAAATATCCTAGCTCAGCTGAAGATAGTGGAGTTAGTGATTCAAAAGAAGAGATTTTATTCATGGCCATACATGAAAATGCCTCTGTAAGTAAAAGTATAGATGATCAAGAAGAAGAACATGATGAAGCAAATGTGAATCTAGAAGGAAAACTCATTTTTGCCTTAGAAGAGTTAAAATCTCTTGAAAAGAAGAATCAAAGATCAAAGCTTCTGATCTAGAAAAATAAAAAGGAGTCAAAGGAAATAATTGAAGATCTACAAGCACACTTTGAAGAAGCTAAGAAGAATGAAGAATATCTAACGACACAATTAAAAATATTAAGTAAAGAATGTGAAAGTTATGTAATTAAAATTGCTTCTTTAAAAGTAGATCTTGATAAAAACAAATAAAACAATCAATGATAGAGAAGCAAATGATTCAAAATTTGAGAATAACACTAATATGTTGAATAAGATATTAGAAAATCAAAGATCAATGTTAGATAAGATAGGTATTGGATTCAAAAAAGAGAAAGAGAAGGTCACTACTTTCACAGGCAAGGAAAAAGGAAAGAGCTATGTTAAAGCTCTTAAAAAAGAAGAAATAAAAAGGGAAGAAGTTAAGAATATAGAGGGCATATCAAACAAAGAAGGTTGGAAGGAACAAAGTTACAAAAGGCAATCAGGTCAAAGATACCCAAATAGATCCTATTTTTATGGTTACTATTTTTATTATAATGGATATGGTCATAAGAAAATAGAATGTCAAAAAAGGGCTAACAATTTCAGAAATAAGAAGGAAATTCATATAGAGTCAAGTAGAAGCCACAACTCTTTTGCTCCTCTATCATGCTTTAATGAAGAGGCCATAATATGTTACAAGTGTAACATATTTGAACACATATCTTGGTACTATAGAATCATGTTCAAGTAAGTCAAGAAGGACCAGAGTTTCAAGGCTCCATTCATCAAAAAGAAAATTTAGATAGTTTCATGGCAAAAGAAATGACCTAAACAATCTATGTTGGTGCAGATAGCTTTGCATGTAATAAATGAAGAAAATACATTGTTCATTGATAGTGGATGTTTGAGTCACATGATAAGAGACACAATCAAGTTCATAACCTTGAAGAAGATCAATGGTGGCATAGTGAAATTTGGAGACAATATTACTACCAGAATTATTGAAAAAGGTACACTAAGTTTAGATAATGGTAGAACTAAAACTGAAAATATTTTGTATGTAGAAGGTCTTAAGAATAATCTTTTGAGTGTAAGTCAAATGTGTGATCAGGGGAACACACTAAAGTTTTATTTATAAGGTTGTTAAATTAGAAGAAAATATTTAGATGTGTTGGTTGTAGATGCTTAGAGAACAAGAAATAACTTGTATATGCTATCAAACATTAAAGGTGAAAGATGTTGTTTGAGTTAGATTGAATAAAGTTGGCTATGGCATAAGAGAATGGGACATATAAATTTTGACAATATTTTCAACATCAACAAGAAGAAATCAGTCAAAAATCTTCCAAAGATTAAAAAGCCATTCAACACACTTTATGAACCTTGTCAGCATGGGAAGCAGGCTAGAAGGTGGTTCAAGACAAAAATGTACTTGACCACTCAGATGCTAGAGCTTATTCACACTGATCTATATGGACATATGACAACTCAAAGTACTTAAGGTGAGAAATATTTCATGTTGTTTATTGATGATTTTTCATGTATGACTTGGGTAATGTTTTTAATAAAAAAATTAGAATATTTTAGACATTTCAAAGCATTAGTTGAGAATGAAACCCATTTAAAGATTAAGTGTCTAAGATCATATCGAGGAGGAGAATTCATGTCAAGTAAATTTATCAAGTTTTTTGAAGACCATGTAATAAAGAGACATTATTTAGCAGCTAGAACTCTATAACAAAATGGAGTAGTTGAACAAAATAATAGAATAGTTTAGGAGATGGTGAGGACAATGCTAAATGAATCCATGATAGTAGATAAATATTGAAGAGAGGCAGTTGCTACAATAGTGCATATTCAGAATAGAGCATTTTTTAGAGTCAATAGTGACAAGACTCCTTATGAGCTATAAAATGACAAACCAAAAATAATTGATTATTTTAGAGTTTTTGACAATAGATGCTTCATAAAGAGAACTACTGAAAAACTTGGTAAGTTTGAATCTAGAGAAAATAAAGGTATATTTATTTGTTATTCTTGAAAAATTAAAGCTTATAAATTTTATAACAAAAGAACCAAGAAAATTGTTTAAAGTACAAGTATCAGGATAAAAGAAGATGGAACACAAATAATCAGTGATCTAGTAGACATTCTTAAAATTATTGAAGAGGAAGATTTTGAAGAATTAGATGAAGATGAAAAGGAGAAAATGGACACCAAAACTCCATCCAAATATGTTTAGAGAAATCATAATGAAAGTGACATCATCAAGGACATAAATGAAGGAAATTGCACTAGAAGAATGATGGCAAGTGAATCTAATCAAGTTAATTTCTCTTTGTTATCCAAAATTCAGCCTAGAACTTATTCAGAAGCTAGACATGATAAGCATTGGGTTAATGTTATGGATGAAAAATTAAATAAGATAGAAAAGAATGATACTTGGGAATTAGTTCCTAGACCAAAAGATCACAATGTGATAGGACCAAAATGGGTTTATAGAAATAAGTTGAATGAAAATGGAGACGTGACCAAAAATAAAGAAAGATTAGTATGTAAAGGATATGCTCAGATTGAGGGAATAGATTTTGAATAAAATTGTTCTCCAGTGGTAAGGTTAGAGGTTATTAGAATTTTTATTTCATATTTAGTATTTAAAATTTTCAAAGTGTTTCAGATAAATGTCAAATCTACCTTCCTGAACATAAATCTAGAAAAAAAATTCTACATTGAGCAGCCTGAGGGATTTATTTTCTCAAATATTAGTAGCCATGTATGCAGATTAAATAAAGCATTGTATAGATTGAAACAATCTCCCAAAGCTTGGTATGCAAGACTTGATAAGTACCTACAGGATCAAGGTTTCAAGAGAGGATTTGTTGATAGTAATTTTTACATGAAAATAGAAGGTGAGCATAAATCTATTGATGTGGTATATGTTGATGATATCATTTTTGAAGGAAATATTAAGAAGATGACAATTTTTTTTTGATAATATGAAAAAAGAATTTGAGATGTCTATGCTTGGAAAATTGTCATTTTTCTTAGGATTGTAAATATTTTAATCAAATTAAAGAATTTTCATATCTCAAAGTAAATATGCCAAGGAAATGTTGAAGAAATTTGATTTTGAGGATTGTGCACCAATTGGCACACCAATGTGTATAGAAAATAATGTGAGCAAGGATAAAGATTCACTTGTTACAGATCAATATTTATATAGATATATGATTGGTAGTCTTTTATATTTGATAGCATCGAGGCTAGACATCATGCATGCAGTAAGTATGGTTTCAAGATATTAGTCATCTCTAAAAGATAGTCATGTTTAGTTGGTGAAGAGAATATTCATATATATCAAGGGTACATTGGATTATGGATTATGGTATCTCACTAGAAAAGATTTCCCTTTAGTTGCTTAAATAGATTTAGATTGTGTAGGGTGCTTGGATGACAAAAATAGTACAAGTGGAGGAGCTTTCTTCCTTGGTGATAGCTTAGTATCATGGCTAAGCAAGAAATATAATTTAGTATCACTTTATATAGCTGAAGCAAAATATATTACATCAGTATTGTGTTGTACTCAAGTGCTTTTGATGAAGTAAACTTTGAAATATATCAAGGTAAATTATGATGAACATATTTCTATTTTTTGTGATAACACAAGTGTTATTAATATTTTAAATAATCTAGTGATGCATTCAAGAATAAAATATATTCCTATTAGATATCACTTCTTGCAAGAGTAGGTTATAGATCAATAGGTTAAGATGGAGTATATCAGTACTATAGAGCAGATTGTAGATATTTTCACAAAGGCACTACCAAAAGACACATTTGAGAATCTGTAAGAGAAGTTTACTTTCTACCATTGAGTTTTCACATCATTTGAGGAGGAGCTAAGTGTTAGCTCTAGGTAGGCCCTTTGCCATTGATGTCAAAGGGTGAGAATTATAGGTAAAGGTATAGGTGAAAAAATAAGTACAAGTTGCTATAGTAAGGGAGAGTTACTGTAAATTTTTTAGATGATATTATGTGTAGGTTTTAGGATGTGGTAGTTTTAGTTTGAGGTTGCCATCAATAACAAAGGGGGAGATTGTTGGAAATATTGTCATTGATGTCAAAGTTCTAACATTATTGATGATAAAGACCCCTTTGAATTTAGTGGTATTTTTAATATTCATATCTTGGCTAATGTGTGTCAATATTTATTTAATATTAATGAATATATTTTTGGTTGCATATAAGTCAAAAGAGGGCCCATGGAGAAGTCAAAGAGTCACAGGGTAACAGATGAAAGAGGAATGGGATGCATTTTATCATGAAGAGTCATCTTGAGGAATTCCAAGAGTCACCAAGTGAAGACAAAAGAGGTATGGTGCATTTTTCCATGAAGGGACACTTTAAAGAATATGAAAAGTCACCAAGATAAAGACAAAAGATGAAAGGATGCTTTTACTTATGAAGGGTCACCATATGAATTTTCAAATACAAGGATACAAAGGGTCACAAAAGGTGAATTCCAAAGGTCATTTGGAAAGCTATAAATAAAGTCTTGAGAAGGCATTCATTATATGCAAGAGAGTGCATAGTTTGTATTTGTTTTCAAAGAGAGAAAAGGAGGAGATATTGTAGAGTTCTATCATTTGTTGAGTAAGCAAAATTGAGAGATAGTTATGTTTTATACACAAGAGGGGTTGGTGCTCTCATGGGTTGGTTCTCATAAATCTTTTTAAGGGGTTGGTGCTCTTGTGGGTTGGTGCTCACAAATAGTTGCTATGTTGGTGCTTAGTAAAGGGGTTGATTCTCCTACAAGTTGGTGCTTACAAACTTTTTTGAGTTAGTGCTCATTCATATACTTGAGATTATTCTTTATGGTTTCTCCCACATTGGGTTTCCATGTAAAAATCTGCTCTCTCTCTCTCTCTCTCTCTCTCTCTCTCTCTCTCTCTCTCTCTCTCTCTCTCTCTCTCTCTCTCTCTCTCTCTCTCTCTCTCTCTCTCTCTCTCTCTCTCTCTCTCTCTCTCATGTGGTGCAAATTATTGTTTCAATTTTATTGCATATCTTGAATGTGTGATTAAGTGGTTAAAGAAAAAAAATTAGTTTAAGTAAAAAGATATATAATATACTGATTCACCCCCCTCTCAGTATATTTTGTGCTTAACATATATATTAGAGTTTCCTTCTTTAATTATTATTATTTTTTTTTTTGAGTATGTTAATCATTGTCAAGATGTTGCATCTCACTATGGGATAGAGAAGTGTCATTTATATTTTATTTCACACTAAGAAATGATGTACATTTTGATTTATGTTCTTGATCTTTTTGTAACATATATTGTTCTAACTTGGCATTTTGAATTTTTTTTTTTGCACTATTTTTTATATTTTTTTATTGATTTTGCTCTGAGTTGTCTTTTGTTACTCATATTTTTTATTTTTTTACTTGTGTTTTTAGAGAGCTACTAATAATGTGAGTGGTTTTATGGATTGAATATCAATGTTATGATCACCACTATCATTTATCTTTTGTATTTTATTATTTAAGAAAAAAACAATCAATATGATGCCTATACATTCTATGGTATAAAAAATAGTATTTGAATCTCCTTAAAGGATGTAGAGGATGTAATTAAATCACTTTATTTAAAAACATTATCATAGGATTTCACTTGGACTCTTATTAGCCTTTTATTCACTTTTTGAATCACTTATTCTAGATGTTTTTTTTTTAGCTTTTCATTTGGATAAGAAACCTTCTTGGGTATAACATTTATAGATGAAGATGCATAAACATATTTAACACTAGAATATTTTGGATTCTACATGTATTAATCTAATTTTGTAACTCTTCTATTAACTTACTCATATGGATGATTTAATCTTTTAGTGATTCACAAGTACAAACCCTAAGTGACTCAAATTGAAAATGCATATATGTACCATATAGTTATTTAGAAAGAGTTTATTATCTATCCTCATTTGGCATTATAGGATGGGATACTTTACTACTTCAATAGGTCTTAGTTAGACGGATGGTAACTATCACCCTTGTTAGAGATAAGAAGAGGAAGAAGTTATTTTTTATCCATATTAAACATGATTTTAGGAATTTTCTTTTTTTTTTGAAATAAATTATAACAATTGAGAAATCAATTTTATTAGAAAAACCCTAGAGCATACTCTAAGTTGCATAAAAAATATAGAGGTCAGGTTAACCAAATGTTTAACCCCAAATTGAATAAGAGGGGGTATCTAAGGTTAATATTATAGAAATGAATAAGTACAAGGTTAAAAAATAGATTTAATTTACAAAATCATATAAATAATAATTTGTATTTAAATACTAAGATATGTTAAAATAGAAATTAAATTTATTGATTGATATTGAAATGAATTTAAAAAAAAGAGTACTTAGCTATTTTATTGTGTGCATGTAGATCTAAGTTGAAACAATATGAAAATGGATTGGATCAAAATCCTAGAATAATCTTCAAATTCTATAATTTTTCACTTTGTGACCTTGCATGCTTATGTTAGATCTGGATAATTGTGTCAATGTTAGAGTCTAAAATATATGCATATGTCTTCTACAGAAGACTGACTAGATCTAGATGTGACCAAATGTATCCTTCTATTTTTTTTGTCACATTTATTTTTGTGTATACAAATTATACACACTAGTTGTTTCTCTTCATCAAATGATCAAAACCTAGTTTTGTCACCCTTATAATGACTATGGAAAAATGGGTTATTGGCCACATAGTGTAAAACTAGCCCAAAGACCAAACTATGAATGGTTAAAAACATAAATAATAATCTAAAGAGGGACTCATAATTATATAATTCTCTCTTATATGTTGGCTTGTGTGTACATAAGGATGCAATATGTGATAATAAAGTACATATAGTGACCTAGTTTGTAACTTTAAAAATATGACTCATGGGATGCTACTTTAGTAATTTAGACTTGTAAGGATACCAAACCTATGATTGATATGGAAATATTGATGTGTATGGAATATTTGCTTAATTGAATGGTGGATTTAGTTCTTTTTGGTCAGTTTCCTTATGAGTTTGTGGTATTTTCTTGGTGTGGAATGAATGAGGATTGATATTGTATATACCAGTCCATTTTGAAAATATCTCACACTATATAACATAGGATTACCTTTACTATATGTTTCATTTGAAAATTAGATGACTATTGGGCATTATAAACTTAATTGGAAAAGGGACACTTATGTATACATAGGTGTTTGGTTGGGATGCAAGTGTCTAGGAAGCTAGAAAATAGGTACAAGTCCAAACTACAAAATAAGGATAATGATTAGGTTTAAAGAATTTTTCAAAGTATTAAAGGTTTATTTGTAACTATAATTGTGGTCATCATAATATAGAAGTAATTTGACACAAAGGGATAGTGATTGTGATTATTTAAATATTAAAAATGTCTTAGAACTAAAGGGTTAAGCCATGATAGGTATTTTAAAAATATACAATACTAATGTGTTATATAATTCATATTTAGTGTATAAAATATGGTGAAATAGTGCCCTATTGTAAGAAATATAAAATCTATAGATGCATGGGAAAATCAGGCCCCTAATGTAGGCAAGATACACTTAATGGACAATTGTAAACCATGTCCCATTATGGAAAAAATATAATAGATAAATATCATGAGGAATGTGTAAGTCTCATGGCCCATTTTTAGTCAATATATGATCTATCTAAGCATAATAATGACATGTCCCAATATGGGTAAGATACAAGTAATATCAATATCTAAGGACTAGGTTCCTTAGTAGGCAATATATGATAAATGAAACACTTGATAAGTATAAGATATACCTATTAATGAGGAGTATATGGTCAAAATAGGAGAGAACAAATAGGTAATTGACCCAAACAGATGCATGATATGGATCTTGGTAATGTAAGACAAGACATAAAACATTTACATGATATGGATAATGGGGAATAAGGGATTTAGGGACATGTGGAGACTAAACCAACTTAGTGAAAATAAAAATAAAACATGCCCATGTAAGGAAAATTATGTGAATAAAATGTCAAGAAATTAAACTCCTAATAAGAATAATAAATAAGTAAAAATCAAAGCCAAGTGGTAAATAAAATCACTAAAAATCCATAAATTCAAATAAAATGTCTGGTAAAGAAATAGAAATTAAAGTAATCATAGAATAAATGGAAAATATTATTCTACCATAATTTACTCAAATCCTATTACAAATCCATGATCATATGAATATTGTGTAAGTATCATATATAATATGTGAAAGTTTATTAAAAGTGTTTATAATATCCTTATTGAATCAAATTAGAACTAGCCTACAAATGTGAAAACTTGAATTAGGAGATAAACATAATTTAACTTATTATATTCAAAGAAAGAATAATTAAATTAAAATTATCATTGTCCTCTTTGAGGGGGGAACCTCCTTTGAACAAGATCAATTCAATACAATTCTTGGATAATTTATCACTAGTATATACTCCTATTCATACTAATTGAACACTAACTAACTAATGTTCCCCATGAATGTGGTATTATTACAATGAGCTCAAGGGACATCTTATAAATAATATGCATTTGTATCCTTTTATTAAGGAAATAAAATACAAACAATGATTAGGACAAAGGGTCTATTATGAATGGTAAAAACATTCCAATAATCCAATATATGAAGAGTTAGTCAACAATAAACATCACATGAATCTATAAATAAATGAGATGTAAAATAATACAAATCAAATGATATTAAAAAAATATGCTTAGTACAATATAAAACTCTTTCATAAGTGAGAAATAAAAAACTAGAAATGAGTATAACTAAGTAATGTGGGATAAATCCTCACATAAGACAAACTATTAAAAAGATGAAATACCTAGCTAATAACCTAAAAAAACATGAGAAATACATACTCTAACACCCCCCTCCCCCAAGTAAAGATAGGGGGTAACAATAGCCAAAAATGATATAGTGGCATATCTAGAATATGAGTCCCAAAAACTAGGCCTAATAAGGTACTCATGTAGAATATATATCCATGAAATAAAGAATGAAGATGTCCTCATGAACACCTCTCAAGGATAACTTGTGAAAACTCAAGAATGTAATGCAACTCAAGGAAATTAAGTGATGTAAAACTCATCATGAATATGTCTACAACCTAATGTATAGTCAAAATGTACTCCAAGCTAAAAACTACATCTTGAATGTGCTGACAAATGAAGTGCATATGTACCTCAATGTACTTGGTTCACTGGTGCTTAACTAGGTTGCAAGATATGTGAATTTAACTCTAGTTATCACACCAAAGTATAGTAGGTGAATACTTCATCAATCTAAAATCTATCAATAACTAATGAAGCTAAAGAACCTGTTGACTTGTTGTAACTATTGCTTTATACTTAACCTCTATAGATGAAAGTGTAATAGACATTTGTTTTTTATACAACCAAGTTATAAGTGAAAAAATAAGACAATATGTAGCCAAAATTGGAACATCTATCATCAAGAAAACCTATCCAATTTAAAACATTTTACCTAACCAACTAAGTAGAACCCTTGGTGTAGCATAATTCAAAATGAGTAGTGCCTCACAGATACCATAAAATCCTCTTGGTAGCTTGCTAATGAATATCATGAGGGTCATGTGCAAACCCAGATATAATCCCAACTAAAAATGAAATATTGGGAAGACTATGGTTTAAATACATAAGACTCCAAACCATCTACCTATATAATGTAAGATCACAAAGAGGAGTAGTACAAGTGGAAGTGACAGTCATTCCAAACTAAAAAATAGAATGACTTGGTTTGCAATCATCCATGCCAAAACATTGAATAATATCAAGGGTGTACTTATGCTGGCTCAAATAAATACCTATATCTAACTATGAAATCTATAAACCAAGGAAGAAGTACAAAATATAAATATGTATCATATCAAACTATGCTAAAATTTAATGTTGAATAGCCTAAATCTAAGAAGAGAAGTTGTTTATGAGAAGCAAATCATCAACATACTAGACCAATATAATAATTTTATCCCTAATACAATGTATATATACTATAGCACTAAATTTTAAATGAATAAATATAGTAGAGAGAATAAAATAATCAATCTTCTCATACCAAAGTTGAGGTGCTTGTTTGAGACCATAAAGAGATCTCTAAGTTCAAAAAATAAGAGAATAATTGTTAACAAACCCAATAGGTTTCTCCATATATTTCCTCCTACAAATCTCCATGAAATAAGGCACTCTTAACATCCATATGATACATTGGACAAACCTATGGTTTAACAAGATAAATTATATGGTGAGTAAAATCCATTTTGGCAATAGGCACAAAAGTCTCAGAGTACTTTACACCTTTAACTTTAAAAAAAACCTTTTCTACAAGATGGACCTTATACTTACCAATGGATCCATCAGTTGCATACTTGGTGTGGTAAACTAACTTGCACCTAGCCAAATTTATTCCCTTAGGAAGAGATAACAAATCTCAAGTATGATTCTTCATCAAATAAGAATAATCATCTGTCATTACATCATCCCACTCTTGTATCCTATGAGCCTATGAAAAAGATTTTGGATCCCTAAAGAATGCCTGACACAAAAACCTAGTACCTATAAAATGTTTATGATGATGTCAAGTGGGTGGAACATCTTATATGAAATATGTTGCCTTCAAAATGGTAATACGAGCCCATAATGTCATAGTTGCAACATCAGTGAGAATTGGATCCTCAACATCTCTAACATCAGTGGGAATTGGATCCTCAACATCTCTAACCTCATCAAGGGAATCTTGAATTGGTTCCCCAAAGAATGAATCCCTAAGAGGAGGTGATGAATCATCAAAATAAAAAGAAAGCATGGAAAAAGATGAGGAATCATGAGATGTAAAGTATTCATCAAACTATACATGTGTTCAAAAATGAACATCATGAGTATTAAAATATAAAAGATGATGAGATCTCATGTCCTTACAATACCCTACAAAAATCAAAGGTTTGTTCTTCTTATCCAATGTTTTCCTTTTATTTTTTTGTACAAATTCCCAAGCATGGCTCCTAAAGACTCAAAAAAATGATACATCAAGATTGGTTCTAGACCGATCCTCCTCCAAAGTCAAATGCTCAAGTGATCTATGTGGTGTGTGATTTTGAATGTAATTTACACAATTAACTACCTCTACCCAATATATAGGAGGTAAATCCCATGAATGCATCATGTAGTTAGCCATATCCTTCAAATTTTGGTTATTTACTTCTACTAAGCCATTTTACAATGGAGTATGTGCAATAGGATATTGATGAACAATACCATGATCTATTAAAAAAGTAGAGAAATCTCAACTAAAGTATTCCCACCCATTATAAGTATGAAGTTTCTTGATGAAACTATAAGGCTATTTCTAGAACAAAGCCATAAAGACTTTGAAGTGAGAAAAAACATCACTTTTGTACTTGAGAAAATAAACCCAAGTATGCCTCTATAAATTATCAATGAAATTAAGTGCATACTTAGATTCATTTAAAGGAGTAGGAAATACCATCAAATCACTATGAACAAGATCAAATGGCAAAGAATCTCTCATAAACATACCCTTAGGAAATAGATCTTGGTGTTGTTTCCCAAATGCACAACTAGAGAAAACTATGTTAAGACATAAAACTTTAGGAAGACCATCTACCATATTATGAGTTTTCAAATCCTTCAAATATATGTAATTTATATGTACACATCTCTCATGCCAAAGCCTACCCTTAAAATTTGCAAGAGAAACCAAACATGTCCTTAGAGGAGGAGTATAATCAAAACCATCAAAGAAATAGAGTTGATAACTATGATCAACAACACCCTATGAAATAAGTGTGTGAGGCTTTTAAAAAGCTCAAACTTTATCACCCTATGGTGTGAAAGTCACTGTCTTACCCTAACATGAATGGAAAATATATTAAATTGAAATTACATTGGTGGTGATGTCTAGAATATATAATGTATCATTGATGCAACCACTATCTATTTATATATCACCCTTTCCATTAGCAAAGTTAAATGAAGAATATCAAATCTCAATATTGGAAGTAAAACTCAAACAAAAAGATACACCATAATCTATAACCCAATTGTCTAAAATAAGTGACTATGATCTCTTGATAACATTAAGTACTTTTAAATGCTCATGATATGGAGGAGTGGAGATAGAAATATTGTGTTTCCTGATGACATCCTATAAGGCTTACATTACCTTAAAACACCTAGACTCTTCATGACTAGTCTCCCCATAATAGGATCATGATAGGCTAGACTTTTTCTTGGATTTGGAAGATGATTTGGATTTATATGTGTTGGTTTTGGGCTTAGGTGCACTTTGAGATGGAGGAGGATTGTTCTTCTTCTTACTCTTTAGTTTTTCTTTGCTCTTAAGATGTGGTTCTACTAATGTTTTTTGAGAGGTAGAAGAATCAAGGTGAAATAGTTTGGATTCATCCCTATTAATCCTCTCATAAAATAACTCTAAATCAAGTATTTTGAATGTGGCACCTAAGTCATCTATGCTAGATAAAAATGTATAAGAAAATATTTGGAATGGACCACTCAACTTGGTCAAAATCAAGTACACACACTCTTCATCTTTTTTATCTCATCTACTCCCCTTCAACTATGTCAAAAAATGCTTAAACTTAGTGAAGTAGTCTACAATAGAGGCAAATTCATTAGAATTGAGTGAAGTAAGATCTAATTTAATCTACATGGCTCTCATGTGATCTACTTTACCAAATAAACCCTTTATCTTAACCCACATTTTTAATGGAGTATCACACCCATCCAAATGAAACAATAAACTATCACTCACATAAGTCCCTATCAAACTCATACACTCATCAAACTTACAATGGTGTTGAAATGTTTTATATTCTCTTGTGAAATTTGGTTGAGTTTCATTCATTAGGGACCATAATCATTTGCATTTGATGATTGTTTCCATTTTAGGTCTCTATGTATGGTGATTGTATGTAGTTAAAGGCTAAAAATGATCAATACCAAAATTAGAAGCCATGCTAGTGAATCACCAAAGAGCAGAGAGAATTAAAAAGGTTACACAAATTGGCAACAAGACAACCCCCCAAAAGACTGTATTAAAGACACCTTTCCCCCCCCCCCCCCCCCCCCCAATTTTGGCACTTTATAAAATTTGTGCATTTTTACAAATAGATGACACCAATGGATAGAGAATTTAAAAACCATGCATTTTTCAAAATAATAGAAATCAATTTTGAGTTACAGTTCAAAAGTTATAGGCTTTACAAATTGTCGTAACTGGGTTTAAAACATTAAAAATTACACTAGAAACTAATTTTAGTGCCCAAAATGGAATTGAAGGTAGGATTCCAACCACTTGTTGGAACCAAAATCAAAACATATAGATTCTCACGCAATCCAAAGTGAAAAATAACCTTGTTGGTGCCTTAGTGCATGTGCAAGTGAACCACATTTCCTCTTTAAGGAAAAATACAACTTAATAGATAAAATAATGAAATATTTAGCTATTTTTTTGATCAAAGAAAATAAATTACTATTTTATAATTTTTTTGGCTACCAAAGAGTCTAGTCAAAGAGATAGAATTCCAAGGTTGTAGAGGTTGTAGGTCTGAGTTTCCACAAAAGGGAGAGAGGTTGATGGAAGGTACGATAGTAATCAAATCACCATGAAACACTCTTCTATAAAGAAGAAATCATTGCCTATATAGTAAGGATATATCTGACACCAAGAATAATAGTACCAATGTAGTCCAATCCTGATCTTACCAAAAAAAATCTAGATCTTCTATGTAGGCCTCCACATGGACCTATAGAATGGTGTTTTTAAAAGATGAAAATCCTTCCAAAAGAAAAAACTACAATAGTATGGAAAAAATAATTTCCAACACCACTTAGATATGAAATGCTCAAAAGAAAATGTAAAACCCCAAAGTATTCATGCTATTAATTATTTTTACAATGTAGAATTGAAAAAGGACCAAAAAAACACCAACACTACCTATATATTACAATGCACCAATATGTCATCTATAAAACCTTATGCAAATAAATAAATGATTGGTTTAGTTATAATGTTCCTTATAGATCCCTACACATTTTTTCCTCATATGATGTTCTCTCTCACCTCCCACATAGACCCTCTTCTAATGCTGGTCTCAAAATAAAAATCCAACACCATCCTCCTTGCTCTTCCATACAGGCAAAATTCTAAGAGTTTTATAATTGTACTTGGTAAGATCACAATGCAGATCTAAAAAAACTCCATGCTATCCAAAAAATATCCAATGATGAATAAAAGGATGTATATCTTTGGAAAATAAATGATTCCTATGCAAAAACTTCCAATGTTAAATTAGACCTCCAATGCCTTCTCTCTCTTCTAAAGCTTCAACATAGAGAAGTGCATAGTCTACAAAGAAGAAGAAAATGCAATTTCTTCAAACCTTCAATACACCAGATGCCCAAAGTGCCTCTCTCCAATTAAATTGTAGATACTAAAGAGTAATAAAAGGCTGAGGATGTATGGCAAGGGAAGTAGAATATTAGACAAGGGAAGTATCTAAAAAAAAATTGTACCAATATAGATGGTTAAAAATCTTCAAGGCTATAGTACAATGTTAAGAATGGTAAAAACATTAAAATAATCCAAGATCTAAAGATTTAATCAACAAGCAACATGACATGGAGTTGAAAAAAAATGATATGTAAAACAAGACAAATCAAATGATATTTAGAAAAGAGATGCTTAGTATAATAGAAATCCCTTGTATAAGTAGGCAAGGCAAAACTAGAAACTAGTCTAACTAAGAAATGTGGGATAAATCCTCACATAAGACAAACTAGAAAAAGATGTTATACCTAGCTAATAACCTATAAATAATGAGAAATAAATATTCTAACAAGTTCATAACATGACCTCCCCCTTAAAATATTTTCCTTACAATCTAAATATGAGCAAACTACTATTGGATTTGAAGAAAAGGTTCCTAGGTAGCATCTTCTGGTTGTATCCCTTGCCATTTTACTATAAATTCAATGATGAATCAATTTTGAATATCAAAAGAGTGATTGTCTAATATATATATATAGGTTCTAAAATAAGATACCATTCTTAATTATGAAATAACACCTTTTAAAAAGAATTTAAATTTTTATTTTTATTTAATTTTCCTAAAAAACCTAGTCAAACCCCAATATAATATATACAATATAATAATGATAGATCACAAAGGTAATATTTATTTTAGTCAATTGAAAAGTAAAATAGTATTAAAAAAATTAAATATTAATTTTTTATCAAACCCTAACCTAGAATCAACTTGAATTGAGTAAAAATATTTTAAACCCTAGGTGAAATGACTCAAAATAGTACAATAGTCCTAAAATGCTATGATATTACCTAGTTTGATTAAAAAAATGAATATGTTATAGATATTGTATGGATCCATAAAAATATGCACATTTTTTGTATCAACCCCCAAAATATGTGATATGAGTTTTGAAGGTAGGGATAATGAAACTAGGGTAAAAGGGCCTAATGCCCAGCTAGGGCAAACCCTATGAAATTAATTCTAGAGTTTTTCCTTGACTAGACAGCTTCACAACCTCTTAAAATAAATGGCGTCTCCCTAAAAACCCTAATTTTCTAACTTAATATGAAAATATCATTGATTTGTTTAATTGTATTCCCTATATGGAATTACCTCTATGGAGTGGATGGATTTCATCCTCTGATCTAACTATAATGAAGGTTTTTGTCCTTAAGTAAAAGTGAAAGAATTTTGGAATTACATCAAGAATTAGTAAAAGTGAATAATCAATCATAATTAATAATGATATCCCTTTTGTCCTTTTATGAAACTCACTTTTATTATTTCACCCTAACCCTAAAGTAATTATAATTAATTTTAATTTAATATTCACCTTTTTCTCCATATAATAATAATTACTTTTATTTTTCCGTCTTGTCCTTTTAATTAATTAACTTTGGATCCATTCAATTAATAATAATGAATAAATGTCCCCTTTTAAGTTTTAATTATATAATTGATGTTGGGGGAACCACTTAAAACATTTTTATTGAGCATTATTTTCTTTATTTGAAAAAGGGGAAATGACAGTCCACCCTTCCCAAAGATTGTCTACCTCAAGCAACGCCTGAACCATCCCAATAAACACCAAGATTCCATATCATTATTTTTTATTCCCATCCAAATGTGAGAACCTAAATTTTATTTACTTTTTGATATTTAATTCCCCATAAAAAAATTTCATTTGTTCCCAAATCTATATCTACAACTTATAGCTTTCCTGGAAACTTTTATTCATGGAGAATGACCTATCCATTGTGCTTATATTTCACTACTATAATTTTACCTTCATATAAATCATTGTTTTCATTAAGATTTAATGATTTTTAATACTTGGATATTTATTCAATTTCCTCTATGCATGTTATTTTAGCCTTATGACATTCTCTGATTGTGATCATATATGTGTGACCTAAATCTATAACATAAATATTAGTGAATACAAATTCTACCTTCTCCACAATTTTATGTTCCTCTATATTATTGACTTGTAGGTTAATTACATCTTATATTTATATGTTAGATTCTTATTTCTCTCGATTAATCTCTACAATGTCTCATGATTCTATTTTTTCTTCTTTTTCATGCTCTTCTATCACAATTGGAGAATTCTTTCCTTTAATTTTTTATAGGTGTTATTTTGCTTGAGTGGCTATCAAATTAGCTTCCTTATCTATTCTTAGCCATTCATCATAGATTTTTGGGTCCTCATTATATCCTATGCACTTTTTCTGTAATGTAGTTAGTTTATTTTCAGCCACATTCTCTAGTTCCATTTCAAATAAGATCTCCTTACCTTTTACTTTCATGTTGAATTATTTTTAATCATCTGTATATTTTTTAGGCTCAAATTTTGAACTTTCCATATTATTTATTTATATCAATACCTTTAGATAATTCTAATATGTTTTCATAGCTCTCAACATTTCTAACATGGATTCTTTCACTATCCTCATGATTCATAGGATGTCAAAATCACAACTCTAATACCATTGAGATAATCCCTATAAAAAATTGAATTCTATTTTTTATAATTTTTGTCAAAATTTAATCAAACCCCAATACATTATATGCAATATAATATTTATAGATAAAAAAGGTACTCTTTATTTCAATTAATTGAAGAGTGTAATAGCATTAAAAACCAAATACTAATTTTTTACCAAACCCTAACCTATAATCAACTTGAAATGCATAAAAATCCTTGAAACCCTAGGTGTAATGGCTCAACACAGTACGATATCCATGAAATGCTATGATTCTACAAACTTCAACATAAAAACCCCATGGTATAAATATCGTATGGATATCCACATTTTTTCTAACAACCCCCAAAAATTGTGATTTGAATTTTGTATGTAAGGACAACAAAATTAAGGGAAAAGGGGATGACACCCAGCTAGGGAAAACCCTATGAAATTGATTTTAATTTTTTTCCTTGACCTAACAGCTTCATAATCTATGAAAATAAATGGTGGCTCCCTACAAACCCTAATTTTATGACTTCTTATAAATAATTTGTTAATTTTATCAATTGTAAATCCTATATGAAATTACCTCTGTGGAGTGGAGAGGTTTCATCCTCTAATCTAGATGTAATGAAGGTTTTCATCTTCAAGCAAAAGTGAAAGAATTATGGAATTATATCAAAAATTGGTTGTCATGTCTCCTTTGTAATTAATTTGATGTTATGGGAAAATTAGCCAATTCTAATATTCATCCAACATTATTTAGAAGCACTATTCTTGAGTTACTCTTCATAGGTGCTATTGACATATCACTATTCACTATCATTATTCATGGTGACATGGCAAGTGATGCAAGTGATGATGTAATAGTGGGGTAGCTTGGAGATGAGGTGGCATGGACCATAGGGGTCCTCACATAGGTTCAAAGTTCATGTGCTTGGAGTGGGGTGTACCACTCCATTAAAGAGATAGGTCAAGATTCTTTGTTGATCACATGGTTTTGGTTTTGGTATAAAAAGACATAATGAAAGAGTATGGCACATTTTTTGTTGGAATCATAATGAGGAGTGTGTAGATAATTCAAAATGCTATTGAGGACACTCATGGAGGCATGTGGACACATGTGGGTGAATGCTTTTAAGTTTTAATCAATGTTTCTCTTCACATGGGTGAGATAGTCACAATTATGAGAGCATGAAAGAAGTGGATGATTATGATTAAAGTAAAGGATTGCCTTTTGACTCTTGCACATGGTTAAGTTTATCAAATATTTCAATTTCCCCCACCCCATGAGGAATATTTCACCACACTTTCTCTTTCCTCACATTTCCTCTTCCATTCTTTCTTCATTATAATTTATAAAAGTATAAGCTTCTCCCCTTTTATATGCATCTTTAAAAATCATAAAACCCCTATTTTATCATAATCATGAACTTGTGTTCAACTTCATCTCTTCCTTGGATGAAATCCAAATGGAGACTAATATTAATGGAATAAAATCCATTGCTTCTTAGATCAAGGGATTAAATCCCTTTAGTCTTATAGGACAATCTCATCTTGAGATTGTGAAGGTGCTTCAATTGTATATTCGGAGTAGTAGTGTGAAAGTGTGTGTGGTGTGCAAAGTTTCATTTGGTGTTTTGAAGGCTTTTAGTGGATTTGATCTTTAGTATATTTTTGTGAAGGATTGTGATTGTGGAAAGTATTTTAAGTGTGTATCTTGAATAATTAACAAAAGAGTTGTTGTGTGGTTTTATCTTCACTAATTGATTGTGGATTGTGTATTGTGACTTGGTTGAAGTTAATATATTAATGGTATGTTGTTCCCATATATGTTTAGTAAATCCATTTCCATAATTGTTGAGTTTGAATTTTAGATATTTGTGTGTTTTGACAAAATATCACATTTAGGGATATTACAATAGTATCAGAGATGGTGATCTTACTAGCCTATATGAGTTTGTGGTTCTTTATTGCTTATGTTTTAGTGGCTTTGATTTTCAGTAGTGGATTCCTCTTTGAAGGCATTGTCAAAGGTTTTGAATCATGGCATCTTGTAATGAAGAAGAATTGGGCAAGAAGTATTATATAGTTGGGAAGATACTTGAACATCCACCATAATCAAATGATGATCTTCTTTGCATTTTGAAACAAGTAGAGAATTATCTACTTATGATAGATCATTTAGTTTCAAAGTGGATTCAATGTGCTATGTATCCATTAGTGAATTATGTGGCTAAGCCAAAGCTTGTTAGACATCTAAATGAGGAGGTAAGGCTTATTGTTAATTTTTGTGTTAATGAAATTATGAGGATAATAATTCCTTGTCAACCTTATATCAGTAGTATCATGAAGGAGATTTTTATGCTGATAGTTGAATTTTTTCAAGGGTTGGATGAAATTAGAAACCCATCCTTTGATAAGAGGTTAAAAATTATTGATAATTTTTCAAAAATTAGATTATGTTAAATCATACTAGATATGGGGTGTGATAGGATTATTTTTAAAATGTTTCACACTTTCTAGATAGCTTTTGATGAGGCTCATATAGAGGATGTCATAAATTCTATCCAATTTATTATGTCTTTAATTATGGGTGAAAGTGATGATGTTTCTAAGGTGTTATTATCTAACTAATTGGATGTTTTGAGGATGGAGCATGATGTGTCACCTATGGAACATGAATTATTAAAGAGATTGGTTAAACAAAATATGGAGAAATTGAAAAGTTTATTGACAGAAGGAGAATTGATTTTTTATGATTTGTAGCCTACATGTTTATTCTATAAAGGTGTTATCTAAGCAAATGAAGAATTTTTTCTAGAAGAGGAGATACATTTATAGAATAAATAAAATGAAAAATGGATCCCCTAAACTTTGAGTATGTTAAGAAGGATCCACAAAAATGCATTCCTTAACAAAGAATGAAACCAGAGGCACTCTATCCATTAAAAGATGATCATGTTTTTGCATTAGAAGAAGAACCATGAGATATCATGGAATAAGATAAAAAGGAACTCCACCTGCATGTTGAGGAGTTCATAACAGAAAAGGTTGATGAAGGAAAGTCCTTATCCCAAGAGGTTGAGAAGAAACAAAAAGGCATTGAAGGATCCTCTCTTACATATTTATAGGAGGAAGAATTTGATAAAGTCACCTTTGAGCTTGAGTATATGAATGATGAACATTCAAAAAGTGAAGAAGGTGAGCATAAGATCTATGAACACACCATTGGAAGGTATGAATAAAATGTTGATCCTGTGATTTTAAATAGCAATCCATTGTCTTTGCATAATGATAAGGTGATAGATAAGCTTCATGTATATGAAATTGATGAGAGGAATTATCTTATTGATATTCAAGATTTGATAGTTAAGCATGGGATGGAGTTTGTGGACCCAAATTTGACACAAGGTATGACATTCCCTACTAGAATTTTTATTCCTTGCTTCATGGAGACATTACTACTTGTTATCACATTAGAGGGATGCAAGTTATGTAAATATTTTTTTATCATGG
This sequence comes from Torreya grandis, assembly GCA_037957365.1. Classification (NCBI taxonomy): domain Eukaryota; kingdom Viridiplantae; phylum Streptophyta; class Pinopsida; order Cupressales; family Taxaceae; genus Torreya; species Torreya grandis. The sequence goes on from JARHVA010002811.1 coordinate 1,710,999, forward strand.
ATCTTGATATAATGTTGAGTTTGAATTTACTAAATCTTATTGAAGAACTCATTATGGATACCAAGAGGTTGCCTTTAGGGAATATATTTTATTTTGATAATGTGTGGTTTGTCATAAACATCACTCTCTTGAAATGGTTACCAAATGATATAGTGATGGGTTCCAACCTTGAACCTATTATTTTTCATTCATTAATTCCTAATGAACAAGTGTTTTATATCCTAAAATTGTTGAGTTGGCATAATTTCAGTAGTTTACAATATGTTGTGGGAGGTAAGTGCTTTGAATATAGTCCAAGGAATGAGAAGGGAGGTCATATTTAATATTTGTTATTTCCTACTATGGCATTTCAGATTTATTGTCATGAGAAATATTTTAGGAGTGAAGGCAAGATGAAAGACACTTTTTTTAGGAATGGATACAAGGATCCTTTTATTCTAGTTCAAAATGGTCCACAAATAAAAGTATGGGATCCAAGTAATTTCTAAGATTTACAAAAGTTTTCAATTATGATTTTAAAATATTTATGGTTAATTCCATGGGAATAAATAAATAATTAGAATTATTTTAGGTATGAAATAATAGAGGCATGTACAAGTTTACATTGGAAGGTTGGCATACAAGAAGAAGCTGCTTATTTGAAAACTATGGTATTCACAAGGTTTTCGGTATGGAAGATTTCTTAACTTATGTATATTCTAAAAAGGGATATTATTATTATGATGGCAGCCATAAGTATGTAGATAGTTTATATTTATGGCTTCCACTTATGTCATCTGTATATTTTTCCCATCTTAGATAGTATGCACAATGTTTGATTATTGGAGCTAACTATTCTCTAGTCAAGATATAAGACATGGAGAATGAGGACATTTGGGTTTATGATGATAAGTGTTATGTTCAAAGGGTTTGGGATCCTAGGATATTCTAAAATCTATATAGGGTAACAATTTTTATTTCCATATATCTATAGTTGTTCCTTTCATTACAGTAAGGAAAAAATCAGAATTGATTTCAAATAAGTTTATTAATTTCATATTTGAGGTCCAATTATGACTAATTATGTGTTTGAGATTGGAGATGACTACCCTCTATTCAAAATCCATGGTATGTTTTATTTAAAAAAAAAAAAAAAATTATTCCCTCATATTGTTGTTAATACATTAGATAAGCATGTTCTTAGTAAGTATGCTAAGATGTGTATGAAAGGCAAAGACATAAGTTGTAACTATGACTATGTGGATTTCCCAATTCAAGTCCAAGTTTGTTGATGAATATAGGATCTATAAGGTTGGGTAAGGATCAAGGTAAATATATCTTCTCAATTTTTTAAATAGCCTCATCCAATGATGGAGATTCAACTCTTGTTAGGCATGGTATGTACGCTTGATTTTTTAAATTTTTTATTAAGGCAATGGTACATGGATAGTTATGATGAGACACTTGGGAAGCATGCTAAGATGTGTATGAAAGGAAAAGACACAAGTTGTAGCTATGAATATGTGGATTTCTCAATTCAAGTCTAAGTTTGTTGGTCCATATAAGATCTATAAGGTTGGGTAAGGATCAAGGTAAATATCTCATTCTCAATTTTTTAATAGCCTCATTAAATGATGGAGATTTAAATATTGTTAGGCATGGTATGTACCCTTGATTTTTTAAATTTTGTATTAAGGAAAAGGTACATGGATAGTTATGATGAGACATTTGGGAAGCATGCTTGGAAATGGCAACATAAAGGGGAGAAAGATATAGTTATTGAAACATTATGTCAAGGTTGGATACCCCATGAATATGTTCACTTCGAAGGTATGATCCTCTTTTTGTTTAAATATGGTTTTTAAATGTAAATAGGTGAGACATGTTCTTTGTCTTTTGTGGGCAAGTACTGGAAAGAAATTCAAGAAATGGAGTAGAAAATAAGAATAGTAAAACATAAGCATAGTGTATTTATAGAAACTATTCTATGGAAGGTCATTGGACATGATATTAGATGCAGAGATATGGATTTAAATTTTAGTTTTAAGATTACTTTCATCATTTGTACTATCCATTTGACAAAGATTAACTTGTATCATTATTGGGACACCATGATGAGTTACACTAAGAATCATGTTTTCTTGTTTAATAGATTATTTTTCTTGTTTCCTAGCTTCGTGATAGACAATGGAATTGTAGAAGTTTACTGTACTGATATTATTTGGCATGCGATATTCTATGCTACATAAATCAATCCTCTATAGTAATTCTAGTTTGGTTTTCGAGGATAAAGTTTTAGTTGGGTTATAGGAAGGTAGAATGCAGACTTGACACAATGGTATTCTAGTGTTAATCATAGTGGTGCAGCAAAAACATGGTGAGATCTTCCTAAGGTTGATATGGGATCCTAAAACTTCATTGGGTTCTACTTGGGGTCAATCAAAGACTTCAATTTTTTAATTGTTTGAGGGATAGAAATTTTGGGAAGGAAGGATTTGTCATGTCACCTTTATAGTTAATTTGTTGTTATGAGAAAATTGGCCAATTTCAATAATCCTCCAACACTATTTAGAAGCAATTTTCCCAAGTTACTATTCATATATCACTATTCATAGTGAGATGACAATTAATAAAAGTGATGATGTAATAGTAAGTTGGCTTGGAAATGAAGTGGCATGGCCCATAGGGGTTCTCACATAGGGTCAAATTACATGTGCTTGGATTGGGGTGTTCCACTCCACTAAGGAGATAAGTCAATATTCCTTACTGATCACATGGTCTTGGTTTTGGTGGAAAAAGATAATGAAGGAGTATGGCACTTGTCTTGTTGACATCATGATGAGGGGTGTGTAGATAAGTCAAAAGGTTGTTTAGGACACTCTTGGAGGTATGTGGACACATGTGGGTGAATGATTGTAAGTTTCCATCAATGTTTCTCTTCGCATGGCTAAGATAGGCACAATTATGGAAGCATAAAAGAAGTGGATGATTATGCTTAAAGTAAAGGCTTGCCTTTTAAATCTTACACATGGGAAATTTTGTCAAATATTTAAATTTATCCCCCTTATAAGGAATATTGTGCCACACTTTATCATTCCTCACATTTCCTCTCCCATTCTTTCTTCATTTTAATTTGTATAAGTATAATCTTCTCCCCTTTGATATGCATCTTTTAAAATCATAAAATGACCATTTTATTGTAAGCTTGAAATTGTGTTCAATTTCATATTTTATTTGTACAAAATCCCACTAGAGGTTAAGATCAATGGATGAAAACTGATTGCTTATTATATAAAAGGATGAAACCCCTTTGTTTTAGTAGGGTAATCTCATCTTGAGATTGTAAAGGTACGTGAATTGCAGATTTAGAGTAGCAGTGTGCAAGTGTGTGTGGTGTACAAAGTTTCATTTGAAGTTGTGTGGATATTTGCAGTCTTTTAGTGGATTTAATATTTAGTAGATTTGTGTGAAGGATTGTGATTATGGCAAGTATTGTAAGTGTGTATGTTGAAGAATTAATGAAAGAGTTGTTGTGTGGTTTTATCTTCATTAATTGATTGTGTATTATGCCTTGGTTGAACTTAATATATCATTGGTATGTTCTTCCCATATATGTTTAGTAAATCCATTTCCATAATTATTGAGTTCAAATTTTACATATTTGTGTGTTTTGAGCAAATATCCATTTGAGGATATTACATTGGTAAAAGTGAATAATCAATCATAATGATTAACCCTTTATTCTTTTATGAAACTCAATTTTCTAATTTCACCATAATCCTAAATTAATTATAATTAATTTTAATTTAACATTCACCATTTTCCTCATTTTAATAATGATTACTTTTATTTTCCCTCTTGGCCTTTTAATTAATTAAATTTGGCCCCACTTAATTAATAATAATGACTATTTGAGTTGTAATTATGAAGTGATGTTGGAGGAACCACTTAAAAAATTATTATTAAAGTATTATTTTCTATATTTAAAAAAGGGGACATGACAGTTTGCCCTTCCCAAAGATTACCTACCCTCAAGTAGTACCTAAACCATCCCAAAAAATACCAAGATCCCATATCATTCTTTTTGATTCCCATCCAAATGTGAGCACCTAAATTTTATTTGTGTGTTGATCTTCAATTCCCTATAAAATTTCTCATTTATGCCCAAAAATGTATCTACAAGTTCTAGATTTCCTAGAAATATTTCTTCATGGAGAATGACCTCTCCATTCTTCTTCCACTACACTACTCTAATTTTATCTTCATATATATTATTATTTACATTAAGAGTTAATGCTTTTGACACATTGGTTATTTCTTTAATTGCCTATATGCATGTCATTTTAGCCTCATAACATTTTCTTATTATGATCATATTTGTGTGACCTAAATTTGTAGCACAAATATTAGTGAAGCCAATTTCTACCCTATCCAAAAATTTATGTTTCTCCACACTGTTGCCTTGTAGGTTAATTATATCTTCTATTTATATGTCAAATTTTTATTACTGTCCATTTATATCTATGATTTATTATGATTCTAGTTTTTCTTCTTTCTCATGCTTGTCCATCACAATTGGAGAATTATTTCCCTTAATTTTATGTAGGTGTTATTTTGCTTGAGTGTCTATCAAATTATCTTCCTTATCTCTTCTTATCCATTCATCACACCTTTTTGGGTCTTCATTACATCTTATGTATTTGTCTACAATGTGTCTAGTTTCTTTTCAACCACATTCTCTAGTTCCTTTTCAAATAATATCTCCTTACCTTAGACTTGCATGTTTAATTCCTTTTGATCCTCTATATATTTTTTAGGCTCAAAATTTGAACTTTCCATATTATTTATTTATATCCATACCTTTAGATCCTTCTAATATTCTTGAATATCTTTCAACATTTATAACATGGATTCTTGCACTGTCCTCATGATTATTGGATAGCAAGATCATGACTCTAATACCACTAAAATAACCCCTTTAAGAAAATTAAATTCTAATTTTTATTTAATTTTCCTTAAAATTCAATCAAACCCCAATATAATATATGCAATAGCATAAGATAGCAAGATCATGACTCTAATACCACTGAAATAATCCCTTTTTAATTTTGATTTTATTTAATTTTCCTAAAAAATTCAATTAAACCCCAATACAATATATGAAATAGAATAACTATAGTTCACAAAGGTACTCTTTATTTCATTCAATTAAAAAGTATAACAAATAAAAAAATGAAATACTTATGTTTTACCAAACCTTGATTTAGAATCAGCTTGAAATGTATAAATATCTTTGAAACCCTAGGTGAAATGGCTCAACACAGTAAAATATCCCTAAAATGCTATGATGCTACCCACTTTGACATAAAATGACCACAATAAAAATGTCATATAGATCTGTATCTTTTTTATAACAACCCCCAAAAGATGGGATTTGATTTTTGTAGGTAGGGACAACAAAAGTAGGGAAAAAGGGGATGACACCTAGCTAGGGAAAACTCTATGAAATGGATTCTATAATTTTTCCTTGACCTAACTAATTCACAACATATAAAAATAAATGGTGGCTCCTTATAGACCCTAATTTTTGACTTCTTGTAAATAAGCTATTGAGTTGTTTAATTATAAGCCCTATACAAAATTACCTCTATGGAGTGGAAATGGTTTTGTCCTCTAATTTAGTGGTAGTGAAGGTTTTCATCCTCAAGTATAAGTGAAAGAATTCTATAATTCTACAAATAATTGGTAAAAATAAAAAATCAATCATAATGAATAATGATTTCCCCTTTATCCTTTTATGAAATTCACTTTTCTAATTTCACCCTAACCCTAAAGTAATTATAATTACTTTTAATTTAATATTCACCCTTTTCCTCCTTTTAATAATGATTACTTTTCTTTTTCCCTCTTGTCCTTTTAATTAATTAACTTTGGCTCCACTTAATCAATAATAATAATTAAGTGTCCCCCTTTAATTCGTAATTATAAAGTGACATTATAATAACCATGTAATTCATCTTTTCTCTAAATGAAACATTTATATAATCCCATTAGCCTATTTAATTCATGTAGGCTAAGTTGGGTGTTGTAAGGGAATAATTATGTGCCAAGTCACTAATCACACATGCATTATTCATGAGTTATTATTATTCAATATCACTATTCATAGTGATGTGGTAGGTCATTCAACTAATGATGCATTAGGTGAGGTGGATTTTATATGTTGTGGCATGGCCCATAGAGGGTCTCACATGAGAACAATGCATGTGAATGGAGTGGGGTGTACCACTCAACAAAGAGACAAAGTTCTTGTCTTTAGTGATCACATGACTTTATTCTTTAGCGGAAAAGATAAAAGGGTAGAAGTGTGGTGCCACCCTTAGGAGGATTCATGATTTAGAGTGTCAGGAGAAGTCAAAAGGTGTTTGGTACATCTATGGGAAGCTTGTGTGCACATGATATTAAATGATAAAGGTTTACTATTGTTGATTCCATTCACATATGTGAAGTGAGGAACATTTTAGAATTATGTGGAAGTGGTTTATGATCTTCTCTCCTTTTATTCCATTATTTATTGAAAATTTTCACATAGTGGAAGATAAATAAAATGAAATGGTAGAATAAGACAAAGGAAGTGGAGGAAACATGATCTCTCTTTTTAACTCTTACACATGGTGACAAGCTTGTCATTGTAGATCAATAATGATCGTAATTGAAGGGGTGCATTTATTTGATTATCCATTAATTTTCCTCTCTCTCTCTTTATTTCTCATGAATATTACATATAAGGAGAGATCTCTCCCTTTTTTAAAATGAATCTTTTTACATGAAAACCCCCATTTGTAAGCTTGAGCCATTGGTTCATCTTCTTCTCTCTTAGGATAAAAACCTTTTGAGTGCAGAGATTAGGAGGATGAAAACCCTCTTGGTTTCAATTATGTATTTGAGGATGAAAACCCTCTTGTTCACTTGAGGTTTGGAGGATGAGCACTCTCAACCATCAAGGTGATTCTATTCATGGATTCACTTGAGGTTTAGAGGATGAACACTCTCAAACATCAAGGTGATTATATTTAGGGATCAAATTTGTGCCAAAATTGTGATCACATTGAGATCAATTTATAAAAGTGTGTTGTTATAACTCAATATTTTTATGTAATCTATATTTTTAAGTTGTGTTGTGTTTTGGATGTAAATTTTTATGTGCAATTTAAAAATATCCCATTTGGGTATATTACAGTGGTATTAGAGTTGTTGATCTTGACAGCCTATTGGGGACTTAACTCTTTTACAACTCTTTAATATGAGTAACATAAGAGATATGAATTTTTTCAACATGTTTCAAAGATTTTAAAGACTCATTGACATTCACTAGTGGTAACAACATCTCTTCAATTTTTTATCATAAAAGATGTAATCTGAATGAACATTGTAGACAAGTGTAAAAAATCCACCAATTAAGAGGAATATCTAGTATTAGAAGTGGTTAGTGAATATCCTAGAGATCCAAGAATATAAATAGAACTAATAGGGTTAGGCATGGTGGTACATAGGGTACTTAAGCAAACTCCTAGAAGGCTGATATGATCTAAGATGCTATCAACTACTCATGATGTATATAGGATATCTAGTTTGTTGGCTTTCATCAAGCTATAGGAAGACTCATAAACCAAGTTAGGGATAGTGTGATCAAGGGAAAGGATGTATGTATCTATAATAGATATAACCATAGTAAAGAGATCAATAGGGGAGTGACATTTAATGTTTAAAGAATGAGAAAGTAAACTATTTGAGCAAGATAAAACTACCAAACATGAAATTTGCATTTCAAAAGCATGCAACCCTACTAATTGAAATAAAATTTTAGAAAGGAAATGAAATTTTAAATAATGAGAGATAGATAGTGAGAGCATATGATTTCATAAAACTAAGCTACTACCTTTGTTCAAATGAAACTATCTCTAGCATGTGAATGACTAAGGGAATATCATTTAAGTCAAGCAAACTAAATTATTTGTACACAAAAGAATATACCAAGAAATACAATGATCCAAAACCAAGAAGTCTTATTCAATGAAAGAAATTTTTGATAGGAAAGATTTTTTTAGGTTTAGGATAATGCGTAAACTTCATAAACTACTCTAAAACATGTTTAAAATGAGCTAAACTAGTATGTAAATAATAAACACTAACACATATACTACACTAAAATAATGGAGTTTCACTTTGCATAAAAAAGTGCCCTTAGATCATGTTAAAAAATCTAATTTAGATATTATACCAACCAAAAATCCAAGTTTGAGATAGAAATGGAGGAAGATAGGGTTGCAGTGTAAAACTAAGTATAAACCAATGTCCAAATATTAAGGAAGAGGTAAAGTGAGAAATTGTAAGGATGTAATATCCTAATATAAGTGCATAAATTATGTACAATGTAACTTTTATAAGTTAGGAGCAAGCCATAATTAAGAAAGAACAACTAGAAGTAGTAATGGAGTCTCCAAATTAGTACGCAACTATATGTGGGATTCTCTATCACCAAATGAGCTCAAGAGCACCAAGAATGAATCAAAAGATATTAAAGAAGGTATGAGAGCCAAGAGAATGAATAAGTATCAAAATATTAAGATAAAAATGGATGAAATGGAGTGATAAAGGGAATCCCTAATCTGCCAAAGACCAAAACTAATCATTTATGGCCATTAGAGGTCCAAAAACATGCATTATAGTCAAGTTGTAGCCTAGGCCATAGCTTAGGGGGTAACGTGTTGTTTAGGCCATGGATTCTACCATAAGCCATGGCCTAGGTAATATTCCCATCCTAAGTGGTCAATGGGGTCCTAAAAGATAACTAAGAGGCATCTAAAGGGTCCATCGATGGGTAGAAAGGCCAAGGAGGTACAAGGGATGTATATGTGAGGTAAGAGGGAAAAAATGTAAGTGGAAAATATCTCAAATAGGATTTATTGGGTTAGTAATCTACATGTGAGCTGATATATAATCATAGGGAGGAGTAGGTTCATGTAAAGTATGATTACATATGCCCTTGAGGTACAAATAATCAATGTTTATATGAATAAAGAGTGTTGTACAGTACTTAGAAGCCACACAAAAGTAAAGAAAAGCAAAAAATAAAATGATAAAATAGAACATTAACTACACTTAGAAGATAAGGAAGGTGATTGAGGAAGCTAATGATGTGATCCATGGGTAGTAGTGCAAATGCTATGTAATATAGATCCAAGTCTAAGTCTAGCTCCAACTATTGCATAAAAAGGACATAAATGGTATCAAATCAAATCATACAATCTAGAGTGACATCTACCTGAGTGTCAACTTGAGTGTTCTCCCCATGAGGGATATGGGTGACCTGGACATCCTCAAAGGAGGAGAGAAAATTGTGTGTCACCTTAAAGAGGGGGAAAAACCTAGAGCTTAGGATGGTCTAGACACCAATGAACTAATACATGACTAAGAGTGAGTCAGAGAATGATTGCACATAATATGTACCTAAAACATAAGTTTTGATCAAAATATTGATTATTTCAAGATAATTAACTACATTTTTTGTCTCATTGATAAGAAGGTAACCAACTATAACAAGCTCATAGTCCCATGGGTCATTGATAATCCAAGTGGTAGTGATGGGTATTGGGTTGCCTCAAATACCACCATCTATGTGAATCACCACTAAGAGGTGTACCATGATGGGTGTCAAGGATACAAGAGGATTATATAAAAGGATTGTCTCAACATAAATAAGGATGAGTAAGTTGCATGAGGGAGACAAAGAACATAATCAAGTCATAATTAAGGGGTAAAGACCAACACTGACTGTGAGATAACATGATGAAGGGAAGTAGGAAGTCCATGAAGAGATGAAGATCAATTAGTGAAGACTAAATAAAATATTAGATTAACTAAAACCATGAGCTCACACCTAAAATAACCATAGTGAAAGAGGAAGAGGGAGTTAGTAGGGATTAGCTACAAATGACTCGAGAAACTAATAACTAAAAGAAGTAGAGAGATTAACTTTTATCCCAAGGTGTATTAAATAAGGGGTACATAGGCTCTACAAGTCATAATACCTATGGGTATGAGAGACTAGAATGGTCCTAAAAGACTCCTAAGGAGTCATCAAATAGAGAAATTAACTTTACCATTGCATTTAAAATGGGACAAAACCCTTCAGATGAAGGTTTTATGGTTTTAAGAGCAATAACAAAATGAAATAGAGGATGAGAAAGGCAAAAAATGGATTTTGTCTTAGGCCATGGCCTACCTAGGCAAACCCATGGCCTTAGATCACTACTAGGCCATGGTCTTGTGGTCTATCCCACTTTTAGGCCATGTGTTATCCCATGAAGTCATGGCCTAGACAAGCAAGGGCCAAAAATAGACATAGGAGAGACCAAAAGGGCCCAAAACCTACTTGAAAAGGTTAGAGAGGGGGGAGAAAAGATGTTAATGAGCTTGTCAAAACATGTTTTTCTTATTCCATTACTTTCAAAATTGATCTAGTTTCATGTTGTTTTAGCTTGCATACATAAGGAGGAGTTAGAGTGCTAGAGGCAATAAAGGCACCTCAGCTGCTAGTATCATTGCCATTATGTCGTGGCCAACTATGAGAGAGTGTCTCAATGCCAACCATAATCAGAGACAAGGAGCGGTGGTAGGAGGCCCATACAAGATGAATATAAGCTAGGGAAGGTTAGATTAAGTTTTAAACAACCAAAATCACTAATCCATACCACCTATAAGAACTATGGAGGAGAAAGGTTTTTGGTAGAGGGTTAACTATAATCAAGTAGTAACACAACCAACTAAAAGAAGCAAAAAACTCTAATTTTATCCCAAGGTGCATTAAAGTAGGAGCACACAAGCCAAATGGACATAAAAACCCACAAGTTTTGATTATAGATGTCATGAGAGGGTAAATCCACTGAATGGGGACCTGAGGAGGGTGTTCTGGTAAGCTTTTGATGCTCACAAAAGCACCACAAGCCCAAGCCCAAGCATGTCCCTCAGAGCAAGCCACCACTTCACCCTAACTAGAATCCTACCCCTAAGGCAAGCCATTACTTATCCTCTAGAGAGACCAAACAAGAGGTAAAAGGTAGGAAGAACCATATAGACCATTCATATGTTTAGGTTTACCAATCATGAATCTAAACACAAGAGTTTCAAAGGTGGGGTCATTGTTGGTGAATGAGACCTATTGACACTTGGATTTTCACCCTTGGGGAGATGCTCAACACTCTTCATCCAATTTGTATAATGGAGTCATCTCTCTTGATATGGGTGATAATTTTGTTGAGATGAATCTCTAGATAAGGGGCTAGTTCCCCTTGATGCAACTTTAAATCTATCTCTAATCTATCAATTCATGTATGAAAAGGGTTCAAGAAAACAACTAAGAAAATAAAAAAAATATGATGCACCAAAGTTTATCTCCTCTTATTTGACTAAGAATACACTACTTAAAGACCAACATAGCTTTTTTCACATAAAACTCACAACTCCTTATGTGTTGTCACATCAATGTTTCACATGTTAGATTCAAGAAGGCATTCAACATTTAGGAGAGAAATGGATTCTTCCAAGAAGGAATAAAATGATAGACTAATTCCAAATTGTCTATACACATATAAAAGAATACTAATAAGGACCTGTAATGACACTCTTTCTACAAATTGGTAGACCATCAAGAGTACAAGTTAGAAAATACAATATTTCACTAGACTAGACCAACAAGATTCAAATCATCACTCAATAGTACAACATGTGAGTGGAAAAATAACTTGTATTATTTATTCAAGTGTCTTTTGAGTAAAAATTTGGTTATATTTTTCCCAATAACCAGTGGAGGCTACTCAAGTGAGCCAAGAAAATCCATATTTATAGCTTTGAGAGGTGGAACAAGCAAAGGAAGTCCAAGGGTCACTTGGACATGTGTCATCTTGAGATAAATAGTTACATTTGCATGTGGGAGAGGTGGGTGAGGTATGCCATGTCATAAATAAATTAGTTACAAATGAATAAGTTACAAGTAAACCAAATGCCTTAGTTACAATTGAATCAACTATAGTTGAATAAGTTAGAATTGAACCAAATGACTTAGTTACAATTGCCCTTTGTTACCTTTATACTCACCTTCAGGTTCTCACTAAGCCTTTTAACACCAACTATTTTTCATAGTTTGAAATTGACTTTTTATGGGCCATCACCCTCCTTATTCCTTCAAAACATTTTCCTCTAACTCTTTTCCTAGACAATCTTCGATGGACTTATCTTCTTTCGGGTTCTTTCCCCGTGGATACTTTGTTTTAGCACTTTTCCTAAAAAAATCCTTCAGGCTTTTGATTTTTACTATTTTTGTAGATAATTTTCTCAGAACAAATCCTTTGGCTCCTTTTTATTTATTAATTTCTTTGGGCTATCAAATGACCTTTCAGCTTTTGAAAATGGACCATTTGGTTCTTTGAAATGTTCCTTTGGGTTTCTTTGAAGTGGACCTTTAGGACTCTAAAATGACCCTTCAGCAATTTTTTTGGCACCTTTCAAACTTCCTATAAGTGTTCTTCATAAAAACTAAAGTCCCCTTTAGAAAAAAATTAGAGTGCCTTTCAAAAAAATTGAAGTGTATTTTAGAAAAAATGAAGTGTCTTTTGGAAAAGTTGTTTTAGACAAAACGTCTGAAATAATTCCTTCAAAAAATCTAAAAATGACCTTTTAAAAAATCTGAAAAAGACCCCTTCATAAAATTTACAAGTGCCTTTCAAAAAGTTTAAGTGCCCTTCGAAAAAGTTACAAATGACCCCTTCAGAAAAGTTGTGCCTTTTTGGGAAAATTATTTTAGACAAAATATTTGAAACAATTCCTTTAGAAAGATTGAAGTGGACCATTTCCTGAAAGAAAGATACCCTTCATAAAAAATATTTTAGCTAAAATTTCTGAAACAATTCCCAACACTTAAAAAAAACTGAAGACAAGAACTATGAAATAATGAACACTTAGTCAAAAAACAAAAGACCCAAAAGGATTACTATGCAAAAGCTTAACAAAAGACCAAAACCAAACTTTTAAAAAGAATTAGACTTGTACATTTGTTGTGGGCTTTTATAAAACACTTCTTCCAAATCAAACCTACATACTAGACTTAGCCAAAGGTATAGACATAGGTGGCTAAGTTTTCAAATAGGGGTGCTCAAATTTGGCCTAAAGGGCAAAAATTTGGTCAACAAATTGGTGACTTTCAAGGCTAGTATGCCTTATATACTGACTAGACCAGTATCTAAATTAATCTATTTGGCATAGAGTCATCTAAGGACACAAAAAAAAAAACATTTTCCAGGACTCAAAATATTGAACAACACACTAGACCAGAAGGAAAACCCATACTACAAGACACAACACACAAAAAGAAAAAAATAAACTGGACACAAAGTAAAGCAAAACATAAGACAACTTACACATGTGCATAAGCACTTAGGGAACACAAAGAAATAAATAAATTGTGTACAAAGGAAAAGGATAACCTCAGTAATAATGCTTTATATATCCCATTGATTGGGATATGTAGATCCTCTCCATCCAAATTTGAGAGCTGGAAAGCATTGTGTTGTTTGTACTGTGTGATCACATATAGGCCACTCCATAAAGCATCAAAATTTGTGTCTTTCAAGTTTAGCCCTATCTTCATCCCATTTTAGGAAAAAGTCTCTTTTGAAAATCCTTGTCATGGATTTCTTGTCAAAATACTTATTTGTTTGCTCTTGGTGAGTTATCATGGTGTGCATAGCTTGATTTCTTATTTCCTTAAGCTCCATTAACTCACATAACCTGACCTCCATGTTGCCATTATCCATCAATTATAGATGATAGGTAAGATCTAAATCTGGTAACTCAAGTGAGATAGTAATTCCATCTTCCCTTCCATAGAGAATTGTATATGGTGAATTCCCAATTGCTCTCTTTGGTGTAATCCTATCAGCCCAAAGGGTTGTCTTCAACTTGGTGTGCCAAGTCCTTTGATTTTCCTCCATCATCCTCTTAATGATCTTGATTAATTTCTTATTTGTGCACTCATCTATTCCATTCCCTTAGGGGTAATAGTTGGAGGAGTTACTAAGATAAATGCCATTCTTCAAAGCCCATTCACTCATTCTTACTCCTAGGAAGGCTAAGGTATTATCTGAGATTATGGTTGAAATAGATCTAAACCTTGTTACTATACCTTAATAGAAATCAAGGACTAAACTTTCATTAGCCTCCTTAAGAGCTAGAAGCTCCACCCATCATTTAAAATAATCAATGGCTATCAACACCCACTTATGAACAATACTAGAAGGTGGATTGATTATGCCTAAAATATCTAAACCCCATTATATGAAAGATTGCTCAACCTGTATTATATGAAGAGGAAAGGCAACTAGCTTCTATTTTCCATCAAAAAGAGCACACTTTTGGCAGTTCCTTACCCAAGTGTGGGTGTTTTTGAACAATTTAGGCCAAAAGTAACCAGCCTTCATAATTTTAGTAGTTGTAGTTCTTGAAGCAAAATGACCACCAGCTAGCCCATCATAAAATTCATGTAATAATTTGTCAATCTAATCCAAATCAATATACCTCAACAACACACCTAAAAGTCCTTCCTAAATATCACTCCATCAATAAGTACATAAGGAATGGATTACATCTTAAAGTACCTTCTCTTGGCCCTATCAAGACCTTATAGACACTCACTAGTTTGAAGGAAATGGATCATGTCATGCATCCAACTTCTCATAAATGAAGGTGCAGCTGATACATAGTTATCATGAAGTACCAAAACAAATTCTTTTTTCTCTTTCAAGTCTAAAGTGAGATGCTCACACAGTCCTTTTCCTTTCACTAACTTGATAGTTTTGATCTCCACATCATATTATGTCACCCTTATGATCCACCCTACCCTATTTTCATTCAAATCTATGTTCAATAGAAAGTATTTCACACTAGGATGAGGCATAAAAATATGAAACTTGTTATTAGATAACATATACCTAAACTTCTTTAAGCTCCTTATAACTGAAAGCACTTATTTCTTAACATATGTATATCTTGTTTCATAACGTTCTAAACCTTAACTAAAGAAGGCAATAGGTTATTCAAAAACTTCATCACTAGCTTAAGTAAGCATGGAAGAGATTACCTCATCATTCCTAGAGTTTTACAAATTGAAGTCTTTGGAGAATTAGCACTTGCAAGGGTAGGGGCTTGGGCAATGGCTTGCTTGATCTCCTCAAGACTTTCCTTCCTCCTTCTTATCCAAGTGAACACTTCATTCATCTTTTCTTAGCATGGAAGTCAAGGGCTTGACCAAGTTAGCAAAATCAGGAATGAATCTCCTTATGAAATTGATCTTACCAAAGAAACTTTTTAGACCTTTCTTATGTTTAGGCAAAGATAATGCTAAGATGACACTTACCCTTTCAAGATCAATAGACAAACCTTTCTTGGAAATAATGTGGCCTAAGATTTTACCTTCATGAATAGAAAACACACACTTTTTTGGGTTTAGAGAGATCCTAAAATCTCTACACCTGTCAAAATTTTTCCTTAGGTGCTTCAAATGATCTTTTGCTTCCTTGGAGAAAATTGTCACATCATCAAGATATACCAATACAATGCCATTGATTAATCCTTGAAAATCCATATCCATTGTACATTGAAAAGTACCTCCAGAATTAGACAACCCAAAAGGCATTTTCCTATAAGCATATGTACCCCATTTAGTAGTAAAGGTAGTCTTATATTGGTCACTTTCCTTTACCAAAGTCTGATTATACCCAAAATACCCATCAAGGAGAGAAAACCTTTGACTACTAGCCACAACTTACAATATTTGTTCCATGGAAGGGAGTGGTTGATGATCCTTCAAATACACTATTCAAGTCTGTAAAATCAACACACAACTTTATCTCTCCATTCTTTTTTCTAATAGTAATTAGGTTTACCAACCAAGATGAATGCTTAATGGAAAAGATGATTTTGGACTCAATCAGTTTGGTGAGTTATTTCCTCATGAGAGATTAAATCTTGGGATATATTGGCCTTTACCTTCACTTAATGGGATTATAATTCTCATCTAACTCTATAGTATGATAAGCTAGATTCAGATCAAAACCCTTTAAATCATTATACTCCCATGCAAAGACATCAAAAAATTCTTTGCATAACTCAATGAAAGCATGCTTCTCTTTGATAATACATTCCTTCCCAAGTGCAATAAATTTATCTTTGAAAATATAAACCTTCTCATAGTTTTCCTTCTTGGTAGATATTCTTACCTTCTCTTTCTTCAACTAGTCATCATCATTGAATATACTCTTAACAGTGACTAGGCCTTTAGGAAGCTTGTTAGACTTCAATTGCATAATCTAATCTCCATATTGTTGTTGTAGTTTAGACTGATTCTTGGAAGAAAACTCAGCTTCTTCCTATTTAAAAAGTGTTGTTTTCTAGTCAATATCAAACACCTACCAATTAGTGACATTATCTGGTGTAGAGGGCCCTACAATCACTTTTAGATGAGGTTAGTTCTTGTCCTCTTTTATCCCTTTTAGAACATCAAACTAAACTCCAATTTATACTAACCTATTGGCATGGTTTTTATCTTCTCTTGAGATATAATTTATGTTGAAGGATTTAAAATATTCCACAATATCCCACACTCTATGCTTATGGGACTTAAGCAAATAATTTTTTGTCAAATTCTATCCTCTAACCTGATTGACAACAAGTTCACTATCACCAAACACTTACAATTCTTTGACACCTCTATTCCTAACCCATTCAAGTCCATGAATAAGGGATTCATATTCTAATACATTATAGGTGTAAGAGAACTAAAATATGAAAGTTGAAAAATACCTTCAATTTGAGGGTGAAACATACATTGCTCCACGACCAACCCCAATCTTGCTTCTAGACCCATCAAAGAAAAGCTACCACAAGCCAATCAAATCCTCACTTGAATTCATTAAATTAGGAATTAAAGAGTCCTTCTCATGCATATAATAGACTCAAAGACCATATTCTTCAATAAACTTGTAAGTATCATGCTCATAGTTGTCATCTCCCCAATCATCTAGGAACAAATCAGAAACTCTCTGAAGGGAAGATGACGGAGATTGGTCAATATGAAGTTCCTATTCATCAATGATATCATAATTAAAATTTTCCACCTTAGTTTATTAAGGTTCCCAGTGATCTCTATGAATAGGTTATGATTCAATATTCACTTTAATTCCATACTTTGTCCTAAACACCATGTAGGACCAATTGGCTGCCAAATATCCACCTATCTTGGATGTGAAGTCTCTTGATAAGAAAAAAGAAAAATAGGGAGGTAAATATGCCACTACCACATCATGAAGAATTTATAAAGTAGGATAAGCATTATGGATTATATTTAAACCTTTAACTACCCCAAAATTTTTGGCTAGTGATCCATCTAATTGCAAAACTCCTTTAGTCATTGGCTCATACTTGAGGCTTAGCTTATCTGCTATACATTTGGGTATAACTAATGTGCTTGATCCACTATATATAATGCAATTATAAACAAAAAAATCAGAAAGGATTAGATATAGATAAAAAATAAGATTCTTCTCATCTTTCTTCACTTGATCATCTATAGATTGAGTTCCATTGACCAAAACCACATTGTCATTTCTAGATGGGCCAGCCTATTGACCCAATCCATACAATTCCTTTTGGAGTATATATTTATAACTTGGTAATGTTAGATAATCCCATAATTAAATTTTCATATGAAGCTTCTTCATCTGTTCCACCACATTGGTGGAAGGATTACTCGTGTTGGGGTTTTCTTTATGAACATTGGCACCTTGTGATGTAGCTTGTGGAGGTAGAGTTGTAGCAGCTAGCCTAAAATTTAGAATCCTCTAATTTCCTTGAAATTTAGGATATGTATTAGACCTAATTATAATATGAGATGATTCAAGAGTCATAATAGGTCCTTGATTGGCTCTTTAATCTTCATCAATAACCTTCCTTTTGGACCTAGTAGTAAAGGCAACACTAGTATTATGATTGCTTGTATTCCCCACATAATTAACGGCACAAAACTCATGCTCCAAATGATTTATGAGGGTAGAATCAGTTAGAGGCTGTCCATTTTACACCCCACTTTTTTTGGATCCTTAAAATTTTGAATCTTAGAAATATTGGCTACCTTGCATTACCATGCTTTGATTATGCACTTCATTTGCATAAGTCACTTGTTCTTGACCATGTTCAAAAGATGGATAGTTGGGATGTTCTTGGAATAATTTATTTTGAGTGGGAAAAATGGATTTGGAGGATTATGTATCATTAGGATTATTTATTTGATAAGGTTTGACATGGGTGAGTTGGCCTTGTCCTTGTGCATTATTTTGGAAAGGAGGTCTACTTGTTTGCCCAAACTGATTGTATATTTGATATGGCATATAACCTTGAGATTTTTGTCTCTTGAGGGAAATTAAATCATTTATAACACTTTGAATCAATATTTTAACTTCATGTATTTCATTTAAAGGATTAATGGTAGGCCTTTCTTGATTAGGCAAAGGGGCTAAAGTGGGCAATGCACCTTGACTAGGAGAATGTAAATCAGGGAATAGTGGTACTGGAGGCCTAGGAGCTATGTTTCCTAATTATAAAAGATAATTCTTAGCATTAATGGATATTTCATAGGTAGCAAGCAATGTGTTTCCACCCATTGATTGAATCATCATGGCAATGTCACTATTCAACACTTTTAGGTAGTATAAAAATGCATAGTTTGGAGTAGGTCTCACAAGAACTGGGATCTTATCCCATGTTTTTTTAAGTATAGTATTAAAATCATAAATAAAATCATGTGGTTACCTCTTTATTGTGGTAAATTTATTAGCCAGGGATAGGTGATCACTCTTTTCCCCAAACCTATTAGTCAAAAGATCCCCCAACTCATCCCATGAGCTAATAGAATTTACGGGTAGAGTCCCATACCAATCAAAAACTTTTCCTTTGAAAGAAAATTCCAAAAACCTAATAGTTACATTTTATTGAGTGATTTTTTGAATATTACAAAAAATTTCTATATTCTTAATGTGTTCAATGACAGTAATAGGACCATCCCCACTAAAAGATGGGACACTTTTGAGGGTTGTTCCTAGAATTTGATCATAAGAGAAATATCCTAGTGAAAGGCACAAAAGGTTGTCTTATAACCATATTATAATGATCACTATGGATATTAGGTGTGGAATTTAACACAAACATAGAATATTTAAACACAAAATCTATTTTGTAAGGATGAGTGTTTACAAACCTAAACCTTTTGGTGGAATATGGAGGTAGTTACATAAACTTGAAAGGTGTCCCTTTAGCAACAGATCTAGTTGTCACCTTTGGCATGGAAAATAAGACTAATCATCAAATAAAGACTTGAATTCTTTAATAGAGTCTCTAGGTACTAAATGCATATGTTTCTTTCATCTTCAACTATGCCAAGACCATCACCAACCTTGAACAATGTTGTAGGACTTGAAGTCCCACTGAGCATGCCAAAAATTGTTGACACTTGGATTCATACCCTTGAGGAGATGCTTATATCTCCTCATCCACATAGCACAATGGATTCATCTCTCTTATTTTGGGTGATAATTTTGTTGAGATGAATCTTTAGATAAGGGGCTAGCTCCCCTTGATGCACATTTAAATCTCTCTCTAATCTATCAATTCATGTATGAAAAGGGTTCAAGAAAACAACTACGAAAACAAAAAAAAAGATGATGCACCAAATTCTATCTCATCCTATTTGACTGAGAATATATTACTTAAAGACCAACACAACTTTTCTCACACAAAACTCACAACTCCTTATGTTTTATCACATCAATGTTTCACATGTTAGATTCAAGAAGGAATTCAACATGTAGAAGATCAATGAATGATTCCAAGAAGGAATACAATCATAGAATACTTATAAAATGTCTATACACTTAGAAAAAAATACTAATAATGACTTGTAATGGTACTCTTTTTACACATTGGTAGACCATCAAGAGTACAAGCTAAAAAAGATAATCTTTCACTATACTAGACCAACAAGATTCAAGTCATCACTCAATTGTACATCATGTGAGTGGAAAAATAACTTTTATTATTTCTTTAAGAGTCTTTCAAGTAAAAATCTAGCCAAATTTTCCTGATAACTAGTGGAGGCTACTCAAATGAGCCAATGAAATGCATATTTATAACTTTGAGAGGTGAAACAAGCAAAGGAAGTCCAAGGGTCACTTAGACATGTGTCATCTTAAGATAAATAGTTACATTTACATATGGGAGAGGTGGATGAGCTATTCTATGTCACAAATGAATTAGTTATAAATGAATAAGTTACAATTGAACCAAATTCCTCAATTATAATTGAATCAACTATAGTTGAATAAGTTAAAACTGAACCAAATGACTTAGTTACAATTGCCATTTGTTATCTTTATACTTGCCTTCTTGTTCCCACCAAGCCTTTTGACACCAATGGCTATTTTTCATAATTTAAAATTGACTTTTTATAAGCCATCACGCTCCTTATTCCTTAAGAACATTTTCCTCAAACTCTTTTCCTGGACAATCTTCCACAGACTTATCTTATTTTGGGTTCTTTCCCCATGGATACTTATTTAGGCACTTTTATTGAAATAAATCCTTCAAGATTTTACTTTTGACCATTTCTATGGATAATTTTCCTAAAACAAATCCTTCAGCTCCTTTTTTTGCATTAATTTATTTGGGCTATCAAATGACCTTTCAGATTTTGAAAATGGATCATTTGGTTCTTTAAAATGTTCATTTGGGTCTTTGAAGTGGACCTTCAGGACTCTAAAATGACCTTTCAAAAATTTGTTTGGCATATTTTAACCTTCCTACAAATGTTCTTCAGAAAAACTAAAGTCCCCTTTGGAAAAAATTGGAGTGCCTTTTGGAAAAACTGAAGTGTCTTTTATAAAAATTGAAGTGTCCTTCAGAAAAGTTGTTTAGGACAAAATGTCCAAAAAATTTCCTTTAAAAAATCTAAAAATTTCCTTTCAAAAATATGAAAAAGACCCCTTCGAAAAATTTGAAAGTGCCTTTTGGAAAATTGAAGTTCCCTTCATAAAATTTGTAAATGACCCCTTCGAAAAAGTTGTGCCTTTTTGGGAAAATTATTTTGGACAAAATGTCTAAAATAATTCCTTTGGAAAGATTGAATTGGACCATTTACTGAAAGGAAGATATCCTTCAGAAAAATTGTTTTAGACAAAATATCTAAAATAATTCTTGATAATTAAATAAAAAATTGAAGACAAAAACTCCAAAATAATGAACACTTAGTGAAAAAACAAAAGACCCAAAAGGATTACTATGCAAAGGCTTAGAAAAAGACCAAAACAAAACTTTTTGAAAGAATTATACTTGTACATTTTTTGTAGGCTTGTATAGAACACTTCTTCTGAATGAAACCTATATACTGGGCTTAACCAAAGGTATAGAATTAGGTGGCTAAGTTTTTTAATAGGGGTGTTTAGTTTTAGCCTAAAAGACCAAAATTTGGTCAACAAGACCTTTGAAATCAAATAAGTGAAAGGGTGGTAGCACATAAGATGCATAGGCATGAGATTCTTCTAATGTCTCCTCTCATTGATTAGGTTGCATGCTACATCATATATGGAATAACACTCAAGATCCACCTTGGCAACTCAATATACCTCATTAAGAGAGGTAATGAGAGTGCCAATGCCATTATGGGATAATCATGATAAAGAGGAGGAGCTTTAAAATCTAGAGATATGTTTTGGAAAAGATGTCCTAAGAGTGAAGATCCAACTAAATGCCTAGAATCAAAAGGTATCAAGGGTTGTACAATAGGTGTAGGAGGAGTGAATGTTGATTGATACTCATTAGGGTTTAACTATTCATCCTTAAGAAATCAAGATTTAGATACGAGAGCCTTGGGTGACACCTCAAGGCCCCACGATGAGATATCCAAAGCTTCATCATAGGGATTTGTCTTGGCATAAATAAATTCCAAGGGATCTAGGTCTACCTCTAAGGTGTGAACCTCACCTTTCTACATGAACTGGACCATGTAAAATGTTATTCATGTAATGGCTTACATGGCATGGGTCTAGTGATGGCCAAGGATCATGTTGTATGAAAGACTGAGGTCTAACACATAAAACTCAATCTAGACCATCTTGGATCCAAACTTGCCCTGAATCTTCACATTACCCACTCATGAAACTATATCATTGTTGAAGACAACATAATTGTGGTGACAGTCACAAATCTTCCTATGGCTAATAGCTATCTCATTGAACACTTATAAAGGAAAGATGTGCAACATGAAACCTTAATTGATAATTAATATCTTGATGTGGTAGTCATATACAAAGGTCTTAATGTAGAGTGGGAACTTAACCCTCTTTTTTATAATGGAAGGGTCTAGAAAAGAAATAGGGTAAAAAAATATGAGAGGTGGGTGAAGGTGGTCAAGGATATTTGATTTAAATAACACCTCAACATCATATTTTAGTGGTGCCTCATGGGAGAGACCAAGATCATTGAAGATGATACCTGTTTACTTAGGGAAAAGGTGGAGAAGGTCTTAGATGGATATTCTAGCTGAGAAGCCCTATAACTTCTCTATGATAGAGTATGAACATTTCCTAGCCTAGGGAGGGATATTATGTCAAAAGTCAAATATAATTTTGGGATTCCCTATCCCCATGAGCTGTCCTAAGGACCCTACACCACTAGCATCTCCAATTGGGTCTAGCACATGACTCGAGTGTGTATTGAAAAAGCACTCATAATTGATAGGGGCTATGTTAATCGAAGTAACAAGCTTGTTTCTATCACACTTAATTTTACCTTTTAGATCAAATAAGGATGAGGAGTTAGAAGAGGTAGAATATCTATATGAAGAGTGATGGGCCTTAGCCTTAGATTTATTCTTCTTCTTTTCCTTATCATGATTAGGAAGAGCCTCCTTAAACACATTCAATTTATAGCTGGGTTTTATAAGTGGATAAATTTGAGGGGGCATTGAGGTTTTGGTACCAAATGTTTGGGTAGAATAATTCTTATCATTAGGGCCCTTCATCTAATGGAAGTTTCAAAACTTGGTGGCATCAAAAGGGAACACTATCCATGGTCTCACAATGCTCATTTTAGGGGTCTTATTTTTAGTTAGCCTCTTACTTAGAGCATTGACCTCATGGCTATCCTTATTATCCTTTATTAG
This sequence comes from Torreya grandis, assembly GCA_037957365.1. NCBI lineage: Eukaryota > Viridiplantae > Streptophyta > Pinopsida > Cupressales > Taxaceae > Torreya > Torreya grandis. Next base: position 1,734,298 of record JARHVA010002811.1, read on the forward strand.
AAATAAAAATAAGGATTAATGCAAAATAATTTCACAAAATAATAATAACAAAATCTATGAATAGAGATACATAAAGAACAAAAAATAAAATGCACAACAAGAAGATGGTATTTAACATGGTTCACCCAATGTGGGATTCATCCACCAAGAAAAACTTGTTCAAATATTATTACAAGCCAAAAAGAGTACAATACACTCTCAAATTATTATTTTCACAATTATAATGCATAAATATTATTTGGATCTTCAGTCAACAAATTATCCTAAATTTACACTTAAATTCACATAATCTTTTCACCTTCTCAAACTCAATTCTTCATGTATATATTTTACCCACTATATGTCCATCTATATATAATTATATTAATAACTAACATAACAGTTTAAAAAAATAATGGGTACCAAAACCATGGGCCAAGTCAACCCATAATGGTTTCCCATTAATCATGGGTGATGACACCACACATATACAAGTATATATGAACCACATATCTATACTCTTAGAAAAGGGGGATTCAAATCCTGACAAGAATACATTAAGAGTGTAATGTATATTTTAATGTATAATATTTGAAATACATTATAATATGGAAATAGGCTCCATAACATAACATCCTTCTTCTCTATAGGAGAACTAGTAACACCATCTTCAATCACATTATGGTTATGATCATGTGAAGAGGATGACTATTAGGTTAGTAGAGGGAAAATGCCTATATGCACCTTTAAGACCTCAATATTCAGACACTTGTTAATAGCTTCATCATAAGAGGTGGGTTAATGCTTGAGGACCTCAAAGTGAACCTCCTACCTTAATGATCGCATGAACATATCATAAAGTTGATCATCTGATAACCTTGCCCTATACATATGGATGGTTGAGTGCCACCCACATATAAATTTAAATTTGGACTCACCTTTGGCTTGTTTTATAGAGGTAAGTTATTGTATTCTAAGTTAAAATGGCTTGGAGATATCTAAGTACCGAAGGAAGTCATCTAAAAGTAACTGGAGCTAGAAAGAGAATCTGGAGGTAGATTCTAGAACCAAATGAGAGCTTTAGCTCATAGGGAGTGAGATAAGACCTTCAACATCATGCCTCCATAGTGTTTGTAATCCATAAATTCCATCTTAAATGTCATGATATACTCCATAGGATTAGTGTCTTGAATCCTATTAAACTTAGGTAGTTTGGGGACTGGAGTAGGAATGGTAATAGTACGCACTTAAAGGGCTAGAGGATTCCTATGTAAATCTTCATAGACACAGTTGATAGTGGGTTGGTGATGAGATCCCTAAGGAGGCTCATGGAGGTTATGATGTTTCCTACACTAGTAGGACTCATCATAACCCCGATCATGAAGGGGACAATATTGAGGCTTCTCTTGACATGGGAGAAACTCACAACATAAATATTCCCCATCACAGGGTGGGGAACAAACACAAAACATGTGTCGTTCCCTATGGGGATGGTGAGATGACATGACATGCCCATGAAAATGGTCATGGTGACCTAGATCTCTATGAGGCTGGCCATGTACCATAAGACAAAGGTCCACATGAGGGTGATAATGTTTGGGATAATCATCCTACGGATCTCTAGTCCACAGGTGGTGGTTGAAATTAATATGTTCATCAAAGATTCCAAAAGAAGGGCTAAGAGGATGGAAATAATCCACATGATGACCATGTCTCTCAATATATCCATGAGGGGGTTATTGGTATAGAGTATCTTATCAAGAAAAATATGGGGAACTCACATGATAACTAGCTGAGCACTTGAACCAAATTGGGTGCAATCTCTATCTCTAGAAGAAGTAAACTACCTACTCCTAGGGGAAAAAAGTGCTCTTCATTCACACAAAGCTACCTATGATTATCATCAATGATTTTACATAACTCATCAAGCCTCAATCATGAAATGGGTTCATCTTAACCCCTAATATATGAATGAAAATTGGGCTCAAGTCTGAAGGAGATATCCTTAGACAAGTAATGCTCAAACTGGTGGAAAGGTGAGTGAGCCCATTGGTTATAGATTTACCAATCTAGTTCCCTATAGAATATGAGATGGTTAAGATAACTACATGGGGTCAAGGGAACCTCTTGGGTCCTATAGTTTTTATGGCATTAAATTGAATCCTTAACCTACTCATGAGTGAGCTTAGGGACAAGATCCTGAATCTAATAGGATTGGCATCTTAAGGGTGGGAGTCTACCATGGATATAATGAAACAAGAAAAACATGAGAGATAATAGAAAAGGAAAATAGTTAGAAAACTAGAAGAGAGAAGGACACAAAACCAAAGCAAGATCAAAAAACTAGAAAGAGATCTAAAACATAATTGAAAGTAAATCCTTGCATCTTTCTGAGGGGAATTGGCTAAGAGAGTTCTAAATAGGATAAAACTAGAATGAGACTTTATATGGGGTCCCACAAAGCATTATATAATGTAGCTTCAAGAGTTTAAATGGAACCATTATGGTTTAGAAGGGGGTATACAGGGTACTTAAACAAACACCTAGAAGTCTAATAGACTCTGGGATGATATGGGATACTCATGATCTATAGAGGTTATCTAGTTTTCCATTTTGAAACAAGCTATTGAAAAAATTTTAAACTAGGTTAGGGCTAGCATGATCAACCACACAAAGGATGAAGGCATCTCTAAAGGATATAACCACAGTAAAATGAGCAATAGGGAGTGACATTCAATGCTTAAAGGTTGATAAAGTAAATTATTTGAATAAGATAACACTACCAAGAATAAAATGCATTTTAGAAACATGCAACCCTACTAATTGAAATATGATTGCAAAAAGGAAATGATGTTTTCAACAATGAGAAAGAGATAGGGGGAACATATGATTTTAGAAACCTACGATAATTCCTTTGTTCAAATGAAACTATCTCTAGCATGTAAATGACTAAGGGATTGCCATTTGATTCAAGCAAACTAAGATATTTAAACACAAGAGAATATACCAAGCAATACAATGATTAAAAACCAAGTAGTCTTATCCAATGAAAGACATTTTACAGAGGAAAGATGTTTTTAGGTTTAGGACAATACATAAACTTTAGAAACTACTCTAAAACATGTTAAAAATGAGATAAACTAGCATGCAAATAATAAACCCTAGTATATATACTACACTAAAAATATGGAGTTTCACTTTGCATAATAAAGTGACCTCAAATCAATCTCAAAAATATTATGTAAATTTTATACCAACTAAGAATCCAAGTTTGGGATAAAAATGGAGGAAGATAGAGTTGTAGGGTAGAACCAAGTCCAAACCAATGTTTAAATAACAAGGAAGAGGCAAAGTGAGAATTTTCAAGGATAGAATATCCCAATATAGGTGCACAAATCAAGTGCAATGAAACTTGAAGAAGTTAGGATTAATCCAAATTGAAGTAGGAACAATTAGAAGCAGTAATGGAGTCTCCAAATTAGTATGTAGTTGTATGTGAGATCCTCTATCACCAAATGAGCTCAAGAACACCAAGAATGAATCAAGAGAGATTCAAGAAGGTGTAAGATCCAAGATAATGAATAATCATCAAAATATCAAGATAAAATATATGAAATGGAGTGATATATGGTATCCCCAATCTGCTAAAGACCAAAACTAGACATTTTTGGCCATTGGAGGCCTAAAAATATGCATTATGGCTTGGCTATGGCTTAGGCCATGGGTTCCCCCATAAGACATGACCTAGGTCAAATTACTATCTTAGGTGGTCAATAAGGTCCCATAATGACTCCAAGAGGCATATAAAAGATTCATCAGTGGGCAAAAAGGCCATGGAGGCATAAAGGATGTATATGTGAGGTGAGAGGTTATATATGTAAGAAGAAAACATATCAAATAGTATTACTTGGGTTGGTAGTCTACACATGAGCTGATATATAATCATAAGGAGGAGTAAGGTGACAATAATTATGAATTCACAGCCCATGAAGGAAATCCACATTCAAAATAAAGGACATCAATGTCCTAAATTTGATAAAGATAATGGTGAAGTGGATACTCTCATATTGAGATAAGAATTGCAAATATGGGAGGAGTTATTTATATCAAAGGAGTTATATATAAATGTATACCAACATGAGAATTTTTTTTAATTTACCAATTAATAAATAAAGGAACCAAGTAGAGTTTCTAGCATTGGATGTGGAGGTTCTGTATGCAATTACACGCAAAGATAAATCTACCATGAGTGTTGATGAAGAGACTATTGGGAATCAAGGAGTGCATAAATTTCACACGAACAAAGAAGGTGAAATGATTATGACACATAATAATCATTATTTTGATCATCTAAGTTTGTTTTTAGCCCAAACATGTGATGTAGATAGGAATGTTACAGTTGGAATGGAGAGAATGCTTACTATGACATCACTTGATGTGTGGTTTCCAGTTTTTGTTAATATCAAAGGAATATATCAGATTCATGGTGGAGCAAATATATCATAAATAGGTTTGAATATTGGGAATTGGAAATTCCCACATCTAGTTTGGGACCTTGGTATTCATAATTAAGAAGTGAACTAAATTGCTTGAGGGCAAGCAAACTTTGTGAAGGGAAAATGCAATGTCTCCTTTCTCTAAATGAAAAATTTATAGAAGACCATTAGACTATTTTCTTCCCATGGGATAATTCATGTTTTTTAAGGGAATAATTATGTTTCAATTATCTATTCACATAGGCACTATTCATAGGTTACTATTCACTATCATTATTCATGGTGATGTGATAGGTGATGTAGCTGATGATGCAAAAGGTGAGGTGACTTGTGGATGATGTGGCATGGCCCATGGAGGGTCTCACATGATAATGAGTGCATGTGAATGGAGTGGGGCATACCACTCCACTAATAAAACAAATTTTTTATCTTTAGTGATCACATGACTTTGTTCTTTAGGGGAAAATATAAAGGGGTAGAAGTGTGTCATCACCCTTAGGAGGATTCATGATTTGGAGTGTCAAGAGAAGTCAAAAGGTGTTTGGAACATATAATTTAAGCTTGTGTTTACATGTTATTAAATGACAAAGGTTTGATGTTATTGATTCCCTTCACATGTGTGAAGTGAGGTACAGTTTGGAACCATGTAGAAGTGGGTTATGATCTTGTCTCAGTTGATTCCATTCTTTATTGACCATTTTCAAATAGTTAAAGATAAATAAAATGAAATGTTGGAATAAGACAAAGGAAGTGGAGGAAGCATGATCTCTCTTTTTGACTCTTTCTCATGGTGACAAGATTGTCACTATACATCAATTGCGATCCCACTTTAAGGGGGTACATTTATTTGCTTGTCCATGAAGTTTCCTCTCTCTTTTTATTTCTCATGAATTTTTTATATAAGTATAGCTCTCTCCCTTTGTAAAAATTAATGTTATTATATTAAAACCTTCATTTTTAATCTTGAGCTTTTGGTTCATCTTCTTCTCTCTTAGGATGAAAACCCTTTGAGTGCAAAGATTAGGAGGATGGAAACTCTCTTGGTTTCTATTATGTATTTGAGGATGAAAAACCTCTTGTTTACTTTAGGTTTGGAGGATTAAAACCCTCTCAAACATTGATTTGATTCTATTTAGGGATCACATTTGCTCCAAGAATGTGATCACATTATGATAAATTTATGTAAGTGTATTGTTGTAACTCAATATTTTTATGTAATCTATATTTTGTAGTTGTGTTGTGTTTTGGATGTGTATTTTTATGTGTAATTATAAAATATCCCATTTGGAGATATTATAAACCACTTAAAACATTATTTTTAAAGTATTCTTTTATTTATTTGAAAAAGGGGAGACAAGACAAATTGAGTTTTTGAAGCATTGTCTAGGTGGTGACATTATGGCCAAGGACCTTTTTTAAGTAAAAGAAATGAAAAATGGGATGCACATGCATTAAAGGTAGAAGTTCCTTCTTGTAGGTTATAGGGATAATATGTTGAATAATTTTATACAACCCATAGAACTTATCAGTTAGTTTTTGGTGGCTTTTTGGATTCTAAGAGGAATGTTTATAAGGTTTAAGGTGAAGGAAAATCATCTCTCTAGGTTGAAAGGATTGTTTTGAGAAACGTTGGTCTACATAATGCTTCATGTGATTTTATTCCAAGTGGAGTTTATCCTTGAGGAAGTGAAGGATACTTTCATGTGAAATGATAATAGTATCCATAGCCTACACCTAAGAGCTACATGGTATATATGAGACAATATATGGTAGTTTTTCACCATAGATAAATTTATATAGGGTGAGCTTGGTGGTCATGTGGTAGGAGGAGTTGTATAACTATTCATAGTGGTAACCATTTTACCCATTGATGTTATTTCTACATGTAAAAAAAATAGAGATGTGTTTTGAGACATTTATTGACAATTTATGTTTGGACATCATTTTATGGATGGTATCCCAAATTCATTTTTAGATGTGTGTCGAGGTGTTTGAATATTTCCTACCATAAATGATTCATGAAGGCTGAGTCATCATTTAATACAATAGATGCATGAATGACATGAATCCAAAATATTTTATCAATAAATGTTTAGGATATGGTGGAATTAGTGTAGGGGTGGGTGGGATAGTTCATATAAATGAACATATTTAGAAATACAATCCACCACCATGAGAATGATAAATTTTCCTCCTAATTTGGGAAGGCCCTTGATCAAATTCATTAAAATATGACTCTAAAGATGTTTTGGAATGGGTAGTGGCCAAAGTAAACTAGGTTATATGACTATTTCCCCTTTATGGCATTGGAATGTATCACATCTATTATAAATGTCTTGATATCCTTCTTGATTTTGGGCCAAAAGAAACTATGGCAGAATTATTCATAAGTTTTTAGAAAACTTGGATGACCTAAAGAAGGGGAGACATGCAAATCCTAAAAAAGACTCTTTTTGAACTTGGATCCTATGATTAATACAAGACATCTTTATATTAAAGTGTTTAGCGATCCCAAGTATAGTAATCCTTAGCATTGGAATCAATAGATAGGTAGAGAATGAGTTGTTGGGTGGGGTTGTCATGATTCCACTCTTGTTAAATATCATGTATCCATGTGGAAATGGATTAAAAAAATGGCACCATAGATTTCATCTAGGAGGTCATCTATTAATTGAATGGGAAAATTTTCCTTAATGGTGAGCTTGTTCAGTTCCCAAAAGTCAATACAAAGCCATCAGGAACCATCTTTGTTATGAATGACCAAGACTAAGGAGGAATATGGGATAGTGTTGGTTCGATTGGAACTTACTTGTAAGAGACTTGAACCATATTTTCAATCTTGGCCTTTTAAAAAAATGGGTAGTGGTATGGTCAAATTTTAGGGGGTGCACTTCTTGGAAAAATTTAGATGTGATGTTCTTTAGGGTGATGAGGTGGTAATCATGTTGGTTCCACAAAAACTATTGCATGTTTGACCAAAATATTTTACAAATTTGATGGTTGGATAGACTCAGTTGGGAAACTAGTGTGAAGAGAAAAGAGTTGGGAAACTATTTTGTGTAATCCCTTTTTGAGAAGGTTCTCCATGTAATGAGAGATTATGGTACTAGTGGATCAAGGAAGAAGGCCCTTTAGTTATATTGATGTCCATTCTTAGAGATATGCATCCATAGCTCAAAAATTTACTAAAGAATAGTTCCAAGAGTTTTTAGCCATTATACTCCTATAAAAACATCACATCCACCCAAGGGTAAAATAAAAATGTCAATCTTGAGATTGTAGTCACCCACTAAAATACAAACATTGCCACACGTGCCCCTGTAGGGTAATGTTCCACCCTTGGCGCTCATCACCTAAAAAATGAAACAAGGGTGAAAAAAATAGTCTACCTACTTATCCACTTGAACATTGATGAAGTTATGAGTGTTTCCTGAATCAATAAAAATGTTGAAGGGTTGTTTCTTGAAAAACCTTTTCACATAATGTATTTGTAGATTGGTTACCCCTACCAAGGCATGCATGGAAATTTAAGGATGTGGGTATGAGGGCATTGAATTATTATTTCATATTAGGTGGGGAATCAACATTGACCAGATACAATTTGTGTTTAATGGATTTGTGGTACCTAACCCATTTTTCATCATAATTAGAGCATAACCCCTTATGGTGACATGCACATAGTTCTTCCTTAGTGAGATGTTTTATGGGAATTTCCTTAATAGGGGGAT